>CM031239.1:136666245-137866245 GCA_018340775.1 Taxus wallichiana var. yunnanensis | reverse complement strand
TGTTTCGGTAGGGATTTGTTATATTTTGGACATTACATTAGGAGATTTGATCTTATTAGACATGTATGGAGATTTAGGTGTATAACGCTAATTTAGCTTGATTACTATGTTGTTTGCATTATCTTATGATGTCATGGATACTAATTGTATGATGTTGTTTTGGAACATAATTATATTGATGGATACTCAGTTTGTTACATGTTGGGATTCTATGGATACATGTCACTTTATCATTATGACTAACTTATGGTGAATTATGTATAATTGTGCACATTGTCACATTTTGATTCCAGAAAGATGATATGTTAGTCTAGAATTCATTGATATCTTATTTAGTAGTTGATTCACATTTTATTGGATAGGTGCATTTAATGTGTGCAATGAGTGTGCAGGTGATAGGTCACAAGAGAATGTGGGATTCAGGCCAGCTACATAATTTTGCACAAGTAGCCCATGGGGCTAAGTCCTAGCCGTGTTTATTGCATGAGGCCTTAATATTAGAGTTTATTATTTTGGGCACCATGAGTGACCTCATTTGTAATGTAATATGTCTTATGTATTAATCTTGCTTAGGGTGTTTAGTTTGTGTTGTAAACTTGTTTTGGGGAATTAATGGCCCCACTTACATTAAGTCTTGAATTTGTTTAATGATGTACTTAATCAAAAGGGATTAGGGTCACATGTGAACCCTTGGGTGGGCCCCACACCCTCTACCCTTGTGCCCAAGTGTGCCCAAACCCGAAATTGGGTTATTTTAGGCATTTTTAGGGACCCCTTTTTAGTTTGGGAGTTCCCTTAGCATGAAAATGGGCCCTTGGACCCTACCTAATAGGTAGGGGGCTTATTTCAAGGCTTAGAGGGAGTTTTCCCTCCCATTTTTCCTCCTTTGGTCACATCCATGTAAGGGGTATGGATAAGTGTGCTTTGTTAAAAGTTGCACAAGATTGTTTTGTTATCATTATGGGTAATTTGGGAGAAGAGGGCTAAAAGTCATTTTATCCTTTCTCTTTTTATCTTTGGCATCTTTGACCTTGAGGAAGAGAGGGGTGACACATGTCACCCCCTCATTTGTGAGGATTTTTTCTTGTTCCTCTTCAAATTCTCCCTCATGGGAAAAGAAGAGTTTTTTTTTTGGAGATTTTGCTTGGAGGCTTGTGGATTTTGGAGCTAGAGTTTGCTTGGGTCAAGAAGTGGAAGAGATTGAATTTGGAGAGATTTTTGGAGGTAGGATTATTGAGCTTTATTGTATGTGTTATATCATGCTAGATATTAGTTTGTTTACTTGGAAATATTTGTTGTTGCATGTAGATTTTTTTTTTTGTTTGCTTGATTTTGCTCCATCCATCATATGGCATGATGGAGTTTTGGAGTTGTGGGGGAAGAGAGAGGGATTTTCCCTCTCAATCCTCATAGGCTTGATGGGAAAGCCTTGTAGGATTTTAGTTACTCCCCTCAAATGGTTTGAGGTGGGGAAGGTGGTTCATTTGGCTTGAACCTCCTTCCCCATTATTGGTAAGGAAACCCTTTGGGGTTTGAAAATCCTTCCAAGAAGGATTGGTGAAAGGGTGGAGAAATAAGGAGGGCTTAAATGAAATTGGAGGAATAAGGAGGTTATGGAGATCTTGGTTTTGTGCAAATAATGTTGGTTACAATTTTTTGAGAACTCTTTTCTCTTCCCCATTTTAGAGGTAGAACATGGTTTCTCCTCTTTTTCATCTTTGTAAAATTTGGAGTCTTGTTTTTATATTTGTCTTGTTTCATGTGGATGTAATATTGTTTGTTCACCCTCACTCTTGTGCAAATTTTTGGATAGTATTCCTCTTTCCCATGGGCTTGGGGGAGGCTAGCATGCATTCCAACCTTGGAAAGACATATAATGATGCCTATGGTTGGGTGGTAAAACAAGCTTCTTCTCCTTGTATGGATTCCTTGAAGGCATTTGAAGTTTGATCTCAAGATGGAAGTTGGTGATAGTTGGAGCTTCTTTCTCCTCTTAAATCTTTTTGAAACATTACTTGCATTGTAACCTCTTGAGTATGGCTTTATGGGAAGATTATTTGGCATGCAAAATTTCTCATCTTGTGAATTGAAAATCACTTGTAAGATTGGTATTTCATTAGTATTTGAAAACTTTCTTTCAATTTTGGTAAGGAGTTGTTAGGTTGTTTTCTTATGTATTTTAGCATGTTTTTGAAATATGATTTATTGAGGAATTTTGCAAAAGAAGTCTTGTAAAATATCTATATTCCTTTAATTGTAGAATATGCTTTTTTTTAATATCATTTTGATAAAGAAAGATTATTTATTGGAAAGGTGTTATTACAAAAGAAATAATATTACTTTGTTGAAAGTCTTATTTGTTTAAAATCTGAAATAATCTTTTAGCATTGCATTTGAAAAGAAAGTATCCCCTCTTGTATTGTTTTTTTGTAATATTAATGATTGGAATAAGACTAGTTTTGAAATCCTTTCCATGTAAGATTTAATGGTTTGTTCATAGTTAAAAAAAAAAAAGATTTGAATAGTTTTCTCCTTGCAATTTTTTTAGAAATCAATCTCTTTTCTCATTTGAAATACTTGTGCTTTTCTTTACCACAAAATAGGTAAATCATTTAGTGTGAATAGTTGAAATTTTTAAGTTCCATTTTTTATCTAAATAACAAAATAAAAATCATTATTATCAGCTTGAAATGAATTGTTCTACATTGTAAATAATACAAAAATATATCAAAAATATGATTATAGTTTATAATATAACTATATTATGTTCAAGTATAGTTATTTATTCCCTATTTAATATTATCGCTATTATATTTAAATATTATATATAAAGAATAAAATATATATATATATATATATATATATATATTATTATATATATATATTATAATATATATATATATATATAATATACAACATACTTAATATAAACTAAATAAAATTTTAAATATAATAACGGAAAAAGAAGAATGTTTTAAAAGTTTTGTTTTATAAAAAAAAAAAAAAAAACTTGGTGGGGAGGATCGAGACCCTCCCGAACCCGACGCATAGGCCTATAACACCCTATCCCCACCACTGTCCACCCCTGCCCCCGCCACTGTTCCCTTCCACATCACCCCCATCCACTCGTGGCCGGCCCCCTATCCGCTGCTCGTCCCTCTCTCTCCACAACCATCTCCCAACCCTTCCGCACCCCCAACTTTGGCGCAGCCCCACCACCGAACCCCCTCCATTCGTGGCCACCTCTTTCCACATAACCGCAACGCCTTCTCCTTCCCACAAATATTTCCCTCTTCCATCTCTCACACCGCCACCTTTCTCCAAACCCCACACATTTTCTCTCCCACTACCCCACCCACTTGCACATCTCCTCCAACCACGGTTTCTCGGTGCATCCAAAAAAAAAAAAAGGGATCATACATTTTTATGTTAAGGGAACAATATTGTTTTGCTTCAAGACTCCATGAGAGCAACACCTCCAAGCTTCTCCTTAACTTGCACATCCCAAAAGACAACACAAAGCAAAATGAGAGGTAAGAAAATAAAGGAAAAGAACACAAGGAAGTTTAGGGCATCCTTAGGGAAAAATTAGATCAAGGGCTCGAGATCTCTTTTTATCCTACACTCACAATTAACCCCACATTCTTTTGGAGCCAAGTGTATCTCAAATTTGAGTAAGGAAGTTAAGTTGTATGGGGGCAATTAAACTTAAAGAGGGGAAAACTAATTAAATTAATGAGGGTGTGTATAGACCTTCTTTAGTGACCCTAGAAAACACTTAGTAGAAATAAATAATTAAAGATGAAATTGGACTAGTGGTTAATTAATTGGGGTAAATTGACTTAGTTTAAAATAAGTATTAATGGGAATCGTTTTTATGGTTAGTATTCTCATTTAAAAAAAAATTCCCTAAAATTTTACTATACTTTGGTCTAGCTTTCAGTTTCCGGGAGGGGCACTTCAACTATATGAAGAATGTTTATGCACAGAGGACTACACATACCTTCAGTGTGGGTTGGTTGTTGTTATCCAAGAAAAGGACTAAGGGACTTGAAAGGTGAAAGAAATAAGATGCTACAAGTGTGGTTTAAAGGGGATTACTTCTCAAAAGGTGACCAAGGATGAAGATGGATGAAGGAATAGTATAACACGAGGTAAGAAAAGGCCATGATAGCTACCAAGAGAAGGTGCAGTGACGAGGTACTCAAGTTCAGGAGTGCACGCTGAAGAGAACTCGTGACCGAGGAAGGTAGGAAGGCACGCTAGAAGGTTATAGCTAGGTGGGGAGATGTACCATGCGAAACAAATGGATTTGGTCAATGAATGAAGGGATATTTGGTAGGTGAGGAGTAATAAATGCATCAAAATTTGAAAAAATTATATAAGGGATGCGGATTCATTTTTACCATTATAACTAAGAATATTTGAGAGAAGAGCCAAGTGCGAAGAGCCGAGTGATTGAATTAAGGTGTGAAGGGTGTGAAATCAAGCATGACAACCAGATCTATGCTTTAAGAAGCTTGCGTCCCCGGTGGTGAAGGGTTTGAGAAAAGAAAGGAGATAGAGAAGAGTTAGGTTACAAGGTTTCCACCTAGGGTAGAGTTGGATCGAGCTAGGGTTTGATTCACATAGTTACAGGAGTGAAGAGGAGACATTGGCAAGGTAAAAATGGCACCAAAGAAGGCATCTGTAGCAGCAGAAAAGAAAAGAAGAAGGTGGTCATTGAGGAGGAAGAGATTGCACCCAAAAGTCATTTTTCGGAGATGCAATACCTAGAAGGGGTTATTGTTGGCCAAGAATGGGATTCACCCATTAGAAAAAGTAAGGTGAGTGAATATAATCACAGGACATCGGAGAACAAAAAGGAGCTCGACTCCTTACTCATGGTTAGAACCAACAAACGCATGGCAGATGACATGTCGGTATATGATGATGTGGGTGAAAATATCTTGAAGAAAATCAGGGTATATCAGTTGTATGAGCTGCCATACTTTGGGAAATATGAGCCCTTGTACCAGTGGCTCATGAGCAGGGTTCATGAAGACTGCTTCTACTTTGCAGGATACGAGCTAGAATTTTGTTTGTACTTGTTTCATCAGTGACAGGTTTGAAGGCCACAGGAGAAGATATAAAAAGTGACCTCACAGAAAAAGCCACAATTTTGAAGACCAAACAGGAGTTGGGATACCTGAAGGGTCGTGTGGAATGGACATCGACAAATTCAAGAATTGTCCAGTTATACAAGCTACAACACACTTGGTTACCAAGTTAAATGATCAGGAGTGGTGGTCGCAGGTAAACACCATGTGGTTGCATGTGGCGCGGAAGATGTCGAAGGGACAATATACAACATTGTTGGCTATATTGTAGAGAAAATAGTCAAGGAAGCACACACAGGAGGGAAGATCAGCTTTGGGGCTATTCTCCTATCACTGGTCTTCATGGAAATTGGAGTACCAGATGGACCAAAGGAGAAAATATGGGAATACCCCATGGAGAAAAAGTCCCCAGCTGAAAGATTCAACAAATATCTATGCAAGGGGACTATGACAGATGAGGTGAAACAAAGGGTGGAGAAGTGGTATGATAGGCTCCACACGGCATTTGGAGAAGAATGGCACATACCAAAGGACCTACCAGCAGTGGTAGGAAAGAAAGTTTAGTTTTTGTATACCAGCATTTTTGCATTGTGTACTTTCCAATGAAGGATGGAACTTGGAGCCCTTGGTGTAAGTTACCTTATGCCTTCACTGCAAGGTATTTTCAGGAGTTTGTTCATAGGTTTACCAACACACGCAAATTAAACTTCAATGTAGACAAGGTAGATTGTGACTACCATATAATGTGGAAGAAGTATGTATACCCTGGTAGGAGTGCCTATACAAAGAGAATCATTTCTGAAGTGCTGAACATCAAGCCAATAAGCTTGGTTGTAGCAGATTTGGGGGCAGCACTAGTGTATCTCCAGTTGAAGCTGAAGATGGAGAATAACAAATATGTGGAAGGTGAATTCACACTTCCAACACCACCAAAAAGAAAACACACAATGGAGAATGTCCAACAGCCTAAGCCCTTAGAGAAAATCTAAGTGCAGGATGAGGAGGAAGAGCGCGAAGATAGTGGTAGCTTGGAGCATAGGGGTAGGAAATATCCTACAAGTCAGAGAGAATCGAGCACACTGTTACACCACCTCAGCCATAAGAGGGGGAGGAAGAGGACTTGAATGCAGTCCAAGGGGAGCACAGTTTAAAAGGGTATTTAGGAGAACAAGGACCCAAGGTGTTACCCCAACCTCTGTGCGTAGATCACCCCAACTCTCCCCGCAGAAGGAAGCGACCGCGCCAAGGAGGAAGCTGAAGTTGAGTGAGGAGGTGGAAGAGTCTAAGGAGAGTGTACCTACATCCCCTACACCCCCAGAGCACATAGAAGAAAAGGGTGAGGAAACAAAGGAGAAGGATGAAGAGGAGAAAAGACCAGAGGAAATAGCTACAGGAGAAACACAAGACATGGAGACGCAAGCTCCAAATTTGGAAGCTAGAGTTCCTAAGTAGTAGAGGTCTAGAAGGGTGAGTGGAGAGCACATTCCACTAGCCATGGGGTATGTAGAGGACATAAGAAAGATTATCCACACCTGCTTCCAGAGCATAATAGTGTAGAAGGATCTATTTGGTTAGGAGTTAATGGATGAAGATATGGTGACTGTACGAACACAAAACCAACTATCCTGGTCAATACACACCCACATGGACAAGCCTAATTTCAATGTATGTGAAGATTCATGTGTGTTAAGGTGATTAAAGAAGGCACCCCAAGCTAGACACATGATAGTAAAGCCTACTGTCATGTCAGATGAGCAGGTTAGTAATGCGCTAGTGAAAGTTTCAGTGGAGGTGGCTAGAAGGAACATGGATAAATCTGCCACAATCAAGGTGTTATGTGAAGAGCTGAAGATGAAGGACATGGAGATAGTGCACATAACGTAGGAAAGGGACTTCACATAGAAGAAGAATGAAGTATTCATAAGCATCACAGAGGAGATTGGGGACAATGTAATCAGAGCTAGGCCACACTTGGAGCCCAAGGTACCACAAACATTTCCTTTAGCGATACACTATGTGGGGAAGTTGGTGGAATTGGTTCTAGAAGATACGCACTAAAACAATCAAATAAGGATGTCGAATGGGAAAAAGCATCAAAGTGATGAGGAAAATTACATCATATGAAGGGCTATTGTAGGCATTACAAGAAGTCTTGAAGAAGGTAGATCAAGCTTTGAATATATGCACAGCTCCAGAGGTGCTCATCAACATTAAGACCTTAGAAGAGACCAATGAGGTCTAGAAGGCCATGAAAGATGAGACCTTGGGCCACATAGAGAGGCTGGCAATGGTTAAACAAAAGCGCAAGGCCCGACCAGTAGCATAAGAGCCACACAAAACTTGGTTGGAAGAGCTTGGAAAACTGATTGCATAGAAGATGGACCTTTTGGAAGGAAGGATGACATCCATGTCTAGTGTTGTGTTGGTTCTACAAAATGAGAAAGGGGAAATTACGCAGATGAGTTAGATTCCATAGCTGTGGACATCCTAGAGAAAGTAAAACAAGCACTCACTGAATGGCAGGATTTGGAGGTTGCAATAAAGGAAGAGTATCTAGAGATGATACTGCAAATTGATACTGAGGAGGTTGCTTGAATAACCTCATATAAATTCTTGATTTGTCAACATTATTCATTCTTATTCTTTCATTCATATTCTTTCATTCAAAATTTGGAGATGACCATTTTCGGATGACAATGAGATTAGTGTGGGGTAATGTTGATCAAAGAATACTTGGCAAAAATCACACAAGGAGTCCACGCGGGGTAGAAGGCCAAGATTGAAGGTGTAGAAGGACAAGAAGGACCCGTGCATGGAAGGTAGGTTTAGATTTTAGGACTTAGCTGATTTTGGGCATGAGGATCTATTTTTGGAAGATGGCGTGCGGAACACATCAACGATGCAGAGAAGTGCACACCAAGCATTGTCTATATCTAGAAGAGTAGTTCAAACATCTATGCATGGAGGCAAGCTAAGAATGGAATGAACACTTTAATTATCTGTAAGAGGGCTATAGATAGTGCACTTGCATGTGTGGCTATAATTGTAAACAACGTGTGGCTATTAATAGCATGTGACCTATTTATGGAGTAGTTAAGCGGTGAAGGGAAAGTCCCCACCCTATATATATGATGGTTAGGTGCATAGTAAAAGAGAGATTTGTATGATGTATCAGAGGGATATAGGCATGTATGTATGATTCGAATATGTGTAACAGATTCATATGCACTTTAATATTAATTGACAAGATCTTGTAAGAAGCTTTTATACTTGTTAATAGATGGAGGATATTAGCTAAATCTAAGTGTCATTCATGTAATTCAAGAGTGCATGTTATTGTTTAATCATGATTACTGTTTAAGCTCATTCTTTCATAGATCTATGGGTAGCATGCATTGTAGAATGATGGATTAGTCATGAGTATTTATGGTTCTTTCTTCATTATGTGTCATCCTATTACAACAACCCTAAAGAGGGACCTGGTAACTTTTCGCACTTCGGGTGAGCACTCAATCTAGGCTAAGTGATGTGCCAGTGTGACTAGGGTGTTATCTTACAAATTCTAGGCTGCACCAAATCTCCGTCATCAGGTTGAAGAAGAAACTACAAAAGATGTAATTTTAGTTTGTTGAGGATAATTCCTTATGAAATTGGGGTTTGGTGTCTTTAGTGGGTTGGTGCTCATAAAAATTGGCTAAGTTGGTGCTCTTCTTTTGGGGTTGTTATCTCCAGTATTTTGATACCTACAAATAATTATAAAGAATTTAATTTTGGTTAGACTTGGAGGTTGGATCCAAGTAGTCGTATTTTTTTTTTTTTTCTTGAGAGATAGTTTTCTAGGTAAATATGGTTTTATTTGTATTATGTTGTTTTGAATGGTTTTACATATTTTAATTGTGAATGTAAGTTTTAATAGCTAAAATTTTATCTTATACTAATTCACCCCTAGTATAAGCATGTTCCTTTAAAATAATTTAGTCGTTGGAAGGTAGTTCTCAAAAACACACATGGCTAGTCAAGAAGTTTTCTTCAAATAGACCTCCATTATTTTATGGAACTAACTGTGATTTTTGGAGTATAAGGATACACACATATATAATGGATCTTAGTTTTTATATCTAGAAAGATATTGAAACCGGATATATAATGTCATAAACTCCACCAAAAGATCAATCGAAAAGAAGGAAAGTGAGAGCAATATAAAGCCATGAACTCAATTTTGAGTGGATTATCATAAGAAAAATTTGTCAAAGTAACACATTTCACCTAAAAAAATGACATATGGGATACACTTTAGACCATATACGAGAATGAAAATAAGTAATAAGGTAATTCTCCAAACTCATAGTAGACACTTTGAAAGCTTGAAAATGAAAGATGAAGAAAACGTTGCAACATATCTTCTACATGTGGATAAAATTGTTAATATCATTAGAGGGTTTTGTGAAAAAGTGTAATAATCCAAAATAGGTCAAAAGGTACTAATATATTTACCTTTAATATTTGATACAAATTTTTGTGTGATTAAAGCGATGAAATACCTAGACTAGTTGAAGATGGATGAGTTTAAGTTACATGGATTTATCACATCCTATGAGATGAGGAAAAATTGGAGAAGCCTTCAAAAAGGGAGGTCACTTTCAAAGATTCAAATAAAGATAAAATTAAAGGTTTTGAATCAAGTGATGAACAAGATGAAGAGTTCATGTTTGTCAAAAATATTTAAAATGGATATAGAAAATATAAAGGTAAACTACATTTCAAGTGTTTCAATTGTGGTAAAATAAGACATTTTGTTGGATAATTTCCACATAAGGATGATAAAAATGATGAGAAAAATCATAATGGAAATAAGAAGGAAATAAAATCTCAAAACAAGAAGAGCTTCAAACAAAATGAAAATAAGAAAAGGTTTGGAAAGCATAATAAAATCCTCTACTTTAAAAGGGATAATATCTTAATTGAGGAAAGCGATGAAGGAATATTAGGAAGTGACGAAGAAGATTTTTTTCTCATGGCTATAGAAAAAAAAATGAGGGAAGAGGAAGAGGATGTCGAAGATGAAAGAGAGGTAGATATTGAAAAATAACTCATTTTCGCTTTAGGTGAGATATTAGTGCTTAAGAAAAATAATCTGAAATAAAGAGTACAAATTCAAAAATATAAAGAATTAAATTGTGCCTTGGAATCAAAATATCAAAAATTCTAGAGGATTTAGAAAAAATGGTTCTTAGCATAAAGATTCAAATTAAATAAGTAAATATAATAGAGGAAGAAATTCAAATTCAATTAAAAACAAAAGATGAGGATTGTAAGAAGCCCGAGTCATAAATGGTTACCTTAAGAAAGGAATTAGAAAAGACAAACACTAATTTGAATAACACCATAACATTCGAAAATAACACCAAAGTTCTCGAATGATATGATCGGTCTCAAAGGTAAACCGTTCATTAAGACTGAACTTAGCTATGAATATAAATAAGAAGTTAATAATGAGAATCATAATGTGAAATATAGTGAGCTACCAAAAAGAAAAAAATAAGCTTCCTCAAAATATCAATCCTCCTAAAGAAGAAAAAATGAGAACTAGTGGCATGATGTTCCCATAAGGAATCATAGAAGATGAATCCTTTTGAAACAATATCATATGATCATGAACCAAAGTTATTTTTATGTTTATCAATTTTCTTGCAATGCTTTTGGTCATAAACTAATGGAGTATAGGTAACACACAATAAATAGGTATGCATAGGAAAATGACATAAGTACTTATAAAGTTTTATGAGAAATTAAAACTCATTTTCCATGTTATCTTATTACAAAGAGAATAATATTGTATGTTATAATTGTAATAACTATGGTCATACAACATGGTTTTATAGAAGTTTTGTTAAATAAACACCAGATAGAATAGAAAATTGAATACGAGTTGTTATAAGGAAAAGAGAACATACAAAAATATGGGGAAAAAAAAGCAACAAGAATTTAATCAAGACAATGAAAATCTATGCTTGTGCAAATCGGATTTCATGCACAAGAAAAAGGAAGCAATGGTATATTGAAAATGGATGCTCAAGGAACATGATTGAAGAGAAAATAAATATTCTCATATTGAAAGAAATTAGTGAAGGCACTATAAATTTGGAGATAATGTCATAACATGGATAGCTCAAAAGGTACTCTTAGTCTTGATAATGGAAAAAAAGAAGATATAAAATGTATTGAAAGTTGAAGGATTGAAGTATAACCTTCTAAGTGTCACTAAAATTTTTGACCAAGGAAACAAGCTTATGTTTTATGCACAAGGTTATGAGATTAGGAAAACAGACACAAGAAAGTTAATTATAGATGTCAATAGAACAATAAACAACTTGTACACTCTTAGTGAAGGTAAGGGTGTTACACCCTATTGCATTAGTGGTTGTTATCATTGATTTCGCATGCTATTGATGGAAAATGGAGAGTGCAAGAACATTCATATCAGGTGGGTCTATAATTCAAAAATAGTGTTGCAAGCATAAACAAGAGGTCTCACATGGTGTATCAAGTCATTTGGAAGAAGTTGTAGTTCAAATTGGGCCATTTAGGCATGTTTCTAGTACCTAATAAGGTGTGAAGAGTTAGTGCAGGTCATGAAATGTTCATAGGAGCATGAGATAAGCCTTGGAATAGTGTCTACAACATGTGTGAGCAAAAATTAGGCTCAATTTAGCTCCAAGAGTCAAATTTTAAAATTACATGAGGTTAGCCTTGAGAACTGATAGTGCAAGTAGAGGTAAATGAGATGGAATAGGAGAGTTTAATAATATATGTGGAAAATGGGGTTATGGAATATGTATTAGGGTGATTTTTTATGCTCCAAGAAAAATTTCATCAAATTCGAGAAGGTATGTGGAAGTTATGTTAGCTTTTCTAAAACAAGCTTTTTGGAAATTGAATAACATGATGCATGGCTTATTAATGCTCAAGAAATAATATATTGCTTCATTTTGATAAATCATGGAATTAATTTTTGTAGAGGACTCTAGGCTTGAGATATTGCAAAATGTTTCAGGACATTTGGACATGTTTTAATAAAGTTGTGAGAATTTTTCAAATAGGTTTCTTCTCCTTCCGACATGTGTCTTGAGTCTTCAAGGTCAAGTTGAGTTGTTTTGTCCTTTAATAAATATTTTGAGTGCTGATAATTATTAGGAACCTCTAATAATTTCTTCATTCTCTGATGATGACAAGCATAAGGTGTTAAGGTGAGATTCTCAAGTAAATCCTTTAGTGGTCATGGAATGGCAAGTTTTCTCTCTCAAGTTTGATCTGGTAAAATATTGTATAAGAACCCAAAATTTCTGAAATGTTTGCAACAAGGGCCCAAAAGTTCTTCATAATTCATTTTAAAGGTGTTTGATTAGTTGAGTTGGTTTCTAGGTGAATGTCAAGGTGTGAATTCATCCTCTCTATGATCTCCTAGAGAGCAAAGTCAAGAAATCTTGCCTCAATATCTCATAGAGTCACTGTCATGAGGTGTTTAACTTCATTTTATTTCTCTTGATCATAATTTATCTCATATACAAAGGCTAGAGAAATATTTTACATCACCAATGTGTATCTTTTGGGTAAAATGATGAAGTAGTTGATCTTCTTGCTTAGTGAGAAGGTTTTGGAGGTATGTTCATGGCACAAGCTTGTCAAATCAGTGAAATGTGTTGCTTAAATGTTGTTAATATGGTCTCAGGTGGTTGAGAAAACCTATGGAAGGTGTTGAAGTCCTTCAAATCCATCCATAGGTCTCAAAAGGTGAAAAACCAAACTGAAATACTTCCATAACCAAGAACACTTGCACTTTACCAAAGTATGTATCATGCAATATTTAATTTATGGGAGAATATGGAGATGTTTAAAGATTAGAAATTGATTTAAGGAGATGGAGGTTGATCCCATGAAATTGTAGAAGAAATAATTTTCAATTTTCATCCATTATTGAGGGAGAAATCAATTTTTTCTTCTCTCGGGGCTTCACAACCATATTAGCATGCTCTAGGGTTTTTGCAATCATTTTTTTTTCGAATAAATTTTTTTAGCCAACCAAATTCAATTTTTTTGTGTAGATATCTATAGTGACCAAATGAACTCTTTCCTAAAAGAATTGTCTTGGTATGATGAAATAATTGTCGATAGAAATATCTTAAAGTCATTCATGACTAAGAAAGCTATATGCATTTGAAATTGTCATTTTTTAAAGAAAATAAAGGTTGAATTTTTTTTTGAGGTAATTTTCTAGAAGGGTGAATCAAAATTGAAGGACGTTAATTAATTTTTAACAATTTTCTTCTCCTTCAAAGTGCAAGAAATCTATGAAAGCCTCTCACATAGTCCTTTTTATTATGAAAATGGAGTTTCTTCATATCCCATGAAATTTTGTGCACTTTAAGTTCATATGTTTGTTAAAACATGGTTTTATAAGGGTAAACAAACATTTAAGGGAATATAGAGAGTTTTAATAAGCTCAATCCTTTCAAAAATGCAAGAAATTCATTATAGTGGATTGTAACAATTGTTTCCATGCAAAAGGTAAATTGAAGGCAATTTTAGTATATTGAGAAACATTTCATTCTTTCCTTAATTTTTGTTATGCCTATGAAGGATTCAATTCATTGAATGATATTTTTTAAGAGAAAATTGAGTTTGCATAGCTTGAAGTTCAAGTGGAAAGGATAATATGCATTACATTTGATAGTTCATGGAAGCAATACATTTTTCTAACTTCTAAGTCCAAAGTTATGGAGAAGTTGGTAAGTTATTTCTAGGCTCTAATTCCTTCAAAATCCTAGTTGATCGATGAATTAGAGAAAGAGACCTTTAATTTTTCCTCATGGGAAGTCCTTGACTGTTGAGCTTCCAAAGTGAAATGTGATAAGCCTCATGACATTTTAAGATGAAATGAGAATGTGAAGTTCAAGAGATGAGATCAAGTGAGTGTTGGTTTTGAGTGAATCCAAGTGCCATGATAACTGGAGAGAATAGAAGTTCAAGAGTTTCTTTTTATTTTTATTTTTCTTTTTCTAATGATCTTGAGTAATGCTCGGAAGGATTATGAAGAAGTCAGTATGGGAATGAAGTTGAAAATGATATTTGACAAATTTGAGACAATAGTTTTGTATGAAAAAGTAGATATATATTGATGATGAAAGAAGTGTTAAGCTCAAAAAGAGTATGTAAGGATGAATATATATAGAGTACAGTTTGGAAGAACTGAGACATTTTTGTTTTGAGAGTAGTGAACATACATGAAAATATGTGAAACAACATACCAATGAATATGTGTTAGATGTAGTACTATGGACAAGGTATACAATATAATGATGCATAAATATGCATATAGGTGTTACATCAGCTAATTGATGCTTAGGTGAGTATCATGTGTAAAATTTAAGAAAGAGAACGGATATAGTGATTATGAAAAGGAAAATATATGGAATGAACCAAGTGCTATGAAAGAGTTATGTTGAAACTATAATAAGTATAAAATACTCATTGATGAGTTTAAATAATTTATTGATAAGGTTATATGAGGATGATACTTGAATAAAATACAAGAAAGGTAAAATATTATATAAATACCTTCTATCTAAAATATAGAATGCATATTTGTAATAAATTTGTAAATACATAACCTGTAAGGATGTTCAATCAATAAATAAATAATGATACTTGAACGTGAACAAAAGGTAAAAGCTACTCATGTGATTCAACGTGAAGAAAGTGAATGAAAGATGTGTGTGTGATGAACCTTGCATGTGAGCCTAAATGCTATATAGAGAATAAGAAGAAATAAGAGAAAATAGATGAATTGTAAAAAAATTAGAGGTCATCATTAGTTGTGAGAGACAACAAGAAAAGTGTGACCAAAACTCAAGAACAAGTCTAAGTAGCAACTTAGCATATAGGGGTTACTGACCTCCTTGTAATTAGTGGCTTGCGAAAGATCACCTGCAGTTGGTTAAATTCTAGGGAGTTGTTGCTTCCTTACAAGTTTCAGCTTGCATAAGTTTAGTAGTTGGTCAATGAATTATCTTAGGGTAGTAGCTTCAAACGCTGAGTTGCAACTCAACTTGAAATATTTGTAACTCATAGGACACTTTTTCAAGGCTAGTTCTCATATTTCAAAGTGGGTTTTATTCCTAGTTTGGGTTTCCCATATTAAATTTTTCATCTCAGAGTGTGCTATCTTGCAATTTTTTGTGTGTGGTTTTATATGTACATCATAGAAAATTTAAGAAGGTAAATTTGAGAAGACACCGATTCACCCCCTCTTTGTGTCCTAGGTTCTAACCAAGGGATAAAAATGTTACATGATTCAAATTGAGTCAAATTGGATATGGAATAGAAGGTCTGGTCAAATGAATTTTGATAATCTGGTAAAAATCAACTTTAGAAAATCCGTAAGGGATATGACAAAGATTATAAAATAATCAAATATTATTTGCAAACAATTTCAACATGGGAAACATATAAAGGAAAGTTTTAAAATAAAATCCTACATCACAACTAAGCCATTGGAGCTAATTCATATATATATATATATATATATATATATATATATGGGCCTACAAGAATGCAAAGCATACAAGGTGAAAGTTATTTCATACTAATCATTGATGATTATTCTAGATCTACATGAGTCACTTTTCTTAAAGTAAAATCAGAAGCATTTGAAATGTTTAAAGAGTTTAAATCCTTGGTGGAAAATGAAACAATCATAAATATTATGTGCTTGAGATTAGATTGAGGAGGTGAATTCATCTCAAATGAATTTAATGAATTTTTTGAACATCATGGAATAAAAATATATCTCTCGGATATAAGGAATCCAAAACAAAATGGATTTGTTGAAAGAAAGAATCGTTCACTATTTAAGAAATGGCTAGAACTATGCTAATTAAATCTAAGCTTTCAAATAGGTCTAGAGAGAAGTAGTTAACACTATAGTCATTATTTTGAAAAGAGGAAAAATCAGTGTAAATAATAACAAAGCCCCATATGAGTTATGGAAGGGTAGACCAACATTAGTTAAATACTTCAAAGTATTCGGAGAAAATGCTTCATTACAAGAGATGAAGAAGACTTTCGTAAAGTTTTATTCAAGAGACGATGTAGGTATTTTTATATTCCTCAAGAATTAAATCTTATAGATGTTATAATAAAAGGCTACAAATAATCATGGAAAGTGCCATTGTAAAGATGGATGAAACAAGACTTCAAAAAGTAATTGTATAAACAAATGATCATTTAGAGGGACCAAAATTAAAAGAATAATAAGATTAATATATAACAAAAAGAAGAAGTGGAATGAAAATAAATAAAGTAACCGTCTAGATTTTTTCATAAGAACCATTTAGAAAGTCAAATTATTGGTGATAAAAACATTGGAGTCCAAACAAGAAGAATATTGTAAAATGCAGTTGAACATGAAAATATGTCTTTACTAACTAAGATAGAACCTAAATTTTTGTTGAAGCAAGTAAATAAAAACATTGGATTGTTGTTATGGAAGAAAATTTGAATCGATTGAAAATAATGAGACTTGGGAGCTTATTCCAAGACCAAAACATAAAAATGTAAATGGAACCAAGTAGGTTTTTACAAACAAGATAAATGAAGATGGTCAAGTTGTAAAAAATAAAGAAATAGAAGGTATTTGTTTTGAATAAACATCTTCTTCTATTACACGTTTATAAGCCATTAGATTGTTTTTAGAATTTTCATGTTATAAAAAATTTAAAGTATATTAGATGGATGCCAAATCACCATTTCTACATGGAAATTTAGAAGATATTTATATTGAATAACCAAAATGATTCTTATTATCGATGATAATGGTTATGTGTGCAAACTAAAGAAACCTCTTTATGGACTAAACAAATCCCCCATACCGGTATTCAATAGTAGACAAGTATTTTTAACAACAAGGTTTCAAAATAGGTATTGTGGATAACAATATTTACATCAAAACTATAACATTCCCATTTTAAGACATTAGAACGAGGGAATATATATATATATATATATATAACGTTCTCTGTTCTGAATTATGTAATTCAAAACACACGACCAAGTTTTAATAATTGTTCTCTGTCCAATTAATGTAATTTAGAACACACAATACTTTTAAAACCAATGTTCTCTGTTCACATTTTTTTATAATATGGAACACACATTCAATGCCATTCAATCATATAACAGATACCATATGTTGCTGTAATGACTCGAAGAACTACCGATCTCCCATTTTATGGCTCGGAGTTTCAACGATCTCTCATTTCATGACTCGGCTACTTACCGATCCTTCATGTTAATCCATGCATTGTATACTAAGTATACTTGGTTCTCTTTACCATTTTCAGTTATCGAAGTGTTCCATTTAAGAGGCCTATCTAAATATCTGTTACCGATATTCATCTGAAATCCTGCTTCTTAAACTAGGTGATTAGGACAACGCAACCAGTAGCTTGCGATACTTTGGCCAAAGATTTTCACATGCTTTGCATGATCATATTCCTAGACGTTACACACATCAATGGAATATGTCCTTCACCTCACTTCATCTGTTATCTAGAATGGTCTTTTCTGATCTCTATCAGTCCTCTCGTCCAAGGTTAAACTTTAACCCAAGATAGCAATATGAAAGAGTATAGGGAGACACTCGTGGTGACTAAAGGTACGCAGACATACCTTGTCAACCCTAGTCGACTGCGTGTGTCTAGTTACCTTTAATCTTTCTGAGTCACTCCGTATACAAGGTCACATTCCTATCTTGGTCCAAAGTAACTTGGTCCAAGCTTATGTAACTTGATGATTCGATTCAGAAGGGCGTTGTAACATGTCAGCTGCAACATTGTGTCGTCATGAAGGCCCCGCCTTCATGAAGACACCAGATTGTAGTTGGCGTGTGCCAATGTCCTACGGAATCCTCCCATCAAGGGTTACACATCCAGCTAAAAGTGTGATTAGATTCTTATCCTTATTATTTTAAGAATAAGTTTCAGCAACCGTGTTGATCCTCTAACCTCACTGTTCATTACAGTTGCATAGCTAAGAAGGACTTAAATTGTCTTATAGCTTAATATACATTTACTCCTCCTTACCGAAGGATTGCATATTTCCATCTTAGTTCTTTAATTTAAGCTTCAGACTAACAGTCCACTACAGCTTAACGTAGTAAGATCAACTTACTAAACTTAACCAAGTTTTATTCGCAACCAAATTTAAATTCAGAATTCCATCTCATTAGACGTCATTTAAATGAGGCCTAATCCCAAATGAATATATTCATTTATTCACTATAACCTTACTTCAGTTAAGGTTTGTTATGAGGAGATATGATTCCTCATACCGAATATCCTTTTGATCAAAACATCCCAAGGATATTAACAAAATCAGAATACAGAATTCAATTGTCTCTTTCTAATATTCATTAGTTTATATTCTAATTCTGAATATCATTCATTTAAGAGTTCGTATTCACTTTACTCTTTACTAATGTCAATTTTAAATCCATATTGACCTAAGTATTAATTAATTGCCCATTCCAACTTAAAAGTTGTATTCAAGTAAAGAATAGATATTATGTCCCTTTAAAATCTATCAACCATCATTTGAATAAATCCAAATTCAATGAATAAAATTATATTCTCAATCTTATTCAAACAGTTTCAAAGTGGTACAGCCATTAAAATAACACACCTTTCCTTTTACTCATTACTCTAGATTAAAATTTATACAATTTACAAGTCCATACAACCGGACTTCATTCATGCCAAACAACATTAACAACTCGTAAAGAAAGAAGAATACAACTTTTTCTTTTTCCATTTCCTCGTAGAAGAATAATAAAATCTCAGAAAAGATCCATCCCTTAGTTAATCAGAAGAAGCATCATAAAACAACATGTCTTCATTTTTACTCGTGAAAATCATCTGCAAAATTTACTTGCACGGGTCAGTTCATCGAACTGAGCATATTAAGCACTTATCATTAAAATGAGGTGCTCTTAATTAACTGTCTCAATAAAAGAACTCGATTTTATGAAACGTCTCCTAATAGAGATAAACATCACGTAATAGTTACGCACCAATAAGGTTGAACAATTCTAACAACCTGATTTCAATAATTAGCATCATTTAAATAGTAATAATAAATATCAAGCACACCAATTTCTATATTGGCTAACCTATCATGATGTATATTTCACCATTCTCATAGTTGTTTTTAATGAAAAGAAAAGAGTTCATTCCAAACTTAGATAATACTAAAAGGAGTATTTTCTCTAAACAATCACGTATTAAGACAGCTATATGAACTGATTTATAGATTGTTGTTTGATTGCATGCATTGTCCAACCCATTTCATCATCAAGAATGAATTCCATATACTGAGTCGATTTTTAAATTAAGATAGAACTTTCTTACCTTCAGGTCATCCACTGGACTTCAACTATATCAAATGCAAAAGTGAAAAGAAACCTTACGTCACAGCAACAATCTATTTAACTTCCCAGAATTCAACAAACAACATAGTACTTCTTTCAATTTAAAAGAAGAAAAACAGTAGTTAAAATGCAGTCGCTTATGCCAAGGCGAGTAGGAAATTCATTCAATATCAAATAATAGAATTTCAACTGGATAAGAGAAGAAAATAATTATTACTTCCGATTACCCACTCAATATTCTCTTTCCTTTCATCACAACCGAACAGGATGATTTGAACAAGAAGTGATAACAATCAACGATAACAGTCAAGGAGAGAGAACAATTAAAACCAATAATCGAATGAAAGAAGAAGATTCATATTATCTCTTCTCATTGCTTAGCCGAATATCAACTAATTAGAGCCGATCTGTACCCATAGGATAATTTCTTCTAACAAGTCTATTTCAGTGTTTAAAACTTACTAACCACCATTCAAGGAAGCATACCAGAGTTCATTTGCATCTGATTCCGCAAGTATCAAAAACAACTGAATCTTTCAATTAAAATCGTTTTCAATAATTATTCACCAAAACGAACATTTCCAGCTAGGTCTGAAACAAGCAAGAATGTACAACAAGCTATATAACCATAATATCACTGTAATAAATAAAGAAACCATCTTTTCAACCGCAAGAACAAGAATCTACTCTAGTACGGTTCTAATCGAACACAATGAAAAAGTTCAGATATGCAGTTCCTTTATATATATATATATATACAAGGAAGGATAAACGATACACTCTACTCCATTCACCAAATAACCAAGTTATTCTTTCTCAGTTTTAAATAATTTATTCCCAACAAACATTCACGGCCTTCAAACCAAATATGGAGTCATTATATCATTTTAAATCAAGCAAGGGTAAGACGATACAATAAATTCATTGTCCCCAAAAGAATTCACTTTCTATGCACTGTAATACGACCAGAAAAATAATTCACGCAAACAGTTCCATCAAGCATTCTCACGGTTTTTCCAAAACCATTTACACGCTCAGAACTTAGAAAACAATTTTCACATCACTGTAACTTCCATCGAATCAAACCCATAATGGGAGATAAACCGAATACCCATTACATAAAAGAAAATTCAAACAACAGAGATGGGTTCGTTTCATTTACCATTCTAGAAAGAAAATACCAATTTTTCTCTAGTAAGCATTTAGAAAAATACCCAAGTCGTATTTATCTCCAAAGGACAACTCAACCCAGAAATCACAACAACCATATCAACATTATTTTACTAAAACACCCAATATAAGAGTAGAGTTCTTTTAATGAAGATGCTTAACAAAGAGCAAAACGGTTTAAAGAGAAGAGCTCAACATGCCTGTAAAACTTCTTGTTGCTTGAAGAAAACCACGTCCGCGCCCTCAGGAGCTATTCTTTTCCATGGCGACAAAAACAAGGCTTTCCCAATGATCTCCTTACTTCCACAGGCTCAAAAACAGCCGTGGGTAATCAAAACAACAACAACAATGACCAGAATAGTTGCAGGTTTGAAAGAACCATAAAAGAAATGCAGAGCAAAACTCAAAACCCGAATGAACAACAATAACCACAAAAATTCCTCTTTCCCCTTTCCAAGGCGAGCTGGTCACCAAGACCGAGATCAATAAATGCATTGAATGCATTGCTTTTTCCTCTATCTCCACGCCACCACCGACTCAGGTTTGGTGAGTTCCACCTTTAAATATTTGCATGTAATTTCCTTCTTAGCTACATTGCTAGTTAGATATCTCCAACTTCCCATGTTCCCACCAAACTTGGCGTTTAAAACTTCAAGGACATCATTTAATGTCCTTTATTAAATTTCAAACCTTCCCTTCTTATCCATTCATCAGCATGTATCCATAGGTCCCCTCCTTAGGTTAACAATAGTTTAGGTTGTATTGCCCATAGTTAGGTTTCCACCTAGGTCGCAAGTCATTAGGATTTGCAAAAATTTACATCCCATTTAATTTATAAAATCCTCCTAGGATAGTTATTAGGTCATAGGTTAGAACTTAACCCCATAGTGTTTTAGTTAATAGGTTCCTTAGTAAGTTTTACAAACTTACGTTCATATCCAGCATAATGCAGGATGTTCATTCCATGCTCGACATATCTATACCTTGTTCGCTTGCACCAAAACTCTTACTGTCTTACGCTTTCCGGCATTACAATTTGTATATAGTTCAGAAATCGAACCTTTCCATTGGCAACATGGTGCCGAATAATTATACCTGTAACCAGGTTCTATAAAATTTATAACGACCTTCAGTCTGGTTCCAGACTTCGTTCTAATTAGAAATTAAATCGACAAAGCGATCACAAAGAAGGCCACAGCATACCTTCGATCAATGGAATTGATTCAAGGTGTGCTGTCAACAACAATATGAGTTCATCAAACACAAAAGTAAGCCTGCAGTTTTGCACTTTGCAAAACACAAGTTATAATGACCTCCATCCCAAGTAAACAAGTTACAGTAAGCAAGGGTTCAGATCAGTAACACATTCTTTTTAAGATTAAAAGATATATCTTAACATAATTATCCTCATTTCCATAGTTACAACATCACGAAAAGAGGTTATCATAGTAGCTTCTAAAAATCAAGACGTTACAAAAACAAAAGGTAACTATCAGTTGATTATTGTTTTATGTGGATGATATTATTTTTTGAAGTAGTGAAAAAATGACTCAAGATTATTTTGTGGAAATTAAAAAGGAGTTTGATATGTCTTTGTTTGGTGAGTTATCTTTATTTCTTAGTTTACAAATTTCTCAATTAGGAAAAGACACATTTATTTAACAAACCAAGTATGTAAGGAGATGTTGATTTTTTTAAAATGCAAGAGTGAAAAACTAATCACTACCCCTATGGTCATAGGCTTGTTGTCATGCTAAATTCCTTGCATGAATTTTTTTAAAAATCACGACAACCTATACCTCATTTAAAAATCCCTCTCCTATTCAATGTAAATGTGTCCTCCAACAAAATCATTCATTGTGTTTCCCTTATAATGACTAGGAGGAATGTGAAAATGTGATTTTCAAGTGTAATTCATGTGCAAGAGATGTAATTAAATCTTATTAATGAAGGTATCTGGATCCAAGAGAAGACAAGTACTCTCGGAGGCCTAAAAGGCCTATTTTATGGATTTCACACCTAGTAAACACCCCTTGGAATGTACAAGAAAATTTTGAAGCATCAAAAAATTGTGTGGAGGATAAATTCAATAATGTGAGGTAGTTTAGGAAAAAATTTCAAGAAAAATTAGGTTTAAGAGAAAGTTATTGTAGACACAAATTCATGCATTTGGGTACATTTCTATGTTTTAAGAACATACTTGTATTCATATGATTCCTAATCTAGAAAACTAGTAATTGAGTTTTGCCTTTGGCCTCTTTTCTATCTTTTTACTTTGTATTTGGTATTACAAACCCTACAACATAGTCTAGACTTTATTTCTTTATCTTTCATGACTTGAGACACCAATGCCCAGCCTAGGATGTCGATTGCCCAAGTACCCTCGTCCCCTCTAAGTGCCCCGACCTCTTTCTATCTTATTCACCTATTTTGGAACTCTTTTATCTTTTGGGAAAATTATTTTCTTATGGGTCAGCCTTTTAGTTGTAAATTAAAAAATTCAAACAAGGGAATCATATAAATACAAAGTTATGTGACCATAATAAATGACCAAGATCTAAGCATATATTATCACCACCTAAGGTTAGATTCAAAGGAATCTAAGAGCATCAAAGGAATTATTATAACATCCATTCAAGGGACAAGGCACAATTTTTTTTGCACACATGCATAGGAGGGGAAGTTCTTTTTTCTATCCGCACATCTATTAACATTGGTACATCTAGCTATCATCTACTATCACATGCATCTTGCATAAGGGTATATTAGGGCATGGTTTATTTGCACACGTACAAGAACTAAATGCATCTTGAGATTTAGTGCAATGATCATTCTTAATTTCAATCTATTGGGTGACCATAGGGGTTAGTCCGACTCCCCATATTACATCTTTGCTTTTTAAGATTTGATGTCGTTTGAGGGTTTTATAGGCCATCTTATCTTTGTAGGTTATAAGTGAATTTGACGATCATATAAGAGTAGCATACATGTGACCAAAAGAGAAGGTTAGCGACACTTGTGTGACACAAGAAAAATCAATTTTGAGCTCCTCTGTAGTCATAGGAACCTATCGAAGGCCCCCGGTGCCTAGGCGCCTAGTCCTGTTTCTAGAAGTGTAACACCCAATATTATTCAACTTCATAATTAAGGGATTTTTTAAAACAAACTCCCTTATCCCCATTACATGCCTTCAATGATTTTATAATGTAGTAATAAAAATCTAGCAAGTAATCTAGTTTACAATCCATCCGATAACATTCCAAAACCATGTGTAGCTATAAAGGTCATTTAGATCTACCTGATCCCCTTTAACGTACTATTTTTGAGTATGCATAACTTTTATGCAATTGTTTAACTTGTTTAGTTAGGTTTTTGAATTGATGTAATTCTTGAGTGTCTACCTAAAAACCATATTACTGAAATTCATCTGTCATCACACACTGTTAATAATGAACCAAATGATCTGACAATGTATTCAACAATTACACTACTTAGGACAAAGTTTTCAAGCTATGTTTTGCATGATTTGTTTCGTGACCACAAACAAGTCACTCAAAACATGTACCATCACCAATTAGTTATCCCACACAGTTATCTAGATTCTTCTTAATAGTTAAGTGTATTAAATTATGTTTTAAACAGGCCTAGAGTCTAGGTCTTGACTCTTGATATAAGTGTATGTTGATTGTATCAGCTTAGGATTCCTATGGGAAATATAATTATTACTCTTTGACTTTCATCAAAGTTTAATCATTACCCTTCTCATAGCCATCCTAAGATAGCATGGTTAGAGTACAGACATTCCGAGAAGCAGGACTTAGAGTCCATGAAAACTTAACACCTAAGACAATATTATTAAGATCAACGATAAGAGTTTAAATTAGAACATAAGATTGATGAAATTCATTAATGACACATTTATTAGTGTTGTTTCATATTACAACTCTTAGAGTCACTTTACGACTTTCATCGTTAAGTACCATTTTTTAATTTAATCATATTATTAGGTTTAGGTAATAATCCTAATCCATACTATATAAGTTCCATTTATGACAAGGTCAAATCAAGTAATAATTTGACTATGATTAATTACAACGTAGAACTACTAAGTTTTATTCAATTATTTAGTTCATATTTGTTGATTTTCAGCATTAGTAGAAATGTACTTTGTCATCATTAGGTCACATAACTAGTATCTTATCATGTACAATTCATCAATTAATTATTAATTCAATGTACTTGTGATTATTAAAATTAGCTTATTTAATTCGAGTCTCGTAAATAATATTGTATTTCTCAACTCTTGGCCCACTATAAAAAATGTTAATTTAATCATTAATCATTAAATGATATTATGATTATCATTGCTATGATTTAATAAATCAGATTAAATAATGTAAAAAGTATAATTAATTAATAAGGACCAATTTATTTTTCAATCCATTTAGTTACAAAAGTTTGCAAATTAACAACATCACTATTTACAACACATGAAAATAACAAGATTTATCATAATATAAAGTACAATAATTTCATGTCCAATAGTAGAACATTTATATTTTCAAGGTAATATAATTGGACTACGACCATTTATAATGTTGCAAAAAACTTTCAATCAATATAATCCAAGTATAAAATGTACATTTAAATAAATGTTTACAATCAGTCATAAATATATCACATATCAAGCATGCATGTAACAATCCAATCTATCTTCTCAAAATACTTAATCCTTCCTGAAATCTAAAAGATAAAAATGATAGATGTACAAGGTCATTTTAACAAACCGGCATGGATATATGTCCCCATGTATATATGTTTAATTATGAAACAACTGAATATATGTTGACTGATTAAATGCGATCATCAAGTAACAATCCAAATAAGTCAATATATATTTCAAAACAAAATAAGAAAATACTATTAAATAATTATTTCCTAATCATTACAAATAAAGATGCCACAGTTCATTAGGATGAGCATTCAATATGTTTCCATCATAAAAGTATCAATCAAAGAATAATCAATCTTCTAAATTCAAGTTCGGAATATCTTATAAATGAATAAGAACAGTCAAGTATTATATCCAGTTAGGTTAATACTTATCTATCACATTCACCAAATCATAATCATCTATGATTTCCTTCATACTATCTAATAAAGAGGAGATTCTAAAATATAAGCTCAACATAAAAAATATCCATTTCCAACAAAATGAAATCACGAAGGATAAAATCCCAATAACAACATCCTATTTGAATGAAGCACATGTGAGAGAAATGAAGGTCGATTCATGCATCTCAAACAAACAAGTATAGCCTATGTTCCGTAAGATACATATTAAATCGATTCATTCAATAGTACCTCATAAAACGTTACCAAATCTTACTACGTATAAGGTTGTGCTTATGCTTTGCACACAACACTAATTTTCCAGAATTACAAATAATAAACTAGGATCCCAAAACTACCCCTGTAGGAATACATCTTCCTAAGAATCATTCCTACTATCTTTTAAATAAATTGAAGGAATATGAATAATAAAGTCAATATTTTCATGACAGAGTCTTAAACAACACAACTCCCTCTTAATATTCGGGATCAGATTTAACCCAACCTAGAAATTGTAATGACTTAGGGTCACATTTAAACACAACAAATGAAGTCAACCCTGGAAGAAAAAACAAAGGTGTTCGTAATGATAATAACATTGAAAATACTTGGTTGAAATCGAATCCATCTCACTTAAAACAATAAAATTCTTTCTATGTACCCATCTATTCATGTAAGCCTATAATACCAAGTCAATGATACAATAGTATCAAACCAGTTCAGAAAAGAGTTAACACCAAAACCAAGTTAAAGCTCAAAATAAAGAAGGATCATTATAGAGACAAATTCATATAGATTCTCCATGAACCATACCGAATTCCCTATCCACTTGATACAAGTCTTTCCCATTTCTTAACCAAATTCTTGGTGGGTCAATCTT
This sequence comes from Taxus wallichiana var. yunnanensis, assembly GCA_018340775.1. Taxonomy (NCBI): domain Eukaryota; kingdom Viridiplantae; phylum Streptophyta; class Pinopsida; order Cupressales; family Taxaceae; genus Taxus; species Taxus wallichiana. Next base: position 137,839,502 of record CM031239.1, on the reverse strand, counting down.
GAAATTTTTTTGGATTAGTATAATAAACCCACGAACAACTTAAACCCCAACTGGTTTAAGATCCACTAGCCATTACAGCTTAGCCATAGAGTAAACAGTTGCCCAATAACCGTCTTAAGAATATAAAAAAGCATGTAAATTTTAATACCTTAAGAAAGGCATAACGCTATTAAAATATATTAAACAAACATAAAATGAATACCTAGATCTAAAATCCAACACAATTAAAATATATGGTCCATTATCGGCAAAAACACACACACACACACAACTAAAAATGATATGTTTTTAATAGTCAATAATAATTCAACAATTTCCAAACAAAATATCCAGACATGTTGAAATATAACCATGCCTGTTAAACTCTGTGAAACCACTTGAAGCTCCCAGTAAGATCCCATGATTCCTTCCTTCCAAAATTCCAAAATAATCACTTGAATGTAGAACAAGAAATAACCCAAAACCGTCCACTATTAAGACCATTAAATACTCCATTATCTCCTTCCCGAAATAGTTGAATGAACTAACACTATGAGAAAATGCATGAAATAGCTTGAGGGAGAGGAAGAAGAGCTTGAAATGCATGCAATAAGAATAATAATTAAACACATTTTTTTCACATGGTAGCTTCTAGAGGAAACCTCACATTCCCCAAAATCCATGGGGATGAATTAAATACATTAAATTTTTATAGGTGCCACGTAGCAGCCTTCCCCATTAACTCCACTTCCTACTTGCCATCTCGTGCCGATGACCAAATCATAGGTTATGATCGGTCAGAGAATATTAAAATAAAACATTGCTGGCATGGGTCGTGGTTCGACCGAATCACCCCTTAAACATTGAAAAAAAATACCATTTGACACTTGGTTGTATTCAATATAATCAAATACAACCAAAGCCTATAAATATTCAACTATAATCAATTTGAATTAATCAATCCTAACAAGAAAGGCATTAACATTATGTTAATGGTATAATTCCAACAAATCTAAACATATAAGTGTGATTAAATCCATACATCATAGAGCTGATACATTCTAATTATGAATAAAACTATAAACCATGCACAATTGTTTGACCCAGTCTTATTCATGTCTTCCCAACCAAGGGCGTCTAACAACAATTAAAAATCAATAATGTCATCACATAAAATGGTTATTATATTTGTGTAAATAGTATATTAGTTAAATTGATTTAAAGTGTCGAATCCATGTAACCAGTAAACACGTTATGATCACAACATTTAACAATTTAATAAATTATCCCTAAAAATGTTGTATCGTCACTTGATACTTATACCTATGCTTGATTAAGACCCACTTTTACCTTTTTCATTAGAAGGTCTCTTCTCACTGCTTAATTGATCATCATCAAGGTCAAAAGAGTTAGCACATTTGACAATCATCACTATTTCCACATAATGAAATAATATATTGAAACCATGAATAAATTAATCCATGCATGTTAATTGATACATATAATAAGAAATTAAGTTGTATTATCGATTGAATGTATAAAAACAAGGCATCCACACACATAATCATCAAATTCAACAGAATATAACTCATGACACAAGCACAAAATAGGATAATAATGTAACACAACTTGTAAGTGCGATAGTAATGTAACACAATCATTTTTGTAACAACGCATAAGTATGTTTATCCTTTTAGGGTAAATATGCATACACCTAGCTTTGACACTAGATAGGAAATAATTTTCACTCCCAAACCTTTGTGAATAATGTTATGCTACTAACCTATATTTTGACAATCAAGAAATGAAAATTTAGGATGTGACAAGGTGCCTTAGTCCTTGCTCATCTAGAACTTCCAAGATATCTTGTGTTTGATTACGAAATTTTTCTCCTCATGTTCATCATTCTTCTAGTATAGAAAACTTTGGGATCAAGTATGAAAGAAACTAAGTCTTCTAATCTCTCTTGCACATACGGTTTCATATTTCATTAGCTTATTGCTTGTGTCAAATATTTACTTTAACATTTATTTATCATGTGTGAATCTGCAATTAGGATTTCAAAACTCCATATTTGTTAACTCAATTATAGAAAAGGAGAGTTTTTATAGAAATGTAGAGAAAACTACATTCATAGGTTATTCCTATGTCGTGGTTGGTTTCATCACCGAAAAAAGGAAGAGATTATTGGAATAATTTTCATTGGTGTTAAAGGATTCTGAAGGAGCTAGAAGAAAAATTAGATTATTGGAAGAGTTATCATTTTTTTAGTGTTTATCATTCATATCTTTAGAGTCACCTCTTTTAGCTTCAGAGTCCCTTCCAATATCTTCATATTCTCTTCATGTAGCTTTGGAGTCAATTCATGTAGCTTTAGATTATTTTATGGTAGATTTGAAGTCTCTTCATATAGCTTTAAATTATTTTTATGTAGCTTCAAAGGTTGTGCATGTAACTTATTTTTATAGCTTCGAGTTGTCATTTATGTAAATGATCTAGGATCTTGAAGTATAATGGCTTAGAGCTTGAAGTATGTTTTTTAGTAAGCTAGGAATAGATCATAACATGATCAATCCAGAACAATTAGAAGAATCAGCCTAGACCTTTCTTGTAATGTCTTTTTCCGAGCTAATTCATAGTACGATGGTTAGGATTTGATTGATGAATTAGTCGAGTTATTGTATTGGGTGAAGATACACTTGAATTATGTGGAACATCATTAGTCAGTTCATCAGGAATGATAAGAAGACATGAATGGAAGTAATATAATAAAATTTGAGATTTGAATATGGACTGTATTGATACTTATGGAGAGATGTATTTGATAAAACATATTACTTAGTTAAGTAAATATTCTTGATTATGAGGATTGTAAATAAAGATGACTATTCCAAGGAGATGAAAATAGCTATAAAAAGAGATATAGAATAATTGTATCAAAAATGTGTGGAGAGAATGGAATATGTGTAAAACGAATTTGTGAAGGGAGTGTGCCTACATGGAGAATATGGAGAAGTAGAGAAGGAAGTTTTGGAGTTTTCACATGAAGATAAATTACTTAATTTTTATATAGAGTATGGAGTGATCAGATTGCATACCAAGTATGCAAAAAGTGTGTAGAAAGTATGCAAGGAGTGCACAACATGTACACAATATGTGTATAAAGTGGTGATGGAAATCTAAAGGTCTCTATTTTATAACATTTTATCTAACCATGGAAGGCCAAAGGATACTAAGCAATGGTATTTTATAATCATTAAGAAGTGTTGGTGGTTTGTTTACTTTGATGTTTTATATTCAAATGCTAGCCCATTCCAAGTTTTTAGTGGTGAGGAAAATGAAGAGTCACATGAGAAGATATAAAGGTAGATTAAGTTCAAAAGACAAAAGAACAAGGGAATATGATATAGAATAAATTAATATGTTTTCATAAAAGGTGCTTTGGCATATATATTGAAGGATTGAAGTTGTAGAAGAAAAGAAAAGGAAATATTATTTAAAGTAACCAACTAAAAAAATTTACAACAAAGAAGAAAATAAGGGAGTTATTTTTGAACAAAAATAAAAGAGAAGTAGAATTACCATCATTGGGTTGAAGAAGCAACTAGAAAACTTGGAAGTTTAATTTTTTGAGGTTAGTTCCTTACGAAATTTGGGATTGGTGCCTCCGGTGGGTTGGTGTTCAAAAAAATTAATTGATTTAGTGCTCACCTTTGGGGATTGGTATCTTGAGTAGGTTGGTTCCTACAAATGGTTGTAAAACATTTAATTTGGGATATATTTGAAAGGTGGATCCAAGCAAGTATTATTTTGTGTTTTTTCTCGAGAAAGGGTTTTCCACGTTAATCTATTGTTGATTTTTTTTGTGTTTTTTGAATGGTTTTACATGTTTTAATCTGTGGATATAAATTTTAATAGCTAAAATTTTATCTTATCTTGATTCACCCCCTTCTCAATATAAGTGTGTGTTTAACATTCACATGGTGGAAACATCAATTTTGGCCTAAGAATTCAAAATCTTATGTGGTAACCCAAGTCACTCGTAGCTTCCCCTTTGAGCCAAAAGAGATATTGGGCCAAAAATTTAAATGAAAGGTGATTTAATTTAATGTTGAATTAAAAATAAATATTGCAGAGTCACTACTGAAATAAATGATGTATAAATTCTAAAATACAAAAATGACGCAAGTAAGATAAGATTTAAAATATGAACCCTAAGAAATGAAGAAGAAGAGAGGGATTAGTGGGTTAACACTTAATATAGAAATGATCTCAATAGAGAGAAGTGATGAATAGACTGGGAAGAGTGTTGGTATTTCTCACTTTAAATTTTGATATGCGGGAATGAGGATGGACACGGGAACTTGGGATAGGTCAAGGGTGCCTTGGCACTAGAGAGTGCTTCTAGAATTTGTAACTACACATGAGCTTAGGATTTAATTTATGAGGTGTCACAAGGTCTTCTATTTTTTTCACACAATGATCACTGATTTAACTCAGTAACCTACAAAAGAAGATTTCATATACACAAGCCCACAAACCACATCAAACGAGTAAAAGGAAAATGTAGAATGGGAGTTGAAATGACCCCGTTGGTCACCCTAAGAGTGAACTTACAACCTAACACTATACTACATCTCAGACTCCATTTAATTATTATGTGTGTGTATAGAAATTATTCCCTAGGATTACATTGTGTAAGTTATACTTGATAATGGGATGTAGCTAGAATGTAACAATGTATAAGAATGTGTGGATGGAATAAAATGAACTTACCCTTCTTATGTTGTGTATGCATATTTGATGCAGCACTTTTCCCTTGAATGAATTCTATATGAATGCTTTGGAGTGCTTTAGGTTCATTTTGAATGCAAGCTTAGGTGATGATAGTAATGCTTAGTGTCTAGTCCTTTATTTTTAACACATAACTATGTATTTATATGATTCCCTTGTTTAAATTTCATAATTGACAACTGGAAATCCTACCCATAAGTGAAAAATATTCCCAAAAGATAAAAGATACGTAAAAGGAGAGAGTAAGGTGAGAAAGAGTTAGGGGCACCCAGAGGGGACAAGGGTGCCTATGAAGTGTTGTCTGGCTAGGAACTAGTGTTTGAAGCCATAAAAGATAAATTAGTAAAATTCCAATTGGGTTGTAGAGTCTCAGTAATAGGAAAGAGAAAATGAGAAACAAATCAAAGAGGCCAAAGATAGTTGTCAACCACTATTTTTCTTTCTTAGGAATAATGTAAATTCTAGTATTATTTTAGGACCTAGAAATATACTCAAGTGTGTGATTTTATGTCTACAAAAGGTAGAATTAGCTCTTGTATAGAGTTTTCATGGTATTAAAATTATTTTGGATTCAAAATCATATAAGGTTTTTCCATGTCATTCTCCCTCATGGGGTAGAAAAATAACTTCCAATGCTATAATTTTGAGTTGGGATGATGGCATCAATAAATGAAATAAGCTTGAGCACACTTTTGGAGGTTGTGCATATTTTATCTCTTATCACTTGTCCATTATACCTTATTTCAAAGTGACATGAGGGACAAGATATTTTTGTCCCCATATGCATTGACATGTTTTTCACTTAAATGACAACTTATGTTTTTAGTGAAGTTGTAAATGTTTGCTTTACTCAAATCTATCCCCTATAGACACAAAATCATGCACATACTATTATTTTATTATTTCATCAGTATGTTATTTATATGCATGGGTCTTAAGTAAGAAAAGTATTCACTGGTGATAAAATCCTTTTTCCATCTACTTTCTCTAATTGTTTCTACTATGTTTTCCTCTCACATTTTTCAAACTCGTAGCTAGTCTTGGTTAAGTCATAAGGATCCCTATCTGTCGGTATTTTCACATATGTCATCATTTATCCCAGGACACTAGCACCCATTCTAGACACTAGTGCCTAAGAGCTCATGTCCATTCTGGTTGTTCCCATCCTTTTTGTTATTTTGACATTTGTGGATGGCCTTTTTAATTTTCTCATCTTTATCTTGAGCTCATAGTTATCCTTTTGTGTCACTAGTGTCAAAATTAAAACATGAGATTCGTATATATACACAACATACACTCTATTATTCTAGTTTGAAATTATAAGGGGCACTCACATCTACATAATATCACTACCATTAAGGGGAATTAATTTTTAGGTTACATACACTGCATAGGAAGGGTAAGTGCTGAATTCCATACCACACATTTATATATTATCTAGCTATATCCCACTATCTTGTCGTTATTGGTGAAAGGGAAACCCAAGGACATTATTTCACACATAAGCACAAATAACTACATGAATTATAGAATGTAGTGCAAAAATTGGTCATAACTTTACTCATGGTGACTGGACGGGGTAGTCTAACTTCACATATTGCATATTTCATTCGATTTGATATGTCAATGATCTTGTGCATGTAGCTAGGGTTTTTTTGTAGGTTACAAGTACCCTCGGTGATTAAAAAGTGAATATCGATGACTGACATGAATTATAAATGAAACCCTAATGACACTAGAGAAATCATTTCCCAAGCCTTTGCATAGTCACCAATTCCCAAGATCAATGTCCAATGCCCATAAGCCTCTTTCCTATACCAACTACCCATGTTTGACATCATTCTCAGGTTATAAAATTCATAGGGATTAGTTACGATGTTGTTTACATATTTTCCAATAATTTACACTGCCCAAATCAATTCCAGATCACATAGGAATCAACTAAGTCATTTATCTCTCCCATTTACTTATAGTTTTTGCATTTCTCAAGTACTTAACATTTGTATCTTTACTGTATTTTACCACATTAGTGACTTTGAAATTATATTTAATTAAGTTTTTATTAAATAATTTGGTGAACCTTCTCTTATTCGAACTCCTTTCCCTAGGATCCCAAAAACCTCATGGCTAAGAAGAGGTCCTCATCTCCCAATCATAATATGGATGATACATGTCTGTAACCTTTTTTGATGATGCCTCTGTAGAATCTGTATTTCATGGTCTCTATCGCAATCCTCACTATGATCCCTTAGTCCTCCAAAAACTTCTTACTTTCCAAAACACCCTTTTATTATCCTTGACACCCCTAACATTATCATAGTCTCCCCTGACCAAATATTTGGTTCATGTTATCCCTCATCTTTTGTAGTCACCCATGTTATTGTACCTTTTTCTCCTCCTTTTATAGCACATGATAATATTATTGTAAATTATTTTAGTGATTATGTTCTTTCTTATGAAAATATGGATACCAATATATCTAATTCTAATATTGAAAATTTAAATGTGCATGATGTCGCTTCTATTATTAAAAAGATGAATGTAAAGTTGTCTCTACTAATTTTCCTTCTTAAAATACTTCCAATGATTGTAATGATACATCCGATATTATTACTCCTAATGTTGAGTGTGGAGCTTAATTGCTTCATAGAAAGATTGATTTTATAATGTTGTTAGACTACAGTTGGATCGGCATCGATCGGTCGGGATGACCGACATCATCGAGTGAAACAACCGGCATTGGTCAAGGGTCGTAGGGAAGAACCGATGTTGGTCAACCCGTGCGGTGACATTTTTTTGGCTGAGAATTAGAATAAATATTTTGTTTTAAATTTTATTTCTCTATTATAAAAGCATAGTTATCTACCTGAATAGTTATAAATGCATGTAAGCATTGTATGAGAGTAAGTAAGAAAGTAAGAAGCAATTCTTTGTATGAGAGTTTCCTTGGTGAGCAAGAAAGAGTAGATGAGTGAGGGAAAAACATTGAACATCCTATGAGGTGTTGGAAGATGGAAGATCTTCATTGTATTTCCTCTGTAAAGAACTGAATAATAATATTGGCCATTTCTTGGTGGACGTAGCCCACACTGGGTGAACCACGTTAAATTTGGTGTTATATTTCTCTTGTTTATTTTATCTTTTGGTTTATTTCCACCTTCATATCTTGTATACTTTATCGATCTTATATCTCAGTGCAACATTGTTATATGGTTAACCCCAAAACTAGTATAAGAGCTTTTTGGAGGTTTTGTGTGTTGATGGATTTAATCACAGAGGGTTTTTCGATTGAGTGGAAGCGTAAAAATGGTAGAAGATAACAAATATAAAGTGGAGAAATTTTACGATTGTAATTATCAACTATGGAAGATGCAGGTGGATGATTATCTATATCAGAAGGATCTATACTTACCACTAGATGAGCATGCATAACTAGATTCGATGACTTGTGAAGAATGGAATGTTATTGACAGAAAGGCTCGGGATCTATAAGATTGATCCTGGTAAGATTGGCGGCTTTAAATTTTAGAGATGTAAAAACCACCGTAGAATTGATGAAATCTTTAGAAATTTTTATGAAACTCCTAGTGCTTCGAATAAGGTTTATTTTATGAATGAATTGCTTAATTATAAGATGCAATAAGGTGGATCTGTATCTAACCATTTGAATGATTTTTAGTTTATTTTAAATCAATTAGAATTGGTAGAAATTTCGTGTGATGATGAAGTGAAATAAGTTTTATTATTATGTTATTTTCCAAATACTTAGTATAACTTAGTAATGGTTATTAGTAATATAATTTCTACTTTTAATGGTTTGAAGTTTGATGATGTGGATAGTGTAATCCTTAATTAAGAAATATGCATGAAACATTTAGGAGAAGCATCATCTAGAAACACTTTAAAAGTAGAAAGCAGGGAAGATCTAAGGAGATATCATCAAAGAGAAAGAAGAATGGGAAATCAAAGTCAAGGAATGGAAGATCTAGATCTAGGTTCAGAGATTTACTATGTTGGAATTGTGGAAAGAGAGGACACGTAAAGGAGTGTTGGTCCAAAGAAAACAAAGAGAATCTACTAGAAAAAGGTAAATAAAAATATAAAAATAAAAACATTGTAAGTGAAAAGGTAAAGCAATATGCCCTTATTCTCTCCTTGGGTAATAAATTAGAATCTTGGGTTTATGATTCGGAGCTTCTTTTCATGCTACCCCTAATAAGGGTTATGTCGAAATTATGTTCGTGGTGATTTTGGACATGTTTATTTAGAAGATGATGAGCCATGCAATATTACTAGTAAAGGTGATGTTCATCTAAAGTTATAGAATGTAAATCCATGGGTATTGAAATATGTGAGGCATGTGCCAAGCCTCAAGAGAAATCTAATATCTGTAGGGAAACTAGGTGAATCTGGATGCGTGGTTACATTCATAGCCAATTCTTGGAAGGTTACTAAGGGAGCCCTTATTGTGGAAAGAGGAAAGAATGTAGGAATGTTATATCTATCTACCTATGTTACTAATTCCTTTTTTGTGCTATCTACTATAGATTCAGATGCAACCATGTGGCATAATCAGCTAGGCCATATGAGTGAAAAATGAATGCAGATATTAAAGGCTAAGGGTAAGTTATAAGATTTAAAATAGTTAGATCTGAATTATATGAGCATTGTCTATTTGGAAAGTAGAAGAGAGCGAGATTTCTCAAGGTTGGGTCAATAAAGAAGGAGTAGAAATTGGAGCTTGTACACTCAGATGTGTGGGGACCATCCCAGGTAGCTTCTATTGGAGGATCCCAATATTATGTGAATTTCATTTATGATTCCATAAGAAAGGTATGGATTTATTGTATTAAGTGTAAATCTGATGTTTTTGAGACTTTTAAAAGGTGGAAATCCCTTGTGGAAAATGAAACAAACTTAAAGTTAAAGTTCCTTAGATATGACAATGGTGATGAGTACTGCAGCAAGGCTTTCAATGATTATTTTTCAGTGAATGGAATATGTAGAGAAAGGACGGTTCCTAGAACACCATAGGATAATGATGTTGTTGAAAGAATGAATAGGAAAATCATGGAATGTGTTAGAAGCATGAGGATACATGTCGGTTTTCCTTTGAAGTTTTGGGTAGAAGTAGTGGATATAATAATGTACTTGATCAACCATGGGCCTTCAATAGCACTAGATGGTGGAATACAAGAAGACTCTTGGTCCGGAAAAGAGGTAGATTTTTCTTTTTTAGAGTTTTTGGCTCAGAATATTTTTTACATGTTAATAGGGAAAATAGGAATAAGTTGGATGCTAAATCTAAGAGACGTACTTTCATTGGTTATGGATCCGTGATTTCGGATATCATTTTTGGATTTAGAAGATTATAAGATTATTAGGAGTCGTTATGTTGATTGAAATGAAAATATAATGTACAAGGATGAGGTTTTGGTGCCTAAACATGAACAAGTTAATTATATTATGAAGGAAAATCAAATTTTGGATCCAAAATAGACACCGGCATTGGTTCTATAGAAGCAAGTGTTGATCAAGACAAGCAGTATCGATCACCAGGTTCGGGTATATGATAGACACCTATAAGGACTGGTTTCGTAATCTTGTAACTAATGTTAGTTAGGGAACCATGTCCAGTAATCAAACAGAGGAACCAAAATTGGTTACAAAACCATGGTCGGCATAAGGTGAGTCGACATCATTCACTATCGATATTGACAGAATATGCAACAAGTAAAGATTGATCCTCAACACCCCATATCTCGGTTAGAAGGTCACAAAGGGTAAGTAGACCTCTAGAGATATTTTTACCTTATTTCTCTTATTTATTATTGGTGATAGTGGTGAACCTGAAATATTTGAAGAATCAATGTAGGTGGATACCCATGAGCAGTGGGAGCATGACATGGATAAGGAGATGGAATCCTTGGAATAGAATCAGACATGGGATTTGGTCAAGTTTCCAGCATGTAAGAGAGCACTATAGAATACATGGGTTTACGGGACCAAGGAAGAAGAGGGTGGGTGAAAAGGTACAAGGCAAGGCTTGTGGTAAAGGGATTTGTACAGTAAAGTAGGTATTGATTTTGATGAAATTTTTTCTCATGTAGTTAAGATGACTTCTATTTGTACTGTTCTAAGGTTGGTTGCAGAAGAGTATTTGCATTTAGAATAATTTGATGTTAAGACATATTTCCTTGATGGTGATTTGGAGGAAGAGATTTATATACAGCAGATTTGCCTTGTTACAAAGTCGAGGTAAGGAGAAATTTGTGTGCAGATTGAAAAATAGCCTATATGAGCTCAAGCAAGTTCCAAGGAAATGGTATTTGAGATTTTGATAGTTTTATGTGTGGGCATGGTTGTATGAGATGTGAATTTGACCATTGTGTTTATTTCAAGAAGCCTTAAAATGGGAGCTATGTTATTTCATTACTATATGTGGATGATATGCTAATTGTAGGATCTAGTATACATGACATTAGTGAGCTTAAAGAAAATATATCTCACACATTTGCAATGAAGGATTTAGGATCTGCAAAGAAAATCCTTGGCATGTAAACTCACCGAGACAAGAAAAATAAGAAGTTGTGTTTGTCTCAGAAGGCTTATATCAATAAGGTGTTAGAAAGGTTTAACATGCAGAATTCAAAACCTATTAGTACACCTATGGCTAGACACTTAAAATTGAGAAAAGATCAATGTCCTACATCACATGAGGAGGTTGAGTACATGGCATGTGTTCCCTATACTTCAGCAATAGGAAGTATTATGTATGCCAAGGTTTGTACATGACCAGAAATTACATAGGTAGTGGGAGTTGTGAGCAAGTTTATGGCTAATCTAAGTAAAGCACAAGGGAAAATAGTTCAATGGATTATCAAGTATTTGAGAGGGACATCTGGTATGGAGTTATGATATGGAGGGTCAGATACTTCTTTATGCGGCTATGTTGATTCATATATGGCTATAGATTTGGATGGCAGGAGGAGCACCACTGGATATGTTTTCAGTAAGTGAATTGATGGTTAGCTAGATTTCAAGATTATCAAGGTTGTGGCTTTGTCTAGTACAAAAGAAGAGTATGTTATCGCTACAAAAGCTAGAAAGGAGATGATATGGATGAGAAGGTTCATGGAATATTTGGGTAAGGAGCAAGAGGATTACAGATTATACAGTGATAGTCTAAGCACGATCAATTTGGAAAAGAACTTAGCGTTTCATTCAAGAAAAACACATTCGGTTGAGATATCACTTCATATGGAAGGTCTGGAGGAGGGGCAGCTGAAGTTGAACAAAATCCATACAGATGAGAACCTTGCGGATATGTTGATGAATCCATTGGAAAAGGAGAAGTTGGAGCTTCACTCCACTTCTGTTGGTCTTCGATTTTGATACTTGAAGAGGAAGAAACAAAGCCAAGGAAAAGGATCAAAGGATGGTCTTGTACACTACAGTGCAGCAATTGATCTCCAAGTGGGAGATTTTTGAGTATGGAGCTTAATTTCTTCACACAAAGATTTATTTTACAATGTTTCTAGACTACACAAAGTGGTTGGCATCGGTCAAAGTTATACCGACATCATTCAGAAACAACCGACATTGGTGGGGGTCATAGGTAGGAATCGGCATCGTCAACCTTTGTGGTGACGTTTTTGTTTTTGGATAAGAATTAGAATAAATATTTTTTTTTAAGTTTATTTTTTCATTGTAAAAGCATACTTGGTTTCCAAAATAGTTATAAATACATGTAAGCATTGTATGAGGGTAAGTAAGCAAGTAATAATTAATTCTTTGTATGATAGTTTCCTTGGTGAGCAAGAAAGAGTAGCTGAGTGAGGGAAAAACATTGAACATCATGTAAGGTTTTGGAAGATGGAAGATTTTCATTGTATTTCCTCTATAAATCACTAAATAATAATATCGATAGTATCTTGGTGGAAGTATCCCACACTAAGTGAACCATGTTAAATTTGGTGTTATCTTTATCTTTTTTATTTTATCTTCTATTTTATTTCCACATTCATTGCTTGTATGCTTTATCTGATCTTAGATGTGTTTAACATTGTTATATGGTTAATCCCAACACCTACCACTTCATTGTATGTTAATGGTAGTCTTGATGAAATACTTTCTTTGTGAAAATACTACTGATAGTGATGTTGATTATGATTTTGATGATGAACATGTTAGTAATGATGTTACTTCTCTTAAGATTGTTGAATGTGAATTTACTACTCCTCTTTCTTCTACTTCTGAAGTTGTTTCTCATGATGATTCTACTCCTACCACTAGTACACCTATTATTGTGTCTCCTGAGCCTATATATAGAATTCCCATTAAGCCTCCATGTTCCTCTCCTCCTCCTCCACATCATTCTATCCTTTCATATCCACTCCTCCTCATGTTCCCATGATCACTCACAATAGTAAGATTAAAGCCATAAATATGTATCTCACTTCACAACCATTCATTCACATGATATTCTATCCCTCATGCATGTTGTTGTTACTTTGAAATCTCAAGTTCATACACTCACTCTTGAAATTAAAGCCTATTATGCTTCCATTGACAATAATTCTCTTCATGGAAATCCTATTCCTAAAAAGATTCATAATTATGATTTCCAAAAGGACTTCATTTTTCCTAAATTCTCCTATTTCGATGGCATTGACAATCCATATTTACATCTCAAGAATTAACATTTATAAATGTTTGTTTATTCTAATGGTCACTTGTTACTCAAATAATTTTGACATAGCCTTTTTGATCATGCTCTCCAATGGTATACTAATTTTCCTTATGTATCCATTAGTATTTATTATGATATAGAGGATGTTTTTCTTAGACAATTTATTTTTAAATATGCCCCTAAAGTCACATGTGAACACTTGCCTTATTTGCATCAAGGAAATAATGAACCAGTTTTAGATTACATTTTACGCTTCAATTCTTGCATGCATTAGTTATTATTTCAGCCTATTGATTTAGAAATGCAATTTTTTTTATGTGGCTTAATTTCTCCCTTAAAGGAAAAGTTACTATGTGATACATGTAAATCATTTACTCTTTTGTGCTATAAAGTTCTTAATATAGGAAATGAACTCATTACGGATAATGTATTAACACCTTCTCCCACTTATTTTATTCCTTCCATGCCTATTAAGTCTTCCCCTATTTCATCTATTGACCCTCATTCACAATCCCCATATCTACCTCTTTGTAAGTGTCTTCCTTCCCCTCCATTGCATTGACATTCACCTAAGTCTTCTTCATCTCCCATTCATGAACCATTGCACTTCTCACATAATGCTAAACCCCATGATTTTCTGTAAACCTTACTTGATAAGTGGCTCATCCGTCTACCTTCTACCCAACATCATCCACCTCACCACTTGCAGTGCCAACATGACCTCCCTTTCTATAATTTCCATTGCATCAATGGCCATCATGATAATGACTGTTATGCTCTCCATGATCACCTACAATAATTAGAAGACAAAGGTGTTATTTTTTTGATCTCACTCTCATGAGTGCTCTCTCTCTCTCTCTCTCATATTCCTGATAAAAGAGATTCCACCACTTTTCACTTGTATCCTTTAGCTCCATCTAAATTATTAATCTTTCCACCTCTTAAGTCCATTATCCATCTGTGTCATACATATAATCCACCTATGGTTAAATCATTGCACTCCTCACACATTGGTTCAGTACCTCATTGGCTTCCTAAGCCACTTGCTCATGAAATTCCTCCCACTATACCTTTTAGGCTTGGATCCATTCCATTTGGCATCTAATTTGGCACTCACCCCCATACCTTTGTTTCTTCACATGATTCATCCATACCTTACAGAATCTTAATATTTGGTAGATGACATATACTTTCCATTTCATTATCTAATGACGCACTCTCATGTTATGGTTCACACTTGACTGTTGAGCGCATACTACATAAATGAACCTCTCCTTTCACACCTCATTATGTGTGCTTCATGTAATATATTTTCTAGCATTTACTCACGCGTGAAAAAAACATTTTCTAATGATGTACTCTTATTCTATGGTTCATTCATGACTGTTGAGGGGGAATTTATAAATGAACCTCATTATCACACTAGGGAAATAACTCATCTTCCCCCTTCATCCCAATCACATGAACTTATGAACATTAGTTTACATCTTCTCATTATAAAACTATCAACACATCATTATTTTTATTCTCTTATCCTACCTAAATCACATTTCTACTTTTTCTCATCTACTACATTACAACACACATATGTATTTGTACTTATCACATGTTACACCATGCATTTTCATTCACATACATTTATCTAGTCTATTATTTGGTTATTATTCCTACATCATAGAAAATTTCAACAATCAACTATAACAATCAAATAGACCATTTCAATAATGCATATCAAATATCACAAAACATAATCCAAATCATGACCATCACATCATATACTAATGCAAATTGACAACATATATGCTCTCAAAATATGACATATATATATATATATATATATATCATCCAACATCATAAGTTTCAAAATACAATTACTGGGAAACCCTCCCATGCATCAATAAAACATACACAATGCATCATATATCATCCTCATTATCATTATATATAATTGTGAGAGCTATAGAACTAGAGACTTCACCACTAAATCTACGCCGCTAGTCTAAAACTCTATACCTCTTTACCTAACTTCGTAACACAACAAGCTCTGTTGCTTGCTCTACAAATTGGCCTTGTAGCTCAACATATCTAGAAAACACATCTTGATCTAGGGATCATCAATGAATGATCTGTCTATCTCCCTTAGTCTCTACACGAGCCTCATCATGCTTGCTCAATAACATGGTACACGTGGATTCTACTATAGCCATGATCTCAAAAAATGGGCATCCTCGCCCGCAATCATGCCTACTCACTCTAGCATACCTCCTCCCAAAAATACATATGGATGCATGTTCTCGTATCAACATGCGTATTGGTGAATCTATAATGAATGACCAATAGACATCACCTGTGATAAAAAACCAACATTAGTTACTACACACCTTTGCAATATATAATAACCAAATAAAAACTAACAAATAACAATGAACAATACTTACATTTATCTCATTCCATTTCTACACCATCTACATTAGGGGAAGGTGCCTTCCCCTTTACTCCTCTAACTTCTAGTTCACATGCTGCATATACCACTACCGGAAATAATAACACCAATCAATGTGTCATCCACCACTCATGGTATGCCTGGGTTCACCCCACATCATCAACATGTATAGGCTCTATATCCACATCTTCCTCATGTTGACCAGGATGCATTATTTGTGCTCCTATTGGGCCCAACCTCGCTCCTAGTCATCTCACCACTCTAGTAGATCTCAACCATATATATGGTTCTAGGGGAACATCTTGGGCCATGCCAAACTATATAGATACTTGGTCATCCTAGAATAACTTTATCACCCCTTGGAAGTGATTCTTTAACCACATGGTGCACCGAATGCACCGTAACTCCACAACATCCTCTAACCAACCTCCATAGTCTTTATACGATCTCCATATAATGGTCACATGACCCATCTAATATATCATCAACCTATATGTAGTCGTACTGTCTATCCTCCTACTACATGTGCCCACTAACCTCACTATAAATATCTCGGGTTGAGCCTAATAGGCCGCGGCCTAGTGAGTGGCCTCTATATAGAAATATGCTCATATGCCCACATATGTAACGATGCGAGTGGATTTTATCCCATTACCATGATCCTCCTATATAAATCTATATAAGTCCCTGTACAAATAGGACTATACACACTATGCCCATGCATATCTAGTACCATATTACTCAATGTTGTGAAAAATATCATGCATCCAATACAAAATGTCCACTCTACCACCCTCCACTCCCACCGAAGAAACTATCACAACTATGATAAATTTCCACAACCACAAAACCCTAGATCTCACAATATTATCTAAACTAATATATGTCTCATCTTGTACCCATTTCCATGTGAAATACCATTTTGCTTCCCTCATCTGACTATGGGTATCCAATATGGCCATGATCTAAACTCTCTCTCCTACAATCGGTAACCACATTATCCTATATACATCCTCTAGTGTCACAGTCATCTCGCCTATCAAAAACTAGAATGTACAAGTATTTGTGTACCATCACTCACACAAATATATCAACATAGGCATATTATGGGGTATCTCCCCTATCTAAAAATGTTTCAGTAGGATAACATGGTCTAATAGATCCCATTCATCATTCAAAAACCCAAAATTAAGAAATGTACTCAAGTGACAACCTGAAAAAAATATTTGGAGTGTATGTCCCTCTTCACAACACAAAAAATAATATTAATTTAACACACCATACATACTACAAAATCAATCATCATAACATCACAATTGATCAAAATACATGTATTCCACAAAATAGTGCCAAAACCCTACTATGGGATGATAGCACCCAGAGAAGGTCACTTTGGTGCCCATAATCATGTCATTAGCATGAGGAATTAGCACTAGTGTCCTCATGGAAAGAAACACGTTATTTCTCCGTCTTAGTCAAAAATGCCAAAAATTTCAAAAATTCAAATTTTGCGAAAAACTTAATAAATAAACATATTGGAATTTTTTTCCAAAGATAATCACACTTACCATCTCCTCGGTCATATGCAAAGCCATGACCGATGTTGCCCTCTCAAATCTAGTCAAACTTGGTGCTCTAATGCATGGCATCCTCACATTAAGAGCTCTAACTTTCAACTACTATTAGTACAAATGAAATTACAATGTGCCTTTTCACTATTACTATATATTGTAATTCATATTTACCATATACTATAGTCACTATTTGTAACCACTTTTACAATTGATACATGTTGTATAATTTCACTCATATCTTGAGCCTTGTAACTCTATTTGTCTCTCTTTTTGCACCACAAAGATCCAAATCTCCTCTAGCATTGTACCATACAAATTTCAACATCTCGTATTCACTTATGGCATATGTATTATTAAATATTTATTCATATTGTGATTATACTATGCCATATTATATCTCATTAACTATTTCAACATCTTATACATATTAATTTCAGCTAAGTGATCATTTCTCCACCTTTCACCCTTTCACCGAAAGGAGGGACATATAATCAATATCATCTCATAATCCACCTCATCATATTACTATTACAATCAATTGACACTCCTAGCATATTACTATTACAACTTTCTCTAATCTCATTCAAACAAAGGAAAAATCATTTTATACGACAATCAATACTTTTTACTATTTTAAATCTATTCCCCAAAATGACCTAACCTAGGGGAAAAGAAAAAACCTCTATGTGAGGTATCTCCTAAGTGCATATTATTTCAAAAAATATTCTATTACTCAAATCAAATCAATCAATTGGTATAATAAAAACACTTACTATCTCTCTTAGATGACCTAACTTGGGAGTTGCATTCCATTACTATTGCTTCTAGATGATCTAACTTGGAAGACATATAACACTATTCAAATTGAAACATCCATTACTGTTGGAGTGGGGAAATGAGATGACATTGCCTTTCCTATACTATTCCTATGTGGGTTCTTCAATCAAAACTAAATTTGGTCTTTACTCATCCACGGTGATTGGACATT
Source organism: Taxus wallichiana var. yunnanensis (assembly GCA_018340775.1). Lineage (NCBI taxonomy): Eukaryota > Viridiplantae > Streptophyta > Pinopsida > Cupressales > Taxaceae > Taxus > Taxus wallichiana. The sequence continues at coordinate 137,821,032 of CM031239.1, read as the reverse complement.
TTGGGGATGTAGTCGTGGATGGATAATAAATCTAGACCTTTCTCCAATACTCTCTTCCTCTGGTGATAGGACACTAAAATCCTCCCATTTACAAACAAAATCAGTTTGGGAATTAATCGATCCCTACCTCTTCAATCTCCTTTGAAAAAAAAATCAAAATACCAAAAGTCTAAAAATCATTTCAAATAATTCTCCAAGTACTCCTTACAACAATTTGTTATCTCTACTTACACCACATGGGTCAAAGAAATTATTCATGGTTTCTACATGTTACAAATTTCTACATTCTACATGTACTTTATAACACGGCTTCTCCATTCTATACGAGGGCATGTTCCTTACTTCCTCTACAAAGTAATTGAATTTCATTCAAATATTATAAATGGGGGGCAAATGTAGATACAAAATCATGCACATACTACTATTTTACTATATTGTTAGTATGTTATTTATATGCATGGATCTTAAGTAAGAAAAGTATTCTTTGGTGACACATTCTTTTTCCATCTATATGCTTTGATTATTTCTATTGTGTTTTCCTCTCACATCTGTCACTTCTGTACCTAGTGCTTGTTAGGTCACATGAGTCCCTGTCTATAAATATTTTTACATGTGTCGTCATTTATCCTACAACACTAGCACTCATTCTAGACATTAGCGCAAGGCACTCCTGTCCATTTTGGGAACTCATGTCTCTTTGTTCTTTTTACTTATTTTGACATTTGTAGTTAGCCTTTTTAGTTTTATCATCCTTATCCCAAGCTCATAGTCGGCCTTTTGTGTCACTAGTGTCAAAATTTAAACAAGAGATTCATATATACTGAACATATGTTCTATTATTCTAGCCAGAAATTATAAGGAGAAATCACATATTTATATTATCATTACCATCAAAGGGACTACATTTTTGGGCTGCATACACTACATAGGAAAGGGAAGTGTTGAATTCTATAACACACATTTGTATCTTATCTAACTATAACTTGTTATCTTGGTGTCATTGGTATAAGGAAAACCTAAGGACACTATTTTACACACAAGTACAAAGTAAATACATGTTATGTTTATGGAGCCTAAGAAAATTTTCATTGGTGGTTTATTAACCCATGGGTAATGGGTAACCGTTATGGGATGTTTTTGGGCCCATGGTTTTTCGGTACCCATTGTTTTGATACCCATGGTTTTTACCCATGGTTTTGATACCCAAATTTTTTGCCCATGGTTTTGATACCCACGGTTTTGTATCAAACTTCTTAAGCAATTGTCTATTTATATGGTCTTATGCATATGATACATAGACAAGAAAATGTATTGCAGATGTGTTTTGAATTTGGGTGTGAATTCTATAGAGTTTTTTGAGCATAGCTCCAAACGGATCTGGGTATTGTATTGAGAGAGTGGAGGCTTGTAATAAAATTTGAGCAAGTGATTCTTGGTGGACGTAGCCCAAATTGGGTGAATGATGTTAAATATTGTCTCTTTGTGTTGTGTTATTTATTCTACACTTTTATTTGAGATCTGTAATATTTTCTGCATATTAGTTTCTACTGTTGTGATTTTGTAAGGGATTATTCTACATATTTTATCTCTTATTTCCTAACAATTGGTATCGAGCTCTGGTTTTGGTTTGCTGAAGTGTTGAATCACAGGGAAAGTTTTATCTTGAGTGGGAGCTATGGAAAATGATGGAAGATCTAGGGTTGATAAATTCAACAGGCATAATTTCAGTCTTTGGAAGATGCAGATGGAAGATTACCTTTATCAAAAGGATATTTATACTCTGCTATCTGAGAAGGTGAACAAACCCTCGAGTATGATAGATGTGGAATGGGATTTGTTGGATCGGAAGGCACTTGGAATGATCCGGTTGTGTCTTACATCTTCAATATTATTTAATGTTTCAAAGGAAAAGACTACAAAAGAATTGATGGATGCATTAGGGAAGTTGTATGAAAAACCCTCTGCCTCTAATAAGATATTTTTAATGAAAAAGTTGTTTAATATGAAGATGTCTGAGAATAGTTCAGTAGCAGATCATTTAAATGATTTCAATACGGTTCTGAATATGCTAGCTTCGGTTATAATAGAATTTGATGAAGAAGTTAGGGGTTTATTAATTTGTGCTCTTTACGAAAGTTGGAATAACCTAGTAATGGCGGTAAGCAACTCGGTTCAGTTAACTCGAAGTTAAAGTTTGAGGATGTTATAGGGGTGATTCTAAGTGAGGAAATGTGAAGAAAAAGCTCCAGGAATCTTCTACTTGTGGAATGCTTTTGACGGGGAGAAACTAGAGGGAGACAAAAGAATAGAGGAAACCATGGAAAATCGAAAGATCGGGCAAGGTCAAAATCTAAGAGCAAGATTGTATGTTGGGAACTGTGGAAAGTCCGGGTATGCAAAGAAGGATTGTTGGGAGATTCGAGACAAGAAGAAACAATAGGAAGAAAACAAGGAGGAAAATGTGGCATTGGGTAATGTATGCCGGGATGCTTTGATTCTTTCTTTACATAATATTACTCAATCTTCGGTTTTAGATTTAGGGGCTTCTTTTCATGCTTTACTCCACATAAGCATTATTTTGTTGATTATGTTCAAGGGATTTTGGGCATGTTTTTCTTGGTGATGATGAGTCTTGCAGTATAGTTGGAAAAGTTTGTTGAGGTTAAGATGTAGAATGGGAATACATGGCTATTAAAGAATGGACATGTGCCTACATTAAGGAGAAATTTGATATCGGTGGGGCAATTGGGAAGTGATGGTTGTCTTGTGATATTTATGGTGACTCTTGGAAGGTTACCAAGGGTGCTCTTGTGGTGGTAAGAGGTAAGAAGGTTGGAACCTTGTATTTAACCACCGATAGTACTAATGATTGTAATCTTGTGGCTTCAGATGCAGATACATCATTATGGCACTATAGGCTCGGTCATATGAGCCATAAGGGCATGGACATCATAAAGTATAATTTTCCGGATATACAGAAATAGGTTTGGATTTCTATAAGAACTACATAAATGGGAAACAGAAGCAAGTAAGGTTTCTCAAGGTTGGACCTATGAAGAAAGAGAGTAAGTTAGAGCTGGTACATTCTAATGTGTGGGGGTCGGCTCATGTATCATCTCTTGGGGGTTCAAGTTATTATGTTACTTTTATTGATGATACAACAAGGAAAATTTTGGGTTTATTGTATTAGAAACAAATTTGATGTATTTGATACTTTTGTTAAATGGAAAGCCTTGGTAGAGAATGAAACAGGCCTTAAGTTAAAATGTCTCAGGTCAGATAATGGAGGGGAGTATTGCAGCAATGAATTTGATGATTATTGTTCTAAGAATGGAATCCGTAGGAAAAATATGGTTCTAGGAACCCCGCAGCAGAATGGGGTGTCAGAAAGGATGAACAGAACAATAATGGAACATGTTAGGAGCATGAGGATACATGCAGGACTGCCTCTTTATTTTTGGGCAGAAGCGGTGAGCACAGCTGTGTACTTGATAAATAGAGGACCCTCAAGTGCCTTAGATGGAGGCATACCTGAGGAGGCTTGGTACGGTAAGAAAGTTAATTACTCATTTCTTAGAGTCTTTGGATGTGAGGTGTTTGTTCATATTGACAAGGATGATAGGACCAAGCTAGAGGCTAAATCAGAAAAATGCACTTTTATTGGTTATGGTGGTGATGACTTTGGATTTAAATGTTGGAGTATTAAAGACAAGAAAATCATTCGGTCTAGGGATGTGGTCTTTAATGAGAAAGTCATGTATAAGCAACAGTTACAGGAAAACAGGGAAGAATCCAAGAAAGAATATGTAGTGGTAGAGGATCTTCCGGATGGGAAAGTGACCCATGAATCAGTTCAGGAACCTACTCAACAGGAACCCCAAACTCCTACAGTGAGGAGGTCTTCTAGGGTAAGAAAAGAACCTAAATGTTTTTCTCCTTCTCTTTATTATTTATTACTCATTGATAGTGGAGAGCCAGAGAGCTTTGATGAAGAAATGCAGGTAGATGCCAGTAAGAAGTGGGAGCAAGCCATGGATGAGGAGCATAAGTCTCTCATGGAGAACCAAACTTGGGATTTGGTGAAGCTACCGGAAGGCAAAAGAGCATTACAGAATAAGTGGGTGTACAGAGTTAAAGATGAAGAAGGATGAAAGAAAATATATGAGGCTGGTTGGTGGTGAAGGGGTTTGCATAGAAACAAGTTATAGATTTTGATGAGATTTTTCTCCCGTAGTAAAAATGACTTCTATCGAAGGCTGTTCTTGGAATAATGGCAGCAGAAGATTTGCACTTAGAATAGTTAGATGTAAAAGCTACATTTCTCCATGGTGATTTAGAGGAGGAGCTATATATGTAGTAGCTAGAAGGATATGGAGACAAAGGTAAAGAGGAGATGGTGTGAAAACTAAAGAAGAGCTTGTATGGCTTGAAACAAGCTCCACGTCAATGGTATAAGAAGTTTTATAGCTTCATGATGGAGCAAGGTTATATTAGATGTCATTCTAACCATTGCATGTATACAAAGAAATTTGAGGATGGAAGTTATATTATCTTGTGTTTGTATGTTGATGACATGTTGGTTGCTAGGTAAAAACATGTAGGAAATAAAAGTACTCAAGAAACAACTAAGTGACTCCTTTGATATGAAGGATTTGGGGCAGCCAAACAAATCCTTGGTATGAGGATAACTCGGGATAGGAAGGAACAGAAGTTGACTTTATCTCAGGAAGAGTACATTAAGAAGGTATTGGATAGGTTTAACATGTAGGATGCTAAACCGGTTAGGACTCCTTTGGCAGGCCATTTTAAGTTATCAAAGGAGTAGTGTCCCAAGACAGAGCAGGAAAGAAACCAGATGTCCAAGGTACCTTACTCATCAAAGACACTTGGCGCAGTTTAATGTATGCTTTATGGTGTGCACTAGGCTTGATATTTCCCATGCAATGGGAGCTGTGAGTAGATTTATGAGTGATCCAGGTAAAGATCATTGGCAAGCAATAAAGTGGATCCTTCGGTATTTGAGAGGGACCATGGGGATAGTTTTGTGCTACAGTGGATCAGACACCACTTTACATGGTTATGTAGATTCAGACATGGCTGGAGATGTAGATAGCAGGAGGAGCACGACAGGTTATATTTACACTATAGGTGGGATAGTAGTGAGCTGGATTTCATGACTATAGAAGCTGGTGGCTTTGTCAACCACGGAGGCTGAGTATGTTGCTGCCACAGAGGCAAGAAAAGAGATGATTTGGTTACAACAATTGCTTGAGGAGTTGGGGCATAAGCAGGAGGAATGTAAGCTGCATAGTGATAGTTAGAGTGCTATACACCTAGCTAAGAACTCTACTTTCCACTCCAGGACAAAGCATATATAGTTGAGATATCACTTCATCAAGACAACTTTAGAGGAAGATAAGTTGAAGTTGGAGAAGATTCATACCAGTCAGAATCCTGTAGACATGATGACCAAGGTGGTCACAAGGGATAAACTAAAGCTATGTTCAGCTTTGGTTGGCCTTCGTGGATGAAATTGAAGGGTTGAGAAGCTTGCTCAGTGGAAATCAGTCTCCAAGTGGGAGATTGTTATGTTTATGGAGCCTATTTTCATGTTAGAGTGTGGTACACCTTCTATGTGTTATACTCAGGTATTTTTACGGCGGTGTCGCTTGCCATTGAGCGGGTCGAGGGTTCGAGGGTGAATCCTGAAGAAAATTTTCATGGGTGGTTTATTAACCCATGGGTAATGGGTAACCGTTATGGTCATTTTTGGGCCCACGGTTTTTCGGTACCCATTGTTTTGATACCCATGGTTTTTTGCCCATGGTTTTAATACCCATAGTTTTTGCCCATGGTTTTGATACCCATGGTTTTGTATCAAACTGCTTAAGTAATTGTCTATTTATATGGTCTTATGCATATGATACATAGACAAACAAATGTATTGCAGATGTGTTTTGAATTTGGGTGTGAATTTTGTAGAGTTTGTTGAGCATAGCTCCAAATGGATCTGGGTATTGTATTGAGAGAGTGGAGGCTTGTAATAAAATATGAGCAAGTGATTCTTGGTGGACGTATCCCAAATTATGTAAACCACGTTAAATCTTGTCTCTCTCGTGTTGTGTTATTTATTCCGCACTTTTATTTGAGATCTGTAATATTTTACGCATGTTAGTTTCTAGTGTTGCGATTACAGTAAAGGATTATTCCACATATTTTATCTCTTATTTCCTAATAATACATGGAGTCTGGAATGTAGTGCAACACTTAGTCATAAGTTTACTCATCGGGTGACCACCGAGATCAATATGGATTCATATATTGCATATTTCATTCCAATTTGATGTTTTTGTGACATTATACATGTAGCTAGGTTTTTATTATGGGTTATAGGTACCCTCAAAAATCAAAGAGAGAATATTAAATGATTGATAGGAATTAAAAGTGAAACCCTAGTGGCACAATAAATACCAGATCGTGAGCCTTTGCACTGATCACCAACGTCTAGGACCAGTCATTAGCACTCAAGCGCATCTGTCTTATACTAGGCTCCCTATTTAGCATCATTATCGAGGTTCCATAATTCACGAGAGTGCGATTACGATGATGTTTACATCATGTCCAACACCGTATACCACCCATATCAGTTCCATATTTCACAAGAATCAACTAATTCATTTATTTATCCCATTTACTTATAATTTTTTCATTATTTGAGTGGTTAACATCTATATCTTTACTATATTTTTCCACATTAGTTAGTCTGCAATTATATTTAATTAAGTTCTTATTAAATCACCCCCTCATCATGTTGAGTTGACCATTGGCACATTTTTGGAGCTTTCGTGTCACTTTTCCCTTGTCCCTTGGTGCAAGGGGACATCAGAGACAAGAAAGTGTGCTGCCCCATTTTTGGAAAATTCTTCAGCACTTAAAGTGGCAACCTTGGTGCTAATGAAGTGGAAAACATGCAAACTTGTCCCCCAACTCAAAATTTACCCCACTCTTCATGTTGCAAGTACCCATGATACATTTTGAGATTTTTCTATCCCCTTGAATTTTCCCAACATCCAAGGGGACAAGAGGGATAATAATATGTGTTCCCCCTCTCTCACAACCCCTAATCACATGCATGACCTTGTTACATCTCATAGGATCTGATTTTTGAACCCTCTCATCTCATCCTCATGTCACCAAATACTGCCACATGTTAGGATCTAGTGCAAAGAAAATTTTTGTGTCCCCCTTGTCCCTTTAACCCTCTTCTCCCTTATTTTTTAAGGTGAAACCTCACTTTAACCTCCATCGACCACTGGTTAAGTTTATTGGGTTAATGTAACACCTCTAACATGGTTTATATCTATGAGGGATTCTATATTGGAAGTTGCAAATGTTCACATGTGATTCTTTTCTAAAGATGGTGTACTCTTGTGAACTAAGAAATCATGTTTGTTGTAGATAATATGTTATCTGTTGGTAATAGATACCATTCTACCATGTTTATGCTCAATTGAAAACAAATTATTTCATTCAATCTTATGCTGAATAATGCATTTCATGTGGGAATTAGAAATTTGTTTAGTTTAAACTAGTTCATAAGTCTTTGTTACACTTGAACTTGTGCTTCAATTTTCATAATCTCGGATGCAGGATAGCTATACCTTGGATCAATTTCAATGATCCAAGGCATGCTTTCAATTTCATGACATTGTGGTCATTTTGACCAAGCTGGAGAGGATATGAGATCTCGATCCTTGGCTATCTTGGAACCATGGGTGAACTCGTTGTTCATGTGTTTTGTATGTGATCTTTGAACGTCATTTTAATTCTTCCTTTGATAGGATTTAATTTGTAATTTTTAGCTATTTCTAAAGGAACCTAATTAGTATATGTTATTTAGATGGTAATCCTATCCTAATTTTTAATTCTATCCTAAGTTAGTATGTTCTTTATTAATGTGGAATGTTAATAAAAAGGAAAACCTAGGATAAAATTATTGAACTTTAACCTAAGCACCTAAGTTAGTTCCTAAACTAATGTTATGTACCTAACCTAAAATTGGGTTAACCTAAGGGGTTGGAATAGATGACATGTAAAATAAATGTCGGTGGCACCAACTTTTATGAATTTATGAGGGAATAAATGCAGTTTTAAACTCTTTGTTGTAGCCAAATTTGGCGAATGCATGAAAGAAAATATGAGGTCAAGTTGGCACCTCTAGTAAAGTGTTAGTTACATGAAATTTTAAATTTGATAATGGCTAAATAAAGGTTGGAGGTGATAGGAGATATGGAAGGACTTTCAGTCTTGTTTGGCATTTATTATTCTTGGAAATTGCAAAAAACCACCTAGGAAGTAGGGGAAGTTGGAAGGAAGAAGGGTTTTCGGTTTTGCATTATTCATTTGGTTTTTGTGAGCTTTTAGCTCTGCATGTGGTTTTAATTTCAAACCTTCAGTTTGAATCCTTGCATGCTATTTCACCTTGCATGGTGGTGTTGTTAATGGAAATATCACTAAGAAGCTATAAGAAGGAAGAGAAGGAGGTTATAAAGCTAGTTGTTGGAGTTTTCATGGAAAATAATTGTTATCGAGGATCTGCTTGAAGATTTATGGCAAGAAATAGAAGACAAGAGCTCTATCAGGCATGATAGACCCTATCTCTTTAAGTCTTCTACTTTTATTTAAATGACTTCATTAAAAGAACTCTACTCTTTCTGAAACTTGCTTGTTTTGGGATTGTGATTGTCTTTCTTGCTTCAATGGTGTTTTGTTTCGATTCTTTTGGATGCAAATTGGTTCTTTGTTGTTGTGTGGAAAGTGAAATTTGGAAGTGTTGATTTATTGCTATTGTGTTATCTTGCTTGTATTCGAACCTTCTTGATATTGGAATGGATCTGTGTTTGTTCTCTGAATGAATGAATACCTAAGCTGAAGGTTGTATATGCTTTAACAATATTGTTTTGTTGAAATCTATAGATTCTAGCTTGCACGCACTCATTACTATTGTCGTTGGAAACTAGCTTTGAGGGATTCTTCATTTTGGCATTACTCCATCATTTTAGTTTTATCACATGTTTTTCATTATGGTTTGTTTGCTCGATGATGGTAGTAGGTACCCATTATTTTGATTCTACTTGTTTAGGGACCGTATTTTATTTAGGGTATATAGTTCGTATAGATATGAGATTTAATTATGTTGAGTTCTTCCCAAAAAGGGAACTATTTGGAATCTCTCGTGTTCCTTCTTGAATCTCCCTACTTGTTACCATTCGGGTTAGGAGTAAATGAATTCTCACCTTGAGCTTGAAAATATATTATCTTTGTTCCTATTTTGAACCTTTTATGAATGGAAGTATTTATCGATGGAATTTGAACATGGAAATAATACTGAGAATGTTTAACTTCAGTTTTATGCATATATTTCATATTTTTTATATAACTATTTTGGACTTATGGGTTCCTTATCGATCTTTTGATCTTGGAAATTTTCTTGAATTGTCAACTATTGATAAACTCTATTTAGAAGGATTTTATTCTCGTGCTCTTACTTGCCTCCTTGTTTGGATGATGGAAATTTCATTTGGTAACCATTTTTCAACTCGAGAATGTTTCTAGGATTTTTTACTAATTGATTCTCCTTAAGCTTAAAACCATTTTGAGTTACCCCTGTGAAAGGAGGAAACATTGTTTTTTTCCTTGATTTTTATTTTGACTGAAATTTTTTTTTTTAGTGTTGATTGTGTGATATGGTCAAACTACGTATTCTTCTTGTGAGGGAAGTATTGATCATATTAATGATTCTCTTTAAGAAATTTTCCAACTTTTGAGTTTTGGGGTAATTGGAAATAGGTGAGTACTTATTAACATTCATTCCTTGTTTACATTTTATACTATTTTAACTTTGAGGTATCACGTCATCTTTCGACCAGGATACTATAGAATTTGGAGTATGACTTCTGTAATGCCCCGTTCAATGTTTCCTAGTCCCTGACCTACCAACCCTGTTACTAATCCTGGGAGACTTGTGTGCGTGGGCTCTCATTGACCATTGTTGACCTTGTCCTTGTCTCAGTGATGTGTTAGCACCTTTCCTCTCCTTGCTCTCTCGAGTCGTTATCGACACCTTTGTGTGGGGACTGTGTAATGTCCTGTTCATTGACCTAATTGAAGGAGGACCTTGTTGTCACCTGGTAAAGTTGGGCCGATAGTCATTATCAATGTGAATAGTAATTATATTTATATATTTATAATATATAATGATAATAATGTTATTTTAATTTAATTGACGATTGGCCTCTATTTGATAGTATTATTGTTTACCCTTTTTGTCGAGCGGGCATGTCAGTCTTGTAGTATGATTAATAATTATTTTAAGTGATAATAATAATAATAAGTAAAAATAATAATAATAATAATAATGATAACAATATTAGTATTTTAATTATCGATGGACGATAACTCCTTCAGTTGATCGTCGATGTGTTACCAATTTTATTGTTGATTATCGATAAGCGATTTTATTCGTGTGGATTGGTCACCTCGTTCCATGCGAGAAGATAGTCTCTTGTTGTGGTTGTAGTCGATCCGTGTGTCTTGCATTGGTTTCAAATGCCCTCAGGATGAAGGGAGTCTTGTTCATCTCGCTGTGTGGGTTGTTGTATGCAAAGGAATTTTTTTAAAAAATAAATAATAATAATAATAATAAAAGAACTAAAATTTAAAATATTCGTGTTTGTGGGGGCGGATTAGGGCAAGTGGAGAAGGGTAGAAAAAGCTCCAAAAACTTTGTGCTAGGGTTTGGTCGCTACTTTTTGGAATGGGTGGCTGGTTTGGGGTGCAGGATCTGTACACAAAAAATGAGTTTGTTGAAACGACCTTGGAAACTTTCATGCAAATGCTTGATTCGTGGCAAAGCCAGACTCCACAAACATTCACCACTCGCACCAGGCCGCTCCTCACACCCCTGCGTGGGAAAAATGAGCATTGGAGAGAGGGAGTTTGCCAGATGTTGTTGCAGGAGGCACCAAATGCTTATGGGACAGAGTATGGATGCGCATCAAAACAAAATGGAGTATTTTTGGGTCTGTGTAGTGCCACACCAGCATTCTCTCAACCGTGCCATGTACCCGTATGGACACCCATCAAGCAACGAGATAGAGGAATGTTTTTAGATGTGTAGTTTGTAAATGTTGAAGGGGGCGTTGGGTTTAATGTTTGACCAAATGAAAGAACGAGCCAGCTCCTCGTGAATCTATATGATGTTGTGCGTGGGAGGACGTGGATCCCTCAAGAAACAGTCACTTTGCTTCACCTTGTAACAAATAGGTTTCCAACCTAATCAGTTTACATTTGCCAACAAATCCTCAGCCCATGTCAAAAAACATGCCAGACCTGCGCGACTTCTTCCAGCGCATAAAAGATAGAGAAAAATTTTCCAGATGTTGAAGTTGCACACGCCTTGGCAGATGCATTTGCAAAATGTGGAAGTAAAGGCAAAGCCCATGAACTATTTGATGGAATGCCTCAAAGAAATGCGGGTTCATGGAATGCCACGATGGCAGGCTATGCATGAATGAGTTTGTTGAAAAGGCCTTGGAAACTTCCAAGCAAATGCATTGGTACGTGTAAGCCAGACTTCTCAGCCTCGTTCCAGCAACCTCCCAGCCATCAAAATGGGAGCTTTAGAACAGCGCATGGACATCCATCAAAGCATCATGGAAAGATAATAGTTTTTTTAATGTCTTGTCAGGTGCCCAGATTTGGCATGTATGCAAAATGTGAAGGCATACACAACGCATGTGAACTGTTCGACAAAATACCTGAAAGAGGTGGTCTCTTGGACTGCAATGATAGCAGGATATGCAAAAGAAATGAGTCTGTTAAAAAGGTGTGTGATTTGTTTGACATAGAAAATGCAGTCTCTTGGATCGGGATGACTTCTTGAAAACATGAAATGGTTCTGTTTGGATGAGACATGGGTGCACAACGAATGGCTTGGTTTGCATGTGACTACCTAGCATCATGTGGCAACAATGGTGGTCTCGATGGATCACGAGTGTAAACTACTTGGAGCCCCTTGTACCTTTTCACTCATCATTTCCAGGCATGGTTCTTCTTCCCTTACCTCTCATAATTCTCGTGTTTTAGTTCTCTTTTGCAACTAAATAGAATTTTAAATTATTAGGATTTTTAAATATAGTTAAATGTCTCTTCAACTCATTACAAAACAATAAAGTGTCATGTCGCAACTCTCGAAGCCATTATAACTTGCCTACTTTAAACCATGAACTATCACCCTCGCTTCGAGATGATCTAGAAAAATCTTACCCTTTTGATCGCTCCAATATCATTTTATCGACTAGACAAATTTGACTCTCCATTGATTAAGTTGACCTTCTTCCTACTTAAAATAGTTAAATTTTGCATTTTCGAGACTCACTAAGTACCCTTCGCAACTCTGGAAACGAGATGTGAAGTTTCATTCATGTACCTTGGTATACGAGGAATCGCCTTGATTTTTAGTTTGAGCCAAAACGATCATATGACATCCTTTTGATGCTCTTCTAGGAGCCCCTGTTACACCGATTTACCACAAGAGAGAGTTGTTAAAACTAGAAAGTTGGCTTTTATTTGGGACCACCATTTGAAATGCGGAAAGAGAAATCACGTTCCGTCTTTGCAAACCTCTAGCGTTTATACTAGACAAATGCATGGAAAATTCAGTATAGGAAAGAGCACTTTTTGGGATAGTTTGACGAAGCCATTTTGTAGGCCTCCGGTCGCAGTTTGATGAGGTCAAACTAGTCCAATTTCATCTTGTTGCTCCAGAAAACTTGTTGCCATTTAAAAATGGTTCTCTAGTTCTCAGTCCCGTCGACTCTGATGAATTCTCCTTATATAGGGGAACTAGTAGGAGATGTCTCATTGCGTGCTCCTCCATCGAACGTCATTTTTGGACGCAGTTTTCTGGGCCCTCGAGCTAACTTTTTTCAGTTACAACTGAGTGAACTACGATTAGTAGCCCCGAAAAATTAGCCGCCAAACGCAAACCGTTCACTCCTTTTTCATTCCGTCAGTTGCTATGAACTCCTGGTATATCTGGGGACACGTAAAGAAATTTAGTCGTGGTGTGCGTGTTCATTAGGAGATAACCTTTGGAAGAAGTTTCTTAGCCTCCGAGCTTGTTTTGTACGTTTTTGTAGTTAGTAAGAAAATATAAAAATAGAAAACTGCGGACCCTCGTAGGGTTTCCAAATCACCCTGAAAAATTTTAACACATGAAAACAACTGTTTAAAACCCTTTAGTGTATCTGTTGTGTGAAATATAACTTTTGACAAAATGATGTTTTCTCTCTCTTCCTTTCTCTTTCTCTCTCCTAGGTTTATAAAATGAAGAAAAATGAAATGCAATGAATACATGTTTCTAGACCTTTTTATTTCAATTGCAAATTGTAATTATTTTCAAATGTAAATGAGAAACTGAAAAATGACAATTATGATTGTTTAGGGTGGATGCCATGCCAGCGATTTATCGCTGATATCATGCTCACGTGGGTTTTACAGGATGGAAGAATGACGACGAAAAAGGTGATGTGAAATTTAATTATTATTATTGTAATTCTTATAGGTCATTGTAAAATGAATAACTGTGTAATGTAGTCTCTTGTTACCGAAAAGTTATAATTGAGATTTGTTAACATGCATGATATGCTAGTTTTAGGGATACTTAGGAAATGTGCATCTAATCACCGGTTCAATTTGTTTATTAGTTGTGTATGGTAGAAAAGGTTTGATTTATACATAGTAAATTTGAAATTGAAGTTAATACATTGTAGCACTTTCTCAGTATTCAATAAACGATTAAATTAATTTCTTGGGTTATCTTCTTACCTTGCAAACATAATAAAGAGTTATAATGGGAACACTCAACCTTAATAAAATATTCGTGCATAGTTTTCTTGCATGTGTGATTCCTTTTTACCATATAAGAAATTTTAAACTGTAGGACGACCTTAAACTTTGCACTCGATGAGACCTCCTAGGTTAGGTAAATAAAACCCCTAGTCGGAGTGTACCATCATAGTCAATATGTTTAGCGATATGGTCGTGAAACCATATTTTAGGAATGACATGGTCCAACCTACCCAAAGTATGCGGTTTCCTTCTAGTTTTGGTAATCGCGAGAAGAATGTCCTCTCTTCAGGTTCGACATCAGGTTGAGTGTTGAAGACCGCCTTAGAAGGAACCTTAGGAGTCATTGTTCGAAGGAACGATTCAGCGGTGCTACCTTGGTTTCCATCAAAATAACATCTTGGTATTTTCTTGAACGTGGTTCATGTATAGTTACAATTCTTCCGATCATGTACCCCTTCAAGATGTTAGTCAAATGCTCATGTAACTCCTGATTTCAAAACAACGCTAAGAACGAGATCTTAGTGCGATGTAAGAGTATATTATATAAATGTTGCACATGAGATTGGATTTTAGGACTAAGGTCAATCTTGGAGTCATTATAACTTAATTAACCTTTTATGCATTGCAAAGAATATAAGTTACCTTGGTGCGACCAAACTTTGAGAAAACAAAGGATAAGTATAAATCTTATAGGAATTTAATAAGTTTTCAAACTATAATAACAATGGTAGGGAAATAAATATAGTGTGAATCGAGAAATGTTTTGGTGAAAAGATACCCTGTATCTAAATCTTCGTCAAATATTTTTATTGCATTTTGGACATCAAGTCACTTTCGTTTGAGTTGTAAGGGTAAAATTGTAGACATCAAATAAACATTGGAGAAGAATATTTTTACATAATAATAAGATAATTAAGTACTTCGTATGCAATTTGATTTATGCCAAATATGTATGTCAGTTATGGAAATTTATATAAAGTATAAGAAGCTAACTTGAGAAGGTCGAATTGTATTTTCAACCGCGGAATAAACTTAAGAAAATGTAGGTGGAAAACGATAAAATTCATCCTTGCTCGTAATGTCCCTAGTATGTTAACTTTAACCAAAAATACATTTAAGGAAATGATGTGTTGTGGGTTCACCATTCCTGAAGCCATGTTCTTGTGGTTGGGTCTTTACTAGTAACCTTCCATTGGGAAAAGTGTAGCATTAGCATGCCTACGTCGTTTTCATGTGTCTATGTGAGTCGATGATTTTGTGATTGTCATATGCGAGTCGAGTTCTGTACTTGAAGCCCATGTTGTGTTGTGTGTAGTGAGCATTGTAAGTCAAAAAAATAAAATTATCCTGGTATTTTACTATTGTATTTGTGTGTGTAAAGTGTGGGCACTACACTTCCTTGGTATGGTTGGTGCTTTGTGTTATTTGTTATTTTTTGTTTCATTCATTTTAGGATCCTTTTGTATGATGAGTTACATCATTCGGACAAGATTATGATATTTTGTTAAGTTCGGAATGGACAGTATGTCTTAATACTATCATTAGAATATATTATAGTGTTAATATTATATAAGGGACTACTTAGTGTATCTAAAACTGTAGTATTAAGTTCTTTTTGAGTTGGATTGAAATCCTTTAGGAAATATTTCTGATGTGGATGTTTTTGGAAATCCTGAATATTTATTTGAATTGATCACCTAAGATACTAACTCTGAACTGAATTCAGGTTTGCAGTGAACTTTTATAGTAAGTTATGTTGGTCTTGTTTTTAGTTTAGTTGATTAAACCTTCCTTACCTGGAATGTTGAGACTTATTTTTGATCAACCTAATGTTTAGACTTTGTATTGAGCCTGATATAGTTAACATTGTTTGATGGAATGAATTTAGATTTTGGTTGATCTTTTCTATTAAGGTGTTAACTTGAAATAACAAAACAATATACTTACTCTGAAAGGTAGTTTGTATATATTTTTTTACTTCTTAAAAAGTTAGAATAGATTGAGTAAAGGAACTTAATTTGGAACTTGACTAGAAGATAATATTTAGATTGGGAAATATGATTTTCTCCCTTATTTATTATTGTTGTTTTGATTTCTAGCATGTTGTAATAAGTTCATAAGAATGTGGAGTTAGGATTAACTATGTTGATTTAATTAGTCATTTCTTATACATTACTTATTGAATCTTTTATCTTCTCTCTTTTTGGTTTGTAATCTTTTAGGGAAAAGTATTTCTTTTTATCTTGTTTTGTTTTCGAAACTGTTTTATAAAAACAGGTGCCTTTTATGAAACGGTTAGATAGATAAAAAGTATAACGTTTAATGTTATAGTGCTTATCATGCTTAGTTCATATGAACTAAATCATTCTAAAAAATTTGCAGATGGATTTTGTAAAATATTAAAGGAGAAATACATATAAAAAGTTACATCTGTTTTAATAAAGAAACTATCTCTTTATTTTGATGATTATATAACGACATTATTTGAGATATACTTTTGTCGGAAAAGTAAGATGTAATAAAACTAGTTTATATTATTTCTATGACACTTTGTAATCCCTAAAATATCTGTCATAAGTGAGTGGATCAATCCCTTTTTGATAAATAAATGGTTTTGATGTTTTTTTATTTCTACTTTATTGTGATATCTTCATTAGCGTAAATTTGGAATGTATTATTTAGTAATATCATTAATGAAGGTGTAGTTTATATATTTAAGTGTTATTGGATTAAGAAAATGAATAGTCTTATAATAAATAAGACTATGGATTTGAGGTTCTACAATATTTATTGGTTTATTTTTACACAAAAGAGATGCAACTAATATACTCTTGAATAGATCCTCAAATAATGGAAAGGGAATTTGAATGAATATATATATATATATATATACATATATATGAATTCTTGATTATATTTAAAACATATCTAATCTATTTTCATAATTGAACATTAGTCCTTGATAAAGGAAAAAAGGATATTTCCTTGAATTAATCATTGGAACTTATTTGAAGATCTTGTTAAAGTGTTATATGATAATGGTTGTTAGAATTCAACCTTAGGAAGATTTCTTTAATCAAATGCAAATGCTTAAAAGGGAACTAAAGGGGATTTAGACTTCATCTTTATGAAGTCTAAAATAAAGATATTTAATAAACTTGTTTTAAGCTAAGGCTGAAATAAGAAAAGATTTAATGAACACACCTTCATAGCATTGAGATCAATCTTATTGTTATATGATATAAGTTGTTTCATTTAATGACAAACTAAAACATGTATTCGAGAATGGTTAGGAGAGAAGATTTTACCTACATACCTACCTCTTGTGTAATTACACCTTGTAACATTTTAGGTTAAATGATGCTTAGTTGAATCTTAAAGCATTGTAATCATTAATCTTTAAGATAACGATTAAATGGGTTAATAAACTTGTAATCTTAAGTATGTTAGTCTAGTTGAGGAAACTCAGTTCGATGTTAGAACACATCAACTGCAACATAGTACCTTTGTAATGTTAGGAGTCATTATGAGGATACTATGATGTAGTTGTTATGTCTCAACACCCCACTTAGTTTTTCTAACTTGATTGACATAAGTGTAATACTAGATCACGGTTCCATCCTAAACAGGGATAGAAACATGATCTAGTGTTGAGGTCAACTCATGTTGACTTAGGGTAACTAGACACACCCAATCGACATAATTCGATTGAGTATGTCTATGTATCCTTAGTCACCACGAGTAGTTTTCCACACTAGTGCATGTTACTACCCTTGTCTAGTGTGAAACCTTGAATCAGATTGAACTAACAGGAGTCAGGAAAGACCACTCTAGATAACAAAACAAGTGTGGTGAGGGACTTATTCCATTTGCTGAATATTCCATATAGGAATGTAAACATGATAAACATGTTTAAAATCTTTGGCCAAAGTTTCGTAAGCTATTGGTTGCGTTGTCCTATGTCACCTAGTCTCAGATGTAGGATTTTTGATGAATATCAGTAACAGATATTCATATAGGCCTCTTAGATAGAACACTTGGGTGCCCCTAAAAAGGTAAAGGAACCAATTATACCTAGTATACACATTATTGAGTTAACATGAGAGATCATTTTAATACCGAGTCATGAAATGAGAGATTAGTGTTTCACCAAGTCATTTACAATTGCATATGGTTTTATGTTATGAGATGGATTGGCATTGGAATGTGTGTTCTAAATTGTATTAATTTAGAATAGATAACATTATGTTAAATAAAAACAAAATTTCCTTGTTTCTAAAGTCTTAAAATGAGAATGTTACATCTTGGTATCAGAGTGAAGGTTACATCTCTTGGACCTATTGAGTCCATATATGATAAAAACTTAATTTTCTTGTTAATAGAAAATGGTTAGAACAAGGGAGGTGCTGAATAACCCACCTCCAGGTGGAGAGGAAACTACCGCACAAAAACTAGATGAGATTATTGCTGCCCTGTTGGACACAAGAGATCATCTGGTTGTACTTAAACAACAAGTTATGGGTAATGAGGAGGGGGAAGAAGATGCTGGTAATAATAATCATCCACCTCCTAAGAACAATTCCAATATTGGAAATTTAGGCATTGATAATAATAATGTTGTGAATGTAAATGCAAATGTACCCAATCAAATTGAAAATAAAAAGGCAAGATTAATTGAACTCACAAATGACATAAAAAGGATAATTCCACCTAAGTTTGATGGCACTACACTGGTGGATGGAGCTAAGAAGCGGCTCGGTGAAATCAAGAAATACTTTGAGATAAGGAACTTCTAAAGGGAAACAAAATTAGTATGGGGAGCTTATTAGCTTTCCCATGAGGCATCCTCCTGGTGGGACAACCGTAAGGCTGAATTGAACATTGATGAATCAAACATCACTTAGGATTAGTTTAAGAGTTATTTTAGGCAACGCTGGCCTCCACAACTCTATTAGGATAAGAAGATGACTGAATTTCAGAACTTAATTCAGGAAAAATTAAGCATGTGAGTAGTCGAGAGAGGTTTACTAAACTTCTTAAGTACGTTCCTCAGTATCAAACTAATGATAATTTCAGGATACGAAATTTTATTATGGGATTAAACCCTATCATAGGGGGTGAAGTAGATGTTCACAACCCAAACACCATGGAAGGGGTTGTATAAAAATCCATTCGGTAGGAACAAAAATTAAAAGCAATTTATGCCCATAAAAAGAGAATAGAAAGAAAATTCCTAATTCTTCTTCATCTCTTGCACCCAAAAAGGGGGCATGGAAAAATTTTGGTACTAAAAATAAATTTGTAGCTGATAACAATAAGAAAACAACAACAAATAAACCTACAAAGCAAATGTACAAAACAACTTCATTAAGAATAATAACAATGGATGAAGTTGTATGGAGGTCGAACAATACTTTTAGGGATGGAAATAAATTTAAACCTAAAAGAGGACCTATAGGGGGTTGTTACAACTGTGGTAAGGATCACTATGCAAAATCAGTTCCCTCTAAAGAAATATGACAACAATCAAGCAACATAAGATACATGTTGTAGTAGCTAATAAATAAGCTGAAAATCAAGTTACGCATATAGAAGTGTCATGTAAATTATTTGGTATGCCTGTTACTATACTTTTTGATACTGGAGATATTAAATGCTTTATTTTTAGTAAATTAGCTACAAAATTAAAAAAGAAAAGTTGGAATAATAGAAAAATCTTGGACTATAAACTATGGAAATATTGTTGTCCATACTGTTAGTAAATGTCTTTTTGGAGAAATCCTAGAATTACCTAGTTTTTCTACTGAAGTTGATCTTTATGTTGCTCCTTTGGGGTCATATGATGTCATAATAGGTGTTAAATGGCTTGTTGAACATAAATCAAAATTTGATTATTTTGAAAAACACATTAGTTGTCTTGATGATCTGTAGAAAACAAAAGACATCCAAGGGTTAAAAGAAGAAATTTTAGTTACAAAATTGTCATCTACACAACTTAAAAAGGCCAAAAATAAAGGCTGCACTTTGTATGCAGTAAAAATTTCTAAAACAACTGAAGGGGATAGTGATTTATTGGAAAAATTTACGTTGTTAAGAGATTTCAGCAATGTGTTTCCCAAAGAACTACCCGGTCTTCTACCTAAACGAGAGTTTGACTTCACGATTGAAATCATCCGGGAATTGAGCCTTTTTCTAAGACACCTTATTTAATGACTACCATTGAATTAGTAGAGCTTAAGGCACGATTACAAGAAATATTTTCTAAGGGTTTGATAGGACCGAGTGTCTCACCTTGGGAGCTCCGGTAATATTTTTTTAAAAAAAATATGGAACACTTAGACTATGTATTGATTATAGGATGTGGGTAAGTGCATGAAGTTGGTGGAAAATTTCGTGGACATAAAACCCTAGAATTCAAGAACCTCGATCACGGTTTACATACCATGATCGTGGTTTTAAAAGCTGTGATCGCAGTTCTTGAATTCTATGTTTGGTAATTACAAACCTAAAACCGCGATCGCGGTTTAGAACCATGAGTGATTATAAAGCTGCGATCGTGGAAATCTGAAACAAAATTTAGCAGTCCCACGACTCTTTATTTTCCTCATTTTTCATTTCAAACCATGATTTTTCCTAAACGTTTTTCACTCACACTTTCAATACCACCTCAAAATTGCTCGTCGGACTTCTGGAGAGCGATATATTCAACCATGCCGCCAAGATGAGGAGGTAAGTCCCTGATTGTAATCATTTTTTTGCATTTTAGGTTTTTTTTTTGCATTTTCATGGGTCTTTTGAAATGTTTGTTTATGTATACATTTTTCTTGTTTTATCAGTTGGTCAGCAAGCTCGAAATCGTGCAAAGCATCAAAATATTCCTCAAAACCCACTGAACATTCCTCAAAACCCTCCGAACATTCCTCAAAACCCTCTTCCAAACATAGATCCACCTCCTGTGGCTCCTTCTATCCCCACTGAGCTAGCAAGAATGCAAGATAATATCATTGGAAGAATCGAGAAAATAAAATTTTCATTAAGAACCTAATTCAAACTATAAGACAAAATCATGCTACAAATCCATCCCGCATGACTTTAGCCAATACATTGCAAACATTGATTGGCGAATTTGAGTCTGTAACCAACTAAATACATAGATGGAACACCATTATAAGTGACTGTAGGTGGTGGTATGCTGATAAACTATCCCATGCAGCCGTCAAAGACAAAAAAATGAAAAATACGTCATTTGTGCATTATTTATTGACCCTAGAACCAATGCCCCCTGCAGTTACTTGCTAACAGTTCCCAATCCATTGGTGCCATGATGACAGAATAAAAAACAATTTTTGGGATCGATGGTGGATGGTTTTTGATTATCCACCATGCAA
This sequence comes from Taxus wallichiana var. yunnanensis, assembly GCA_018340775.1. Lineage (NCBI taxonomy): Eukaryota > Viridiplantae > Streptophyta > Pinopsida > Cupressales > Taxaceae > Taxus > Taxus wallichiana. The sequence goes on along the minus strand of CM031239.1, from coordinate 137,799,730 downwards.
CAACAATGAGGTTCCTCTTTATTTTTTGAAGAAATTATATTATGAGTTCATGCTCAATGAGGTCCTGAATTATTTTGACTTTTGTAACTTTTTTGGTCGAGGAGGTGGCTCACGCACAGAGCAGACACTGGTGCATGCGTAGGTCGCCTAGGATCCCCCATGCCCCAAAACTCCCACTGACTTCAGTTATCCCTCCTATAGTGAAGGAGGTTGTGGAGATTGATACATTGCATGCATTGAGGGAGCTCACTAACACTCTCACCCAACATATTGACCAGATTGCATCTGGTGATGTTGGTGGAGGCGCTAGTTCTAGTGCACCACACCACTGTGGATCATGTGGTGCCATATGCACTGTAGGTGAGACATCATTTACTAGTTCACAGGATTTATTTTCTATAGATGAGATCTTTGGGAATGTTTTTGGGGCTGGTGCCACTTGATATTGGTCTTTCACAGGTAAATTTCAAATAAATTTAAATATATATATATATATATATATACAATAGTTTAATTCACATGTTTGAGATATTTATATATATATATTTGATTGTATGTTATGTACATACATGTAAAAAAATAATTTTTATTTTATTTTAAATAGCAAGAGTCGGTGAAGGAAACATCCAAGGCGTCGACATGCTAGCCTCTACTGGCAAGGCGTGTTTCAAATGTAAGTTTCAAGTCAGACAAACTTACATTTTTAATTTCATTTGATTGCACTAGATTATTATGTTTTATAATGATTAATATTTTTCTCTTTTATACACAAGAGCCTAGTGGGTCATCATCTACTCAGGGAACTGAGGCTACTGGCATGACTCACATGGGTTTTACATAGGTTAGTAAATCTCTTTACACTTTGTTTCTAATTACTGGGAGTTCATGTGGATTACATGCTTTGGACCTCTGTCATGTAGATTTTAATATTGATTTGTACATGTTTTTTGTATAGCTTATGACTGCTAGAGAGACTCCTCCATATATGCAGACTGTGGAGGTTGCTGTAGATACTGCCATAGCATCTGCAGATCCACTAACTGAGGTACAATTTTTGAATTTGTTAAATTTTGGAGGTTCATTATTTCTTATTAAACTTAAATCTACAATATCAAATTTTGTAGGTATATGTGAAATATTTAATTTTAAAATTAATTATTTGTATGTAGCTTACCCCTCATGAGTCTATTGTTGTCCCTGCGACATGTCAACAACAAATTGATAGGGATCATGACATTGCGATAAAATTTCACATGCATTTTAACTAAATTGTACAAGTTTCTAAATTTTGAATGTATTTTAAAATTTTGGGTGTTAAAAACTTGTTGTTTATGAATGTGCAAGTTAGGTTGCAAGCATGCTTAGAGACACCTAGGACCACATGGATGAAATCCATAGTGGCATCTCCCTCCACTACATCCCCAGGTCATGGACGTGCTACTTCTAGTAGGGCAAAGAGAGGGAAGATGTTTCATGAGTAGATTTATAGTCCACCTGGATGTACATATGTGGTCATGAGTAGATTCATAGTCCATTGTATATATATAGCCTTTTGACCGCATGTGGTCCCATATGTACATTATGACACATGCTTAGTTCAAGATGTACACATACATTATGAACTTATACATATATATTTTTAGAGACGTGCATCTGGAGCACACTTTGTTTGATTCTTATATATATCCATGTGTGTTGGTTTTCATATTTATGACTTTTTCAGTTCTTCTTTAACAAGCAGTGTAACGTTGGGATGCATATTTCTTAACTTCTGCTTTATGGGTTTAGCATCTAAGTGCACAACAAGGTTGTGCATGACCAATTCTTGGGTCTAAAAAAGTCATATCTATGTATGACCATGAAAATATATATTCATATTCTCATAATAATGCTATGAAAACATTTTTTTCTTTTGTTGAAAGTGAAGCTCCAAGATTTATCATTTGAGGCTCCTCTTTTGTACAAATATTAACACTAATCATTTCTTTAACAAGCATCTTAGAAACATCTTCCATACATTTAGGATCAAGGGGAAGAGTAAGATCAACCTCCATAGGTGGTTAATCATCATCTTTGAATGGGTATACCAATTTTTCTATATGTTCTTTGTCTTGTTTGTTTACTAATGACTCAAAGAGGATTTCACTATGAGACTTATGTTTGTTTTTCTTGCAAGGATTTTCAGAAGTAGTCTTGATTTTTCTTATACTCTTTTTATTCAAGTGTTCACACATCTGTACTTTTTATCCAAAGTATGCACAATCATCTAGGTTGATGGGAAAATATTTCTTATGATCCCCCTTCAAAATAGAATCCCTGATTCCCATGAATTCTTCTAGATATGGTACCATTGTTGTTGGGTATTGCACCATATTACTATGTCTAACTTTTTAAGTATGGTGGATAATGATTCATTTAGAGGTGCAAATGTAAATTTTGTGGGTTCCTTTGGGTGAGGTACTTGTGAAAGATTTGATATAATGTACCACTCTATACAACCTAGAATCTCTTAGAGTATGTGATTCCATGCCAATGACATGTTTGTTCTTATTAAATAAATTTGTTTTTCTACATGCTTTTGTCTCGTGTTTTTCTTTCAAAATGGGTTTAAGTGTCCCTTTGCAATTAGATCCTTTTATATTTGGATGCCTTTCTCTATAAATTCTTTGAAGCTAACACATGCAGTTCATTTATAAGTGAAAGGCTATTTCGGGTTTAATTTGGGGAAATTTATATTTATAATTTGTATTTCTTGAAGGACACAAGGGGAAAAAACTTTCCAATCCAAGACATCATTATAAGAAACTTGCGAATGTCAGATTAGGTTTATGTTTTGTGTTGCAAATTTTGTCCATTGTGATATCATTATCCATATTGAAAGAGAAATGTCATAAAAATGTTTCAGCAAGTGCAAGACATGTTTTTATCGATCCTTTAGGTATACTGAAGAACCATTCTAGCGCTTGTTCTCATAGGCTAGGAAATATATGTATCAAATAGTTATCTTTGTAAGTGACTTCTTGGAGACCCATGTAAAATTATTTGATGTAATCATGAGAATTAACTTTGATTTTATAATTTTTGAATTTAGGGATGTCTAAATTCTTTACAAATTGTTGTAGCAACATATCTTTATCAAATGGGTAAGGAAATAGCTTTTTGTATAGATATTATGTCCTACATTTCTTTCTTGTAAAGTGGTTAGTGTAGTCTTCATTAAATGCAAATCTTGTTGAATCATTTTTTCCTTTATGGGTGATATATTGGTCTATTCACTTTAGCAACTTTGAAATTTTCTTCATTAGATGGATAAATGTGAAATTCACCTAACTTTATCTTGAGTATATCATTGCATGTATTCCTATTCAAGTAACCTAAGGTCATTAAATTTTGACCGAGTTTTAGTATTTGTCTTTGAATGATATCCTCTTCGAATAAGGGATCATCTTCATCATAAAATCTAGGAGGAGGTGATTCTTTGTGACTATGTTCAATCTTGAATCTACGTGAAGCCTTAAAGTAAGGTTTTCATGAATCACTTGTTGGTTTTGGTGGGTGATCCTCAACATTTTTTTTACGTTTTATTGAAATGGAAGAATAACCTGTATTAAAATGGATGTCCATTTCTATGAGGGATGGTCATTTTGGATCTTCTGCTTTGTGATTCATGGTCTTAATTGCCACTTCATACTCTTGTAATAGTCTACCTCCTAACTAAAGGACTCTTGCAAGTACTTCGTCTCTATTGTAGTAAAGGAGCTCATGAAAGAAAGATAGATCTAATTTGTTTTGGTCTTCATATGAATTAGATTCTTCTCCACTATGACCAACCAAAGGTTTCATGTCTTTGAATTGTGAGAAGAGGGTTTCTAAATATTTTACAAATGGTTGAATGGGTATGTTGAATTAAAAGGATTTACCTTTAAGTTGGGTTCATCTCGTTTAGACATCATTTTTGTGATTTTTGGCATCACTCGGACTCGTGGCACCTAGAGAGGCCTCGTCTAATCCGAAACCTCGGCGTAGGGACCCTCTACAATAGCCTCTCTCAGTTTTTTCCTTCTCATTTTGGTGCTCACTTTGTCCTACTTTTTGCAAATGCGTGAAATAGTGTAGTTGGAGCTAGTGTAAGGTTGTCAAATGTTATATTTTATAAACGGTGGGTCGTGGAACCAAACCGAACCGAATATATTGGCACGTCTGGGTGACCAATTGAACACTAGAGGAGGTGGTGTTTTGGTGCGCGAAAGGGTTGTTGCTTCTGGGCTACTTCGTTCGAGTGTAGTCCCTTAAGAGCCCTGAGACCAAAATATCGTTCAACTTCGACGGGTGACTACTCGAACTCCGTGGCACCTAAAGAGGCCTTGTCTAATCGACACCTCGGTGTAGAGACCCTCTACAATAGCCTCTCTTAGTTTTTTCCTTCTCATTTTGGTGCACACGTGTAGGTATGGTCTTGTAAACACTTGGGGAGGAGTCGTTTTCAAAATTTACAACATTTTCAAAATTTACAACTTTTTCAAAATTTACAACTTTTTCAAATAATGAAAGCTTCTCTTAGCTTCAAGAATTTAAAATTCTCTACTAATAGTGCCAACCACGTGAAGGTGGAAGCTTTTTTGACACCACTTACCTAAACATAAAAGTGTTAGTCAAAGAATTTTAAGTTTCAAATAAAAACCATATACTATCTATATATGTACAAAATACACAAATTTAAAATAAAATATATTCAAACTTAAATATAGATCTTTAAACTAAAAAATTTATATATATATATATATATATATATTGAAAAGAAATTATATATACCAGACATGAGCATTGTAAATTCATTCCAATGAACCATCAGGATCATATCTACTCTGAATAGTAGACAAGATTGTTTCATGATATGACTCTCGAACCTTCCAAAGAATCTTGTTATTAGGCCTTCCTCGATATCTATACAGTTGAATATTTGTCGCTAGAACTAGATGTGAATATAATAATATTTTCTGTGTGTCTCAAAGTCTTCAAACACCCAAATAGAGGATTTTTTTAATGGATACCGTCGAAGCCAAGTTCCAGTAACTACCACTGACCCTGTAGGATACTCAATATCTTCGCCATCTATAATCGTGAGAATTCAACTTCTTTCTTTCCTCAATGCAACGACATAAGAAATAGTCTTTCCTTCTTCATTGTCTTCTCATCGCAATTACATTTGCAAACACATGTCCTATAAAAAAATAACCAAGGTTGAACAACTCAAATTTAAATTACATATTAAAATTTCAATGGACATAACTCAATAAAAAAATTAAATAAATAACCATAAATACCTTATCGCACCAAAATCAAAATTTCATCAAAGTCCTTGGATGTTGTAACTTCATCTAGAAACAAGTTGTAATGCTTGTGGAGGTTGATAACTAGGAAATGGAGTTAGAGGCCTACAAATCCATCCTTCCACCCATTCTTGTGAATCACACTCAAAAGCATATGACAAATTGATACAAGATGAACAAAAACATGTCAACTTTCTTGTCCATACAACCCACAAAGTAGTGTCTTTCGAGCTACAAAATGAGTTCATATCACTTTGGACCCAGTGAGTGTCATACAATCCTCGTAGTTAGCAATATGTTGTTCCTCTATCAACCAAAAATATCTGCGAACTATGGAATTTTCTTGAGAACCTCATGTTATGTTGTCGTGACACCATTCCACTGTACTCTTTGCATCTTTTAATTTAGCACCATCTTTATACTTCAACTCTTCTTTTCGCAAGAGCTCTTTTCACACATGCCCCCCGCACCGTCATGCTCTCCTTTTCCATGTCCAAAGCCTTAGTGAAACTCCAAATATGTTGCACACCCATCTTAATGTGCATTCTTCTCATCCAATAAAACATTTTTTCATTCTTAAACTGAGACGTGTAATTATCTGGACCATATATAATGTTGTTTGAAGTGGATGTCCCTATCAGACAAGTTTCCATAAAATAACTGGAAACACCCTTGCACAAATTCAGTAGAATGAGTATGATCATCACTGATATAAAAGTGGTACTCTCTTAAAAAAATTTGATCATTCTCTGTACTGTTAGGAGAATGTATAAATGCTATATGCACAAAAATGACAACTTGTACTGAGTTGTAATATTGTTATTAAACCTCCATTTGTGGTTACAATGTGTAATTCTCTGCAAAATCGACCACTGAAATAATAGTACCAATAGGAAATGTGTCTTTTCATAACTTGAATTGTTCATCCAACCATCGAGCTCTATGTGTATGCCTCGCATACTTATAAACAATTTCATCCTTAAATTTTCTCATAAATTAAAAAATGGGCATTTGTTTTGTAACTAGCTCACACCGTTTCGAATCTTTTCCATCTTTCAACTGGTATGAAACTGATTTATATTTATCAAACTCAACTAAATTATGTTCTATTATACCTTCAATTTGCTCATGGATGTAACTTTCTAATTTAGGTAATCCACCGCATGTACTACAACTTCCATCTAAACAATCCCGACTAAAAAAATTGTCTAACTTCTTTCTCACAAAATATAGTAAGAATGAAATCCTGGAAGATATTGGTAGAACTTGAATACCACATTTAGATAACATAGTTTCAGAATGAAAATTAGAATGAATACGTAAAAATTTAGTATAATGCATCGCAAATTCAACATGTTGCCTACAACAACAAGTGGTGCGAGCATGGTTGATTTTCACGTAGAATGGTTTCAACATTTCAAAAAACGTTGACTAATTTTAATTTCCAGATTCTCTTGTTCAAACTTAAAAAATTTGAGTTTGAGTCATATCTAAGAAATGCTTTGGATGTGGTTCACGATTAGTAGAACCAACTCTTTGTTTTATAACATCTCTTGTATTAGGTGAAACTCTAGTGTTATCATGCCAAAATTTAATAACAACTTCTCTTATAGCATCAGAATTATTTTTGTCCTTACGTAGTGCTCTAGCAGAAAATGCCCAAAAATTGGCATTATTGAGTGATTGAAGGATATTACGTCTTTCAATTGCTTTCATTAGATTTTTTCGATTAACTTGCAACATTCGACTTGTTTGTGTAATCAAACGTTGTTTTTTTATTGATTCACTTACAACACTAGTAGCAAGTACACGATGCACAATATTACTATCCCTAGTGCGTCTCTTGACACCAACAATGTGATATGCATCATGAAGGTTTTCAACAATTGTAGAGGTTTGACCACGTATATTAGATGTTATCAATCCTAAGGTGTTTAATGTAGGTCTCATTTTAATCAATTTCATCAAACTAACCACAATCGACATCTTTGGGAATCATTTAAAATTTTAAAATGATTATCCCAAATTTCAAAGTGGCTTTTCTTTGATTTGTTGTTTGTAGAAAGTTTGTCAGACATTGGTTTCAAAATGTTTTCATAAATTTCAATAAAAAATAGGTTTCTTACGTAAAATCCTAGGAGGTGTTTTTGTCAAATTTTTCTTGTCTACAATTTCAACATGAATTTCCTTATTCACATTTTCATTGTCTCCTTCAATTTCAACATTTGCTACATCATGAGTATTTAATTCTTCTTCAACATTGACAGTAAAAACATCTTCATCATAGGTATTTAATTTAACTTCAACATTGTGGTAGAAACATTACCTAGTTCTTCATTGCTTAAAATAGTTGGGATTGAAGATGAACCTCTTCTCATGAAGTTTCTGCATTCACTCAGCATTTTGAATTTTGTTGGCCTCTAATTCGTTTGGTGTTTTTTTACTTAATGACTTCCTTTTTTGACTTCATTTTTTGTCTCCCATGATGTTTTGCTTCCGGTGATAAGAAAAACATGCAGAAAAAGATAGAATTTCGTAGTAATTCGTATGGTAAGGTCAGAGAGTAAAAATCACATGGTAATTCAGACATTGGGATGTGTGTAAATATGATTTATGAACCGTGAGTGCACTTTATAAACCACGATCGTGGTTTATAAAGCATGCTTGCGGTTTATGTTAAAAAACTGCGATCATGCTTTATAAACCACGATCACAAATCTATCTGCCGAACCTAAGCCTCAGAAAATATTTTTTTTTCCCCAACCAAAGCTATGGAAGGTCATTATGAAGTGTAAAAGGTCAAAAAACCTCAAATCTACTCTTCCAAAGACTTGAACCATGCTAAAAAACTGAAAACATTTCACAAAAATGGTGCCCTCGCGTAAGGGAGACTCTTAGCTTCGTAGAAATGTTGTTTTTAAAGTGAATAGAATAAGATAAATATCATTTTATAATTTTTTACTAACAATAGGTCTTTAAGACATTTTTTTCCGTGAATGTTCATGTCTACGTTTAAGACTATAACTTTTGTTTCGCTTATCAAAATATGATAAAACTTATACCATCCCAAGCGTGGACAAATTCTATACATGTTAAAAATAAATATTTGATTTCGATATTTTTTGATATAGTTATGGTGGGCAAATAGAAAGCGCTCCATTTTCTAAATATTTTCATACCACTTTCACGGAAAAAATCATAAAAAAAAAATCTTGCTAAAAAAATACAAAATAAAATCCATCCCAAAATAGACAACTACATCTAACGTTTCACCTAAGGAAAAAAAATAACAAGATTTGGTCATCCGAAATGCGGGTAAACGGACTACAATCTTATAAGTTTAAAAAAAAAAAAACTAATTCATATAATTTTAAGTGTTTAATATAGCTAAACTTGTCCGTTTTTAAAAAAAATTAGTATTTTAGAAACTAGATTCGAATGCTACGATTCATATCTATATAAATTTTTCTAATTTAGAATACGTGTATAGCTAATAATCCCTACAAGTTGAGATTTCATTGTTTTTACAATATGGCGTCCATGAATGACCCTATATTTTTCCATCAACTTCCTGCACTTACCCATGTTAAACAAAGCAACAATAAAAAAATTATCCACTTCCTATAATTGATGATCTATTTGATCGGATGTGTGGTGCATCAAGTATATTCTCGAGATATATCTTCATTTTGGGTATCACCAGTTAAGAATTAAAGACGAAGATATTTCTAACACAACCTTTAGAACAAGGTACAAACATTATGAATTTATAATTTTACCTTTCAGTTTGACAAATGGACCTACAAATTTTATGAATTTAATGAATAATATCTTTCAAGAATACCTGGACAAGTTTGTACTTGTATTCTTGGATGATATTATTATCTATTCTAAAAGCATTGATGAGCATCATGAGCATTTGAAAATAGTACTTGAAATCTTAAGAAAAATAAGATTATATGGTAAGTTGTCCAAATGTTATTTTTATGAAACAGAAGTGCACTATTTAGGACATGTCATAAGTAAGGATGGAATAGCAATTGATCCATCAAATATTTTTTCCATAACTGAGTGGCCTGCACCTAAGAATGTACATGAAGTCAAAAGCTTCATGGGGCTTGTTGGTTACTATAGAAAATTTGTTAAGGACTTTTCAAAAGTCGTTGCACCGATAACTTCATTAAAAAAGAAAGATAAAAAGTTTGTGTGGAGTGATAAATGTGAATTAGCATTTAAAAATATTAAGGATCAATTAACATCTGCACCTATTTTGGTTGTACCTGATCCAAATGGAAACTTTACGGTAGTTACAGATGCTTCGGAGAAGGACTCAGAGGTATTTTGTTACAAAATGATCATGTTATAGCATATGAGAGAAGAAAAATCAAGTTACATGAGTTGAATTATGCTCCCCATGACATAGAGCTTGATGTCATAGTTCATACACTTCAAGTATGGAGACATTATCTTTTAAGAAGACCTTTTGAATTAAAGACTGATCATCTTGGGCTGAAGTATATTTTCACTCAACCAAATTTGAATGCAAGACAATGAAGATGGTTAGATTTTTTGTCAAAATATGATTTTGACATAAGTTACATAAAAGGAAAATAAAACAGAGTGGTAGATGCACTAAGTCATAGGAAACATATTTATGCACTTATAACTTTGAGAACTCGGTTTAAGGATGAGGTAAAAAATTTCATAGAATATGATTTTTACTTTAATAGGTAAAAACAACACTTGTTGCAGATCCAAATGTTGTAAGATATAAAGGTTTTCACTTCGATAGCGAAGGAATTTTGAGATATGAAAAGTTGGTGTATGTACCTTCGGGAAATAAGTTAAGGAAAAAGTTAATGATGGAATTTTATAATTCACCTTACTCATGATATCTCAGTATTACAAAAATGTTTGCTGATGTAAAACAAAAATATTTTTGGAAAAGGATGAAGAAATACATAACTGAATTTGTGTCACACTCCTTGGAATGTCAACATATCAAGGTTGAGCATATGCACCCAACTAGTTTATTATATCATCATAACATGTCGTAATATTAGTGGAAGGTAATTTGCACGGATTTAGTTCAATGGCTGCCTATGTCAATAAATAAACATCATGTTATTTTATTTATTTATGATAAATCTGAAAAAAGTAGCACATTTTATTACTGGTAATCTTAAGGATGATTCACATGTTTTAGCGAAAATATTTGTGCATGAAATTTTCAGATTACATGGAGTACTTGAATTGATTATATCTGATAGAGACCCTAGAATGACATATCTATTTTGTAAAATGTTAAATGCATCCTTAGAAACCAAACTAAATTTTAGTTCTGCATACCATCTGGAAATAGATGGTCAAGCTGAGAGAGTTAATCAGGTTTTGGAAGATATGTTATGAATTCACTGCATGGATCAATAGTAAAAATGGGAGGAATACCTTCCTTGAGTTGAATTTTCATATAATAATACATATCGTGTCTCTTTAAAAATGGCACCTTTCAAGCATTATACGAAGGAAATGTAGAACTCCGAGTTAGTTAGGATAACAATGAAGACACAAAGATAATTGGACCTGAAATCCTTACTGAAATGGAACAGTAGGTTAAAATGATTCATGAATGATTAAAATAAGCTTCGAGATAGGTAGAAAATTTATGTGGATCATCCGAAAAGGGTTGATAAGAAATTTGAACTTGGTGAAAATGTATTTTTACATGTTAAGCCTAAAAAGAGTTCTATAACCTTTGGAAAGGAAACCAAACTATCACCTCGTTATGTGGGACCTTTCGAGATTGTTGAATTAATCAATCTTGTAGCTTATCGTTTAGCATTACCCCTACTTTGTCACAAATGCATGATGTTTTCCATATTTCTTTGTTTAAGAAATATGTTTAAGATTTAGCACACGTGTTAGATTAGTATTCCTTACAGGTATAAGACCTAGGATTAAACATGGTTGAACCCATAAGAGTGATGGAAAATCACCAATTTCACTTGAGAAATCATGAAATTAGTCAATGTAAGGTTCAGTGGGACCAGTTTAATGAAGAAAGTGCAATATGAGAAAACCTTGAGGACATGAAAATTGTTTTTCCTCATTTATTTAAATAGAATTAGTTCTAATGATTGATAACAATTAAGACTTTTTTAAGCTATAATTGATTCGCTAGTTTTGGGTAGTACTATATTTATTAGTACTAAAACAACTATTTAAATGCTATAATAAATTACAAAAATTTGAATTTCTCAAATCTAGTCTCTGATTGTGAACTTATGGATAAAATAACTATAATTATGAGTATTCTTCTTATTTAAAATATGGACTAAGTTAATCATCAGAATGATGATGATTTTTAGGAGGGAGGTATGTAACACCTCTAACATGGTTGATATCTATGAGGGCTTCTATATTGGAAGTTGCAAACATTGACATGTGATTCTTTTCTGAAGACGATGTACTCTTGTGAACTAAGAAATCATGTTTGTTGTAGATAATATGTTATCTACTGGAAATAGATATCATTCTACCATGTTTATGTTGAATTGAAAATGAAGTATTTCATTCCTTCTTATGTTGAATAATTCACTGCATGTGGAAATAAGAAATTGGTTTAGTTTAAACTAGTTCATAAGTATTTGTTGCACTTGAACTTGTGCTTCAATTTTCATAATCTTGGATGCAGGATAGTTATACCTTAGATCAATTTCATTGATCCAATGCATGCTTTCAATTTCATGAAATTGTGGTCATCTTGAACAAGCTAGATAGAATATGAAATCTATAAACCACGGCTATCTTGGAATCATGGGTGAACTTTGTTGTTCACATGTTTTGTATGTGATATTTGAACACCATTTTAATTCTTCCTTTGATAGGATTTAATTTTCAACTTTTAGCTATTGCTAAAGGAACCTAATTAATCTATGTTCCTAATATGGTAATCCTATCCTAATTTTTAAGTCTATCCTAAGTTACTATGTTCTTTATTAATGTGGAATGTTAACTTATGACTAAATTAATAAACTTTAACCTAAGGACCTAAGTTAGTTCCTAAACTAATGTTATGAACCTAACCTAGACTTGGGCTAACCTAAGGGGTTGGAATGGATGACATGTAAAAGGAAGGTCAGTGGCACCAACCTCTATGAATTTATGAGGGAATAAATGTGGTTTTAAACTCTATGTTGTAGCCAAATTTGGTGAATGCATGAAAGAAAATATGAGGTTGAGTTGGCACCTCTACTAAAGTGTTAGTTGCATGAAATTTTAAATTTGGTAATGGCTAAATACAAGTTGGTGGTGGTGGGAGATATGGAAGGAATGTAAGTCCTATTTGAAATTTATTATTCTTGGAAATCACAAAAATTATCCTAGGAAGTAGGGGAAGTTGGAAGGAAGAAGGGTTTTTGTTTTGCATTGTTCATTTGGTTTTTGAGAGCTTTTAGCTCTGCATGTGGTTTTCATTTCATTACCATTCGGGTTAGGAGTAAATGAATGCTCACCTTGAGCTTGAAAATATATTATCTTTTCTCCTTTGTTGAACCTTGTATGAATGGAAGTATTTGTTAATGGAAGTTGAATAAGGATATAAGATTGCGAATGTTTAGCTTTGGTTTTCTGCTTATATTTCATATTTTTTTATAAACCATTTTGGGCTTGTGGGTTCCTTATCAGATCTTTTGATCTTGGAAATTTTCTTAAATTGTTGTCTGTTGATAAACTCTAGTTAGAAGGAGGTTGTTCTCACGCTCTCACTACCTCCTTGTTTGGATGATGGCAATTTCCTTGATAACTAGTTTTGAACTCGATCATTACTCCGATTCTCTTTACTAATTGAGTATCCTTAAGCTTAAAACCATTTTGGGTTACCCTATGAAAGGAGGAAACATTGGTTGTTTGTTTGAGTTTTATTTTGAATGAAAGAAAGGTTTAGTGTTGATTGTGTGATCTGGTCAAACTACATCTTCTTCTTGTGAGGGAAGTATTGATCATATTAATGATTCTCTTTAAGAATTTTTCCAACTTTTGAGTTTTGGGGTAATTGGAAATAGGTGGGTATTTATCAACATTCACTCCTTGTTTGCAGTTTATACTATTTTAACTTTGAGGTATCACTTCATCTTTCAACCAGGATACTATAGAATCTGGAGTATGACTTCCTTGGGTTGGTTGGTGCTTTGTGTTATCTGTTAGTTTTTGTTTCATTCACTTTAGGATCCTTCTTAATGACGAGTTACATCATTTAGATAAGATTGTGATATTTTGATAAGTTCGGAATGGACACGGTATGTCTTGTCACTATCATTAGAATATATTATACTGTTAATAATATATAAGGGACTACTTAGTGTATCCGAAACTTGTAGTATTAAGTTTTGTTTGAGTTGGATTGAAAGCCTTTAGGAAATATTTCTAATGGGGATGTTTTTGAAATATGAATATTTATTTGAATTGATCACCTAAGATACTAATTCGAAACTAAATTCAAGAGTTTACAAAGTGAATCTGTTATAGTAAGTTATGTTGGTCTTATTTTTAATTTAGTTGATTAAAAATTCCTTACCTAGAATGTTGAGACTTATTTTTGAACAACCTAATGTTCTGACTTTGTCGAGCCCGATACTGATTAACATTGTTTGATGGAATGAATTTAGTTTTTGGTTGATCTTTTCAGTTTCTATTAAGGTGTTAACTTGAAATAACAAAATAGTATACTTACTTTGAAAGTTAGTTTTAATATCTTTTTTTTTTACTTCTTGAAAAGTTAGAATAGATTGAGTTAAGGAACTTAATTTGGAACTTGACTAGAAGATAATATTTAGATTGGGAAATATGATTTTCTCCCTTCTTTTCTACTATTGTTTTGATTTCTAGCATGCTATAATAAGTTCATAAGAATGTGGAGTTAGGATTAACTATGTTGATTTAATTAGTCCTTTCTTATACATTACTTATTGAATCTTTTATATTCTCTCTTTTTGGTTTGTAATATTTTAGGAAAAGTCTTTCATTTTATCTTGTTGTGTTTTTGGAACTGTTTTATAAACAACAGAGTGCCTTTTATGAAACAATTAGATAAAATCATAACATTTAATGTTATAGTGTTTATCATGTTTAGCTCATATGAACGAATCGAATCGTACTAAAATTTTTACAGATGGATTGCGTAAAAGATTAAAGGAAAAATACATATAGAAAGTTACATATGTTTTAATAAAGAAATTCTATTTTTATTTTGATGATTATATAACGACAATATTTGAGATATACTTTTTTGGGAAAAGGAAGATGTAATAAAACTAGTTTATATTATTTCCATGACACTTTGTAATCCCTAAAATACTTCGTAATAAGTGAGTGGATCAATCCCTTTTTGATAAATAAATGGTTTTGATGTTTTTGATTTCTACTTTATTGTGATATCTTCATTGGCGTAAATTTGGAATGTATTATTTAGTAATATCATTAATGAAGGTGCATTTTATATATTTAAGTGTTATGGGATTAAGAAACTTAATAGTCTTATAATAAATAAGACTATGGATTTGAGGGTCTGTAATATTAATTGGTTTATTTTCACACAAAAGAGATGCAACTAATAGTTGATACTCTTGAATAGATCCTTAAATAATGGAAAGGGAATTTGAATGAATTATATAGATATATATGTATGAATTATTGATTGTATTTAAAACATATGTAATTTGTTTTCATAATTGGACATTAGTCCTTGATAAAGGAAAAAGGATATTTCCTTCAAAAACAATCATTGGAACTTAATTGAGAATCTTGTTAAAGTTTTATATGATAATGGTTGACTGAATTCATACTTAGGAAAATTTCTTTAATCAAATGGAAATTCTTAAAAGGGAACTAAAGGGGATTTAGACTTCATCTTTATGAAGTCTAAAATAAAGATATTTAATAAACTTGTTTTAAGCTAAGGCTGAAACAAGAAAAGGTTTAATGAACACACCTTCATAGCATTGAGATCAATCTTATCATTATATGATATAAGCTATTTCCTTTAATCAAAAACTAAAACATGTATTTGGAATGGTTAGGAGATAAGATTTTATACGTATACCTACCTCTCATGTAAGTACACCTTGTAACCTTTGTATTTTAAATGATGCTTAGTTGAATCTTAAAGTGTTGTAATTATTAATATTCAAGAAAATGATTAAATGGGTTAATAAACTTGTAATCTTAAATATGTTATTCGAGTTGAGGAAACTCAATATGATGTTGGAACACATCAATTGCAACATAGTACCTTGTAATTACATGATTCATTACGAGGATATCTTTGTGATGCGCTTATTATGTCTTAACACCCCACTTAGTTTTTCTAAGTTGATTGACATAAGTATAATATTGGATCATGGTTCCATCTAAACAAGGATAGAAACATGATCTAGTGTTGAGTTCAACTCATTTTGACTTAGGGTAACTAGACACACCCAATCGACATAAGCCGATTGAGTATGTCTATGTATCCTTAGTCACTACAAGTAGTTTTCCACACTAGTGCATGTTGTTGCCCTTGTCTAGTGTGAAACTTGGAATGTAAACATGTTAAACATGTTAATAAAATTTGGCCAAATTATCACAAGTTACTGCTTGAGTTATCCTATGTCACCTAGTCTAAGATGTAGGATTTCAAATGAATGTCAGTAATATATTTTTAGATAGGCCTCTTAGACAGAACACTTGGGTGCCCCTAAAAAGGTAAAGGAACCAATTATACCTAGTATACACATTATTGAGTTAACATGAGAGATCGGTTTAATACCAAGTCATGAAATGAGAGATTGGTGTTTCACCGAGTCATTTACAGCTGCATATGGTTTTCTTTTATGAGATGGATTGGCATTGGAATGTGTTGATGTTTTTGAAATTTTCTTGGAACCTCAACCTCAAAAACAATTTTTTTCTCATAACTCTATAACCGTACACATGATCTTCGTGAAACTTCACCAATGCATTCCTCCTAAAAATGACTTCACATTGATTGTAAAATTTATAACATTGATGATTTGTATAATTTTCAAGTAATCAAAAGAAATTTTTAACCCATAAAGAAACCTTTTCAGATCTACGAGAGTTCGGTGATTAAAAATCTCTCAAAATCAAAACAGAGGTCCCAAGACAAAACCTAAACTTTTGAGACCATTTTCATCGGGCCCAAAATCCAGAGGTCCCCTTACTAAAAATAGTAATTTTTAGCAAGTCCTCTTTGTATAAAAATAGTAAGTTCAGAAATTGGAAAAATTCATTATCCCTATCATGCCTTAAAATCCATAAACATAAAATAGTGACCATTTTGGAAACTTACTAAAAATAACCATATAGACTATGAAATGCTAAAAATTTAAAGTGTTGAAATTGAGAACAAAATTTACACATCTATTCATTTCTATATGTATCACTACTTCATGCATTATGAAGATCAAATACTTAGGCCTGTAACCAATTTCCACTCTGAACACTGAGTATCCCAATGTGGGGACAATGATGTAACCCACATGGACCTAGAAGATTTAAAGGAAATAATTTTGAATGAACCATAAGAAACAATGGAGGAAAATATATTCTTAGCAAGTTGGAGTCTTTTTTTTTTTACCAAATAGCCCAAGGTTCACTAGCACATCACTCACCAAGACTAATCTCTCACCCAAAACAGAAAAAGGTACTAGGTCCCTCTTTTATGGAAGTTTTTTCAAGGAATTAACATGATAAACATACATAGATTCTAGATACATAAAATTAATCAAGCATAAACCATAACGCAAACTAGATCTTGACCATAGTCCATAAAGAATAAGAAAAGAACTAATATTATATTTACCATACAAGATCCAAAAACAGATATATCAATAATCATTATCTAACCACATAGATCCATCGTTTTAATCACTGTAAAACACATAAGTCAAATACATATATAACAATGAAACCATAAGGCATGTGCACTCATAACCAACAACATAACCTTACTACAAGTTGTCTCCCTCAACCTGCATAAATTTATACATATTTATAGGAGTGGAGACTTTCCCTTCACCACCTAAGCATCCTCAAAATAGGGTACATGCTAAAAATATTCATGCACTGCTACAAGATAAATACAAAAGCATGAAAGCTTGCTAATAATAGATTTCTTAATAATATCAACTACAAATCTAATCCTATTAATAACCTAAAATTATGCATGTCTTTTGATCTTCCACTCATCTAAAATATCCTTTTCTTCACTTCTAATTCTTTATGTTGTGTCCCATACTCAACATCTATATTTGGTCCATTGCAACCAAAACGACTAAGTACCGAAGTCATAATTTCCTAGGCATGCCCTTTTCTACTTCACTTCCACATGTACCTACGTTCCCTATGTCCATGCACCCCAACCTTATGCACCTTTAATACTTAGGCTGTAATTCATCAGCCCAACATTACCCCACACTTGCTTCATTGTCATCCTCGTAATGGGTAATCATGACTTACTTCTCCATGAATAAATAATAAGGAATAAAAGAATAATTATACACATAGAACAAGAATACATGAGCACATTATCATTCAAAAGGAATAATCAACTCGGATATTCACTTTTAACTTTTTCCTCTAAGTTGTTCCAATCACTCGGTGCCTCATTTGTTTTGTTAGGGATGTCTACAAGTACCCCCTTCATTTGATCCATAGTCATGTTTTCACCTTCATTTTGCAATACTCTAAGGACGTTGGCAAAACTAGAGACCATCCCTTCCATCACATCCATTCACCATGCTATGAGTTTCCCAATTTATTTGATCTTCTCCTTGTGAGGGTCTGGGATGTTGTAAGAGCATCGTGATTTTCTCGATACTAAAGTGAGCCTCTCTTCATACCCAACTGTCTTGTCATTATTTGTTGCAAGGACTATATTTTATTCCTCCATAGTCCTTGTTCTAATTATTACCTTAGGATTTATGCAAATGTTCAACACCAAATATGCCTTTTTCATTTCATCCTTCAAATTCTAAAGCAAAGACTCATAACTTGTAATCTAGTGCGCTATCATTTCCTTAGCTCTCTCATCCTGCATTACATCACCCTTAGGCTTTGGCATCCATACTAGACCCTAATCCAACACCATGTGAGCTACTGGGTGCAAGTAATGAATAGGAGAGGGAGATATCTCAACCACTATCTCCTCCAAGTGTGGCCTTTCCTTCAAAATTTCATCATTGATCTATTCTACCATGTCCAGTATTTTACATGCCTTCAACTCAGTTGCCTCTTTTTCATCTATCAGGCACTTAACATTTATGTCCTTATCCTTTTTATCTTCTAAGAAAGCATAGACAGTTTCCACCTTATCAATATTTCTATGTACAACCTCTACAGATACCTTTATTAATGCATTACTCACTTATTCATCTGAAAACTAAGTTGGATTGATTGTGATATGGTAAGAATGTGGTGCTTTCTTCATTCTCTATGACACACATGATTCTTCACATACATCAAAGTCATGCTCATCCATGTGAGTCTACATACTCCATGAAAACTATTTATAGGTGTGCATAGTCACCATATCTGGATCCATCATCTCCCATCCATATAACTATTCCTTCACGATAGTACTCTAGAACCTGGCACAAATTATCTTTTACATCATCAGCATAGCCAAGGTTTTTCTTCTTACCATCCCATCTTCTTTATGCTCACTAATGCACTCTCCTACGTACTCCTACGCTTCGACACCCAAACTCTACTATAATTCCTCTTCTTCCCCAATTTCCTTAGTCATGCACGTATCATGTTCTACAATTTTTTTGTCTCCGCCATCGATATTTCCTCTTTAGGTCCCTAAATGCCTACACTGGGGAAATCCTCCTCAAATAAAGGTTACTCGCCACCTATCTCCTCATCCTCTCACACTTCCAAACTAGGTGTGGCAACAAATTCCCGTGTATTTATATGTGAAGAATTTTCTTCATCACTATCCTTGATCGGAATATATTTCTATCATTTATTTCTTTATTCCTCATCCTTCTTCACCAGTGTTATGTGTGGTGATCTTCTTCTTGGGTGTGAGGGGACTATGCTATTATCCACACCTATATGCCTTCGCATAATCAGCTCCTCTCCTAATTAAGAGTAGTATTTTCATCTTTTTGTTCTCCTCTAGGACATTCTTCAAGACTTCATTTCTTTTTCTTCCTTCCCCCGGTGGGTGTTTGTTCCAATAGCACCCTTGTTCACATAATTTGTTCCCCCTTAGAGGACCCAATAATGAAAATTCCTCTCCTGTAACCACCTTTCAATATTTGAACTATAGCCTTAGGTACACATATACACGTAGGCTCAATCTTTCCTATAGCTAGAGTTTTCATATTTATATCAATGTTATATGTATCCATTGTCTCCACATACGACTCATTGTATGTCCGCATCTACTTTATCAACATCAAAAGTCAACTTGCATGCATTGTGTAACCTATTCACCAAATCCTTGAAATAACATGTAGTGAAAGAGAAGGGTAACTTACACCATGGGATCTTCGCCCGTTTTCATGAAAACGATTCCTAGGCTAAAATTTTGGTACATCGTGAACTATGTCTGTCCTTCCAAAACACTAGGTAATTCACATGGTATACACCACTCTCCCTCAAACACTGATACATTCTCCGAACCACTTATTCTAGCACTCTTTATAAGTGTTTGAAATGGAACCATGACATGTGTACTTAAAAATGTTTACACGAGTGATTTATTTTCCATGGGATACTCCAAAATTTTTCCTTTGGCCCATTGGGTACACCGAATTCCCTTAATTCAATAAAAACTAAAATGGCACCCCATGTTATTTTATCACCTTTTTCAAACTTGATGCACTCCTCTGCTACTAGGATCTCCGCAATGTTGTAGTAGGTATTTCTCACCATTTGATGTGCTATATGTAGCCAACGATGATTGATCTTTGTCCATCTCTCTCGAGGTTCCCAATTTATAACCTACGAGTTGTGTCGTAACTTTGTAGACAAATCCTCCATGTTTGTAATCTTGAATGTTCATCCCCCTTTTTATATTAAAACATGACAGTTATCACCTCAACTCCTTCATCATGGGATGAGTCACCCACAACCTCTGAACCAAAGGCACACAACCCTATGACCTTTCCAACCAATTTAGCCATAATCCACATCCTCCTGTCCATAAAATAGAAGAAATAATCATGCACGTGGGACATTATCCATTGGTACAACTAGAAATATGTAAACTCAAAGAGTTGCATAACTCTAACACTCTCTAATAGTTTCTTTACTAAATCATCCAAAACCCTATTCCCATATACCGTCCTCCTATTTGTCTTCTAGAAGGTCTCTACAATAATATCCTTAATGGTTTTCTCCATTCTATGTTTAAAATCACTTATCTTGCACTGTGTTATATTTGATGTCCATGGCCTACCCTCAATCATCTCTTCAGTGGTACTACATCTCGACTAACCATTCTTCTCTTTGCTTTCTACAATCTTCTTCTCAACTACCTGGATCTCACCTTGGTATCATTTATTTTTCTTGATTTACGGGTACATTCTACAACTTCAAAGTTGTTATCTCCTTACCTTGCACGCCTCGAGCTCAAATCAAACCCTTGGTCTCTTGCCCTTTTTTTCGTATCCACGATCCTATCTTCTTGAAACCCTAGCCGCATAAACCTACCATCATGAACACGTACAACTATCCCAATGATACTTCTCGGAGAGCTCTAACAATGATGTGCCTGAAATTTTCCTAGTGCACTACTTCCACAAATTTCTCGTTACACTTCACAACTCAATAGCTCAAAGGATACAAGGTAACAATAACATTCGACTCACTTTATAGCTCATTTCAAATTTTTTCACATTAATTACTCCCAACTACCACTATACATGGCATTAATTCTACCTCCACAATTTTCCACATGTTCCTCCCTATCTTTTTGCACCTCAGTCATAACCTTCTAGCATACCCACTACTTCTTGGCCACAAATTTCCTTACGTGTGCTTCCCGCACCAAATTACCTATCCAATGTTCCTCATATCAAACATTCTCCAGTTTTGTAGTCTTCCTCACATTATACTAATCATCCATCCCTCTAAATATGGTTTTCAATCTAATAAATTTCCTTGAAATTTATTCTTATACCTATCTCTACTTTGAGCACCTGTAATTTTATTTTTACCATGCACCTTTGGAATCAAACAATGCACTATTCAATTCTTCTCAATCCACCCCACACTAAAATTATGCATGGTCCTCTATGTATGAATTCAATATATAATAATTAGCTTCTAGCATGTAAGTACACTTATTACAACAAAACAAAAAACTAAATTGACAAAGCATAACAACAATGAAAGGAAACACATATAAAGAAAATGCATTAAAGTAAATATAATCTAACTGACAATACTACCTTATTAAAAACACTAAGAAGACTTATTTATAGTAGGGCTTTAGCCTAATATTGTTAAATTAATTAGGAAACCGTGTCCCATCTAATACCAGAATGGTAAGTGCCTCGACTCAAGTATATAAGTCACAACATACGAGTCCCTAGCCAATACAATCTTAGCTTTTAGGGTGGCACAAATTTTTTGAATTATACAAAAGAACCATCTGTCTAAATTCAAATTACTTATTTTTAATATTTTGATTGTGGCATTCCATATGCTTGTAGTTTTTGTCTTCTAACTCCACCTAGAAATAACATGCCTTTCATCCAACTATGTTAGTTTTTCAATGCACTCTTTAAGTGATTTCTCATCATCTAGCCCTCCTATGCACACAATATGCAAGAAAGGTAACATGAATTCCACTTTGGTAAAACAACATCGCACCAAAACCAACTAAAAGGGTGTGTCATTATTCAATCTCTTGTAGGTTTTCCTGTATGCCCAAAGTAAAATAGAGACTTTATCATCCCAATCCTTCCTTCCAAAATCACATATCTTTGTCAATGTATGTCCTAAGATCTTGTTGAAAGATTTAACGGTGCCATTTTCTTATGGGTGATAGGGTGTTGTCTTATGGTGTGCCACCATAAATTCTACCACTAATATCTTGATGGTTTCGTTAATAAAATGATTTCACATATCACTTGTTAGAATCTATGTAAATCCACACCTGTTGATTATGTTCTCCTACAGAAACCTTGTTGTTATAGTTGTCACATAATCCTTAATGGGTGCCACTTCAGCCCACCTTATAAGATAATTTGTATAAGTTATAATATAGCGTGATCCGGTCCTACGAGTGGTTGGGGAAATAGGACCGAAAAAGTTACTTACCCATTTTTCAAAAGGTTTTGCACTAGAAATAAGCCTCAATTGCATTTCATCTCTATGCCAAAGCTTTCCAAGGTGCTGACAGTGGTCACAAAACTTACAAATTTCAATGCAATCCTTATAAACCATTTCCCACTAAATTTCTACCAATAAAATCTTATGCACGGTTGCATTGCATTTCTGCATAATGTCTACTGCAATTCCACCATGAGCTTCCTCCATAATGGAAGTATGCTCAGTGCTCCATTACATACTGATGTAAAATATCATCTTGAACTAAATTTTATAAATCTCTACTAATCAACAAGTAAGGAACGACATGCATAGAAAGTTGTTTCTTCTCCAAATCCTTCATCACTCAAGGCACCACACGTGTACAAAAATATACAGAAATTTCCTCTAAGTCGGAGGGTACATAGTTTAATTTGAAAAATTGTGCATCCTTCATTATGTCCTTAATGCTCTATGTGTCCTCACTCAAATTAATCCTTGACAAATGATCTGGTCCTGAGTTACTCTTCCCTAGCTTTACCACAATTATAAAGTCAAATTTCTAAAACAATAGAATCTAACGACATAAGCGTCCCTATAAAATGGGCTTGTGACGAGATACTTAAATTTTATGTGATTTGTATATAAAATAAAAGGATTTTCTAACAAGTATTGTTGAAACTTATGCAACATGTAAATCATGGACAATGCTTCACACTCGTGGTTGTATAGTTCTGTTTCATCCGGGGTCAATTTTCTATCTACAAAGAAAATAGGATGATCAATAATACCTTCTCCAGGTTGGGCTAATATGTACTAATGGCCATGCCAAAAGTGTCAACATTCACATGGAAAGATTTGTTCAAGAAGGAAAGCGTAGAATAGGCACGTAAGTAAGCCTTTTATTCAATGTCTCAAACATGCGCTATTATGCATCACCCCAATGGAAATTCCCTTTACTCTTCAAAATTCCTCTAAGGGCGTGCCATTCATAGCATAACCTTTGATAAAATTCATCTAATAATGTTTTTTCCTAAGAATCCATGCACCTCACTCTGGTTAGTAGGTTATTCTAAGCCCAAAATAATAACAACCTTAGCAGGATCTACCAACAAGCCTTCTTTACAAATAATATGTCCTAACAGAGTCCTAAAGGGTGTAGAAAAACACACTTCTTAATGTTTAAAGAGATGCTCAACTACCAACACCTTTCAAACATAAGTCTTAAATTATCACAATGATCTTTTACTATCCCATAAACTATCTAATCATCTAAGTAAACCTACAAAAACTAATGGATGAATTCCTTGAATGCTTAAACTAAAATGCATGAAAATACTATAGGCATATTCTTCAATCCAAATGGAATAGTTGTGTACACAAAACTTACTCATTCAATGGTGAAATTTTTCTTTTCATGATATTTTTTAGCTATATGGACCTGATGATATCCAGAAAATCCATCAGTGAAAGAGTAGATCTCGCGCCCTCCAACTCCTTCTAGAATCCCTATGTAAATGGTGTGGGAAAGGGATCTATTACACATGCAACATTCAACTCTCTATTTAATCAACAAAAATACTTATTCTTACATATTTCTTTATGCTAATCACCATAGGGATGACCCAATCTTATTCCTCAATGGGATCAATGATTCTAGATTTCAACATCTTATCAACATTTTCCTTCATCTTGACATGCAGATTAGGATTCATCCTATAAGGTATCTTCCTAACTGAGGGTGTACCTTCCTTTAACTTGATACTCATCTCACCCAAAGAGTGATTTACTCCTTTAAACTCATGATAGCCTCTAGGAAATAAGTCCTAGAAGTCACACAATAGCTCAATTATCTTTGTAACCTCTCGAGTCACACCAATAATCTCCGATGATAGCCTCCTTTGATTTTTCATTTATCCCAATGTTGACCTCATTTATTTTAAAAATCTCATGATATGTGCACACCTTCTCATCTACATTATCCAAGACCTCATGCATACCCTCAGCATGATCAACATCTAGATTCTCCACTTCTTAATCATCAATCATATAGACCATATTACCTTTTTCTTTTTCTAGGCGAGTGCGCCCAAGATGTTCTTTGTCTATCTTTTTCTTCTTCAAAATGTGCCTCTAGATCTGATTCACCTAGTAATTTATGAATAATTTCTTTGGAATTTGTACTATCTCCCATTATTAAGAACTTTATAATCTATAATTTCTCATTCATTGGAGGTTTAGTAGAAAAATAGTCAAAAGTTTGAATCATACCTATAGTTAATTCTTACCCAATTCCTATCTCTCTATTTAATTCGGTGTAAACATAACATGTATGCGCACAACCTCACAAGGTGAAGTAGAACTTATACACCTATAGTGAAGGTGGTAAGGCCTCTTGCCCCCCTCTGCGAGTCTCTCACATTGCTTGAACATGATGCAAAAAAATCCTTCCCATGGAATTCACATGTCTTAGTAGGCCCATTGCTCCTAAGAAATCTAGTAAAGAGGGAGATTCTCACCTCCCCACTCTAAAAGACTATATTTGTGTGTCACAAACCAACACATGATGTCCCATGAAAGATATACACTAGCATATTCCTTATTTCCACTTTATTTATCCATTGGGCCTCCATAGCACCTAAAAATATGTCGTGGTTTCCTTCACCAATATACATTAGTACCTAGTTACACTTAAATGCCTAACACAACACAACCTACTTGCATGAGTAACTGCACTCTTCATCTCCATACAAACCATTTCATAAGTCCCATGTACCCAGTTATCACAAGAAACATTGGTTATATCACTCATAGACTATGCATCATCCCATTGAATAACTCCTTCCTTTTATGGATCAAGTACTTCAAGATCTCTAATGGTGTGCACATAAATTTTGTTCAAATCCTCTTCACTCAAAGGTTCAACATAAGGTGTAGTTTTTCTATCTGCCAAAGGAATGATCACGTGCTCTTCCTTATTCTCAAAACTGATGTAACCTTTATTGAAGTGTATATTAGCATTATTTGCATAACACCATGGGCACCCAAATAATGCTAGAAAACTATCTGCTTCCGTCTGTGTGCCAAGATCTCAAAGTCCCCTGTAAACTTGGCCCCTTGTTTAGTAATAGTGGAATCCTTCAAGACTCCAATGGGCATGGATTTAGTTCTATTATTAATGTAGAACACATTTGAAGATAATCTGTAATGGTGGCCTCCCCATCGATTCCACGCATCCAAGGTGAGTACGTTCACTTCGCACTTGTATCAATAAAAATGTTACTAAGAAACCATCCATCAACAACTACGTTCGAGTGGTCTCTTTATCATAATCAAGACTATGTGGAGGTAAGTTTTCATGTAAAATATGTCTCTCGCACTCAACTCTAGAGCACGAATTCTTCCCCCTTAGCCATTCTCCTAGTAAGGGAATTATTTTTTATTGGTGTAACAATTTACAAACCTCCTTCAAGTCGTCAACATCTTTCTAAGGAAGATAAACTATTTTTTCCTACTCCATCTTCCACGAATTCTCCTTCAAGCATTATATTTCACCCTAAAAGTCTTTAATGACGTCCATAGTTTCCTAGTAAACTTCCTTTTGATGGGTAGGAGATACTTTGCATGTAATAATTCCTATTTTGTAATGACAAGTTTTGCTTTGAGTCTCTCTTGCATGCATAACCTCGAACATGTAGTAATCATCACAAGTACGACCTTAGGGTTAGGGGCTAACTTCAGCATCCAATGATCCCCAAAAAAATTATACTTTAACCATTCACACGCCCTTATCGTACTTGTGATTCTTACTCGGGTGATCATATAAATCTAGGCATTCTTCATAAGTATGATTCTTTCTGCAAAAGGAGAAAATAATATTCTAAGGGAATTCACGATTATAATGATCAAGGATTCGTCAATATAACATGTTCCATATGGGAATTCACTTCTTCCACCACCACACCCTCGACTTCTACCCGTAACATCCCTATTTTAAAATACTAGAACAAGGAATTTTTTTTTTTATATATACAACGTTCCCTGTTATGAATTATATAATTCAAACATACGTTCAGGTTTTAATAATTGTTCTCTTTCCAATTAATGCAATTTGGATCACACAATTTCTTTTTAAAACCAATGTTCTCTGTTCACATAATTGCAATATGGAACACACATTCAGTGCCATTCAATCATATAACAGATACCATATGCTATTGTAAATGACTCGAAGAACTACCGATCTCCCATTTTATGGCTCAGAGTTTCAGCGATCTCTCATTTCATGACTCGGCGACTTACCGATCCTTCATGTTAATTCATGCATTGTATAATGAATATACAGGGTTCTCTTACCATTTCTGGTTATCGAAGTGATCCATTTAAGAAGCCTATCTGAATATCTGATTCGATATTCATCGACATCCTGCATCTTAAACTAGGTGATTAGGACAACGCAACTAGCACTTGTGATACTTTGGCCAAAGATTTTCACATGCTTTGCATGATCATATTCCTAGATGTGGTACACATCATTGGAATATGTCCTTCACCTCACTTCGTCTATTATCTAGAATGGTTTTCCTGGTCTCTCCCGGTCCTTCGTTTAAGGTCAAGCTCTAACCCCAATTAGCAATATGAACGAGCATAGGAAGTTACTCATGGTAACTAAAGATACGCAGACATACGATGTCGTCCCTAGATGACTCCGTGTGTCTAGTTACCTTTAGTCCTCCGGAGTCACTTCGTATGCGTGATCACATTCCTATCCCCATCTAAGAACTTAGTATCCAACTTATGTAAACTTGATGATTTAATTCAGGAGGGCATTGTAATATGTCATCTATAACATTGTGTCGTCATGAAGGTCCCGCCTTCATGAAGACACCATATTGTAGCTGGTGTATGTCAATATCCTATGGAATCCTCTCATCGAGAGTACACATCCAACTCAAGTGTGATTTGGTTGTAATCTTAATATTTAAGATCAACTTTCAGCAGCCATGTTGATCCTTTATCCTCGTTCTTGTTACAGTTGTATGTAGCTAAGAGAGACTTAATTTGTCTTCTAGCTTAATATACATCTCCTTCTTCATACTGAAGGATTGCATATTCTCTTCTTGGTTCCTTTCTTTAATCTTTGGACTAATCAGTCCATTACCGATAAACTTAATAAGTTTAACCTATTAAACTTAACCAAGTTTTTCCACAACTGTAAACAAATTCAGAATTCCATCTTATTAGACATCATTTAAACGAGGTCTAATTCTAAATGAACCTATTCATTTATTCTCCTTAACCTTACTTTTGTTAAGGTCTGTTAACAATAGATATGTTTTCCCATATCTATATTTTCTGAATTTAAACATTCGAGGCTATTAACGGAGTCCGAATACAAGGTTCGGCTGCTCCTAAGTTATTTGATATTCCTTAGCTTTCAAGCTAATCCCGAATACCTTTCAATTAAGAGATCATGTTTACCTAAATCCTTTTTAATGTCAATTTAAAATTCATCTTAACCCAAGTATGAACTAATTGCACATTTCAACGTAAAAGTTGCATTCAGGTAAAGAATAGATGTTATTTCCTTTTAAATCCATCCATTAACATTTGAATAATTCCAAATCAAGGAATAATGTTATATTCTCAAACTTATTCAACAATATCAAACTGATACTAGTCATTAAAAATATCACACTTTTCCTTGTATTCATCCATCAGTTTTACAATCTATACATTTGCCAGTCCAAATGACTGGACTTTGTTTATATCAAACAACATTACAACTCATAAAGATAGAAGAATGTAATTTCTTCCTTTCTCATTTCCTCGTAGAGGAGTAATAGCTATCAATACAATCCATCTTCAGTTAATCAAAAGAAGTATCAGAAAACAACCATGTCTTCGTTTATACTCAAGTTCCATCTGCAAAATTACTTGCATGGGTCAGTTCATTGAACTGAGCATATTAAGCACTTGTCATTAAAATGAGGTGCTTTTAATTAACTGTCTCAATAAAAGAACCCTGCTTTTATGAAACGTTAATATGAACATCATTCAAGAATTAAGTACCGAAAAGGATGAACAGCATAACAACTCAATCATCTAATTACCATCCCAATCAGACAAAGGATTACTGCCCTCTTTCCCAAATAATTATTACAAGGAGTAATTTCCATCAAACAGTTCCAGATTACAACATCTATAAGAACTACAAACACAATTTTGCAAACTGTTGTTCTAGCATAAATGCTATAATTTCCATTCCTTACAATAGTTATAATTTCAAAAGATAGAGTATAACTGAAGATTCAACTGAACTACTTTCCTTTGCTTTCATACAACTCATCGGAATTCAAACAATCAAACGTAGAAGAGAAAAGTAAACAGCAATTAATGCAGATGCTTAAACCAAAGCAGTACAAAATTTAATCCATAATAATTATAGATTTCCAACTGTAAGAGAGAAGAAACGAACATTAATTCAAATTATCCATCCACACTCTCTTTCCTTTCCTCATAGCTGTACTGAGAATTTAATCCAGACGTGATACCAATCAATGATAACAGTTCAGAGTGAAATAAATGAAATCAATAATCGAATACAAGGAAGAAGGATCATATTACCTCTTCTCATTGTCTAACCAAATATCTGCTATTTAGAACAGACACAATCCAATAGTATGATTCATTCTGATTATTATATTTCACTCAACGGACTTTCTTGTCCAGATATAAACAAGCAAGAGTATACAACTAGTCTATAAACAGTGTTGCGTCAAAACAAGCATTTCAGCTAGACCTGAACAATAAGAATGTACAGCTAGCTATGAAATCATGATTCATATCATAATAGTAAAAAGAGTCATTTTATTTTGAACTTTCAAAGTAAGAATTCCGCTTCGATTCAGTTCTAACGAAACAACAAGAGTTCAGGCTGCGAATGGAGTATATATATAATTAAAACAAACGTATTTATATAAAAAAAAAAAGTCATACCCAACTTAGTCTGGAATGGGTAAAATTTTAGCAAACATATTATCATCATTTCACTGTAATGAGTGAGAAACCCCCTTTTTTTTTAAGACAAGAATCCATTCAAGATCAGTTCATAACATCATATTTTCTCCAAAAGAAGGAAGGAAAACCAGTCACGGTCTTTATTTCCAAAAAAATATTAAAACGTTTTGACCAACAAAGGAAAAACGATGAAAGGAATTCCCTGTCCATGGAAAAATCAAATTCAATGCAATGAAAACAATCAGGAGAATTTAATTCACACAACAATTCCTCCACATTATCCAGAACTTGTTTTTCCCCAATCTTTTCCTCTTATTGAACTCAGAAGACAATACTCGCATCTATATCACATGCAATGACTCAAACCCATGTAGGGTAATAGAAGCGGGTGCTAAATCCAACCAAAACAAACTCATACAGCAAGCCCAACCTCATTTGTTTCATTCGTTTGCACAGAAATACTAAGCCATGTTCATTTTCATAATGACAGCTCAAACTAGAAGATCAAACCGCATCCATAATGCACAATAAAATCCACTTTCCATTACCTTCAGAGTTCAAAACAGCAAAGAGAAAACATAATTCATTAATAATCTCAATAAGAAGAACAATCATTTTCTTCAAACATCCAAGAATACCCAAGTCGTGTTCATCCTTATAATGACAGTTCAACCAAACATACAAAATTATCTCATCCTTTCATTTTCACAAGAATGCTCAGAACTCAGAATTGATATTCACTTAGCTAATGTATTTATTAGCACAAACCCATAATGGTAATAAAATGAATACCCAACACTGTCGAAACGAACCACACAGCAAGGACAAGTATATTCGACTCAATCATTATGCAAAGAATGCTCAAGCCGCATACAGCAAAAGAAAATGACTCAATCTCAAAATCATCTCAGCATAACAGCCAAATCAAATAACCAAAACCCCCATCATAAGAGTAGGGTTGTTTTAATGAGATGATTAAGCAAAAGCAAGCGGTTTAAGGAGAAGGGCTTAACATGCCTGTTAATTTTTCTTGTGGCTTGAAGAAAACCGCGCCCACAGGAGCTATTCTTCTCCACGGCGACAGTAGTAAAGCTTTCCAAATAGTCCCCTAACTTCCACAGGCTCCAAAAATAGCCTAGCTTCTCCAAGAACAGAGATAATAACCAAAATACAAGGGTTCGACAGAACCATGGAAGAACAAAATGCAGAGCAACTAAAAACCCAATGCATACAACAACAAACAAATTTTCTTTCCTCTATCCTTCTTCCAAGGTGAGCTGGTCGCTAAGACCAAGGTAATTGAATGCATTGAATGCATTCCCTTTCCTCATTCCTCACGCCACCGCCGACTCAGGTTGGTGAGTCTCCAATTTCAAATTTTTGCATGTAATCATAGTTTAGCTTCATAGCTAGTTGGATGCCTCCAACTTTTCCATGTTCTCACCAAATTTGGTGCTGCAACCTGTAAGGACGTCATTCATTTTCCTAATAAATTTCCAACCTTCCCTCCTTATCCTTTCCATCCACATGGGTCCATACGTCCCCTTCCATAGGTTAGGAATAGTTTAGGATTTTTAATAGTCCATATCTAGGTCATTCGCCTAGTTCATAGGTTAGTAGAATTTACATCTATTTTCATCCTTATAAAATTTAAAATCCATATAGGATAGTAGTTTAGGGTATAGGATAAAACTTAGGGGTAGGTTAGGGTTTAATCCCCTAATATTTAATTAATTAGTTTCCAATCAAGTCTTTCCGCCTGACAGTCATATTCAACACTATGCAGGACGTTTCGTCCCATGTTCCACATACCTGTGCCACTTGCATCCAGGCCCTTATCGTCTTACGTTGTCTAGCATTACAACAAAGTGTGTGGTTGAGAATCAAACCTTTTCCATTGGCATCTATGTACCAGATATTCATCCCTAAAATCAGGTGCTGCAACATTTATATCAACCTTCAGTCTGTTTTAGAAGTAAATCGACAAAGCGATCACAAGAAGGCCACAACATACCTTGGATCAATGGAATTGATTCAAGGTGTGCTGTCAATCAGCGAATAGAGTTCATCAAGCATACGACAAGTCTGTTGTCTCATTAGCAATCACACAAGCAATAATAACTTCTGTCCCAAGTAACAAATTACAGCAAACAAGGGTCCAGATTAGCAACACATTCCTCTAAGATCAAAAGATGTGTCTTAACATATTTATCTTCATTTCTGTAGTTATAACATCATGAAAAGTAATTACCATGATAGCTTACAAAAATCAAGGCGTTACATTCCTCCCTTCTTAAAGAATCATCGTCCGATGATCAAATTATCCAATTCAAGGAGTTTCTAGGACAAAATTCAGTTATTGTCCTTCCATTCATAAATTCATACCAAAAACAGATTCACTCTTTAAAACAGTGTTTTAAGATAACTGTAATATAGACCAATAATTGTCTAAATTTGGTAGAATTATCAGTTTTTCAAATTTCAATTTCGATCAAACAAGTATGGAAAAGCAGATCTCATTTCTTTGATATTTTCCTAAGTTGCACTTTCTTCACTAAATTTGTCCCCCTTTGGACCTTACATTGATTCACTTCGCGATTTCTTAAGTAAACTGGCGAGTTCCCAACACTTGAATGGGCTTAACCACGATTATTCCTGGGTCTTGGACCTATAAGGAATTTCAATTCAGCACATGTGATAAATCTGTTACGTATTTCTTAAGCAAAGAAATATGAAAAACATCATGCATTTTTGATAAAGCAGGAGGTAATGCTAGACGATAAGCTACAGGGTTGATTATTTCAATAATTTCAAAAGGTCCCATGTAACGTGGTGACAACTTGGTAGCCTTGCCAAAAGTTATTGAGCTCTTTTTCAGCTTAACCCGAAGAAAGACCTTCTCACCCAGTTTATAATCCCTATCAACCCACTTTAAGTCTACAAAACTCTTTTGGCTATTGGCAGCCTCCTTTAGATGTTCCCGAATCATTTTGATTTGTTGTTCCATTTCCATGAGGATTTCTGGCCCAATTATCTCTCTGTCCTCTACGTTGTCCCAGCTAATAGGGGTTCTGCATTTTCTTCCATACAATGCTTCAAAAGGCACCATTTTTAAAGAGGTGTGGTATGTATTATTGTAGGCAAATTCAACCAATGAAAGGTATTCCTCCCATTTATACTGCTGGTCCATGCAATACATTCTTAACATATCCTCTAAAACTTGGTTGACTCTCTCGGTCTGTCCATCTATCTCTGGATGATATGCAGAGCTGAAGTTTAATTTAGTTCCCAAGGCGCATTAAGTGTTTGCCAAAACCTTGATGTCATCCTCGGATCTCTATCCGATATGATCAATTCGGGTATTCCATGAAATCTGAAAATTTCATGTACAAATCTTCTTGCTAACACTGGTGCATCATCTTTCAAATTACCAGCAATGAAGTGTGCCACTTTGGTTAATTTTTCGATGATAACCAGGATGATATCATGCTTATTCCTTGACATAGGCAATCCTTGAACGAAATCCATCGTTATCACTTGCCATTTGTACTGTGGAACGCTGTGGGGATACAATAATCCAGCGGGATGCATATGTTCCGCCTTAACACGCTGACATTCCAAGTAGTGTGTTACAAATTCCACCACATCCTTTTTCATTCCCTTCCAAAAGTATTGCTTGCTTAAGATCAACAAGCATTTTTGTAATGCCAGGGTGTCCAGAAAAAGGTGAATTATGAAATTCAATTAACAATTTCCTTCTTAAATCATTTTCCAAGGGTATATACACCCTGTTTTCGAACCTCAAAATTCCTTCGCTATCAAAATGAAATCCTTTATACCTCACATCCTTTGGATCTACAGTAAGTGTTGTTTTAACTTGCTAGAAATAAGAGTCGATCCCAAGGCATCTTTCACCTCATCCTTAACCGAGTTCTTAACGTTATAAGAGAAAAGATGTGCTTCCTTCGCCTCGAGAGCATCTCGCCACTCTATTTTCCTTGCCTTTTATGTAGCTTATATCAAAATCATACTAAGACAAATTCTAACCATCTTCGTTGCCTTGCATTCAGATTTGGTGAGTAAAAATATACTTCAACCCTAGATGGTGGGTTTTTAACTCAAAAGGTTTACCAAGAAGGTAATGCCTCCCATTTGAAGTGCATGTACAATGGAAGTGAGCTCTAGGTCGTGTGGAGCATAATTTTGTTCATGTAACTTAAGCTTTCTCTTTCATACTATGACATGGTCATTCTCAGTAACATAATGCCTCCAAGGCCTTCTCCCAACGCATCCGTTACAACCATAAAATTCCCATTTGGGTCTAGTACAATTAAAATAGGTGTTGTGGTTAACTGTTCCTTTAAATTTTAAAGGCAGATTCACATTTGTCATCCGGAAAAATTTCTTGTCCTTCTTTTAGTGAAGTGATTGGGGCAGTAATTTTTGAAAAGTCCTTAACGAACTTTCTATAATATCTGCCAAGCCCATGAAGCTTCTTACTTCATGCACGTTCTTAAGCGCGAGGCCACTCGATTTATAGCTACGATATTTTAAGGGTCTACTGACTATTCCATTGCTTATAACATGTCCCAAATAATGCACCTTTGCATCATAAAAGGAACATTTAGATAGTTTACCATATAACTTCCTCTTTCTTAAAACTTCCAAAGACTATCCTTAAATGTTCTTGGTGCTCTTCGACATTTTTAGAGTATATAAGAATGTCATCTAAGAATACAAGCACAAACTTGTCTAGGTATTCTTGAAAAATATTGTTCATCATCGATTCATGAAGGCGGACGGTGCATTTTTCAACCCAAAAGGTAACACCATGAATTCATAATGCCCGTACCTTGTTCTAAAAGTTGTTTTATGAATATATTCTTCCTTTATTCTCGGTGATGATACCAGATCGAAGATCGATTTTGAATAGGTGATGCTCCACGCATCTGGTCGAACAGATCATCAATCCTAGGAAGTGGGTATCGATTTTTAATAGTTGCCTTGTTCAACATTTTGTAATCAATGCATAGTCTCAATGTGCCATCCTTTTTCTTTACAAAAATTATCGGCGCTCCCCATGGTGAGACGCTCGGTCTTATCATCCCCTTAGTCAAAAGTTCCTATAATTGAGCCTTTAGCTCTACCAATTTGAGAGTGGTCATTCTATAAGGTGCCTTAGATATGGGTTCAGTTCCTGGCTTGATCTCTATTGCAAAGTCAAACTCTCATTTGGGTGGAAGACCTAGTAATTCCTCCATAAATACATTCATTGAAATCCCTTAATAATGGATATCTTTCCATGAAATCATTATCTTCCTCAAGCATTTTCTATCATTTTTACCGCATACAAGGTGCAGCCTCTATTTTTAGCCCTTTTTAGTTGCGTGTTGTTAGTTTCCTAACCGCAACTTCACGCTTTACACCTTGAATGATTGTTGTTTTTCGTAGGTTGTCAAAACAACAAATTTGTTTTCATAACGATCGATCTTTGCCTTATGTTATGCCAACTAGTTAACTCCAATAATGATGTCATATGATCCTAAAGGTGTGACATACGGGTCAACTTCGGTGGAGAAAGCGGGAAAGTCAAGAATTGCCCTAAAAAGGCACATTTCGATTGTATGGATGCATTATTCCCATAATACACTTTGTCCATGTCTTATCCATCCATTCAGCTTTCCTTTTTAATTTCATTGGAAGTTTAGTAGAAATAAAGCATTCAAAAGAGCTCCAAAGTATCAAAAAAGTATGACTATAGGTGTGCGAATAACTTACCCAAAACTTCTATGGGTGTAATTTTCTTTTCACTTGTCTGTTAGCCATCACAACATGTATCTTATGTGTAGATCGCGATCATCCTTTTCCAGAGGATAGTGACTCACATAATGGTCATTTCCACAATTGAAGCATCCTCCAACTAGCCCTTTCCTAGGCTCAAATTTGTTACCAGCTTTAAATTTATCACTCTGGCTTCCATAGGACTTTTGTCCATTGCCACTAACTTTTGCGAAGTTGTTCTGCACACTATTTACAGGTTTTTTCATTACAAATTTCTTGTTGTTATCCACAACAATTTTTTTTTCACACCAAACCTTTTCCAAGGCCCCCTTTTGGGTGCAAGAGATGAAAAAGAGTTGGGAATCTTCTTCCTTATCTCTTCCCTATGAGTAGAAATTGCTCTCAATTTCTGTTCCTGTCTTATTTCCTTTTCGACAACTCCTTCCATGGTGGTTAGACCATGGACATCCACTTCGCCACCAATGATGGGATTCAGTCCCATTATGAACTTTCGTATTCTGAACTTCTCATCACTTGATGCTGCAGCACATACATAAGCAGTTTAGTAAACCCTTCCCATTATTTTGTCACCATCAGCCTTCCTTGCGACCAGTTCTGAAATTCAGTCATTTTCCTATCAAAATAGAGTTGAGGCAGCCACCGTTGCCTAAAGTAACCCTTAAATTGATCCCAAGTTATGTCTGATTCGACAATATTCAACTCAACCTTACGGTTGTCCCACCATGATGATGCTTCATGAGAAAGCTGATATGCTCCCCATATCACTTTGGTCTCCTCGGAGAAGTTTCTTATTGCAAATTACTTCTCCATTTCACTGAGCCAATTCTCAGCTCCATCCCCAAGCATTGTTCCATCAAACTTTGGAGGACTTATTCTCTTTATGTCATTTGTAATTTCGGTGCTAATCTTGCCCTTTTATTTTCGGGATGATTAGGGGCATTCACATTACTATTATCAACACCTGATTCCCTCCATTGGTGTTGTCCACAGGAGGTGGCTGATTATTTATATCAGTTTCTTCTTCCTCCTCTTCATTTCCCATTGATTGTTGTTCCAAAACAGTCAAACGATCTCTCGTATCTAGTAGGGAAGCAAGGATTTCATCCATATTTTGAGCAAGAGTCGCTTCTTCTCCACTGTAATGGGTTGTTCATGACATTTCCTCGTTCAATAAGAAAATGTAAACCTTATTAAATTGTGGACTCATTAGGTCCAAGAGCTGCAACCTTCAACTCTGATACCAAGATGTAACATCCCCATTTTAAGATACTAGAACAAGGGATTTTTTTATTTTTTTTTTTATACAACGTTCCCTGTTATGAATTATATAATTCAAACATACGTTCAGGTTTTAATAATTGTTCTCTGTCCAATTAATGCAATTTGGATCACACAATTTCTTTTTAAAACCAATGTTCTCTATTCACATAATTGTAATATGGAACACACATTCAGAGTCATTCAATCATATAACAGATACCATATGCTGTTGTAAATGACTCGAAGAACTACCGATCTCCCATTTTATGGCTCGGAGTTTCAGCGATCTCTCATTTCATGACTCGGCGACTTACCGATCCTTCATGTTAATTCATGCATTGTATAATGAATATACAGGGTTCTCTTACCGTTTTTGGTTATCGAAGTGATCCATTTAAGAAGCCTATTTGAATATCTGTTACTGATATTCATCTGACATCATGCATCTTAAACTAGGTGATTAGGACAACGCAACCAGCACTTGCGATACTTTGGCCAAAGATTTTCACATGCTTTGCATGATCATATTCCTATATGTGATACACATCATTGGAATACATCCTTCACCTCACTTAAATCTACATTATCTAGAATGGTCTTTCTGGTCTCTGCCAGTCCTTCGTTTAAGGTCAAGCTCTAACCCCAATTAGCAATATGAATGAGCATAGGAAGTTACTCATGGTAATTAAAGATACGTAGACATATGATGTCGTCCCTAGACGACTCCGTGTGTCTAGTTACCTTTAGTCCTCCGGAGTCACTTCGTATGTGTGATCACATTCCTATCCCCATCTAAGAACTTAGTATCCAACTTATGTAAACTTGATGATTTAATTCGGGAGGGCATTGTAATATGTCAGCTATAACATTGTGTCATCATGAAGGTCCCGCCTTCATGAAGACACCATATTGTAGCTGGCATATGTCAATATCCTACGGAATCCTCTCATCAAGAGTACACATCCAGCTCAATTGTGATTTGGTTTTAATCTTAATATTTAAGATCAACTTTCGTGATCATCTTGATCCTTTATCCTCGTTCTTGTTACAATTGTATGTAGCTAAGAGAGACTTAATTTGTCTTCTAGCTTAATATACATCTCCTTCTTCATACCGAAGGATTGCATATTCTCTTCTTGGTTCCTTTCTTTAATCTTTGGACTAATCAGTCCATTACCGATAAACTTAATAAGTTTAACCTATTAAACTTAACCAAGTTTTTCCACAACTGTAAACAAATTCAGAATTCCATCTTATTAGACATCATTTAAATGAGGTCTAATTCTAAATGAACCTATGCATTTATTCTCCTTAACCTTACTTTTGTTAAGGTTCATAACAATAGATATGTTTTCCCATATCTATATTTTTTGAATTTAAACATTCGAGGCTATTAACGGAGTCGAATACAAGGTTCGGCTGCTCCTAAGTTATTTGATATTCCTTAGCTTTCAAGCTAATCCCGAATACCTTTCAATTAGGAGATCATGCTTACCTAAATCCTTTTTAATGTCAATTTAAAATTCATCTTAACCCAAGTATGAACTAATTGTACATTTCAACGTAAAGGTTACATTCAGGTAAGAATAGATGTTATTTCCTTTTAAATTCATCCATTAACATTGGATAATTCCAAATCAAGGAATAATGTTATATTCTCAAACTTATTCAACAATATCAAACTGATATAGTCATTAAAAATATCACACTTTTACTTGTATTCATCCACCAGTTTTACAATCTATACATTTTCCAGTCCAAACGACTGGACTTTGTTTATATCAAACAACATTACAACTCATAAAGATAGAAGAATGTAATTTCTTCCTTTCTCATTTCCTCGTAGAGGAGTAATAGCTATCAATACAATCCATCTTCAGTTAATCAAAAGAAGTATCAGAAAACAACCATGTCTTCATTTATACTCAAGTTCCATCTGCAAAATTACTTACATGGGTCAGTTCATTGAACTGAGCATATTAAGCACTTGTCATTAAAATGAGGTGCTTTTAATTAACTGTCTCTATAAAATAACCTTGCTTTTATGAAATGTTAATATGAACATCATTTAAGAATTAAGTATCGAAAAGGATGAACAAAGCATAACAACTCAATCATCTAATTACCATCCCAATCAGACAAAGGATTACTGCCCTCTTTCCCAAATAATTATTACAAGGAGTAATTTCCATCAAACAGTTCCAGATTACAACATCTGTAAGAACTACAAACACAATTTTGCAAACTATTGTTCTAGCATAAATGCTATAATTTCCATTCCTTACAATAGTTATAATTTCAAAAGATAGAGTATAACTGAAGATTCAACCGAACTACTTTCCTTTGCTTTCATACAACTCATCGGAATTCAAACAATCAAACGCAGAAGAGAAAAGTAAACAACAATTAATGCAGATGCTTAAACCAAAGCAGTACAAAATTTAATCCATAATAATTATAGATTTCCAACTGTAAGAGAGAAGAAATGAACATTAATTCAAATTATCCATCCACACTCTCTTTCCTTTCCTCATAGTTGTCTTGAGAATTTAATCTAGACATGATACCAACCAATGATAACAATTTGAGTGAAATAAATGAAATCAATAATCGAATACAAGGAAGAAGGATCATATTACCTCTTCTCACTATCTAACCAAATATCCGCTATTTAGAACAGGACACAATCCAATAGTATGATTCATTCGATTATTATATTTCACTCAACGGACTTTCTTGTCCGGATATAAACAAGCAAGAGTATACAACTAGTCTATAAATAGTCTGCATCAAAACAAGCATTTCAGCTAGACCTGAACAATAAGAATGTACAGCTAGCTATGAAATCGTGATTCATATCATAATAGTAAAAAGAGTCATTTTATTTTGAACTTTCAAAGTAAGAATTCCGCTTCGATTCAGTTCTAATGAAATAGCAAGAGTTCAGGCTGCGAATGGAGTATATATATAATTAAAACAAACGTATTTATATAAAAAAGTCATACCCAGCTTAGTCTGGAATGGGTAAAAGTTCAGCAAACATATTATCATCATTTCACTGTAATGAGTGAGAAACCCCCTTTTTTTTAAGACAAGAATCCATTCAAGATCAGTTCATAACATCATATTTTCTCCAAAAGAAGGAAGGAAAACCAGTCACGGTCTTTATTTCCAAAAAAAATATTAAAACATTTTGACCAGCAAAGGAAAAACGATGAAAGGAATTCCCTGTCCATGGAAAAATCGAATTCAATGCAATGAAAACAATCAGGAGAATTTAATTCACACAACAGTTCCTCCACATTATCCAGAACTTGTTTTTCCCCAATCTTTTCCTCTTACTGAACTCAGAAGACAATACTCGCATCTATATCACATGCAATGACTCAAACCCATGTAGGGTAATAGAAGCGGTGCTAAATCCAACCAAAACAAACTCATACAGCAAGCCCAACCTCATTCGTTTCATTCATTTGCACAGAAATACTAAGCCATGTTCATTTTCATAATGACAGCTCAAACTAGAAGATCAAACCACATCCATAATGCACAATAAAATCCACTTTCCATTACCTTCAGAGTTCAAAATAGCAAAGAGAAAACATAATTCATTAATAATCTCAATAAGAAGAACAATCATTTTCTTCAAACATCCAAGAATACCCAAGTCGTGTTCATCCTTATAATGACAGTTCAACCAGACATACAAAATTATCTCATCCTTTCATTTTCACAAGAATGCTCAGAACTCAGAATTGATATTCACTTAGCTAATGTATTTATTAGCACAAACCCATAATGGTAATAAAACAAATACCCAACACTGTCAAAATGAACCACACAGCAAGGACAGTATATTCGACTCAATCATTATGCAAAGAATGCTCAAGCCGCATACAACAAAAGAAAATGACTCAATCTCAAAATCATCTCAGCATAACAGCCAAATCAAATAACCAAAACCCCCATCATAAGAGCAGGGTTGTTTTAATGAGATGATTAAGCAAAAGCAAGTGGTTTAAGGAGAAGGGCTTAACATGCCTGTTAATTTTTCTTGTGGCTCGAAGAAAACCGCGCCCACAGGAGCTATTCTTCTCCACGACAACAGTAGTAAAGCTTTCCAAATAGTCCCCTAACTTCCACAGGCTCCAAAAATAGCCTAGCTTCTCCAAGAACAGAGATAATAACCAAAATACAGCAGGTTCGACAGAACCATGGAAGAACAAAATGCAGAGCAACTAAAAACCCAATGCATACAACAACAAACAAATTTTCTTTCCTCTATCCTTCTTCCAAGGCGAGCTGGTCGCTAAGACCAAGGTAATTGAATGCATTGAATGCATTCCCTTTCCTCATTCCTCACGCCACCGCCGACTCAAGTTGGTGAGTCTCTAATTTCAAATTTTTGCATGTAATCATAGTTTAGCTTCATAACTAGTTGGATGCCTCCAACTTTTCCATGTTCCCGCCAAATTTGGCGCTGCAACCTGTAAGGACGTCATTCATTGTCCTAATAAATTTCCAACCTTCCCTCCTTATCCTTTCCATCCACATGGGTCCATACGTCCCCTTCCATAGGTTAGGAATAGTTTAGGATTTTTAATAGTCCATATCTAGGTCATTCGCCTAGTTCATAGGTTAGTAGAATTTACATCTATTTTCATCCTTATAAAATTTAAAATCCATATAGGATAGTAGTTTAGGGTATAGGATAAAACTTAGGGGTAGGTTAGGGTTTAATCCCCTAATATTTAATTAATTAGTTTCCAATCAAGTCTTTCTTCCTGACAGTCATATTCAACACTATGCAGGACGTTTCATCCCATGTTCCACATACCTGTGCCACTTGCATCCAAGCCCTTATCGTCTTACGCTGTCTAGCGTTACAACAGTGTGTAGTTCAAGAATCGAACCTTTTCCATTAGCATCTACGTACCAGATATTCATCCCTGAAATCAGGTGTTGTAACATTTATATCAACCTTCAGTCTGTTTTAGAAGTAAATCGACAAAGCGATCACAAGAAGGCCACAACATACCTTGGATCAATGGAATTGATTCAAGGTGTGTTGTCAATCAGCGAATAGAGTTCATCAAGCATACGAAAATTCTGTTGTCTCATTAGCAATCACACAAGCAATAATAACTTCTGTCCCAAGTAACAAATTACAGCAAACAAGGGTCCAGATTAGCAACACATTCCTCTAAGATCAAAAGATGTGT
Organism: Taxus wallichiana var. yunnanensis; assembly: GCA_018340775.1. NCBI lineage: Eukaryota > Viridiplantae > Streptophyta > Pinopsida > Cupressales > Taxaceae > Taxus > Taxus wallichiana. The sequence continues at coordinate 137,757,768 of CM031239.1, read as the reverse complement.
CTTAACATATTTATCTTCATTTCTGCAGTTACAACATCATGAAAAGTAATTACCATGATAGCTTACAAAAATCAAGGCGTTACACTACCTCTACCACCTCCATCAAAGTACCATTTATTATGATTATGATCATGATGCAATTGACCCCATTCCTTATAATTAATTGTAATAATGGCCTAACATACACCGCTTTTTAATGGCATCATGAATATGATCAATCAATATGCAATTCTCTATATCATGTGTGATAGAATTACAAATATTACATTAATAGGACACAATCTTCTTTATCGTGCACTACAATAAAGGGCGCCTACTTAAATCATGATCCAAATGATGATCTCAAAATCCAACAACATGGCGCACATCGATTTACAAGGGAAAGTATCATTATTATGTCCTTCTACTTCATAATTTGTACACCAAATACCATAATGTGTATCATTAGTTGAATTAGATGACAATTTTTCTAACTGTTTTGCCATAGATGCAATCTAGGATTCCAAAAAGGGGTTAAATCTAGTGTCTATGCTTCCAAATTCCTTAGAATGTAAATTTGCCTCAAGTTATTTGTGTAGATATATAAAATTCTTGTGTGAGAGCACCCTTTTGAAAGGAGTGATCAAACCTCTAACAAACCATTGAGCATGCTGACTTGAGTGAATGTCATAAGACAACTTCGATAACAAATTTTTAAAGCATGCATCATACTCCCTAATGCTCTCAACCATGCCTTGTTTTATGTCCTTCAGCACACTTATTCTCTTCTATTCAAACTCAAGTATATGGAACTCAACTAACAAAGCATGGTGCAATGTAGTATAGTCTACACAAGTCTGGTTTGGATCATACTTCTTGTACCAACTATGTGTGTACCCTTGTAAAGCGGTAGAAAATTGACTTTCCTTATACTCAAGAGCTATAATCCCCTTAGCATGCCACAATATCTCACACATATACACATGCTCATCTACATATTCAATTCCCCTATATTTTAGTAGGAAAAGGGACATCTTGAGATAAACTTACTGGGGTTGGTGTAGACCGCGCCCACCGAGATCTAGAACCTTTTCTAACTCACGTGTTCCCTCTTCCTATAGAACCATCATATCAATAGATCCTAAACCACTTGATCCTCCTCCCTGTAGCAAGAACCGGACTGAGGATATTCTACCTTGCATTTCAATAGTTTTACTAAATTAAACTCCCACATTCTCGTGAAGTTTTACTACTTCCACCTAATACCAATGTTTTTTGCATGCACATTCTATGTTGATGACACACTAGAAAATATACCTACAACCAAACCTCCAAATAAAAATGATGACATCTGCACCACCATAGATGAATGAGCTATCGATTAACTCCTGAACTTAATGGAAAATGAAATCTATCTGCCACTACTCTACCACCCACACTAGCTTTCTTGTCAACGACTGTCAGATAAATTAAAAAACCAAATGCAAGGGCTAGGTCACTGGGAGGGATAAAATGCACGTTTATGGCCCTTGGAGTTTCAACCGGCACACTCTCATTTGAAGCCAAAGAGGGTTCTATACCATGTTTACCCAAATGGGGGAGTACCAGATGCTCTAGCTCCATGTCTTCCACATGAGCTCCAAATCCTTCATGAGCCATCTCTCTCCAGCAACACCATTCATTCCACAACATCGCGCTACTTCACAAAGTCCCTCTCGCACACCTTATTAAACTTAATTTACCTTTTTTTCTCTTTGTCTCTCTTCTGCTAGGTCTTTAATATTTCACCACACCTTCTCCTGTCCCCTCTCATGGTGGGTTTTAGATAGCCATAGGATGCTATTCAAATCTAGGGTCATGATCAAGATATTAATCGCTAAAGGGATAACATGTAAATAATATCCTCTGGGTTTACATAGGAACTAAAACTTAACAACCTTTGGATAGGAATAAGTAGAAACTACATACTCCAAATCATAGTTATTAAAAACACCACTCCTCTAATGATCTACAATGTGTTTCTAAGTCACATCAAGCATCATGCGCAGAGCCTAGAATTATTCCTTTGTCTAAACAAGTTCTCTATACCTCTAATTTCTCTTCGATGTGTATGCTACCAGCCACTCATACAAATCTATAGGGAAATAACAGAAGAATGTCTCATAGATATCATGATATAGATTTTGTTCAACCCACACACGTGCATCAAATTCAGGTCTAGTGTTAAATATGTGAGAAAAATCTTCCTCTAAATTTTCTACCAAACTCTCAATACTTGGCCAAAGTCAACCAAGTACATCTTCATCATGCAACATCCTTGAAAATATCTTGAAAAGAGGTCTCGACAATGGAACCAAAATGTATTCTTTTTATTTTACCAAACAACCCAATGTGCGCAAAGCTACCAGGTCCCTATTTTATGGAATATTTGTTAAGGAATTAGCCTAATAAATATACATAAATTTCAGATCCATAATATTAATCAAGTATAAACCATAACATAAACTAGATGTTGACCATAATGCATAAAGAATTAGAAAAGAACTAATATCAGATTTACCATCCAAGATCCTAGAACAGATATGTCAATAATAATTATCCAACCACATAGATCCATTGTAGTAATCATTGTAAAACACGGAAGCTAAATATATACATAACATTGACACGATAAGTCATGCACACTCATAACAAGCAACATAACCTTATTTCAAGTTGTCTCCCTCAAACCATGCAAATCAATACATATTTATAGGAGTGGGGAATTTCCCTTCACCACCTAAGCATCCTCAAAATAGGCCACATGCTAAAAATAGCAATGTGCCGCTACAAGATAAATATACAATCATGCAAGCTTGCTAATAATATATTTCCTAATAATATCAACTGCAGATCTAATCCTATTAATAACACAAACTCAGTGCATGTCATTTGATCTTCCACTCATCCAAAATAGCCTTTTCTTCACTTCTAACTCTTCATGTTGTTGCGTTCCCCACACTAAACATCTATATTTGGTCCATTGCAACTAAATGACTAAGTCTCAAATTCATACTTTCTTAGGTGCACCTTTTTTTGCTACATACGCACATATCTACATGCCTTATGTTTGCACTCCCCAACCTTATGTGCCTTTAATACTTAGGTTATCATTCATTAGCCCAACACATGTTATTCAAAGTAGGTGATCACTTTTTATATGTTCAAATCTTTGAGTTATTCATATGTTGTGTATGCGACACTATGATTATGATTCCATACTAATCAAGGAAGATGATAACTCTATCCTTGTAGTCCTCACATCAAAGGGAATTTCTCAATGACTGTAAATTCCCACAAGTAATAACATGATTATCATCATGAGGATTTTTATTCATAGAAAATGGTGAGAACATACTCATACTTACAGGGGGCCTAGTTATTGGATCGTGTCTTAAATAGGGAAGGAAGCCCTCTTGAATCCCTAAGTATTTGTCTTAGAGTGGGTTTCATGAAGCATACTCTATTGTTATTTTCCCATTGAATAGTGTAATGGGATAAGAAACAAAAAATGAATTCCAAGATTGGATGGATCAGTTCACTCTGGTGGTTATAGAAGGAGACCAAATAGTATATTGGGAGCAAATCATAAGTAACAACCTTTATCAAAATCTGTTGGATTTTCCTACCTTTAAGAATTTCACAATGAATTCCTATCTAGTATATTCCTTGCATTCACAAGACCCTTCTTAGGCCTATCCAATGCTCTAAATGTGCCACGAAGTCATCGTACTATGATAAATATACACAACTAACACATTACGAGAGAAAATATTACTATTCAAATGTGAATGATGCATTCAACATGTGCATCATAAGGTTACTCGAAGGTGTAGACACCTAAAATTTTCCTACGTAGTTTTAATACTAAAATTGCACTAATTATCCTCTTTCCCGTCATTTCTATTATAATTAGTGATTTCCCACTAATTAACTAACATTCCCCTCCATTTTTGTCAATTAACGACACTTCATTAATTAACCAGCCTTTCCCCATTTCATATGCCAATTAATGACACTTCGTTAGTTATAATCCTCCTCTAATCAATTAATTAATTATTATTAGTTAATTAAGCATGTTTAACCTTGTATTTAATTATTAAACCTTCTTATTAATTAAATCCCCCTTTTAAATCCTCTAAATCCTACCTATTTCCCTCTAAATAATCTTTAAATAGCTTTATAAGCTTATCTTAGCCTATTAATCAATCCTAGTTGATTAATAAAATCCCCTTCAACTCCCATGATTTGTTAATCACTAATTAATTACCTCTAATCATACTTATCCCTTTTAATTCTTAACATGGGATCACCTCTCAAGTTGTGGGACTTGGAGTCAAGGTGAAATTTCAGAGAAGGTTGGCTTCCTCTTCCTAAACTAAGCACTACACTACTCCTAATGCAAGAAAATTGGATAGCTAGACCTATGCTAACATTTCAAGGGATTAGGGAGAGAGATTTGCAAGGAAATAAAACCTATACTATAAGTGGTGATGCACTAAGAAAGGATTTTTCTAGACCCAAGAAGGGTTAATTTGAAGAGGGTGTGTGCACAGTCAAACTTCACCTACTACAACTTAGAGAGGGTACATAATACCACAAACTAGCAAGCACGCATTCCCTTTGTTAATCTTGATCGAGAAAAACAAGTTATCATTATTCTAGTAAAGAAGGATGAAATTGAGAAGGGTGAACAAGCACCCCAAATCAGCTGCATGTAATAATCCACCATTTGATAAACACAATGAACTCCAAAACTTGCAAAAGAAACCTTGGTTGCACAGTTCACCTGCAAACATGAGAGAGGAAAATAGAAGCAAAAAATCATGAAAGGACATATAACTGATCACAAAACATAATTCTATTACTTCAAGAACTTGCACAAAGTGCATCATTACATTAGGGAAAAGGCATAGGCTATGCCATTAAAATTTGAGAAGAAAGGCTTGAGAGCCTACAAATTCACAACATCTCATCTTGTGAAGAGAGGGGAAGCTTGGAAAGTGTCTAACTCCTTTGAATAAGCACCCCTTTTACATTTATAGAAAATTATGAGTTTTGAGAGAGAGAAAGAAGGAGAAACCCTAGAATCTAGGCCTAGAATGTAGGAAACAATTCATCACTATTGTTGGCCATGTTTGCTCTCATTTATTGCACCTCCACCTTTCGAGGCACCACTCAGGAACAAATAAAACCTGAAAATTTGGAATGCAAAACCTCCAAAAAAAAAAATTCATCTCTAATGGATTCTATGGCATAGCTCTCTTTCTCCTAATTCCAATGACTATAATTTTTGTGAAAAACTGATAATCATGGAGGAAGTTATGGTCTCTCGAGTAAAGTTTTCCTATTTAGGAATTCCGGGTATTGCTACATTAGTTTCTCGATGATTTATCATGATGTTCTACATAAACTCAAAATTTAAATTTATCCACTAATCACGCCCCATCCAAATAATTAAAATTAATATTTTAATAAAAATTTGAAAGCACTTGATATGTCTGAAGCCCTCGGTATCATTTTTATACAAAAGGACTTTAATGTGTTGACTAACCTAAATGGGTTGTTAGCCAACTCACAGAGATGGATAGCGAGCTACCCACTTGTGATTTGGAGAGTTATCAAGCTTCCACATTTTGACTTCCTCGCTTTGCATGTCTTTCTCCATTGAATTGACTCACCAAGTTGAAAACATGCTTCTCCTCCAAACATTACCTTGGTGGCTCTTTGTCTACATCACATGGCAAGTTGAAGCTTAAACCCACTAAGAATTACATGGTGAGCTACCTACTTTTACTAATTGGGTAAACACATGGCTCAACCGGTGATCTACGTCTCCACCGCCAACAATTTGGCATGCCTGCCACATATACTTCAGTGAGTTCTTGACATCTTCCATCAACCACATTGAGCTCAATATAGCTCTTGACATGTATAACACGTCAACCACTGCTCACGATCCAGATATGTATCCATCTGATGACATATTTCCATACTTCTAAGCGATAACCACATCAAACAACTCGGTTTGGAATCTTATCAAAATTGCCTGCTTCTTACTCAGCATTTGACTTCAATCTACACCACGTATCATTAATTCTTGCGTTGGTCGATGCAATGACTTAGTCAAGCGAGTTCTTATTTGTTACCTGAATTAGAGTTTCCATGTGGCTTCCTGACGTCTAACTCAGCACGAACTACATAGTTTCACTTTTTCAAACTCCTCCTCATCCCCGAAAGCCAACTCTCTCCTGACTCCTGAAATGAACACAACTCTAGAACCTAAAAAAAAAAGCTCCAAACTCTGAATTGGCTTTGGGGTTTGAAACTTCCCTCAAATTTTGTCGATTCTCCTGAAGTAAGTCCCGAATAAAAAAATTATGAAATCCTGAAAACAGGAAACTTACGAAACATGACTCGCCTGATGCGAGTTTCGAATGAAAACATTCTAAAATCCTGAAAAAAAGGCAACTTCCGAAACATGACTCACCATATGACTCCAAGCTATTTCCTTGCCTTCCTAAATGAGCTCAAATCACAACTTCCAAGAACTCAGTCTGAACAACTAACTTTTCATTCCGATTTGAATGCATTGAGCACTTGAACTTGCTCGCATCTAATGTCACCAAGATCCTCTTATATACTTCAGCTTAGGCTCAAGTTGAGCTATTTTACAGGAATTTTAACTCTTACCCCTGATGAGCTCTATCTCCAACGTTGGATTAATTCCCTCCATGTTACTTTACGAGCTCACCATTTCTACATTACCTTGGCTCTACCTGGTGAGCCATCCTTTGAGCAATGACGAGCCACGAGATATTTTATAAACATGAGAAGTGCCCTACTTCTACCAATCATGACATTATGAACTCACTAGACCAACCCTTCACCCACATGATTGGATTATAGCTTGTATATGTCGATCCAATTCTTCATACCATGGCCCAAGATCATAACCATAATTTCTAAGAGAAATGGAAACAGGCTCAAGTTTACAAACATTTCTCGTCCCATGTTTTAATTCCTTTTTTACATCCCGATTACATTGAGTGGCTCGATCCTCAACTAAATTCTATGCATGACTCAATCCCACGGGCTCCAACTATGATCTCAAAATTATGACTCATTATTTAACTTATAACTTCACCTTTCCTTGCACCTTATCACCTCTACCCTCATAATAAAATTTGTGACAATTTATTGAGCTTAAAGGAGCACTTCTTTGAGTTCTCGAGCCACTCCAACATTCATGTGAGCTCACCATTTCAATCTCCTATGATGACTTTTCTCCTTCGAGTGAGCAATTCATATAACTCGGCCTTGTTGAACGCTACCTTATAGATTTACATGCATTGAGCCCTAATCTTGGTCCATATTTTACCTCGCTATAGAGATGAGCTATTTCCCAAGTCATGTCCTCCACGCTGATTTACACACACCGAGCCCTTCATGAGTTGAAATATCTAAAAATAGGATAAATTCAACCATTGAGTTTGATCATTATGTGTGGTTTGAGTAGTTTGGATTTAATCCATCTCACATCACTCAACATAATTTATGCCTCACATCTTACCATTGGCTCGACCATCAACTTCACCGATTTACTAAAAGAGCATCTTATCCTTCACCACAGTTTTCCACATGTATGGCTTAACTCAAACCCTTGCTGTATGATATCAACCCTACATTTCTAAGTGTTTAGATAAAAACATGTGATACTTCTCTTCTTCACCGAGCTCCTTGGAACCGAGCCAACCTCTACACACCTGTCATCTTGAGTTTGAAATTAGCTTGATGTATCTTGGCCTCTCAAGAAATGACCTTGTCCTCATTTTTGACCTTCTAGGGATCCTTTAGCTAACCAGGAAAGGTAGAAAAAACACAATATGACCCCTTAAGACATAATTTATCAATTTGATCATTTTTTCCACAATGACTAAAAATGGCTTATAGGGCATTGTCCAATTTTTTTCCAAGAGGGAAAAAATTGACAACATTTTTGGCAACCTCTCAGAATGCTTACTTGCTAAGCATGGTTCCAGTAGCCTTGTCTATCCATTGGGCATGGAGTCATAACTATCAATCTGAGACCTGATGTTAAACCATGAAACTCCTGAATTGTGAGTTTCATGTTCCCAAGTTACCTAAACACTATTGCATCCTACATCCCAAACTTGGAATGACTACTATAGAATGAAGGATAATAAATGAACCCATTCTAAATCCCCTTGAACATTGCGATCTTGGACCTCCTGGAATGCTAAGCATGAAGTATATTGAATTTGATGAACACTTGGCATCTAAAGCATATTGTAGAACTTTGAATGAAGCAGCCAAGGAATTGGGATATCTTGAAACTTTCTCTAAAACCTTGAACCTTTTCTCTTCCTTGAAAAACCTCCAATGATGAAAGTGTAGAACAACACAAAAGTGACAACAGAAAACAAAACACACCAAATCTGAAAACCATACATGCCTAAAATAAAACATGTAGAGTGTGCAATGTACTTATTATTCTAAAATAAAACCTATTACTACCCTACACTAACCAGAAGCACGGTGAACTAAACAAACCCTGCAACTGGTTGTGCAAAATAGCTTCCTTTTCTTACAATGGGCATCCATGTAGATGATGTGGTAATGGACATGCTGATATTGAAAGTGAAAAACTAAACAAGCCCAATTCTCCACTTGGTCCACTAAGGCATCAACTGGAAAGATAAAATATGCCCCTTTTAGTTGCTCTACATTTTTTTATAGAGGCATATTAATTGATCCTTTGGATTGTGAAACTCATCCTCACATCCTAAAATGAATGTGACTATTTTTGGCTTCTCTTCTAGCTTCAATGAAGCCAAATACCTTATGGGACATGGTCTAACCCATTGAATATTCCCTGCTACTCGAACCTCAAATTTAACAAGAAATTCTTATTGAAGACATCCTTGAAAAAGATGGTTATTTATGACCTGATTTTCCTCTTGTTTCCCATTTATAAGAAACTGATATTTCACCCAGATGGATGGTATTGCAGTGACATCTCCCTCATTTGACATGGAATTTGAAAATTCAAACCCCCCTATTTGTAGCTTTTGAAGATTGTTAGGGGAAGAAAAATATTCAAGAATACTTTCCTCCATCATCATGAGACTCAGTTAACAAAATAGTTTTTCATAACTAAAATAAAACCTCATCCATGACATAATCTTCATTCAATGCTTTAGATCAGTCCTAAATTCTCTTGTGTTCCTCCTTTACATGTGATGAGGGATAATATCAAGATTTCTCAATTCCTCCTCCTTTTAATTTTCCAACTCTCTTTCTTCATTCAATGAATTATGAGTAATGATTTTTTATTGAGCATGTCCTCTATAGATCATTCGAGCACTTTGTGTTGGAAAAGAAGTGATGGAATAACAAGATTATCAAAAAAATTACATAGGCTCTGTCCATCGAAAATTCTTCCAAATTTGATAGATAATCTTCTTTTCATCCTCGACGTATCAAAAGTTCCTCCTCAATCTGAGTATCCTCGAACTAGAACCTCCTTCACCTTGATATTCTTCATTCTCAAACATGAAATTAGAAAGATCAAATTCATCTAAAAATCATATTTTTGAGAAGGTAGAGAGGGAAAAGGATTTGGAAGCCTCTGCATGGTCTCATCTACATTCTCGATCTCTGAATCTACCTTGGTCTCATGAAACTTTTTGTGGCTGATTGTAACATCTGATGATGACCTTATAAAGATACTACAACCTTCAAAAAGTGCTACAAGTTCTTGACATGCATGGCAATTAGGATCATTACACTCATTAGAATTAGCTTGTACACTTGAGAGTCTTTCTTCTTTAACTTGCACATGTTTTTCTACTACTAATTTGGCCATTTTTGGTAATCCAAACTCCTCTGATGATATGGAGCCAATATGAATACTACATTCTGAATAGGTAGATTGTTGGTCTTCATCCTTCATACTCTGGATTTGTCTCTGATAAAAACTAGTTTTTAATGCCTTTTCTCAAGCCTTAACTTCGGAAGGAAGTTTGGTCAGAGGTGATTTTTCTTTATGTTCATTTTTGCAGCCCATTCCTTGATTCTTTGCATTCATCCTTACTAAGCTCCTTAACATTCTCCTCTTCATCTTTAGTATAATCATGTTCTTCCCAAAATGGATTTGGAACTATAAGAGGAGGGGTGGGTTGGGATTCAATGAATTCCCTCACTATTTGAGATAATGGAAGAGGTGCAACTTCTTGCTTGGTGGCCTTAGCAAAAAGGAAGGAACTTTGGAAGGAGAGGAACAAAAGATTCATGATGGGATGGAAATATAGGAAATGAAGGAATGGAAATTCTCAAGCATGGGCAGCTAGTGAAAAACTTGGAATTTGAGGTTTAGACTAAAATGACATTGAATGGGAATTGGAAAGAGGACTCGAGGTGGTGGTGTAGGACTTACCCATTGACAAGGATTCCTTGCATTGAACTCATAAGCCTCTATCTCTTCGATCCAACCTTCAAGTTGAGGTAGTAATTTAGTCATGAAACCAATCTTTTCCTACTGCAAGTTGTAAAAACTTGGCATAGGGCCAACCCATGGACAAGCTACCTTGAAGCCAATCTTGAATGCCTTTATTTGAGATGTGGCTCTAGATTGTACCATGCATGCCTCCATTCTTTGAATCTTAAGTTACAACTTTACATCTTCATTTGTAGGATAGCCTCCATCATCTACATGTTCCTACTCTTGAAAAGATGCATAGTTAAGTGAACCATCAAACTGGCCATGGCTCTGCTCATAGAGATATGCATGTTGTTGATTTTCATCATAAAATGGAGCTGGAGGTGGATTAAAATAAGCTTGAAGATGGAAAGTGTTACTGCTAGTGCAAGTGGGAACTCAACTGTGGAAATGAAACCATGATTGCAAAGCTTCATGAATGGGAGAAAAATGGAAATATGTGGAAGAAAACTAGATGGAAATGGGTAAAATGAAGGTCTGCAACACAAAGAGTGGGTCACTTTGACCAATGGAGTCACTAGTTGTGCTTGGGTATACCTCCTAAGGCTGAAATTTCACTAAGAGCACAACAAATTAATGAAATAAAGTGAACACAAATACACACACCTGTGAAAGATATGAATCTTGTATTATAATGGGATACCTATGAAATGTAGAAATTTCACCTATTGTCCCACCGGGCATGCCAAAAACTGTTATCTCCAAATCACTGCACCCCTGAATGGCTTGAAGGTGAACATGACATTCGGTGTGATTGGGTAACATGGGATCACCTCTCAAGCTATGGGACTTGGGCTCGAGGTGAACCTGGAGAAGGTCGGCTTCCTCTTCCTAAACTAAGCACTACACTACTCCTAATGTAAGAAAAATGGCTAACTAGACCTATGCTAACATTTCAAGGGATTAGGGAGAGATATTTCAAGGAAATAAAACCTATACTAGAAGTGGTGATGCACCAAGAAAGGGTTTTTCTAGACTCATGAAGGGTTAATTTGAAGAGGGTGTGTGCACCACAAGTCAACTTCACCTACTGCAACTTAAAGAGGGTACAAAATACCACAAACTAGGAAGCACACATTCCCTTTATTAAAATCAATAAGACAAACAAATTATTAGTCTTCCAGTGAAGAAGGATGAACTTGAGAAGGGTAAATAAACACCATAACTTAGCTGCATGCAATACTCCACCACTTGATAAGAATAATGACCTTCTAAAAACTTGCAAAAGAAACCATGGAACATAGTTCACCTGCAAACATGAGAGAGGTAAATCGAACCACCAAAATCATGAAATGGCATATAACTGATCACAAAACATAATTCCATTATTTCAAGGACTTACACAGTGCATCATTACATCATAGAAAAGGAATAGGCTATCATTAAAATTTTAGAAGAAAGGCTTGAGAGCCTACAAATTCACAACATCTCAGCTTGTGAAGAGAGGGGAAGCTTGGAAAAGTGTCTAACTCCCTTTGAAGAAGCACCCCTTTTAAATTTATAGAAAACTCTGAATTTTTAAGAGAAGGAAGGAGAAACCCTAAAATCTAGGCCAGAATCTTGGAAACAATTCATCACTATTATTGGCCATGTTTACTCATTTATCGGACCTCCAATTTCAAGGAACCACTCAAGGAATGAAGAAAAAAAAAATTTGGAATACAAAAACCTCAAAAAATTCATATTCTAATGGCTCATGCATAGCTCTCTTTCTCCTAATTCCAATGATGACTATAATAAAAACCAATAATCAAGGAGGAATTTATGGTATTCCGAGTAAAGCTTACTTAAGAATTTTGGGCATTGGTACATTAGTTCTCGATGAATTATCAAGATGTTCATGATGTTAAACTCAAAATTTAAATTCTTTGCCACTATACAAACACTAATTCCAAACAATTAAAATTAATATTTTAATAAAAAAATTTAAATCACTTGATATGTCTCATAGGTATAAGATTATGTTTTGTATTTAAAAGGATTTAAATGTGTTGACTCGCTAAATGCTTTTAGCCAACTCACCAACCGGGATGGATGGTGAAGCTTACCCACTTGTGATTTGGTGAGTTATCGAGCTTCCACATTTTGAATTCCTCTCTTTAGCATGTCTTTCTCCATAAAGATAATTGACTCACCAAGTCAAACACACGCTTCTCCTCCAATACATTACCTTGGTGGCTCTTTGTTTACATCGCATGGCAGTTCAAGATTACCCATTAAGCATTAAATGGTGAGCTACCTACTTTTACTAAGAACACACGCCTTAACTTCACCGATGATCTATACATCTCCAGCCCACCATTTGGCATGCCCGAGTCACATATACATGACGTTTGAATTCATGAAGTAACACCATCATCCTCCCATTGAGACCGTTGATCCAATATAACTTGCTTAGTTGAGCTCTTGACATGCACATGACATCAACCGCTACTCACATTGAGCTATGTATCCATCCGATGACATGTTTCTATCATCGATTTACCTACCAAGTGACCTAACTCCACGTTTGGGCTGACTTCTAAGTGATAACCACATCAAACAACTTGGTTTGGAATCTTATCAAAATCACCCCTTCTTACTTGGGATTTGACTTGCCCATTAACTTTAATTTCCACCATGTATGCATTGATTCCTGCGTTGGTCGATGTGGTGACTTACTCAGTGAGTTCCTATTTGTTACCCAAATTGGAGTTTCCACATGGCTTCCCTAACATCTAACTCGGCAAAGACTACTTAGTTTTAATTTTTTAGATTCCTCATCCCTGAAAGCCAGCCCACTTGACTCCCAAAATGAACTAACTAGAAACCCAAAAAACACAAGCTCCGAACTCCAAATTTTTGAGTTCAGGCTTTGGAACCTTCCCTTAATTTTTTTCGACTTGCCTAATGCGAGTTCAAGAAAAAATTCTGAAATCCTGAAAATAGGAAACTTTAGAATAATGAATCACCTTATGAGCGAATGAAAACATTCTCAAAGCCTAAAAATAGGCAACTTCCAAAACATGACTCACCATGACTCGAGCTATTTCCTTACCTTCCTAAATGAGCTCAACTCACAACTTCCAAGCACTCATCCTAAACAACTCACTTTTCATTCTGATTTTAATGCATTGAGCACTTGAACTTGCTCGCATCTAATGTCACCTTTGAGCTCCTCTGATACTTCAACTTCAGGCTCAACTTGAGTTATTTTATAGGAATTTTAACTCTTACCCTAGAGGATCTCTATCTCTAATGTTGGATTGATTCCATCCATGTTACTTTATGATCTCACCATTTATGTATTACCTTGTCTCTACCGGTGAGCCATCCTTTGAGCTCCTCATGCAATGATGAGCCTAAGCTATTTCATAAACTTCTAAAGTGCCCTACTTCTACCAATTATGACATTATGAACTCGTTATACCAACCATTCACCCACCTAATCAGATTTTGGCTTGTATATTTTGATCCAATTCTTATATCGTGGCCCAATCTCGTAACCATAATTTCTAAGGAAAATGAACACAAGGATTGATTTTGTAAACATTGCTCGATCTCGCATTTCAATTTCTTTGTCCTCATCCCGATTACATTGATCAACTCGATCCTTAACTAAATTTTGTGCATGAGTCAATCCATGGATCCCTCTCAAAACTTATGACTCAATATTTAACTTATAACTTCACCTTGCACCTTGTTGCCTCTACCCTCACAATCAAATCTATGACATTACGATGAGCTTGAAGGAGAAATTCCTTGAGTTCTCAAGCCAATCCACAATTCCTATGAGCTCACCATTTCGATATCTTGTGATGACTTGGCTCCTTGAGTGAGTGCTTTGTATAACTGGGCCTCATTGAATGCTACCTCTATAGATTTACACACACCAAGCCCTAATCTTGGTCCATATAGTACATCGTTGTAGAGATGAGTTATTTCCTCGAGTCATGTCCTCCATAGATTTACACACACCGAGCCCTTCATGAGTTGAAATATCTGTAAAGAAGATAAATTCAATGCCAAGTTTGATCATTACCTGTGGTGTTGAGTAGTCTTGCTTTAATCCATCTCACATCATTCAACATAATTTCTTCCTCGTATCTTTCCTTTGGCTCAACCATCAACTTCCCGAGTCACTTGAATAGATTGGTCTACAACACATGCATCTTACCTCACCCTTCATCATACATGAGTTGTCCACTAACATTTCCTCCGAGTGGTGACCATCTTGGCTCACCGAGCCATCCACAAGCTTACCTGAGCTAACACAATAACTTGACCCTCTTGTATGATATTGAGCTCACATGTCTAAGTGTTTAGCTAAAACTGTGATACTTCTCTTCTTCACCGAGCTCCGAGCCAAACTCTACACACCTGTCGTCTCAAGTTTGAAATTAGCTCAATGTATCTTGGCCTCTCAAGAAATGACCTTGTCCTCATTTTTACCTTCTAGGGCTCCTTTAGCTAACCGAGAAAGTAGAAAAACACAATATGACCCCTTAAGACATGATTTATCAATTCGATCATTTTTTTCCTACAACGACTAAAAATGGCTTGTAGGGCATTGTCCAATTTTTGTCCAAGAGGGAAAAATTGACAACACTTCTCATAAGAGAGTAGTAAAGGAGGATCAAACATGGCCATCAAGCCATTTTGGTGAGATTATTTCCTTTTTTAGAGATAACATTCATTTGATTTATTTTTATCAAGATAGGTTCATAATAGAGAGAAATCATAAATACAAATCACATCCAAATTTCAAGGAGGCTTAGCATTTTTAAAAAAATGTTGGATGCATTAGATTAGCTTTCTCTTTCAAGCTTTATCATGGTGTTTTTGGTAGATTAACTAGCTTAAGATACTACTTGGTGTTTAATTTATTGCATTAAATTATTTTTATTTATTAACATGCGCACATATGGCATGCCAGTGGGACATCCCTTCATTTCACACACATTCTTTATTTTGGTGAAGTTTTTCTTTGCATAATAACCTTTTTTAATATATTGACATAACTTGTCTTTCTAAGCATGTTTTGTTGATTTTGAATGTGTTGAGTCTTCCTTGTAGGTGTTCTATCAAAATCAGATCTTGATGAAAAAAATCAATATTTCTCTATGTTTTCATTTTTAGGCTTCCTTTTTCATCATTTTACATGCTAGTTTTTTCAATTTGTTGAAAATGTTAATTTTTTTGAGCATTTATGTTAAATACCGATATTTTTAGTCTTATTTTCATATATTAGTGATGTGGGTTGTTATCTAAATGAGATATTGATGATAAAATATAAGCTTTCTCCATGTTTGCATTTTTAGAGCTTCATTTTTCATCATTTTACATGCTAGTTTTGTCAATTTGTTGAAAATGTTAAGTTTTTGAGCATGTATGTTAAAGTTTGATAGTGTTGAGTATTCTTTACACATATTAATGAGGTGAGTTGCTATCCAAATGAGATACCAATTAGAAAAATTAAATTTTTCTCCATGTTTTCTTTTTTAGATTTTACCTTTTCATCATTTTACATGCTATTTTTGTCAATTTATTACAATTGTTAAGTTTGTAAGCATGTACGATAGTGTTTGATAACACCGAGTGTTCTTTGCACATATTAAGCAGACATGTTATTGTCAAAATTGAATTTGGATGGTAAAAAGTTGACCTTTTTGCAGATTTTGGGACTTTTTTTATATATTTTTAGTACAAGTTAAGTGCATACCCATGAGTATAAAAGCATATGCGTAACTTGTCTTCTAGAGGCCATAATGTTTTCTCCCAAAGTCAAAATGACTCCATATATTTTACAATAGAAAGGTATTGAAGTGAACTATGAAATGGAAACATAAATTTGGGATCTAGCCTTACAAAATTTGTAGGGTTTTCCTTTATTATAAAACTGGTCATTTTGTTTGCATGTTAGATTCATTTTAATTTGATCAACACCACATGTGCTCTTCTCTTGCATTTTCGAGCTACCTTGAGAATCAGAAATGGCTATGATTATGGCTATTTTTCTAATAGTATGGTTTTCATTCATTTAGAAATTGTGTTAGAATTTTAAATATTTTTGAAATATCCTTTTTGCTACAAATTCATCAAAACCGTGTATGATCTTCTCTTGTTATTTCAAGTGATCTTGATAATCGAAACAAAAAAAATTAGATGTTTTTCTAACATTTTGATTGTCATTTGGAAATATGGATAACCCTTTATATTTTGATATTTTAAGGGTTTTACAGGTTTTACTTTTGGAATAATTTTCTAACACATTTAAATGTTTTGATGAATGTTGTATTTCCATGCTTTGCTTGAGTTAGGATAAAGTTTGTGTATGCTCTTCTCTTGCACCTTTTGGTGATCTTGAGAATCAAAAGTAAATTTGATCTTATTTTCTAACATTTGGATTAACTTGGAAATTTCATCATTTATTTTTCTTAAGGGAATGAATATTTTACAAAACATGATAATGGTCATTTGATTTAAATTTTTCCATTTCTATCTAGCTAAATTAATCATTGTGTAATATCTTCTCTTGCATCTTTTGACAATCTTGAGAATCAAAAACAACCTTTAATCCTCTTTTAAATATTAAGGGTTTCAAGGAAAATTACTAACACTTGAGTCTAAGACCATACACTTGTCAAATAATAAAATTGAAACAATATTAAAGAAATTGCATGTAGGTTACCAATGGTGTGCTTTGAACCAAATTAATTTCAAAATATAAAAAACACACCATTTATTCAAAATAATGTAATTGCAAGTTCTAATAAGGGTTAAAACTTGTCCACTTTAAAGCGTGGGAAGTATCTTGGCATAAGCCATAAATCTCATTATGAGGATTACCACATGAACCCCAAAAATTCCACACCTTGAGGGCGGTGGATGAAATGATAAGTGCCCCACTACCTTCTTAAATAGAATAAAAAACCATGAAGAATGCTTCAATTTTCCGTATGAGGCCTCATTCATTAATTTTATCACGGCGCAATGGTCCCTTTTCTAGGATTTATTCTATAAAAACATACCTCTCTTAGAAAATTATTGGTGATTGTTGAGAACAAAATCGATAGGTAACCATTTGGCATTGGGAAAAATTTTCCTATATCTAATCGTGTTCTAAAGGTTCTTCACAAAGAAAAAAATTCTTGAGTTGAAACCTTATTAGTAAAACAAGGGGAAAATTCATTTAATTTTGTGTCACGTGTCATTCATCACGAAACTTACAAATGCAAAACTTTGTCCTAGTTTCTACCTTGTTATAAAACAAGGTGAAACTCTGCAAAGTTACACTACGTATTTTTCATCACCACTTGTACTATCTCCTTTGTTCTCTTGTTGACATTTTTTTGTCAAAAGAATAAACATATGAAGTGATGCAAAAATAATCGTGTCCACCACTTTTTTATTCACTTACATATCCATGTTGTGGTAGGGATGATAAGTGTTGAAAGTGTGTTGGTACATCCTCATGTTTTGGTAGCCTTGTCTTGATACCCATATCAAGACGTCTCATTGTAGTTAGGTTATCTCATCATTGATTTCCCCTTGATTTGTTACATTGCTTGCATCATATCAATACATTTTTGATACTTACATTTTTTTATAAAACTTGATATAAGTTTCTAAATTGTATTGTTATGTTACTCACATAATATCAACTCCTTGTTATACTTAGACCTTTTTTTTTCAAACATTGCCTTGAGTTTTGGAAGGT
This sequence comes from Taxus wallichiana var. yunnanensis, assembly GCA_018340775.1. NCBI lineage: Eukaryota > Viridiplantae > Streptophyta > Pinopsida > Cupressales > Taxaceae > Taxus > Taxus wallichiana. Next base: position 137,739,529 of record CM031239.1, on the reverse strand, counting down.
GTTATAGTTACGCTACTTGCATCGTATCAATACCATTTGATACTAACATATTATTTTTCCTAAAATCTTGATTAAAGTATCCAAGTTGTATTGTTGTGTTGCTCACATTTTTAGCCTCCATTTTCAAAATTTGGACTTTGTTTGTATTAAAATCATTTAAGTATACCTTGAATCAAAATCACTTCAACCCATTTTTAATACTTAAGTCTTGTTTATTCCAAACTTGATTTAAGTATTGACATTGTGTTTTCATCTTGAACACAACAATCCTTAAGACATAGGGAGTATGTTCTTTTGTGATTGGATCCTTATTTAGTACTTGCTTGATTTTCCTTGTGACCTTTCATCATACAATTTCATCTCCTTGGAAATTATTTGATTCCTTGATTTAATTTTCCTTTATTCTCTCGGGATTCTTTGTGATTATTTGGAATTATTTGGGATTCCTTGATTCTTTGTGACATTTTCAGGTGTCATGCTACTTGATTTTTCCTAGGTTCATTATAGTACTTGTACACATTTTTCAAACCTTAGAAAAAAATTTCCTATCAAGAAACTCTTGAGACAATATGAACATTGGAAAAGTTTCCTTTGCAACCGTTGTGTTGCTAAATTTTGATCAACCATTTTGACATTTACACTAGTAATTTTTGTCCAAACCTTGTTGGATTATTGAAATTATGTCATCACGATGTATGTTTTTCTTATATTCCCTTCGAAATTCATTGGAGCATCCCCATATTTGTATAATGTCTAGTTGGTCATCTGCTACACTATGTGAATTGACATAGAAATTCCTTCCATTTGAAGGAGTTCAATATTACAATATAGGTCTAGGTATATTATTCCAAAAATTTCAACCATGACTGACTATCACATGGTTCCTCACTCTTACAACAATAGGGAACATAGGTTTAGGCATTCACATCAAAATATGCTTATCATGACTAAAACTTGATTATTTCATTACACTAGAGAACATGTTCGGCTACCCCTTTCCCCATCTTTATCTCATAGTTAACGATTTGATTTTAATGATTATAATCCATGTTATTCTTCTTTTCCTGTTGGTCATCTAATTATTCTAATCCAAACTATTATTCGGATTCTCCTTAGTCTCCTAATCCTTATCCAATAAATTTTCTTCTAAGGAATAACCAATCTCCCCAAATATGTTTTCCTCTTTTAAAGATTCGTGTGACTTGAAGCTCCCCAATCATTAATCTAATTTAAAACCAAATTCATGGTCTTCACTTTCTATACAAGACCCCCTTTATTAATCAATTCAATGATGGCTTCCTCTTTTGAATATCTATGTGACTCCAAGTTCCTCCAATCAAACATTTAATTTGACTCTTGAGTCATGGTCCTCCCTTTCTTTCACGTAACCCACTTTATCAGTTGCCTCAATGACCTCTTCCTACGTTAAAGATCCATGTGACTCAAAATTCCTCTAATCAATCATCCAAGTTTATCCCTACATCCTAATCCACTAAATTTCTATGCAACCATATTCATCTACATGCACTATGTCATCTTCTAAGAAAACTAATACCAACCTATTCAAAATCCACATCTTCTTCCACTCATGAGACATCTAAATCCAAATCTACTTCGTCTCTTGAGTCATCTTCTTCTATCAATCAAAATCCAATCCCTTTTAGCCCTGGATCATTTCAATAATTCTTTAGTATATCTTCATTAATATTCAAAGGATCAATATCTGTGTCCATGTCAAACCATTTACAAGAAATGATGTGCTAAGATATCATTTCAAAGCACTATCTCGATTCATTTTGGACACCATAAGGTTAAACCATCCCCACATCTACATCATCAAACATCTTCCAAATCTTCCACACTTGTTAGACCTATTTATTTTGATCAACCTAGTATCATCGACCAAAAACGACCCATACCAATTGATTTATTTCAGAATGAAGAAGTGATAGGAAAATTCATGGGGCTACATGATGACATTCCTCTAGAGGACCATGCGAAAGGATTCTCTTTTGACTTCGATGCATTCACATATTATTTGGAGGAAGTTGATTCCTTTTGTCAAAAAGAGGATGAACCTAAGATCATCAAACTTTATCCTCCTCTTGTTCTTCCATTTTCACATTCCCCATTACATGGAGAAATTTTGGATCTGTTATTAATCCATGGCCTATATTCTCATCACCCAATAATTCCTTACATATCATGATTCCTCAATCACAATCTCTCCTTGGGTCACCTTATAGGATCCTATCATCTTCTTCTATATGTGGGCCACCTTCTAGTAGCTCTTCATATTCTAATTTTGGGTTACCTCAAGGTATCCATTTATCCTTTATTCTATGGCCATGTCTTAGTATCGCTTCATATTAAATACTTGGGCCACGCCCTAGTAGCCCTCTATCTTTTATTTATGGGTAAATTCCTAGTATCCCTTCATATTCCATCTATGGGACACCTCCTAGTATCCCATCATCTTCCATCTATGGGACACCTCTTGGTAGCCCATTTTATTCTATACTTGGGCCACATCCTAGTATCCCTTCATCTTCTATCTATGGCTCACCTCCTGGTAGCCCATTTTCTTCCATCTTGGGGCCACATCCTAGTAGCCCTTCATCTTCTATTTGTGGCTCACCTCTTGGTATCCCATCCTCTTCAATTCTTGGACCATATCCTCTTTTTCCATCATATCATCCTTCTATTGACAACTTTGGTAAGCCCACCATCGTTCCTAACATGCCTCTCATCAATCCTAAACATCCACTTTCTTCTCCCACTTCTCGGGATCATACAAATCATGCATTAGTTGGTATGAAACATAAACATTTTATTCGCCAAGATAAACTTAAAAATATTAAGATCTCCAAAGCTCCATGCAAATCCAAAACTCACAAATCTGATTTGAAAACATGATTCAATAATACACTCCAATGTAACCATCAAGTATGGAGAAAATTGCAGAAATTTATGGATATGGAATTCAAGATCCCATATAAAAATCCATGGTGAAAGATAAGTCACAGTCACTTATCTAATATGATCTCACCATGGTCATCAATATTGGAGATAATATTACTCTTGATAAGCAAACACTCCTAGTATCCCTTATTAAAGAAATCGTAAACATCGTTGTCGGATCTTCTCACGCGGAGTGGAATTTTGGTCCCAACTTTCCAATAATTCATATCCATCATATTCTCCCTTCACATTTTTTCCTTCACAAAACCATCAAAAATCTAAAAAAATCAAACCAATTCAAAAATAAAAAATGAGAACTTTTTTAAAACATTACAAAAAATCAAAGGTACAAAGATCAAAGATTGCAATCAGGTATTGCATACACATGGATGTTCTTTCTTCCCTTTATTTCCATTACTCTACAATAAATCCATCATTTTCATCCCTTGATGATCTTTTTGTTAGTCTATTCACACTCATTGTGTGAAATTTATCTATATGGTATCTGTTTGACCTTGGTATTTTATCACCTTGGTAAATTAAAGAATGATTGACCTCTTAGATATCCTCTCACTATCATACATCTAATAAACTTGTTACTAAGACCTTTTGGCTGTATTTTTGATACTAATAAATGTTATCATCATAGTCACTTCCACATCCTTGCATCAAGCCATCATTGGTTATTAACCCCTTATAAAAACAATTGAGAGAGATGAAATAACTTTTTAGAAAGAAAAATTTAATAAAAATCAATCAAAAATCAAAAGAAAAGAAATATATAAACTCTCTCTTGGGGTATTTCTAGTATCTCCATCGGGGATATGGATGCCTAGATGGCAGTAGAGTAATGTTGTGACTAGAATCATATACATCTCCATTTGGCCTATGGATGTCTAATTGGCAGCGGCGTAATGTATGAATTTCCTTCCACCCTCAATTCAAAAATAATATTTCAAAATAAATCATTCTGCACATTGGATAGTTTTTCTTCTTTTATTTCCATCAAATATTCACTTCAAGAGGCAATTATTTTCAATGTGCACACACTTTGGATCTTGATGAGAAAAAAATATTAGTATGTTACCAAGTGTTGTTTATAACTTGTTCATACTCTTGATTTAGTCTACATCTTGTCTCACGATTAGTGCCTTGGGCTAATCACCTTTCCATTTCTAATATTCTAGCTACATTTTCCATATCCTTCCATATTTTTGTTGTTCTTCAACTTAATTTAGAACATCCATGTGTATAAGATCTCTTTTTTACCATGTTTGAGGGAAATTTTGTCCCTTCTTTCAATCAATGTTTTTCTCGTTATTTCTATCATCTATTTCTTGGCCATCCTGTATTACGGGCACTCTTTCTCCTTCCTATCAGTTCATTAGTTTAAGTTCATCATCATGTTGAACCTATCTATCTTAGCCTTAATCCAAATTATCTTCCTCTTGTATATACGTGTAGGAGTTTCCCTTGTAAATTCTCACTTTATGCTAGGGCATCATTGCATCTTCATTTTCATGTACATAGCTTCATAAAACTTTCAAGAAACCCTAGAAATTCATAAAAAATTCAAAAATCCAAAACATTGGCAAAACCTCAAAAATCCAAAAGTTGGTAAATCCAGGTGTTTCAACAACCAAATATTTCATAGGACACAACATCCTCGAAGATCAAAAATTATCCTATAAAACATATTTCCTTGGTTATTGCCTATTCTTGCATGCAACATGTGGGTCATTTAAATTTTGCCTTCATTAGTAAAGTTATCTTTCTTGTTATGTTTGTATTCCCTTACACAAGTAGTTGTTTGGGGTAGTTTCATAGTGCACGATTTATTTTTCATGGGACTTTTATGTCCTCCATTTATTCACCTTGAATGTGTCCATACTTAAGGTTCCATTTTTAACCATTTTCGTATAACTCAAACATTTAGGAAATGAAGCTTGATTAAAAAACATTGGTATAACTATCTTGAACGTTGTTTTTTTTAGTACATTTGTTTGTGTTGTTTCTTTGTTTATATGTTTGTTTACTTTATCATATTACATTATGTTATCTATGTTGTTTTGAGTCAGTCCTTGTATGCTCATATCAAATAAATTTGATCATGAAATGATGACATTGATCATGTGGCAAAATGATGAGAAAAAGGTGTTTCTAAGCTAGATGTTATGTTTGTTATCTCCATGTGCGAGTTGTATTCTATCACACTTTCTACCAATCATATTCCACATTTTCTCAATTATACCAATGGCGAACTAGGTCTAATTCAAATCTCTTTCATAACCATCCATAATTTATTCCAAAACACATTGGGTAATAGGGATTATATGTATCCCTCCTCCCCATGTTTCTTCTATCCACTTTGAAACAATTTTTTTTCTTTCCCAATCACTCACATTGAATACTCACCTACTACGATTGTGTCAAATCTTATTTTTCCTTCTTCTTTTCAATTTTTGATCAACCTCTTTCATCACCCCATTGACACTAGAGGTTGCATCCTTCATTCTACTAATTTTTTCTTCTAGTCCTTCAAGAATTAATTGTCTATAAATGTCTACTATCTTTGAAGTGGCATCTCTTTCATTACACCACCCCAAACAGGGAAAATTTAGACACCTAAAATTTGCCTACACAATTTTAATACTAAAATTGCACTAATTGTCCTCTTTCCCATCATTTTCTTTATAATTATTGATTTCCCACTAATTAACTAACATTCCCCTCCATTTCAGTCAATTAATGACACTTCGTTAATTAACTAGCCTTTCCCCATTCTGAATGCCAATTAACGTCACTTCGTTAGTTATAATCCTCCTCTAATAAATTAATGAACTCTTATTAGTTAATTAAGCATTTTAACCTTGTATTTAATTAAATAAAATTTCTTATTAATTAAACACCTCTTTTAAATCCTCTAAATCCTACCTATTTCCTCTAACTCAACTTGAAATATATTTCTAAGCTTATATTAGCCTATTAATTAATCCTAGTTGATTAATTAAATCCTCTCCAACTCCCATGAGTTGCTAATCACTAATTAATTCCCTCTAATCATGTTTATCCCTTCTAATTCTACTTTATCTTTTATCCCACATTCACTAGGTTTCTAGCTTCTCCCAAATTGGAAATTTATATAAAGAACCTACCTCCTTCCTTCCAAACTTACACCACACTTTTGCTAGTGATATTATATGCACATGATAAGGGCATTTCTCATTGGAATATCTCCTCATTATTGCATCCATTATTCTCATAAGAGAGTAGTAAAGGAAGATCCAAACATGGCCATTAAGCCATTTTGGTGAGATTATTTCCTCTTTTTGGAGATAACATTCATTTGATTGCTTATGATCAAGATAGGTTCATAATAGAGAGAAATCATACATATAAAGCACATCCAAATTTCAAAGGGATGGCTTAGCATTTAATGTTTTTCATGTTGGATGCATTTAGATTATATTTCTCTTTCAATCTTTATCATGGTGTTTTTGGTAGATTAACTAGGTTAGGATACTACTTAGTCTTAGTTTCTTTGCATTAACATAGTTTTATTTATTCACATGCACACAAAAGGAGATTTTGAGTGGATAATTTCATACCGAACAGTTATATTGATCGATAAGTATGGATGTCATTTCATCCAATTTCCCACATTCACCTTTATAAGGGTCCAAGGATTTGATATTTCTCCTTGTAGGATACCAACGTAATCAAGTGATAATATTATAATTTTTCAATTGTGTATGCGGTTGTCACATGCCCATACTAGGTGTAGGAATTATAAGAAGAAAGGTGTTTCATCTCTTATCTCTCTTGGAATCTACTCATGTAAAAATATTGTAGATGTAACAAACATTAAAACATCCTTCTTCGATCTCATTTTGTATTCCTATCATTCATTTTTACACCCCTATAAATAGATAAATTAATAGATCTCGGGTGTTGGTAGCTGATTAAGGCATGCTTTATAATTTACTGGGTAGCTCATGGGTTGGCTTGACTGATTTGGTCTCTATGCGAGCTGCAAAGAAGGGTTGAAACCAAGTTTTTTTAATGGGTGAGCTATTTTTTGGTGACCTAGGCAAGTCGGGATATTGGATGAATTTCGTAAGCTTGGTGAGTTGTGTAGATTGTGGGATTTAGTACCCATCGAAAGCATTAATAGATGCTGCAGGATGGTAACATTTTTATGCTACCGGTTGGTATAAAATGTAGATGTTACCAGTTGGTAGCATTTTATATTATCAGAGACGGTAGTAGGAGTAGGAAGGTTGTAGGTGAAAAATGGTGCACAAGCACCGATAACATCCTTATATGGTCGGCCAATAGCACTCAAAATTTTACTAGGTTTGGTAGCATGTATGGTTTCTACCGGACATAAGTATGGGTCAATAGTGGGATGGCGGATCAATGGTCGCAAGGATGAAGAACGTCGGTAGCACTTTTAATGGTAATGGCCGACATCAATTTTTTTCCTAGCAACTTGTAGTGGAATGAATTTTTTCATGCAATGATTATGCAAGGGCCTAGTAGAAGTAAAACTTGCTACTCGACTAGTTGCATTTATACAACCAATCGATAACAAGAGATAAGATAAAGGAATGAGGCTGGTTGATAGGAGAAAACTTTCTCCCGGCTGAAACTAGAAAGAATCATCCAACTAACCATGAGGGGAAGAAAAATATACCATCTAGGAGTAAAATTACATGTTATTAGCTACATGCGGGAGCAAACTAGACATTAATGGAAATAGTAAAATTTTTTTCTCATCCACCAGTTTAATGAGGAATGACACCCATGACTTCCCATGTAATCAAACTACCAATTTTTATGGTTCCCATACCTCTTTAATGGAGTCTATCGATTGGTGAGGAAATTTCAAGGATCTTCATCTATATATCATAAAATCCACCTCATTGTTGTAGGGGATACATTATGGAATGTAAAGGAACTTTATCAAAATTATTCCAGCACTTTTCTAAGTTGCACACCTCGAATTTAGGCATTTTGTAAAAGAGTTTTTCCTTGTATCTACTCTGTAATGGATTATGCATCCCTATGAGTAATAAAATTTTTGTTTTATGGATTTTCCTTCCCTAACTCGAGTTGTATTGCATTTCTTACCTTCTATTATATTTACAGGTATATTGTGCATGTTTCGATCTCTTTGTAGGACCCAAACTTGTTGTGCCCCATGAAGATGGAGATGTAAATGTTGTTTTAGATTGTGACAATTTTTTCTTCCTCTCCCACTCTATTCACTCCCCATTTTCACTCACTTATAATATATCCACTCCCCTTGTTCTTTGTGTCATATCCTCCTTTAGTTTGGGAATTTTATTTTATGCATCTCTCTCTTCCTGGTCCCTTGTAATTTTAGGTTTGTGTTAGAATAGTTACATTTCCCTTTCTAGGAGTAGTGTTAGCATTAGGAATAGGTAGAGGAACAATCCTTCTCTTGAGTTTTTCACAATCGTAGGGGTCCCACACCTTGAGATAATCCCATGTTACCTAGTTTCAAGGTGATTGCTCATTTATGGTTTATGGAATATCAGAGGGTGTTGTAATTTGGTGATAACAATTTTGGCACATCAGGTGAGACCAAAAGAGGTCAAATATTTCTTGTTTTATCAAGATTGGGTGTGTTTCTATGTGAAATTATATCATTTAGAGGCTTTGCGAAAGACATCGACGACTCTAATTAGAAAAATCACTAGTTTTTATAGCCAAAGTTTCTTTGATTCATGAAAAGGATCTAAACTAGGCCTAGGACAAGAGAAGAAGGGATATTTGAATATTTATAACTATCTCTAGGCAAAACAAGACAAGTCCAGAGATCTCCATCTCCACAAAATAGGAATATTTCAACACCCACACCTGATAGGCCATTTATTCAATCAACTAGAGTTATTAGACCAATCAGAATGGATCAACAACCACCAAATCCATTTGTCAATTTTATGGGTAGTAGTCAACTTAATATCAATGGAAAGAGTCCCATTCCAGTGGTAGCATTAAAAAACATTCCATATTTCATTAGAGAGAATCACACAACCCCAATTTATCACATCCAGGACATTGCAAATGTTTTTCCCATTCATGAATTTGTTAATATGGATATGTCAGTAAAAATTCTTGCCTCTTATCTCAAAGTAAAATCTTTACAGTGGTTCAGAAGCTTAGTAGCGGGATCAATTTAGAACTAGAATGAACTATGCTCAAGACTTTATAACCAGTTTGGGGAAAGGGAAGACAATTTATCTCTTTTGGAGCAATTGAATACAATCAAAAGAGCACGAAATGAACAGATGGATAAATTTAATTTCATATTCTAAAGAACATGGGAAAGGATTCTAATTACCATAATACCAATTGTTGAAGGTGCATTTCTCTATTTCCTCAAATCTCTAAATTCTAATATATATGTCATGATACAATCTATGGAAGGATATCCTTATTAGGAGCTTATGCCATAGCCATTAGAGATGAGAATTTCTTAATTCAAGCATGTAAAATTTCCTCTAGGCCACCTATTCCTATTTATCCGAAATGGGAATCTTAATTCGGAAAGAAACCTAAGTTAGCCCCTATTCCGCCCTAAAAATATGAGTTCCAATGAAGTTTCTACCTATTTTTTAGCACATCAACCAATGAAACTCAAAAATAAGGAGGTCAACCGGGTATAAATATGAAACCTTCTTGATTATATGTATAATTGATCATTCAAAATAATCTAGTACATAACTCGCATGATTGACTCCGGGAAAATTATCTCGTAATGCCTAAAAAATATTAGACTAGCTGGGTCCAAAGTGTGAACTTGTAGTAAAAGGAGTGGTGCAATTAGATGGGTAGACATTAGGAATAATTGGAATCATCAAGAATCTAAATCTAACACTACATGCATGCCCAAATGTCACCATCTAGCAAGACATATCATTCATTGATTAACCACCACTTTTTACTTTATGTTGATTAAGGGATTTCATGAGTAAAATTGGCGGTACCTATCGGATGATTGGTCTCACATGATTTTTCGGACAAGATATAGAGCTAAAGCTACTATCAGGTCAGATCCAATAACAAACTATCACATCAAGCCTTACATTTCAAGTCCAATCAATGACAAATGCTCAACCTTTAATCAAGAATATTTCCCAAGCACTCAAGAAATGGATGCTAAGGTTAGAAGCATTCAGTATTTGACACTTAATGAGTGGGATCACAAGAGACGTGCCTATGATCCATACAAAGATATGGAAGAGGCTGAATTTGGTATCTACCACCTACATGAGGAAAATGCACCTCTTCATAATATCACCAAATCAAATGATGAAGATGGGAATGAATTTTGGCAATTATTCTTCAATGGTTCAAGGAGCGGGGAAAGGTGCGGGAGTAGGATTAGTGTTGATATCTCCCAAAATTAACAATTATTACTCATATTTCTGGTTCCACTTTAGTTTCTCAAATAAAATAATTATGTATGAAGCATTAATCCATGGATTACACTAGGAAAGGGAAAGAGGTATCAAGAACTTATATGTTTTTTGAGATAGTGAGTTGGTTGTAAATCAAATTAGAAGCGCATCGCATACTGCTAAAAATGATCTCCTAAAGAGCTACAAGAATTAGGTATGGGATCTCATTGAAGACTTTGAGGCATTTAGCATTGATTATATTCTAAGGAAGAAAAATGAGGTTGGAGATAGACTTGCAGTAATTGGGGCAACATTTGATGTTGTTGAAAGTATCAAGAAGGATCAAATTCAACCTCATATCAAAGTAGTGGTGAGACAAGTTGTTCCAGAAAATAAAACAAGTTGGAAAGTGTTTGAGAGTGACCAACAAATCATAAATTTACTTTAAGAAAAAGTTGAATTCTCTTCTAAGAATCAAAACAAATTAGAAGAGAAGTATGGAGACCAGATTGTACAACTTAGAACCAACAAGATGCCTAAGGGTCTAGTGACTTTAGAGTCCATCTTCAACCCCGATGATTAGTTTAGGAAAGAAAAAACAAATATAGTGGTAAGGGTTGATGATGCAAAACCTATCTCAGTGGAATAAGAAAAATCTCTTCAGATTGACAAGGTATGTACCTCTCGAGAAAAAAAAATTGTGAAACTTTTTCAATAGTTTCTTGATGTTTTTTCTTGGAGCTATGAGGACCTTAGAGTTTTTAACCCTGGCTTAGCCTAGTATACAATTAAATTGGACCCTATAGCTAAGGTTGTTAGATAATAAAAGAAGCCCGTTAACCCACATATTGAGCCTCTCATGAAAAAGGAGTTGAAAAAACTATTTGAAGTGAGCTTAATTTTTCCCATCAAACATTCATCATGGGTGGCTAATCTAGTTCCAGTTTGGAAGAAGAATGGAGAGATCAAGATGTGTGTGGAATTTAGGGACTTGAATAGGGATTTATTTAAGGATCATTACCCACTCCCCTCCATGGAAATTTTTTTTTACAGGATGGTGGCGAGTTCAGAATGTTTCTCTTCTTGATGGATATTTAGGATACAACCAAATCATGGTGAAAGAGGAGGACCAATTCAAGACAACTTTCACCACAAAGTGGGGAACATATGCTTATAGGAAGATGTCATTTGGTCTATCAAATGCTGGAGAAAATTTCCAAAGGGCCATGGATATGGAATTCCAAGGGCTAATCAACAAAATTTTCCTTATGTACCTTGATGATATCATGGTGTGTTAGAATTTAGAGGATTCTAATTATTACGAATTTAATCAACCAATGCATTTAAATATTAACATAAACCATAAAACATTAAATGTTAAACATTATGCAATGTAATAAATAAAATTACATAACATATTAATTAAGTAATACATACCAAAAGTAAGAACACAATGACACAATGTTTATAGTGGAAAACCCCAAATAGGGTAAAAACCATTGTGAAATAACCTTTTACTTTCCAAGAACCAAATTTACATCCAATAACTTTCACCTCCTCCTTTCAACCCTAATCACAAGGGTAAAATAATATTCACCTTTGATATTTCATTCAAACATATCAAATGAGGACCTAAAGTCCTTTTTATATTAGGTGATCGAGTATGTCTCTCGACCCACCTTTTCAACCTTATCAGTTGACACATATACCTAGGTTTATAATATTTAATATTAGAAATATAATAATTTCATGATATTAAATATTTAACCAACATTATATACATAGGTTAGCATATTTAATAATATAAATATAAATATTTAATATTATTAGATATTAACCTATATATTTGTGATGGACCCATATACATTAAGGGTTGACTATACCACTTAATCATTATGTTCCAACACTCCCCTTAATGTTAAATGTGATAACATATTTCAATAAATTACTTTCTCGTGGTACACTATAGGATTTACAATCTTTAAACCATAAAGGTTTTAGGATAGCATATTGGTTGAAGGAATTATAACACCTTCATCATACTCAAGTTACCTTTTGATAAAAAAGTATTTGGAATCCCAAATATCATCCCATGATGAGTGGCTAAGTAGTATGATTTGTGAGTTTTACATGTTCTCATAGGTTCTCATAAAAGGGTATTGAACCCAATAATATAGGATAATTTTTAACCAAAGACCTCCTTAACAATATGCTTGTATTGGATGTTTACAAGTAAACTCAATAGTACTAAAGAGTTTTGAAGACCTCCTTTAAGATTTTTCTACACTTGTTTCTAAAAAAATCAAGAAGGAATATATGCCCGAAGTTCTTTTACACTTGCCCAGGTATTTTTTTACACTTTCTGAAAGTCTTTTACAAAAAACAAGTTCTATAGGAGGTGACATTGTCATGCATACTCCCCCTCAATGGAAACTCCAACAATCCAAGTTTTTCATGAAAGTGACAAAAATTTGTAGTACTCAGGGGATTTGTGAAGATGTCAGCAACATGTTCTTCAGTCGGCACAAACTTGAGATCTATCTCACCACTTAGCACCTTCTCACGGATGAAGTGTATATGTATCTCAATGTGCTTCATCCTCTGATGTTGTATTGGATTATGTGCAAGAGCTATGGTGCTTTGGTTATTGCAAAAAAGGAACACTACCTGGATCCTTCATCTTTATCTTATTGAACAACCTCTTTAGCCATAGAGCCTCTTTTGCAGCTTCTATTGCACTTCTATACTCAACTTCTATTGAAGAGATAGAAATAATTGGTTGTTTTTTGTTGCACCAAGTAATGACACCTGCACCAAATTTAAACATATAACCAAAAATATATTTTCTATCCAATACATCACCAACATGATCAAAATCACAAAATCCATATAAGTTAGCATTTTCATTCTTAGTATAATACAACCCATAATTGATTGTTCCTTTAATATATCTAAGAATCATTTTTACAAGATTATAGTGATCTCTATAAGGTTTCTACATAAACCTGGAAGCAATTCCTACTCCATAAAAAATATATGGTCTAGTTATAGTTAGATAAATAAAACTACCAACTAACTACGTAAAATTAGGATCATAGTTTCACATGCAAGATTATGATCAATATTTAGTCCAAATTACATTGAATTATAAAATTATTTACAATCAATCATAATAAAAATTTCAATACATTGGTTGTGTTGGTACCCAAATTGATTCTCCCTTAGGTGTTGAGCAGCATCACAAATCAAGCAGGATGCTTAGAGCAGAGCGAATCATAAAATAATTCGTTTTGTGGCCAGGGATGAGATTCACCTAAATATTTTTCACTTAGACGTTGGAAAAAATGGATAGCATCATACTAAGGGTTTGATCTACCCTCACTACTTTAGGTTGTGCTTTCAACCAGGGTGAGAGGACCGATTATGTAACCTATATTGATGAAGAAATATCAATAAATCTTTCTTTGCATAGTTTTCAAGATGACCTTGAGAAAATATGATCAATACACCACAATAAAACTCTCACGAGTTGTCACTTCTAGAGAATGGAGATATTTTCTAGACAAGGTTCAGGTTACTAGAGACATTAATTGAAACTTGATTGTTTCTGCATATTTTGGCATTGGAATTTGTTCATTTATGGATACACAGTACAAACAGGGGTAGTTCTTGTAGAATTCATCGTTTAAGATGTTTTTTGGTGGGAAGTTAAGTAGGATAAAGTTTATTATATTAGATCTTTGAGAACCTTTAACAAATACTAGAAAATTCACAAAACATAATGCTTCAAGATAACCAAAATACTCCTTCAACTAGAAGGTGTGTAACAATGGAAGCCCAGAGGTACATGATTTCATACATTCTTCAAGAATTCAACACAAAGGATCATGTTAAAGACTCAATTAAACATTAGAAATCCCTGGTTCATCACGTCTAAGATACACTCATAGACTAACAAACAATCTTTGTCAACATAATGAAAGTAAAGTGATTTTAAATTGTTTATTTGCATTACAAGATGAAATCTCTTCTCATAATGAAATTGCAAATGCCACAATACTAACACATGGATGAGATCTTGTGTGACTTATAGATATTCTAACATAAGATTGCAACAGGAACAAGAAAAACTATTTGAAAACATTCTGAAATGAAGCAAACACAATAATGCCCATGATCAACATAGATTAATTCAAGACTTATTAAATTCATCAGCTGGGGAAAGTTTCATAACAATCTCAGAGCTCATCAATGGTTGTACACTTACAACCAACTTGACATGATTAAATTTAAAGGCACAGGAAATAAACGGGTTTCTCAGACAATTTCTCAAGAAGATGGTTTTCTCAAACTTTTTCATAAAAATAAAACCCCCCCTTCTTCTCATCACTTTTACATGCTTTTATATGACCTTTTCAATTCAAATATCTTTCCCCCAAAAAAATAATATTTGAGGGAATAATTCTTTGTTACACATTCATTCTAAAAATGGTATTCATGCACTTCATCTTATACTACCAGGTGTTCGAAACATGAGTCATTTTGATGGGCTCCACTTGTATTTGACTAGGATGTCTAGTTATTACTTTTAACATTTTACTTGAACCATCCCCCATAGATCTTGATTAAGAAAAATCTCGAATGATAACCTGAGCATTTCCAGATGTTTGTTGACATGACACACACCTATGCTCATCTCTTAAAACCTTCTCGAGATCAGTGCACTCCACTTTTGGTCTTATTGGCTTAAATGCTATAAAGGATGTATGTCAAATCACCATGATTTACTAGTTTTACTCGTTTATACTTTCCTTTAGTCTTTAAATTTCCCTTGTGTAAACTGAGCAAGATCCCTCCTACCTCATGGGAAAGATTTTTCCAAATTGAAATATGTGTCTCTGTTGTATATATCTTTTCCCCGGGTAGATATAGACAAGCAGGAGAATGGAGAAATCAAAGAAGCTCATAGCCCAAGGCACACGGAAGAGGATGATGACACACACATGAATGTGCCCTTGGCGCACCTTTAGGAGCGCAGCAATTTGAGCGCCGACAGAAGCGAGGCCACGGCGTAGGTATTGACGGCCATAACTTTCGATTGGGAGCTCAGATTCATGTAAGGTTAGACTTTTGGAAAGCTTACGAGGTCCTCTGTCCAACTACGATTTGGATATATTTAATTGGGTGAGAACAAATTCTTAAAAATGCAAAATACAGTTCACCACTTTTGGGTTATTTGGGGCTCTCATCTACCACCATAATGAGATGAGTTAAGTGCATTCTGGAGGTGGTTGGGGCAGATTTCGAATTCCTCTCTCTTTTCTCTCTCATTCTTCCTATAAATTGTAAGGAGGGGCTTCTTTCTAAAGGTTGGACATTCTTGTTTTGCCCCTCCCTTATTCTCTTTGGCAGGTGAACTTGTGGAGAAAAAACCTCCCATTTGAAACTGTAATGCAACCTTGCCTCTTGGCATTTTGCAGTGTGTTGTATCAATATTTGGAGCAAAATAATGCATGTCGTGGATGATTCTCAACCCTCTCTATATTCATTTGCATCCCCTTGATCCTTCACTATGAATCTGGCTATCTGTGCATGATCTTGCATTGCATTTTAATGGTCTGTGTTTATTGGCAAGACATGTGTTCTTCATTCCTCGGTGCATCACCTCTGTTAGTTTAGGTTTTATTTTATGCATTTTCTTACCCTATATCCTTGGCAAGTTAGATTAGGTTTTTAGTAAACCATTTGCATTTTCTACATGTGCATCTGAACAGAGGAATAGGAACCGGCCTTCATCCGGAGAGCTTTTCCAATTTCGCAAGGTCCCACACTTGGGAAAAGCTCCATGTTATGCAATCGTACTGAGAGTCTCAACCCATCATGTTGCAGAGTCCCAGGGGTGCTGTGATTCATCATCAATAGTTTTGGCACGCCCGATGGGACCAAGAGGTCATTCTACAAGATTTGAAGGAACTTTCAAGAAATTTGGACTTAAAAAATTATAGGTTTTACAGTTTTAGTTTTTTCACCTTCCAGGCTGAACTTTGAAATCAATTTTCAAGGGTTTAACTTGCTCAAAACAACTCAAAATTTCACCAGTTGATAGATCAAGGACCTAATCTTCAAAAGGGTATTCTTAGATTTTGAAATTTTGAATTTCAAAATTTCATGGTTTTTTGATTTTTGATTTCGGGTTTAAGAAGTCGGCATTTTTAGGTTTTCGGGACTGTCATTCCAAATCAAGTTCCAAACTCTAAAATATCAAAAATACAGGTCTTTCAAAATTCTATTTTTAAATATTGTCAGGTTTGGTGTGTAACTTGGTAGGATCTAGCCTTTTGAGGCTCACTTTCTAACACATCTGGCGACTCCGAAGGGGATAGAATTCAGCGGTGTAGCAGCAAAAGTTGCCCAGGCATATGAGAAAAATTCAAACCAGGTCCAATACTCGAGAAGAGGGGCTATTTTTCCACTTGCAACTTTCACCAGGCAGAGGAAGGA
Source organism: Taxus wallichiana var. yunnanensis (assembly GCA_018340775.1). Classification (NCBI taxonomy): domain Eukaryota; kingdom Viridiplantae; phylum Streptophyta; class Pinopsida; order Cupressales; family Taxaceae; genus Taxus; species Taxus wallichiana. Next base: position 137,722,637 of record CM031239.1, on the reverse strand, counting down.
GAGGAAGAAGACCACAAATATCACCATCTCCACCTAACAGGACTTTGTCTACACCTCCACCTAGTAGGCCTTTTCTCGCATCAACCAAGGTTCTTAGGCCAATCATAATGGCACATCTAGCCACCGAATCCCTTTGTCAATTTCACGGGTAGTATTCCACTTGCCCTAAATTCTCAGAATCAAATTCGAGTTGCAGCACTAAAGAACATACCCTATTTCACGGGAGAAAATCATACTACTCCTATTGATCACATCCAGGATATTGCTAATGCATGTGCAATTCACGAAATAAATTAAATGGATGTTGCGGTCAAGTTGTTGGCTTCATCTTTCAAAGGTAAGGCCTTACAATGGTTTAGGAGCCTAGCAGCAGGGTCTATTATGAATTGGGACCAACTTTGTTCAGCTCTTTGTAACCAATTCGGGGAGAGGGTGGACAATTTGTCTTTATTGGAGCGTTGACAACAATCAAAAGGGCTCCTAACGAACAAATGATGATTTCAACTTCAGATTCCAACGGACATGGGACAGGATTCCAATAGCCGTTAGACCAACCACCGAAGGAGCATTCCTTTATTTCTTAAAGGCTATAAATTCAGACATAGCCATGATGATCCAATCAATGGGAGGAACAACGCTGCCAGGGGCCTACGACACAGCTATTAGAGCAGAGAATTGTTTGATCCAAGTGCAAGCTTGGACCAAGGCCACCAATGCCTCTCTATCCAGATATGGGAAATCCTACAACCAGTCAAGCACCAGAGTTGAATCCCATTCCAACTCCTAGAAATCAAAGCAATAATGAGGCGTCGACTTCTTCAAATACTTCAAAGGAATTGCAGGAGGTCATGAAACAACTGCAGAACCTTGGAAATGAACTAGTGACTATCAAAAGACAACAAGCTCAAAGTGCTAGACCATATCAGCCTCAAGCACAGTACCAAGCTAGGCCCCCATACCAACAAAATAGACCACCACCTCAGGCTGCAAATCAAAACCAAAACCAAGGACAACCTCAAGCTGCCAGGCCATTTCGACCGTATGATCCAAATGCAATGATGTCCTCAAGAGCTTTGGTCCCGACACAAAATAACATGGCACATGAGTACGACTGGTGTTACCCTTGCAATCTACCTCACAATCAGTCAGCATGTTTCAATGGTGCACTAAATCAGGCCTTGATGGTGCAAACCATTGGTGTTGCTCAAGAACCAAGCCAGGAGGAGAATCAACAGCAACAAATGCAACAAGAAGGACCTCCAACAGAAACCACATTGGCAAATTGGAAAATGGAAGACTTCTGTGGAGTTAACCAATAGCCTTTTCAAGGCGTGGCTGCCAACACACGGTCAAAGAAGAGAAATATAGGAGAGGGACAACCGTGTAATCCAGTTGTTTCTCAACCCACTCTTACACAACAAGGGGTCAGTAGACCAAACACAGCTCCAAATGTTCAAAATCAACCCAAAGTACTGTTGTAGTAACACACGCACATGCTCAAGCTCGAGAAAAATTTACACCAAGTAAGGGACAACAAAAGGACAATTCATCCCTTTCAAACATCATTGATCAAATGAAGAAGACGAATGTGAATATATCAATGTGGGAATCTTTATCCATCCCAGACAAAGAGATCTTCTACAAGCTGCCATGAAGAATTGGTCAACTTCAAACCAAGCAGCCCATATGCAAGAGAAGGTCCTCACGAATCGCTCGGCCACTGGGGGCAAGTAGTTGATAATGCCAAAGCAAATAGTGGATCAACTGGGTTTGAAATATGAGCCAGTGCTGAGAGGAGTAGTACAGTTAGATGGAACAGCAGTAGGAACTGTTGGAGTCATCAAGGGGTTAAGCCTAACACTACATTCCTATCCTAATGTTACAGTTCTGCAAGATGTGTCTGTGATTGACCTTCCGCCACTCTTTGCGTTGTGTCTATCAAGAGACTTCACTACAAAAATAGGTGGATATTTATCTACAGATTGGTCACACATGATTTTTAGGACAAGGTATGGAGCCAAAGCAACAATCAGGTCAGAACCAATTGCCAATTTCCATATTGAGCCTCATGTATCAGGTCCTATCAATGCAAATTGCTCGGCTTTTGATCAGGAGGAGTGTTCAAATGATCCAGAAATAGGTACTAAGGTTGAGGGAATTCCTGATTTAACCTTGGATGAATGGGCAAACAAGAATCATGAATTTGATCCATACAAGGAAATTGAAGAATCTGAATTGGGCGTGTATTGTATACACGAAGAAAATTCACCCATTCTCGACATCATTCAGCCTGAACAAAAGGATGAAAACAAAGTTTGGAAATTATTTTTCGATGGTTCGAGAAGCAGACAAGGTGCTGGAGGTGGTGCAATGTTGATTTCACCACAAGACATCAAATATTTTTCAGCTTTTCATTTCTAGTTTTCCTGTTCAAACAACATGGCTGAATATGAAGCATTGATTCATGGAATTCATTAGACTAGGAAAAGGGGCATAAAGAACTTGCAGGTGTTTGGAGATAGTGAGTTGATCATCAACCAAGTTAGGGGACAACATGCTACAAAGAACGAATTCTTTGAGGAGCTACAAGAATAGGGTATGGGACCTCATTGAGGATTTGAAGCTTTAACATTATGTCCATACCAAGAAGAAAAATGAAGTCGAGAGATAGGTTCGCAACAGTTGGAGCTGCGTTTGATGTGGTTGACAACATCAGAAGGAGAAAAACACAGCCACATATCCATGTGATTATGAGGCCAGCAGTTCCAGATAATAACACAAGCTGGCAGGTGTTTGAGAATGATCAACAGATCATCAATTTCTTACAAGAAGAGGCTGAATTCTCAGCTAGGAATCAAGACAGATTAGAGCAGCAGTATGGGGATCAAGTAGTGCAGCTGTGGACAAATAAGCTTCCTAAGGGTTTGGTAACATTGGAGTCTATCTTCAACCCTAACGACCAGTTTCGTAAGGAAAAGGCTAACATACAGGTCAAGAGAGAAGATTCAGGGCCAGTTCCGGTTGGGGAAGGCAAAACTCTTCAAATTGGTAAAGTGGCCATTGAGCAGGAGAAATCAGATTTCATACTGGCTTTGCCAAGAATATCTAGATGTCTTCGTTTGGAGCTATGAAGACTTAAGAGGATTCGATCCAAATTTGGCACAACATACCATAGAATTGGATCCAGATGCTAAGTGCATCAGGCAGAAGCAGAGACCGGTCAACCCTCACATTGAGCCTCTAATGAAGAAAGAGCTAAATAAGCTAATAGAGGCAAGCATTATATTCCCGATCAAGCACTCAAGTGGGTTGCAAACAATTCAGTTCTATTCCTTTACGCTTATGTATTTCTTTCATAACTCTAAGTAGAGAAGATTCTACTAGGATAAATGGCAAAGACACTCATGGCACAGTCTCATGGATATTTCCTTGAAAGATTTGAATCATATTTTTGACATGAGTGGCGTGGATGAAGATTTTGTTAGATCCTTGTTCAAAGTGGAATGTGCGGGGAGACACCAAAGAAAATTTGACATATCAACGGGTCTCGTATATAACTTTTAACCGAGGTTGATTAGAATAAATCTTGTGTTTACCTCCTTCCAAATCATGTATTTCCATCTTTTTAGATAGGAGCACATGAAAATGCTTGAGGAATTGAAAAGATACTGGTTTGAAAGGAGGCCTCAGGTCTCTGGGCAGACCAATTTTCAATGTCCCTTTTTATGCAATGAAGAGTTTTTTCAAAATAAATCCACGAGAAGTCATACATATTGTATGAAAAAACCTCCGTTGATACGGTGTTTGCCATCTCCAAAAATGGAGTGAATTAGAGAAGACAATTCAATTCCTTGAAAATAAACGGGAAGAAAATGTACCCTTGCCATCATGTCCATTATGATCTCATATCATCATCTCAGATGGAGAAGAGGACCAATCTATCTCTTCTCATCATTCAAGGGAAGAACTTTCTTCAGCTTGAGATAGCAAAGGGCGGTTTGTAACTTAGCTATACTCATGTTTGATGCATTGTGCCCCTCGTTTTGAATAGAAAATTCAAGGTCCTCAACCAATTCCTTCTCCAATGGAAAATCCACCCTTTTCCAGGAAGTGGGAAATAGGAACCAATTCAAAACCTCACATTTTCCCTATCACCAACTGCAGCATCTCCCCCTCTCAACACTTCAAACACCACTCTTCAAAGAAATCCTAAGACGTCATCCCTTCACAAGTGAAGGGGAAAACAAATTTATTTTCGGGTGGTCCTGGACCTCTGGATTGGGTATCATCTGTAAAAATAAAGTCAAGCTTGAGGAGATTATGGGTCACCCTAGGATGACCTTGGAGTCATTAATGGGTATGGGGATGTCCAGGGACATGACAGGGTCGATTATCTTTATACAAACATCATGTGGCTTTGACGAGTTTTACCTAGGAAGAATTTTTTTTTAATAGACTTCCCCTCTTTTGAGGGGAAGATATGAAGTAGGATTAAAGGATGTTTGAGTACTATTCTCTTTCCCTTTGTTTTGATCTCTAATGTATATACATATCTTTTTGTCATGGGAAAGGACCCTATAGAACCATGTCTTGTTTTTTGTTCAAATTACAATCAATACAAGTATGTCAATATTTCACATATCTTTTCTAAATGTATGTGAGATTTTAATCAAATATATTATGAACTACTACATTTTTCACATTCAATAGAACCAAATAAACAGTAATAATTCAAAGAGATAACTACATTTAATGTAGAAAAAACATCAATTCATAGTATCAGTTCAATGAAGTATGAAAAGAGAATATAAAATGAGGAAGAGAGTGTTCAAGCATGCTCCTCTTCTTTTGTATTTGTAGCCTCCTTCTCTTCATCATTTTCCTCTGCATCCAACTCCATTGGCAATATGGCCACATAAGCATCATATCTTTTGAATAATTCATTCATTTCATCTTCATCCGGTCCCAGTGGCGATGAAAAATCAATGTTTGTCTTGATAATACATCTAAACATTGAGTAATTTTCTTCTTGTATTAAAATTTCCTTACTTTCAACTCCTCAATCCTATTTTCAATTTTCATCATTTTTCAATAGTGTCATAGGAGAAGTCATCTTCTGGATATTACTTTCAAATGAACTAAGTAAGAAATCCAATTTTAAATCCCCATAACTCTTTTTAAATTTATCCACCACCATGTCTTCTAGCCTTCTATCAATGGCATAAAGTAAATCATCAACCCAGTCCTTCTTGACTTCAAGTTTTTTCTTGATTTCATTTAGGGTATCCAATCTGATCTTTGTCAGCTCTTCAAGAGCATACTAGCTCCTTTTGTGCTCTATTGGTACAATGTCTTCTTGCTCAACTAGTTCCTCATTGAGCCTTGTTATACGGTCAAGCTTGGGGAGAATTCCTTCCAAGTAAAAGATATCATTATCACAGTATTCAATTACTCCATCAATTTCATCTAAGTGACTTTTGAGATCTTCATATCTTGTCCTTGCTTAGTGATAACTTCCTTTCCCTTCTCAGTTAATCACCCAACCCAAGTGTCCACTACTTGGACCTTTTTAACAACACTATTCAATTTTTCCATACCTTCAAGGGTGTTCACAGAGGCACCTGCTAGCTCCTGACTAGTTTTCCCTATCAGCCTATTGAAAACATGAATTTAAGGCTCTAACTTTCTCCTTAAGTTGTTTCTTTGTTATTCCATCCTCATCTACCTTTTGTAGAAGACCACTTACAGCTTTAGACACTCCCTACTTTAGTTGTTCCCTTGATGGTTTACCCAAGGGGATGACCTGAATACTGTAATCATCATCAGTTATATCTTTTCTTGTCTTCCCCTCAAAAGGGGTTACTATTTCAAAAGTTCTTTCCCTAGATGAATCGATAAGGGTTCTTGTGATGGTTCTAGCCTTCTTTGGGGCTCTTATTTCCTTTGGAAAAGACAAGGTAGTGAGGTCAACTACTTGTATAGGAAGGGTTGTTTCTTCACTTAACATTAATTCACTAATCAAACATGTTTCAACCTTTGTTTCTTGCAATCCTTGCTGGATTTTGTCAGGTACAACTATCATCTGCATGGATACTTCTTGCTCCTTTTGTGTCAATATTTTTGTCTTCTTTGGAGCACTTGTCTCAATTTGGGTTGTTGATTCCTCTGGATGCTTCTCCTCCTACCTTGGAATTTCAGTTTGGTCATCCTTAACCTGATCAACCTCCATTTTCAAAGGGCCCTCCTTTGTTGTTTCTTCGGCTGAAAACATAGTGGTATGAACTTTCACTTCATTGCCCTTTTGTATTGAAATTTGGGCAATGGGCTCTTTTTCTCCCATGACTGGCTAAGTTGCCAAATCACTATCCTCTTTTCCAAGTGGCACCTTGGGAAATGTTATGGTAGGTTGATCTAATGGAAATGGATCTGCACTCCCCATTGAAAACTGTGATTCTCCACCAATGACAATTTCTTCATCAGCAATTAAGTCTTGTGCCATTTTCAGTTTATCTTCAAAAGACATTTTTTCTTCTTGGTGAACGTTATCACTCTCAAATATCTTAAAAGGAGTGGGAAAACCATTAATTCAATATCCATATCCTTTTCTACCACTAGTTCAAATTTTCTTTATACCGACAATAATTGTTTTGTGAAAAAAATTCTTGTGTTTTGAACCATCTCTTCACTTGAAGCACATGAGTACCTCCTTCTGAACCATTATCCTTTTCAATACTACCTATTGGTGTTAACAATGGTTCCTCCATGGATAACTTGAGCTTATCCAACAAATAAAATACCTTAATAGTATCTAAATCAATCACCTCAATTTACATATTTTCAAATTTATTCATTATTTGTATTGGAGGTGTAATAATTTCTCTAACAAGAAGAGCTTCAGAAATGTCTATACCTAAGGTGAAAAATTGGCTATCCACTTTATTGACTACAACATCCCCCTAAGGAACTGAACTCTGAGTGTTCTTTACTTCTTTCTCTACAAAGAATGAATGAGGGATTAAAGGACTTGATTGCTTCATACCTAGCAATGATGTATCCTATTGTTTCTCTATGTTAATAGTTCTTTCCATTTCGGGGATCAGTTAGCCCATCTATATGTTTGAATTTATTTGGTGTATGGGAACCTACCCTCACCAGGACTTGCTAATGGACAATTTTGGGTTTCTTGTGTGCCCTTTAAAACTTAATCAATTCAAGTGGTGCCCTTTTTTCCTCTTTGTGCTACTTGGGCTGAGTATGACCACTTCTGATAACTGCACTCATTAACTTATCAGTATTGTGTTGCTCTGACACAACATTTGGGAGGACCACATACAAAGCTAAACCCTTTCTCTTTTCCTAGAGTTGCACTGTAGGAGTAATTTGGGAATTTTCCATGGATTTAAAGAGTATTCTTTCATTTTTCTACCTGAGGGAGGACATGGAAGTACTTGTCTCACTTGTGGTTGTTTTCCATTTATCAAAAATCCCAACAGTAGGCCTTCTAGAGGGAAATAAAGGATTTTTTCCCCCTAATGGGTCAATCTTATCAGCATCCTCCCTCAGATGTGGGAGATCATCATCCAATTTTCCAAGACTTCTGAAGTGATTTAGAATCTTTGTGTTATGTATTTATAGGTCAATGTTTATCTGGATCAACCAAATCACTTTGTTCTCCTCATGAATTTTTTTTATCATTCTATAAGGATCATTAGATTCTTCCTCATCCACACTTAAGGGAGCTATGGGCTAAATTTATACCTTTTGATCAATATAGAATTTACTTATTGTATTTAAATCATCAACAAGTCCTTCTAGAATGATGACAACCTTGAAATCCACAACTTGTGACAAAGTCATCCTTGAAAAATATCTCAACCTAACATCTTCTTCATCTTTGTAATTCATCCAATAGTCCTCAAAGTGAGGCTCATGCTCGAAAGTATTAGCCACATTGTTAACCACCCACCGAATGTCATAATTAGGCCTAGCTACAAATGTCTCCATGGCCAAGCTCTTCATTTCTTCTCCAATCAATATAGATTTTATAATGGAGGGGCAAGAAAACTTACCAATTCTAATAGGGAATTTAACATTCATTTTGTGCCTCCCAACAATTAGCTTGTGTACATGCACTAATTTCCTTACCAATTTGCATACCTTGGTAACTTAATTTTTTCAGGACCTTGGCAACTTAATTTTTTCCTTCAAAACCACTAACTTTAATGTAAGTGAACTTCTTGTATTGAATGAAGTAACATCCATACTCCATAATTACTTGCCTTGCATGCTCATAAATTCTATATTGCCCTATTCTGGTTTGAACAAGCAAATAATTGGTGCAATGAAAGCATCATTTACTAATATGATATTTCCACTCAAATTAGTTAATTACAATTGGGGGAAATTTTCATGCATTGGGCACCGTTTAACATCAGCTTGTGGTGATAATGTGGGAAACACCTATGTGTTGCAACATTATATACCAGATAAGTCATCATATAAAAATCCAAGTTTGTAGTTTCCCCCATTTCAATTTTAGTTGCCAGGGTGGCCATATGATCATGAATTGAATCAAAATGAAAGTATCCCAACAAATATCTCCTTTTCTTTCCAAGATAATCCATATGTAGGTTGTCATCCATTCTTTAAATTCATTTGTAGTCTCCAAACCATCCATCCAACTCAAGAGCACAATGATATCTTCAACCTCTTTAATGAATTGAGCCCTAACCAATCTTTTGGGGACTTTGGCAGATGCCTTTCTATTTGTAAGGGGCCATTTTATGTTTATCAGCGTTGCAAATTCCTTCTTTTTTACTTCATAATCCTCCAAGGCAAGTTTGATACCAATAGTAATGGGGTTTGCAATTATAGGTAATTTCATAATTACCCTTATGGCTACCGGTGTTAATGTCAACATCATTTCCCGCTCACGTCTATAACTTTTTTGTTCTTAGAGTCATAATTCATTATGTAATACCACACTAACTTTGGGCATTGGAAAGAAAGTGGAATAACACCCACCAAGGAAATACAACTATCATGAATTTCCTTCAAGGATTCACTTATGTGGGCACTACTAAATCATTGACAAAAATCATTCAAGTCAGCATTCATCAAGTCTGTATCTATTATCCTGTCGAGGTCACTTGTGACCCCAACATACCCAAGGAAGAAAGTGGCATAGTCTTTATTTAAAAACCTAACTTTACTTTGACCGATTTTCCAATGAAAAAAAAAACAAAACATAGGAGTTTTGAACTCTTACCGGTTTTCTACAAGTGCCTGAGCAATTCCGATTCAAGATGGAAAGTTTCACACTTTTTTGGTTCATAAATTGAGCCCCACAATATTTCAAAAGAACTTCACAGATAAAAATGATGAAAGATCATCAAATTAGCAATAAAAGATGAATATATTCACATCCCCCAAGGTCCTTTGTTTACAATAAGAGAATTAATTGTGGCAAAATTAAATGCATTGCTTTACCGCATTGTTAACCTTTTTTTACAATTTCAAAATTGGGTCATCCACATGGAAAAGATCTTAGTTGAGTCATGCCTGGGGGACCTTTTGCATTTTATGCCACTCAGAGGAATTGTGTGCTTTTAAACATTTTGGCCTACCCACCCGCTTTCAATATAGGTTTAACATGTGGCTTTCCTAGGGCGCTGGCAGAGTCGTGGCTCATTTTTACACCTTTTTACCTTTTCAAAACAAATCTGAAATTTCCAAAATACCTTTGGCGACCAGCCTTCTTTTCTTTGATGTAGACTCAACACATATCTTTATCTAGGCAATTGTGGGGTCGCACTTCATTTTTATACCTTACTCTTTTTTTCAAAACAAGGCTAAAAGTTCCAAAGTATTCTCAGCGACCCGCCTTCCTGATTTTAACTTAAAAATGAGCACGTGTCCATTTACGGGCTCTAGGCATTCCTTTTACACTTTTACACCTTTCACCATAATGCCTCAAAATTCCAAAAGGGCCTGTCTCCCATGACCACTCGTCTTATGATAGGTGTACATCTTTGGGGTTAAAGTAAGAAGTTTTCTTCACCACTTCATATTCTTTGAATATCCAACTAAAAATTATCTCGAGCCATAAGACCAATTTGGCATTTTTTACAAATGTAACAAAAGTGACAAGTTCACCAAATAGACTGTCATGCCACGTCCAATTAAAGATGACCACATGTTTGCGGATGCTGGGACAAAAATAAAAAAGAAGGCATGATCATGGAAAATAAAAGAAGGGGAAAACCCATCATCTACGACCAAACAACTAATAGATATGCACGGAAAGAGAAGCGCCCAAGCGACATAGAGCTCAACATGATTCATGCCCATAGAGAAAGGTTTAACGACAACAACTTGATAAATATAAAACTTCATGCATCCACACAGGAAGAAAAAGATTATTTCAAACCACGCAGACTAAAAAAATTTAGGTCCAAAAGGGTGAGGTTAAAACCGAGCACCAACATTAGCTCCATTGGGGATGGGCACTCCCAGTGAGTGCCACAAGAACAACATAATACGAAGACAACAGACCATGTGCCAAAAATCCATTGGGCCATGGAGTCAAGAACCAACCTCAAAGAAAAGAAATAAAAACCAACCTCCCAAGATTGAACCGAGAAACCAACAAAAACTGGTCACCAGGGACCAGGAGAAACCGAAACAAAAAAACATGAAAAACAGAAAAAAAAACAAAAGACTATACATTGTACAATGATGTGTACCTTGATTATGAGAAATTAGTCAAGGAAATGTTTCAAGTGCCTACCATTAACAAGCAACTCAAGAAATTCCCCATCTAAGTCTTTTAGGAAAAAAGTGTGCTCGCCAATCCTAATATCAATAGAATAAGGGCCCATCCATAATGCGTCAAAATTTCCATGTTTTCCCTTATCCTCATGTCTGCTATCCCACAATAGCACAAGATCTCCCACAATGAAATCTCTTGGAGTTACCTTTTTATCAAATAATTTCTTCAATTTCTCCCTGAAATTCACATGTCTTTGGTGGGATTCTCTTCTCTCTTCATCTAATTCAACAATTTGATTAATACGAGCATCATAGGGACTGACCTCCGATCCTCCAATTGTTGGATAAATTAGTAAGAAGATAAATACACATGCGGGGCATATTTTACTTGAAATTTCCATATCTGATAGGATATCCTTAACCATGGTATGGGAACATAAGCTATGACTTTAGAACTCAAAATATATGGCCTAAAGATTTTGTGGCCCTAACCAAAGAAAAGGCATGTTTCTCCATGATAGTATACTTCAATTCTACTCCTTGTAATGCTTTACTAAAGAAAGAAATTGGTCTTTCATCTCCTTCATCATCCTTTTGTAACAACACAAATGCAATAGTATTCTCTAAAGCAAAGGGAAACATTTAGAAAGACTTTTTATAATCAGGAGCTGCTAAAATAGGGGCATTCTTCAATGCTTCCTTAATCCCAATAAAGGCTTGAATAATTGTTTCTTCCCATTTGATACTCTAATCTTTCTTCAACATATTGGTGATTGGGATAGTCAATTTGGAAAATTTGGAAATAAATCTCCTAATAAAATTTATTTTCCCGAAAAAGGATTGAATTCCCTTTTTGGTTCTTGGAATAGGAACTTTACTAATGGCTTCCACTCTCTCGGGATCAATCATGACCCCTTCTTTTGACACAATATGTCCAAGAAGATTTTCCTTTTGAACCCCAAAATGGCACTTCTTAGGATTCAGTGATATACCATATTCCTGCATCTTAACAACATCTTTTCTAAATGCTGCAGGTGATCACTTATTTTCCTTGAAAAAACTGTCACATCATCCTGATACACGATAATGAAGTCATTTATATATCTAGAGAATTTTACATCCATTTCTCTTTGAAATGTGGCTCTATCATTCATCAAGCCAAATGACATTCTAACATACACATAGGTTCCTCATGGAGTGGTGAAAGTGGTTTTGATTCTCTCGACTAGTTCACAATAACTTAGTTATACTCGAACCGATAACTAATTGCAACATGTTATCCATATTTGGAAAGGGATAGTTGACCTTGATTTATGCCTTATTTAAATTTCTAAAGTCAACACACAATCTTATATCCCCACTTTTCTTTCGAGCAGTGTACCGGGTTTGCTTTGTCCATGAGGAGTATCTTGTAGGTTGTATAATTCCTCCATCCCTTAACTTTTCAACTCCTCTTTCATTTTTAGGAAAGGAGGGGATTAATTGGTCTTTGTTTCTACCTAAATAGATTGGCATTGGTTTCAAGGGTATTTCATGCTGAAAGAGGTCTTTCCTAAATGCCTTGATCCCGAATACGACCAAGCCAAGCAATCCTGGTAATTTTTTAATTATTGGATATATGATTTATTTTCTTCTTTACTCAAATTGCTACTTAACCATATTTTTTGAGGTTTATCTTTTGTGCCTAGATTATGTTCCTTAACATCCCTCGAAGCTGACATGTGTCTATTAATAATGTATTAACATTATCAAAATTTGATTCCAGTGCAACCAAACCTCTAGGAATAGTATTAGTTTTCAATTGGATAATGTCCTTACCAAATAAGGTCTCTTTTCCTTCACTTGCACAAACCATTGGTTCCTAGTCCATACTTTGATTGGAAAATTCTCCTTTATTTTGTAGAAACCTTTGGACCTGGGCATCATCTTCAAACACCTACCTAGTTCTTGATATTGTCAAGGACAGATGACCTAGTCAATATTTCAATATAATATTCACAATAGGGATACATTGTACGATTTTCAAACCTAGATCCCAATACTACCATTTTGTCTGCTACAGTATTATACTTCCTATCATGATATATTATATTGAAAGAATCAAACACTTCAATCAAGTCCCAAACTACATGCTTATACTACTTCATTCTTTGATTCTTTATTGCATACAAATTTCTAAATTTCTTGACTATCAACTTCGAATCTCCTTTAACAATAATATCCTTGAAATCATATTTCCAAGCAATCCTTACACCCAACAACCTGTGCTTCATACTCTACAATATTATTTGTACTCTCAAAATTGAGTTTAAAAGAAAATTTAAAATCCTCTTGGCTTGGAGATATCAAAACAACACCGGCGCCATTACCAAATCTAGAACATGCCCCATCAAACATCAAAGTATAAGGAGAACCTACCTTCTTAGGATACTTGCACTCCTCAATTATGTGTTCCTTATAATCAGCATAGCCCACAAAGTTATCGACATCAACATCTACATACAATACTTCATAAGAAGCATTATTAGGATCCTCAATTAGATGTAGCATTTTCTTCTCACCATATAACTTCACAAGATTTACCTCAATTGGTATGGTGGCGTATGACATGTCCATTTGCACGCTTCCACCCACACTAGCTACCCATTTTATGGATAACAACATCCCCACTTGGCAGGACATTCCACGATAACTACATTCATGGTCAAGCATTTTCCTGGATAAGCTACCAATTGCACTACTAATCCTTTGGCATATCCAATTACTGGAACTTCTCTTGAATCCATAATAGTACATTTTCCAAAAGCCTCTATCACCTTGATATTTAACTCATTCATCACCTCTAAAGGCATTACATTACATGAGGCTCCTGAGTCAAACATACAATTATGTACTAGCCTATCTTTAATGATCAAAGTGGTATAAAATGGATCCACATCTAGTTGATATTCAACCAAAGAAGTTCCTAGATACACCTTAGGTGATTCACCCAATTCTTCCAATGCTTGAGGTATTTCCAATTCTGCAATAATAGGAGGGGTCTCAATATAATTAACACTTTTTCCCTGGGTAATATTTTCTTCCTTGAATCCCAAATATTCAAATGCCCTTTTCCTATGCTCAGGGATCCTAAGTAATTCAACAATTGGGATAGTAACCTTGATCTGGCTTAAGATTTGAGCTATGTCACAAGGAATATATTTGGGTAGGGCAGTATTAGGAGGAAGGTTTACAATTTCATCTAATAGTATGGGGGTTTTGACAATCTGGGCATGAGGAGTACAAGTTCTATTTGGGGAAATTAGGCCTTTGCCAGATGTATCCTTTTAAGGGTTTCCTTTAGGATATTGGTAAGGATTGGAATCTTTTGCTTGGCTTGTGGCCCTACCCCTTTGATAGCTTTACTTCTAGTATTATATTCCTTCTCTTGAGCAACTATTGCATTCATCAGTAGTTGCTGTCTTCTTCTAAAGGAATTCCCCCATCATATTTTTTAATCATCAATGCCCTCAAGTATTCAAAATCATGATTGGGAAAATAAAATTCTTGTACCATATCAATTTCAAAAGTATTAATGGGGGAAGAGGTAATACCGGTGGACACAATCCCATAAGTCTTTAATAGTTCTTGCACTTATCATTCGGGTTGAGGTTGCCCCTCTTTGTGAGCTTACAGGAAATCCATCATGCACACATCACCATATGGTTCATCATCATCATCTAATTCCTCAATTTCCTTAATTACATCACATGGGGAATGTGGCAAGAAACACCTATCGCACCATTCCATATCATGGACCTCTTCCATGGTAGAAATCCTGGTAGTTAAAGGATCAGGAACTTATATATTTTCTCGGGGTTGAGGCTGCCTATTTCCTGACCCCATGGGCCCTTTTCCTCAGTCATCTAGACTATGATCACCTCTAGGGTGATTTCAAAAATCTCTCGACCTTGTGGCTTATGATGACCTTGGGATTTCTATCCTAGCCCCTTTTCTACTTAGCCAGTTTATAGGATATCTCTTTAACTACTCCATCCAAAGTTTTTACAACCTCTTCCAGATCCATAGCCTTGCTTGACTGAGGATTTTCAGGATTGATCAACTTAACACCTTCCCTCTTAGGAGGCTTTCCAACTGCCTTGATATTATTCTCAATTTGTAAAGCCATAGTGAAGGCTTGCCTCAATTTTCCGGGTTTTTATCTCTTAAGTAATAAGCAACATTTTTATCAAAAGCATTAGAATACTTGATCAAACAAGATTCATCACTTGGCCTTAAGATTATAGGTAACCTTTTCAAGGTTTTATTGAACCTAGTATTGAAATCATGGACAAATTCATTTGGATTCTTCTTTATATTTTAAAACTCAGATAAAAGGAACCTAGGGTCTATCTTGTCCCCATATTGAAATATAAAGGCATTTTTCATCTCAGTCCATGAATCTATCGAATTATCTGGTAAAGACTTGTACCAGTCATGTGCATCCTCCTCAAGAGTATGAATAAACAACTTTACATACATGTCTTCAAACTCAATTTCAAAATCTTCCATCATGTTGACAAAGAGTTTTAAATGCTGGTCACCAGTGATGGCATTATTCCCTTGAAATTTTGGCAACCTATTTCTGACATCTTGTGGCACCATATTAGGATATCCATCCATAACTCTGAAATCTATGGGTCCAAAAGTGTTGACAAAAAAAGGGTCTAGGTGGATGTTAGGCCATATTGCCTTGAGGCGGTGAATTTACAAAAGAATCAAAATGATAGGGAACGAGGGGTCTTTGGATTATAAGAGTATAGCTTTCAAAATAGATATTCTCTAATGACTCGGCTTCATGGAAATCCCTATCAACTTTGGAGGACACAGGAAAAAACTGAGAGGCACACTTTTCAGACATAAATGATGGGCCCTCTCTAGTTGGATAATTCAAAGTTACACGAGGACTGCTTGGTTCAGAGTCACTTGAAGATGTATGGTAATTTTCAACTACAGGTTGTTCACTTTCCACAATTGGAATCTCCTTTCTTGACTCGTGATCTCCTACTACTTTCCAGATTTGTCTTCCTTCTGAATTTTCCTTTCCTAGCTCTAGAAATAACTTCCTAGTAGGGTCCCTAGTGAAGAAATATCTTCTTCCCTCCAGCTTTGCAAATATTAATGAAAAATTTCACTTGACACGGGCTAAGACACTAGTAATTATCAAATTTCAAACCAAAACGGAGTCACCACTAAGGATTCTCACCTTAGTTGTGCAAATGCACTATAAGAAACTTGTCAAATGTCTATCAATACTTAATTCCCATAAATCTTAGCAGATCCAACCTTAATTACCTGTATTTATCACTTGACGATACAAAATTAGTGCAACAACCACTAGAAACTAGAAATATTACACAATGAAGTTGTGATCTCACACAATTCTTAAAAATATTAACAAAGAATGACATTTAAATGACATATTTGCACTTAAATCATATAAGAATCATTACCAGGGTCATTTTTTATATGCATTTATGCAAATAATTCCCCAGCAGTGGAGCCAGATTGGTGTTAGTACCCAAATTGATTCTTTCTTAGGTGCTGAGCAACATCACGGATCAAACAAGATGCTTAGAGACAAAAAAATCATAATATAATTTGTTTTGTGGCCGGGATGAGATTCACCTGACTCTTTTCACTCAAACATTGGAAAAAATGGATAGCACCATATTAAGGGTTTGATCTACCCTCACTACTTTAGGTTGTGCCTTCAACCAGGGTGAGAGGACCCATTATGTAACCTATATTGATGAAGGAATATCAATAAATATTTCTTTGCACAGTTTTCAGGATGACCTTGAGAAAATATGATCAATACACCACAATCTAACTCTCACAAGTTGTCACTTCTAGAGAATGGAGATATTTTCTAGATAAGGTTCAGGTTACTAGAGACATTAATTGAAACTTGATTTTTTTTTGCATATTTTGGCATTGGGATTTGTTCATTTCTAGATACACAGTACAAACATGGGTAGTTATTGTAGAATTCATCATTTAAGATGTTTTTGTGGGAAGTTAAGTAGGATAAAGTTGATTATATCAGATCTTTGAGAACCTTTAACAAATACTAGAAAATTCACAAAATAGAATGCTTCGAGATAGCCAAAATATTCCTTCAACTAGAAGGTGTGTAACAATGGAAGCCCAGAGGTGCACGATTTCATACATTCTTTAAGAATTCAACATAAAGGCTCATGTTAAAGACTCAATTAAACATTAGAAATCCCTGGTTCATCACGTCTAAGATACACTCATAAACTAACAAAAAATCTATCAACATAATGAAAGTAAAGTGATTTTAAATTTTTTATTTACATTACAAGATGAAAGCTCTTCTCATAATGAAATTGAAAATGCCACAATACTAACACACGGATGAGATCTTGTGTGACTTATAGAGATTCTAACATAAGATTGCAACATGAACAAGAAAAACTATTTGAAAACATTATGAAATGAAGAAAACACAATAATGCCCATGATCAACACAAATTAATTCAAGACTTATTAAATTCATCAGTTGGGGAAAGTTTCATAACAATCTCAGAGCTCATAAATGGTTGTACACTTGCAACCAACTTGACATGATGAAATTTAAAGGCATAAGAAATAAACAGGTTTCTCAGATGGTTTCTCAAGAAGATGGTTTTCTCAAACTTTTTCATAAAAATTAAAAACCCCCCTTCTTCTCATCACTTTTACATGCTTTTATATGACCTTTTTCAATTCAAATCTCTTTTCCCCCCAAAAACAAGAATATTCAAGGGAATACTTCTTTGTTACACATTCATTCTAAAAATGGTATTCATGCACTTCATCTTATACTACTAGGTGTTCAAAACATGAGTCATTTTGATGGGCTCCACTTGTATCTGATTGGGATGTCCAGTTATTAATTTTAACATGTTACTTGAACCATCCCCCTCATATCTTGATTAAGAAATCATCTCAAATGATCACTAAGTGTTTCCAGATGTTTGTTAACATGACACACACCTATGCTCATCTATTTAAACCTTCTCGGTCTCAATGCACTTCACTTCTCATCTTACTGGCTTAAATACCATACATGATGTCTGTCAAATTGCCATGATTTATCAATTCTGCTTGTTTATACTTTCCTTCAGTCTTTAAATTTCCCTTGTGCAAACTAAGTAAGATCCCTCCTACCTCATGGGAAATATTTTTCCAAATTAAAATATGTGTCTCCTTTGGGCTATAAAAATCAGTTATGTTCCTTTGCAGTTATGTATTTCTTTCATAACTCTAAGTATAGAAAAATCTACTAGGAGAAATGGCAAAGACACTCATGGCACACATCCTAAAGGATATTTCCTCAGAAGATTTGAATTATATTTTTTACCTGAGTGGCTCGGATGAAGCTTTTGTTAGAGCCTTGTTTGAAGTGGAATGTGCAGGAGACACCAAAGGACCATTGACATATCAACGGGTTCGTATAGCACTTTTAACCAGGTTGATCAGAATCAATCCTATGTTCACCTCCTTCCAAGTCATGTATTTCCATTTTTTTAGATGGGAACACATTAAAAATCCTAAGGATTTGAAAAGATATTGGTTTGAAAGGAGGCCTCAGGTCTCTGGGAAGACCAGTTTTCAATGTCCCTTTTTATGCAATGAAGAGTTTGTTTCAAAAGAAATCCCTAAGGAGTCATACATATTGTATGAAAAAACCTCCATTGATACAGTGCTTGCCATCTCCAACAAAGTGAGCGAATTGGAGAAGAGGGTTCAATTCCTAGAAAATAAACAGGAAGAAAATGTACCCTTGCATCATGTCCATTATCAATACCGTCCTTGAGAAAGAGGAAGGGTGAAACACACACTCATTCTCTTGTCATCATCTCAAATGGAGAAGAGGACCAATCTATCTCTTCTTTCCATTCAAGGCAGTAATTTATTTAGCTGGGATAGTAGAGGGTAGTTTGTAACTCAGCTATTGATGCATTGTGCCCCGCATTCGAGCAGAACTTCAAAGTCCTCAACCAATTCCTTCTCCAAGGGAAAATCTACCCTTTTCCAGGAAGTGGGAAATAAGAACTAGTTCAAAACCTCACATTTCACCCAGTCACCAACCTGCAACATCTTCCCCTCTAAACACTTCAAACACCCCTCTTTAGAGCAATCCTAGCACGTCGACCCTTCACAAGGGAAACGAGAAAACAAATTTCTTTTCAAGGTGGTATGGACCTCTTGGATTGGGTATCATCCTATCAAAATAAAGTTGAGCTTGAGGAGATTATGGGTCATCCTAGGATGACCTGGAGTCATTAATGGGTATGGGGATGTCCAGGGACTTGGCAGGGTTGATTATATTTATACAAATAACATGGGGCTCCAACGAGTTTGTACCTAGGAAGAAAAAACTTTTGAATAGACTTCCCCTGCTGAGGGGAAGCTATGAAGTAGGATTAAAGGATGTTTGAGTACTATTCTCTTTCTTTGTTTTGATCTTTGGTGTATGTACATCTCTTTTTGTCATGGGAAAGGGCCCCTATAGAACCCTGTCTTATTTTTGTTCAAATTGCAATCAATACAAGTATGTCAATAGTTCACATATCTTTTCCAAATGTATGTGATATTTTAATCAAATCTATTATGAACTACTACATTTTTTACTTTCAATTGAAACAAAGAAACAATAAAAATTCAAAGAGATAACTACATTTAATGTAGAAAAAACATCAATTCATAGTATTAGTTCAATGAAGTATGAAAAGAGAATATAAAATGAGGAAGAGAGTGTTCAAGCATGTTCCTCTTATTTTGTATCTATAGCCTCCTTCTCTTCATCCTTTTCCTCTGCATCCAAATCCTTTGTCAATCTGGCCATGTAAGCATCATATCTTCTTAACAATTCATTCATTTCATCTTCATCTCGGTCCCGGTGGTGATGGAAAATCAATGTTTGTCTTGATACTACGTCCAAACATTGAGCCATTTTCTACTTGTATTCAAATGGCCTTGCTTTCAACTCCTCAATCCTATTTTCAATTTTCATCATTTTTTCAATAGTTTCATAGGAGAAGTCATCTTCCTAGATATTACTTTCAAATGAACTAAGTAAGAAATCTAATTTTAAATCCCCATAACTCTTTTTAAATTTATCCACCACCATGTCTTCTAGCCTTCTATCAATGGAATAAAGTAAATAATCATCCCAATCCTTCTTTGAATCAATTTTTTCTTGATTTCATTTAGGGTATCCAATCTGATCTTTGTCATCTCTTCAAGAGCATACTGGCTCCTTTTTGCTCTATTGGTACAATGTATTCTTTCTCAACCAGTTCCTTGTTGAGCCTTGTTATACGGTCAAGCTTGGGGAGAATTCCTTCCAAGTAAAAGATCTCATTGTCATCAGTCTTTAATTACTCCATCAATTTCATCTAAGTGAATTTTGAGATCTTCATATCTTTTCCTTGCTTCAGTGATAACTTCCTTTCCCTTCTCAGTTAATTGCCCAACCCAAGTGTCCACTGCTTGGACCTTTTTAACAACACTATTCAATTTGTCCATACCTTCAAGGGTGTTCATAGAGGCACTTGCTAGCTCCTGACTGGTTTTCCTGTCAGCTATTGAAAACATGAATTTAAGGCTCTAACTTGCTCCTTAAGTTGTTTCTTTGTTATTCCATCCTCATCTACCTTTTGTAGAAGACCACTTACAGCTTCAAACACTCCCTACTTTAGTTGTTCCCTTGATGGTTTACCCAAGGGGATGACCTAGAATCTGTAATCGTCATCAATTATATCTTTTCTTGTCTTCCCCTCAAAAGGGGTTACTATTTCCAAAGTTCTTTCCCGGATGAATCAATAAGGGTTCTTGTGATGGTTTTGGCCTTCTTTGGGGCTCTTATTGCCTTTGGAAAAGACAAGGTAGTGAGGTCAACTACTTGTATAGGAAGGGATATTTCTTCACTTAACATTAATTCACTAATCAAACATGTTTCATCCTTTATTTCTTGCAATTCTTGCTAGATTTTGTCAAGTACAGCTATCTTCTGCATGGATACTTCTTGCTCCTTTTGTGTCAATATTTTTGTCTTCTCTGGAGCACGTGTCTCAATCCAGGCTATTGATTCCTCTAGATTCTTCTCCTCTTGCCTTGGCATTTCAGTTTGGTCATCCTTAACCTGATCAACCTCCTCTATCAAAAGGCCCTCCTTTGTTGTTTCTTAGGCTGAAAACATAGTGGTATGAACTTTCACTTCATTGCCCTTTTGTATTAAAATTTGGGAAATGGGATATTTTTCTCTCACTACTGGATGAGTTACCAAATCACTATCTTCTTTTCCAAGTGGCACCTCAAGAAATGTTATGGTAGGTTGATCTAATGGAAATGGATCCACACTCCCCATTAAAAACTGTGATTCTCCACCAATGACAATTTCTTCATCAACAATTAAGTCTTGTGCCATTTTTAGTTTATCTTCAAAAGAAATTTTTTCTTCTTGGTGAACGTTATCACTCTCAACCACCTTAACAGGAGTGGGCACAATATCTTCTACCATTAATTCAATATCCATATCATTTTCTACCACTAGTTTGATTTTCTTGATACCGACAATAATTGTTCTGTGAAAGAAATTCTTATGTTTTAAACCATATCTTCACTTGCCAGCACATGAATATCTCCTTCTGATCCCTTATCCTTTTCAATACTACCTATTGGTGTTAAAAATGGTTCCTCCATGGATAAATTGAGCTTATCCAACATAGAAAATCCCTTAATAGTATCTAAATCAATCACCTCAGTTTGCATATTTTCAAATTTATTCATTGTTTGTACTAGAGGTGTATTAATATCTCTAACAAGTAGAGCTTCAAGAATGTCCATACCTGAGGTAAAAAATTGGTTGTCCATTGTATTGACTGCAACATCCCCTTGAGGAACTGAACTTTGAGTGTCCTTTACTTCTTTCTCCACAAAGAATGAATGAGGGATTAGAGGACTTGACTGCTTCATACGGAAATGATGTATCCTGTTGTTTCTCAATGTTAACAGTTCTTTCCATTTTTGGGGGATCAATTACCCCATCTCTATGTTTGAATTTATTTGGTGTATGGGCACCTACCCTCACCAGGACTTGCTGATGGACAATTTTGGGCTTCTTGTGTGCCCTTTCAAACTTCATCAATTCAGGTGGTGCCCTTTTTTCCTCTTTGTGTTTCTTGGGCTGACTATGACCACTTGTGATAGTTGCACTCATTAACTTCTCAGTACTATGTTTCTCTGGCACAACATTTGGGAGGACCACATGCAAAGCTAAACCCTTTCCTTTTCCTAGAGTGGCACTATGCAGAGTAATTGGGGCATTTTCCATGGATTTCAAGAGCATTATTTCAGTTTTCTTCCTAAGGGCAAACATGGAAGTACTGTCTCACTTGTGGCTACTATCCATTCATCAATAAGCCTAGCAGTAGGCCTTCTAGAGGGAAATAAAGGATATTTTCCTCCTAATGGGTCAATCTTATTAGCACCCTCCCTCAGATGTGGGAGATCATCATCCAAGTTTCCAAGACTTCTGAAGTGATTTAGAATCTTTGTGTTCTGTATTGATAGGTCAATGTTTATCTAGGTCAACCAAATCACCGTTCTCCTCATGACATCTGTTATCCTTATATAAGGATCATCATATTCTTCCTCATCCCAACTTGGGGGAGCTATGGGTTGAATTTCTACCTTCTGATCAATATAGAATTTACTTACTGTATTTAAATCATCAAGTCCTTCTGGAATGATGACAACCTTGAAATCCACAACTTGTGACAAAGTCATCCTTGAAAAATCTCTCAACCTAACATCTTCTTCATCTCTGCAATTCATCCAATAGTCCTCAAAGTGAGGCTCATGCTCGAAAGTATTAGCCACATTGTTAACCACCCACTGAATGTCATAATTAGGCCTAGCTACAAATGTCTCCATGTCCAAGTTATTCATTTCTTCTCCAATCAATCTAGATTTTATAAAGGAGGGGTAGGAAAACTTACCAATTCTAATAGGTAATTTGACATTCATTTTGTGCCTCCCAAAAATTAGCTTGTGCACAAGCACTAATTGCCTTGCCAATTCACATAAACAAAGCTTGTCATCCACATACCTTAGCAACTTGAAAGGTTTTCCTTCAAAACCACTAACTCTAATGTAAGTGAACTTCTTGTATTGAATGAAGTAACATCCATACTCCATAATTACTTGCCTTGCATGCTCAAAAATTCTATACTGCCCCCATTCTAGTTTGAACAAGAAAATAATTGGTGCAATGAAAGTATCATTTACTAATATGATATTTCCACTCAAATTAGTTAATTGTAATTGGGGGAAAATTTCATGCATTGGGCACCGTTTAACATCATATTGTGGTGATAATGTTGGGAAATGCCTATGTGCTGTAACATTATATACCAGATAAGTCATCATATAAAACTCCAAATCTCTACTTTCCCCCATTTCAAATTTAGTTACCAGGGTAGCCATATGATCATGAATTACATCAGAAACAAAATTATCCCAACAAATATCTCCTTTTGTTTCCAAGATAATCCATATGTAGGTGGTAATCCATTCTTTAAATTCATTTGTAGCCTCCAAACCAGCCATCCGACTCAGAGCACAATGATATCTTCAACCTCTTCAACGAATTAAGCACTAACCAATCTTTTGGGGATTTTGGTGATGCCTTTCTATCTGTAAGGATCCATTTTGTGTTTATCATCTTTGCAAATTCCTTATTTTTACTTCATAATCCTCCAAGGCAATTTTGATACCAATAGTAATGGGGTTTACAATTATAGGTAATTTTAGAATTACCCTTATGGTTGTCGGTGTTAATGTCAACACCGCATCCCCGCTCTCGTCTAATAATTTTCTCTTCTCAAATTCATAATTCATCACACAATACCATACTAACTCTAGGAATTGGACAAAAAGTGGAATAGCACCCACCAAGGCAATACAACTATCATGAATTTCCTTCAAGGATTCACTCATGTGGGCACTACTCAATCGTTGACGAAAATCATTCAAGTCGGCATTCATCAAGTCTGTATTTGTTATCTGTTGAGGTCACTTGTGACCCCGACATACCCAAGGAAGAAAGTGGCATAGTCTTTATTTAAAAACCCTAACTTTACTTCAACTGATTTTCCAATGGAAACAAACACAAAACATAGGAGTTTCAAACTCTTACCGGTTTTTTGTAGGTGCCTGAGCAATTTCGATTCAAGATGACAACTTTCACACTTTTCTGGTTCATAAATTGAGCCCCACAATATTTCAAAAGCACTTCACAGATAAAAATGATGAAATATCATAAAATTAGCAATAAAATATGAATATATTCACATCCCCTAAGGTCCTTTGTTTACAATAAGAGCATTAATGGTGGTAGAATTAAATGCATTGCTTTATAACCATTAACTCTATTTTTGCAATTTCGAAATTGGGTCATCCACATGGAAAAGATCTTAGTTGAGGTGGGCTTGGGGGCCTTTTGCATTTTATGCCACTCAGAGGAATTGTGTGCTTTTAAACATTCTGTCCTACCCACCCGCTTTCAATATAGGTTTAACACGTGGCTTTCCTAGAGTGTTGGCAAAGTCGGGCTCATTTTTACACCTTTTTACCTTTTCAAAACAAATATGAAATTTCCAAAATACCTCCGGTGACTCACCTTCCCATCTTTGATGTAGACTTAACACATGGCTTTATCTGGGCACTTGTGGGGTCACGCTTAATTTTTATACCTTACTCCTATTTTCAAAACAAGGCTAAACATTCCAAAGTCCTTCAATGACCTACCTTCCCACTTTTAACTTAAAAATGGCCACGTGTCCTTTTGCAAGATGTAGGCATTAATTTTACACTTTTACGCCTTTCACCATAATGCCTCAAAATTCCAAAAGGGCCCACCTTCCCGAAACCGCTCATCTTATGACACGTGTACATCTTCGAGGTCAAAGTAAGAAATTTGCTTCGCCACTTCATATTGTTGAATAGACAATTAGAAATTATTAAATCCACAGGACCAATTTGGCATTTTTTTACAAAAGTGACAAGTTCACCAAATAGACTGTCATGCCGTGTCCAATTATAGATGACCACTGTCCATGGATATTGGGAAAAAATAACAAAGAAGGCATGATCATGGAAAATAAAAGAAGGGGAAAACCCATCATCTATGACCAAACAACCAATAGGTATGCATGGAAAGAGAAACTACAAGCTGACCATGACGAGCTCAACATGATTCACACCCATAGAGAAGAGTTTAATGAAAATAGCACGATAAATATAAAAAAATCATGCATCACACAGGAAGACATAGATTATTTCAAACCATGTAAATTGAAAACATTCAAGTCCAAAAGGGGCAAGATTAAAAGCGAGCACCAACAAAGGTTGCATATTGTGTTTTGAAAAAATAACAATAGAATGAAATACTGGTCATACAAAGAACATGATGTGAGAGATCTAACTCATTCATTTTGAAGTATTGTTTCAATTTTGTTTAATCCTATGAATTAAAGTAGAACTGTCACCAGTCATAAGCAAAACATATATACATATAATGATAATATAAGATCCTTCTTGCTTAATGAATATATTATTGTCAGAATAATAATTAACAAAACCCAACAATTTAAAGAAGGAAACAATTTTCACATACCAAGCTCTAAGAGCTTGTTTTAAACCATACAAGGATTTCTCAACTTACAAACATAGTTTTCTTTACTATTTTCTTCAAATCCTTTAGGTTTAAACATGTAAAGTTATTATTTTGAATCGTAATTAAAAGATCATTTTTAATCCATTTGGTGTATTTCCCACCCAAATTGAGTGGTAATTGCAAATAAGGCTCTAACAAGTACTCATTTTAGCTACAAGGGAAAATGTCTCAACATGATCAATACTAGGTTTCTGAGTGAAACCTCTGCAACAAGTCTATCTTTAGGTTTTTCAATACTACCATCAACATTATATTTTACTTTGTATAACCCCCTAGACCCTATAATACTTCACAGCTCAGGTTCATACAAGGTAATTAATGTATGGTACATATGATGACTTTTGGTCATTTTGCTAAGGTTAATAGGATTTGAAATTTCTAACATAGATTAAGCCCAATTTAATTTCTTAACTAAGAAGATAAAAGTTTGAAACATCTATACCATCAAAACATCTTCACAACCATTTACTAAATTAGAATACAAACCATCATATGGAAGCATTTAATGAACTAATTTCAAGAGAAGAAGACAACACATGTAAACCTTTCACTAGATTATATCTAGACATTTCATATAAGATTTGATAATTAATATGTCCTAACCTTTCATGCCATAGTTTTGAATTATTCAAAATTCAAGATATAAAACAAGATGTAAAAGAGAAATCATCAATAATACATAGACCATTTATTTGAATTCCTTCATCTATTATACTCTCATTACTATCCTTAATATACCAAGTATCCTTTATGCATGGATTCTAGTTGTGTCCATACCTCTTTTGGATGTTCAATATTACCAATGTGTAGAAGGTACTCATCATTCAAATTGTAAAAAATCATAAAAAGATCCTCCTACATTCCTTGAAAAAATGCATTCATGTTATCTACAATTGCTTGAAGATCGGTGGGAGAAAACTTAAATCTAAAAACAATCATTTAGAGTTTCCTCACCATGAATTTTGTTTTGACCCAAATTTTGTAGTTAGTTCCATTCAGGATCTAGGTTTTATCAAGACAAAAGTAGCTAGACATCATTGTTTTCCTGAACCTGTAAAACACACCCCATTATAATATACAATGTACCACATAGTTAGATACATATTTATAAAAAAACAACACTTTTAATAGAATCATATCTAAATTTTATAGATCTAAAGAAACTATTTGATCATAACTAATTATGTCATTACAATGCATACTAATTAACCTCCCAGCTGTATAAAGGGCTCTACATTGTACCCCAAACTTATATAAAAATATTTCCAACCATATAGAAGTGAAGAAGAAACCCCTAAGAATGCATAACAACTTCAAATTTTTGAAAAAAATTAATGTAGAAAAATATCTCGGCCAACTTAAATTTGATGTCTAAATGACCATCATTATGACTTATTTTTGGTCTATTGTGATGGTCATTTGACCATCAATTTTAACACAATGAAAGTTTCTTGGAACCTACGAGCTTAAATTTGACATCTAAATGACCACCATCTCATTTGCTTATGTTTATGTTGGTCATGTGTGATCATTTGACCGTCAAATTTAATGGAGCCAAAAATTGTTGTGTATTTCTAGAATGTGAAATTTCAGAATTTCTTCTTCTATATAATATTAGGGAGGTTATATTTTAATACATTATAATAACCTATTATAATTTATAATATAAAAATATATACAGTTTGTTTTTAATTAAAGGTAAATAGTTTATATAATGTAAATAAAAAACAACATATAGTTCATAAAAATTATAAACTATAGTATTTTTATAAAAACACATAACCCTTATTAAAGGGGTTTAAAGGACATAGACCAAGTTAAAATAATTTTACTAGGTGCAAGTAGATTTATGAGAGTACAGATTAACCTACATATTTTACAGAGGGGACAAGTAATTTCACCAGGCAATGAAATAAATTGAAATCCCTATTTTCATGAACCTTGTCTCCTCCCTTCATTTACTCTTAATTTTACCTTGCACACATTTGAAACTATGGAAAGATTGAAAAATATTTCATATAATTCCTGCAAGCTAAAAACTTTATAACTTTTATGTGGCTATAACTACCAATATTTTAATAAATATTTACCACACTTCACGTGGGCCACCAATAAACTAGTTTTTTTTTAATTCTCCATTTATACTGGGAATTCCACATTTATACCTGAGATATTATCCCATTTTATTCTCCACTCCCATGCTTATATAAAAGAAAACCTTGAAATAGGTTTATTTATATAGTTTTTATAAACTATAAGATATAAATGAATGGGGCCGCCCCCTTACATGGATAATATAAACGGTTAGGGACACATGTTAGGTTTAGGTTTGAATACTTATTTTTAAAAACTATAAAATTATAGTTATTTTATTACGGTATGTGTATATATATATATATATATATATATATATATATATATATATACTATATATTATAAAATAAAATTGTAGTTTTAAGACTATAGTATTTACATGAATTTATTAAAGAAATAGAAAGGACCCTATTTAAAGGGAGCCTGACAACTATAGATGACTCCTTAATAAAAATATGTAAAAAAATCAAACAGGATATTAGAGCAACTGCATTATTTTGTCTCATTCCATGGGTCTTTAACCCTGAAGCCAATAGGAAAATTTTCCTATTCTCGAGGAAAATTGTCTCCATATGAGAGACCTTGTGATTTGAATTTTTACATGTTTACCCTGGAATTTAACCTGGGCCTGCACATACATTACAAACTATACAAGAATTAATAAAATATTTCTTAAACATTTTAACCTTTACATATGATATTCATGCCTAGGTAAAAAACTTATTCCAGAGCCCCTTTCACCAAGGGTTTCGAGGACGGGGGGTCCACCACAATTTTCCTGCAAATACCAATTCTTCACAAAACACACACAATTTTAGTTTGCACAAAAATTGAAAAAGGGGGCTTGATCATTTTAAATACCCTTTTAGGTTGGTTGAAAAAACTCATAAAAATAAATAGATTAAATACAATAACTTAGACCTAACCTATTTAATTTAAACCATGCTCTGGTACCATGTTAGAATTTAGAGGATTCTAATTATTACGAATTTAATCAACCAATGCATTTAAATATTAACATAAACCATAAAACATTAAATGTTAAACATTATGCAATGTAATAAATAAAATTACATAACATATTAATTAAGTAATACATACCAAAAGTAAGAACACAATGACACTGTGTTTATAGTGGAAAACCCCAAATAGGGTAAAAACCACTGTGAAATAACCTTTTACTTTCCGAAAACTAATTTTACATCCAATTAACTTTCACCTCCTTCTTTCAACCCTAATCACAAGGGTAAAATAATATGTTATAAATATATTATGACATTATTATTAAATTGTAATATTATCAATAACAAGTTTATAGAACTCATATTAATAATATAGTTGTAATAGTTAGGTGAGTGTGAGATATTAATATCATATTTTTATGTACATGAGTTAATCTCACCATTAGAATATGGATATGAGATGATAGAGAGATATGTGGGATAGGTGAGATATTCTAGCAGTGGTTGAGAGATATAGGGGATTGGTGATTGATGTTGACTCCTTATATTAAGGATAACATCCTCCTATATAATGTAAAATCCATCTATGTAAATGCATCCAAAATGAATTAATACAAAGATCATTATTCTGTGAATAATAATATTGATTTTTCCTGTGTAAAACTGATCCAAAATTATTATTTAGTATCGAGCAGTATTTGATCCATGTGATGGAGATATAAAGGTTATGCTAGGGGTGGTCAGACACTTTGATGGTTATTGCCCCTACCAACAGTAGAGAAAAGAAGCTTGCAGTGGATCCTACACAACTATCTTGAGTAGTTCCTTCATATCCCAATATTTCTGTCAGACTCACCATCTCAACATCAAGACCTGTCATTTGGCCCCATGAGATAGTTCACTATCTATTGCCCATCGCTAGAATTGTCATAGTTTCCAGATTGGAGCTCGAGATCTGAGGTTTTATGCATTCAACTATAACATCGTTCAAGTGCAATAATCATTCAGATCGAGGGAACATGTGAGGTATAAAAGAAAATAATAATCACATGCTCACTATCATCCTGACAAGATCTACCCATTCTTCTCTCTAACGAATTCTACAGAGCGACATTCAGATCTACCTAGTATTCTTTTGAGTTTGTGTGAATTTTCTGTTGGACTGTGGATGTGTTTCATTTTTGTGAAGGATTATATACACATGTGCATGTCATATTTGTTGACATCCACATTGGATCTGTAGTTGTTCTTCCAATTAGATCGTCTATTCTTGTAATATAGAAGCCACTTTGAAGAAACGTAAAAGCGTAGATCTAAGAATATTATCAAGGGAATTGGTTTGAGGAAGATTCTATTGTAAAATTTTGGTAGTCTATGTGCTTGCATGTAAGGAAACAAATTTATAAAAGAGTCCACCTGACACTTCATCACGTATCCAGCTACGTTCTCTCATTCACCACCGAGCTCGAGCTATCCACAATTCATAGTTGTCATGCATTTCTCCTGAGTTTGACAATCAACTAACTGGTTCAAGTCATCCACCCGTGTATACATTTCCATGCAAGTGCCGTAGTATCCCACGTATGTCATTTTTTTTAAAGGTGTAGTTGTTTTTTGTTTTATGGGTCATTATTTTATTGTTCTAAGTAATTCTAAATCCAATCTTTAATTGGATTTTCCTTTTGTCAAGAGTGAAAAACTTTGTCATTTGTTTTGTAATTGTATCATGTTTGTCTCTATTGTTCGTTATTAAGAGTGCACCGATAGGTGAGATCCAACTTTCAATATAGTAAGTGTATCATGTTTAAAAGAAATTCCTTTATCATATAAGTGATATTTAAAAGGTCCTCATTAGTTTTTTTTTAAATTATTATTGTCAAATAAGTTAAAAGAGTCTTTTTCAATAGTCTTTTTTTATAAGTGTCAATGTAAAGGTTAGTTGTGGTCAAGTCAAGAGTCAATGTTAAAATATTATAAAAATAAAATAAAATTTTCCTTACGGACATATTTTTGGTGTTACCCGACGTCTAATTTTTGGAAGAATAAGATGAATAATATTATAGTTTTGATGATATTTTTGAAGAATTCAAAGAAGAAAAATGTGCTTGGCTTCAGGGGATCCACCCCTCAACCCCACAAGTATTTTTCCTAGGACCCTGCAGGGGCATTGCCACCCTGGACCCCGCTTTGGAATTTCATAACCAAAGTGAAGATTTGTGGGGAAGATGCATCGACAAAAGGTGGTGCAAATTTGAGCTTCAACATCCAATTTATTGAGTAAGAAACATTATTAATGGAGGATGGAGGCGGTGTAGGTTAGAGGTCAATCAACGACCTTTCATCATTCACCAAAAATGGGGCTACACGAAGCTATGGTGGTAGTGTGTGTATATGTGTGTTTTCTTTTATTTCATATTTGTAGTATGATTTCAGAGTTCCTGTTTGAATAAGTGAAATGTTCACATTGAGGGGGGGAACTAAAACATGGTCTCAATGTTCAATTTTCCCTCTATTCAGTTTGTATTCAGTAAGCAGTGGTTCCTACATGATTCCCTGAAGGAAAGACATAGTGGATAGATGAAAGCACAAAGGAAAAGTAGAAGCATTATAATTGGGTTGTTGGTTGTCCTGTAAAACCATACTTTGTTTTAGGTTGTTAGTTTTTCTGTAAAACCATCCTTTGTTTTAGGTTTTGGTTTTCCTATAAAACCATCCTTGTTGAGGTTGTTGGTTGTCCTACAAAACCATCTAGATCATGAGCATGCATGGGCGACAAGCTGCAGAAGGAAGTGTGATTGTTGTTTCTATAATGTCAACATTAGGGGAGTGTATATTGGGAATTAATAATGTTAACAATAAGGGAGTGAATGTTACAAATATATTTTGACATTATTAATAAATTGTAATATTATTAACAATGAGTTTATAGAACTCATATTAATAATATAGTTGTAATAGTTAGGTGAGTGTGAGATATTAATATCATATTTGTATGTACGTGAGTTAATCTCACCATTAGAATAGGGATATGAGATGATAGAGAGATATGTGGGATAGGTGAGAGATTCTAGTAGTGGTTGAGAGATATAGGGGATTGGTGATTGATGTTGACTCCTTGTATTAAGGATAACATCCTCCTATATAATGTAAACTCCATCTATGTAAATGCATCCAGGAATGAATTAATAAAAAGATCATTATTCCATGAATAATAATATTGAGTTTTCCTGTGTAAAACTGATCCAAAATTATTATAAACTTCACCTTTGATATTTCATTCGAACATATCAAATGAGGACCTAAAGTCCTTTTTATATTAGGTGATCGGGTATGTCTCTCGACCCACCTTTTCAACCTTATCAGTTGACACATATACCTAGGTTTATAATATTTAATATTAGAAATATAATCATTTCATGACATTAAATATTTAACCGACAAGTATATACCTAGGTTAGCATATTCAATAATAGAAATATAAATATAAATATTATTAAATACTAACCTATATATTAGTGATGGATCCATATACATTAAGGGTTGTCTAGACAACTAAATAATTATGTTCCAACATGGTGTTCTCCAAGAATGTATCGGTAGTCTCTTTTCCCTACTCCTTTTCTACCCCAGCGTGCATGCCTATCACCCAACATCGTCGAGTGCTCACATTAGGCACGCACGGGCACCAATCCCCCTTTTATTTGAGCCTTGTAAGAATAATTTTCCATTAATGGAGGAATCATTACAAAGGTAGAGGAACTAGTTCTAAGCACAAATGCACCATGATGTAAATGTAAACATTACAACAACATAATAGAATCAGATCTGAACCATGAACAACAAGAAGAACACACTAGGGTTTGGCCCATAGACATAGATATCTAGAATAGAGCATCATATATTGATTATAATCATTTATAGTAGCCATATTACATCAAAGAGGGTCATATCAGACTAAATACATCAAGGAATGACAATCTAACCCTACAAAATGACTCTACACAGAGAGCCCTAACTATGTTATTTCATCACAACCCCTATTTTAGATCCAAGCGCATTCATGCATAACATCATCCCTTCCTAGCCTCTCTTCTAGCATCAACCTCTTTTTCTTTCCATCCAAATTCCTCCTTATATATAAATGGGGCTCTCCTTTACCACCATAACCTTATCCATGATCAGGCCACATGCTAGGTGGAAACATGATTCTCCATACTCGAGTGCTTATGCCAACTTGCAAAAACCTCCACTAACTATAATGATCCTCCTCTAGAATATTCCTTTCATGGAATATTATTTCCTTGAGCTCCAAGACTCTAGACTGAAACCTTATCCACTCGTCACACCTACTCAACCCTTCATGTGTTTTCCATGTGATACCATATCCGATGAAATAGATAATTCCTCAAATGCTATCCTACTTCGCGCACCAACCTTTTCTCCTATGTGTCATTCCTTGAGTGCCTTTTCCTTTATTTTCCTTACGTGTGCGAACTCTTCCTATTCTCTGGGACTTAGTCATTTTTAGGGCCCAACATTACCCCACACTAAACTTGTTTTCCATCCTCAGAAACAATCTTATTTTTTGAAAAGAATAAATAATGGAAGGAAGGAATAATATGCATCCATATTACACTAGTGAATAAAATAATTTCATCACTGTTGAAGAAGGATTGGGAAATATTTATTCAATCCTGCTTCAATCTTACTCCAAGTGTCCACCTCATCATGTGATTTATGAAATATATCTTCTATTAATGTGCTAACTTTATCAAATGATAAATCCTCACCCTTAGCCTTCAATGTATCAACAATATTTTCCATCTACTTGCTAAGGTCACTCAACACATCTATCCTTTGATTAACACTGGGGATATAATTCCTTTAATTTGGTTTTAATAGAGACCCTTAGGCCTTCAATCCCTTGGACTTCTTCTCAACCTCCTCTTTTATCTTGTCCCGTTCTTCCCTGTTACCCTTGTTCTTCTCCAGAAACTCCTTTAGGTCCGTCTCATGGGTAGAAACCAATATACTTGCCACCATGTCCCTATCTCCATAGTCATCATTAACAACTTTAGCCATGTGCACCATAATTTTAACTAAGGCAAGGAAATCGTAGTACCGATTTATGGTTCCTTTAATATTTTATTCCTTTTCAACCCTCTGTCACACCGTGAACTTCCTCTCGCTAAATCCAATTCAAACGGTGGTTTATCCATCGTAATCAATCACATCAAGTCCTCCAGGTAAAGAAATTTTGGATCATACTGTTGTGTAAGGGGGACCAAATATAGGCACACTAAAATAATGGAGTCTAAGATAGTATCCACTTTCTTGTATGCCTCATGCACTTTTACCTTCTCTTCCCTCAACTCAAGCTTCAACTGTGAAATGATCAACTTTTTTTTTTTTGATCTCCTGTCTCTCTCAATTATCTCCTTATTATTTTCCTCCAGTTCTTCCTCCAAGGATTTTATCTTGTTATTCCTCTAGAATAACCTCACCTCCACTTCTATATATACCTTGTTAAGTGAATTACATATAATCTCATCATTTAGTTGTTGAGCATCCAAAATAAGATTCACCTCATTGGGGTTCTGTGTCTCTATCAATGCATCTACATTAATCTCAAATTCGGGCTCATCAACATGGGACTCGAAGGTCCATGAAAACATCTTCCTTGTGCACATGTACGCACTACCTCTATCAAATGAGGACCAACAAAAGAGTTGGTATGTGGGCACCATGATTTGGAACTATGCACATAGGACCTTTTTGGATCACTAACATAATTCATTAAGGGTCCTTGCACCACTATTACACCCTTGCCACTTATGCGTGTTGTTATTGGGAAGTTGACTGCTAAGTTGGGATATCCATCGGTACTCCCATACTCCTTTCATTATTCCACCATTTCCTTTAATATTTCTTCAATGTTGTGCTCTACCTCATGCTCCACCAAGTTCTATATGATTTTTTCCACTTCCCTTTCCACAATGTCCTCTAACTATCATTCATCCAAGTGCGAGGTATTTTGTGCATTCATCCCTACTTCTTCTTAACTTTCCTTCTAGATTATGAGTGTCTTACTCATAATAATTCTTCTCTTCATCAAATTCATGTATATTGTGCACATGGGGACTCTTACCTTCCTCAAGCTCTTCATTCTCCTCCTTGGAGTCATCACCCTTCATGCTTTTCTGTCTCCTTAGATTCTAAAATTTGCGCCATCTTTTGATAGTTCTTCACTAATGACTCCTCTATCATAGAGGCCTCTTCCTTCTCAACAAAATTCTCCTTCACGGGGGATTTCTTCATTTGGGTGTAATAACTTGGACCCGTGCTTGAATTTTTGCTACAACAATATGAACTATATGTGTGCTTGTTTCCCTTCTTACTTTAGTTTCTTCTCTTTCTCTCTTCATTCCTTTCTTCATGATAGGGTCATCTAGGATGGATACATCATCCTCAATGTATGCGCCCTTCTCGAATTTGGGCCTCAGGTGTATATACACCCTCGTTGCCATTTTTCCTACAATAGGGATTGACATGGGATTTACCATACGTACGTCATGGGAGACATAATTCTCCACATACGTGTGTTTCTTAGGGTACACCAATGTTCTACACAACATGTGGTACTCCTGATCTACCTCACTTAGATAAAATCTAAGTTTCTTGGCCTCCTTGAACCTGTTAATGACACTCTAAAAATATTACACTGTGAAGGAAAATGGTAACTTACACCATGGGATTTTTGTGTCATCTATCAAAGTGAATCTACCTATACAGAAGTGTTGGTATACTACGAACTCAACCTCATCATGCACCAAGGATGGTAGTTCTTTAAGGGATTCTCTATTTCACCCCAAACACATCATGTATTCTCTTGTACCATTTCTCCAAGAACCCCTTATGTGTAGTAGTCATCATATTACATGTGTATGCCTTGAACCTTTTGGCAGGGGAAGGGTCCTCATTAGGGTACTCCCAAAATAGCCATTTGGCCCATCGGGTACTCAGATCTCTAAAAACATAATAGTAAGAAATATGTTACCATACGTGATCTTATCCATGTCACGTGTCGTATCTATGATATCCTTTGTAATGAAGGCCAAGAGGTTGTAGATCATTGCCTCTTAAATCTTCTTGAAAATATTCAGCCATCTATTGTTCACTTGTGTCTAATGCTCTTATCCATTCAAGTTGGTCGAGAAGGTGCACGAATATCTTCATTACGGGGTTGGTGATCTTGTTGATATCAAAGTAGTGTGAACCATTTTTATGCTCATATTTCATGGTTGTTTCCTTGACTCTATCCTTATCGGCCAAGTCATCATCCAATGAATCTCTTGTGTAGATAATTCCAGTGTATTTGGAGATCATCCGAGTAGTTAAGCACATTATCCTGCATGCAAAATCAAAATAGTCTTCATACACGCATGGTATAATCCACTAGTATAACTTGTTGGGTTTATGAAATATGGCAACTCATAGAGTTGTAAAATCCCAACCTTCTCCAATGTGGTCTTCACAAAGTCATCATAAACATGTTTGTCATCTTATTTCCTTTCTCCCATAGGGTGTACTAGTTCCAACACCATTTATTTCTCCATAGTGCTCGTCTTATGGTTATAATCACTTATAGCCATCTTTCATATGTGAGACACCCAATCCATCCCTAATAGCACACCATCGGGGTACTACATCTTTGTGTACCATTCCTCATTGAAACTGGTTGATGCGACTAGCTTTCCCTTGCCCTTTCCTTTTCCCTTCTTTGGTGAAGTGTTTGATCCCTTCCTTGGTGCCATTTTTCTCATCAATTCTTTGCAATTTCCTCTTTAATTCTTGATTCAACTCTACTCAACCCCTTGTCTTCACTCCATCAAAAATTCTTTAAAAACCCATGTCCTATCTATGCAAACCATAACTTGGGAAACTCTCCTTCCACAAGAAAACCTAAATACCCATAGGAATCCACCAAATAACCTCCTCCACTCATGGCCATGAACTTTGTTCCACTCTAGTTCACAAATATGTTGAATTTTTTGCTTCGCATGCAACTCTCCACAAATTATTTCGCAAGGATTCCCTAGTTCACAAGAGCTCTCAAAAAACAAACGCAAGGTAAAAAGAAATAACTTACCCAGACCTTCTATTTATAGATTTTTACTTTTTCCTACACAAAATCACATGCCACCTACCACCTTCCACCATAAAACCACATTAAAGTTGGCCTTTTCCAACCCATCCTCCCAAGTGGTTTATGTAGTGCTTCTCCTTTGTGCAAAAACCCGCATGAAACTTCTATAACCTTTTGACACGTAAAACTTCTTTGACCATAGACAAATATTGTGTGCAATCCCTATGCCGAAGTATATCTACCTCTATGTCTTTTACCAATTTCTCACCATCGCCTACCTTATGTTGCTCTACAATTTTATCCATGTACATGGTTTTTATAAAGCTATTGACACCAATCTTCACCCATAATCACTTCTGCTATGCATGCTCCTCTAAACCCACACACTTTTGATTTTATCACTTGGGCCACCAATCCACATCACTCCCAACACTTGATTCTTGCTGTAATTTTCATATAAACTCTTCTTTACAATCTCCATCCCACACTAAATAGATGTGTGGTCTTGTGTGCATAACAACCCTTTAGATATTAATCGCTATGGAGCACAAAAGCGCCCAAATCAAACCAAACAGAAAGAAAAAGGAGAGAAATAAGGAAAGGATACACATATAAAGGAAAATGCATTAAGGGAAATTCTAGGCTAACTGAAAATACTACCTTATTTATAAACACGTAGATAACTTATTTATAGTACGGATTCAACCTACTCTCATTAAAATAACCGAGAAACCATGTCCCATCCAGGCTTGCAATTGGAAAGTGTCTAAATCAAGTATATAAGATATAACATACAGTCATAACCAATACACTTTGAATTTCCCGGGATGGGGTATAAACTTAGAATCATACAATAGAACCATCTACCTAACCTCAAACTTCTTATTTTTAATATGATGATCATGTCATGCCTTATGTCATGATTTTTCCATCTTCTGACTCCATTGAGAAATGACTCACCTTTCATCCAACTCCATAAGATTATCAATGTTCTCCTCTAATTATTTTTCATCCACCAATCCTCCTATGCATGTAATACACAAGGATTGTAACATGAATTCCACATGTAAAACTACTTCTACACTAAATACCAATTGAAAAGGAGTGTCCTTGTTTAATCTCTTATAAGTTGTGTGATATGCCCATAGTATTGTAGAGACTTTATCATCCCAATTCATTCTTCTGACATCCAAAATATTAGTCAACATGTAGCTTAAAATCTTGTTAATGTCCTAAATATTTCCATTAGCCTGAGGGTGATAGGGTGTTTTTTTGGTGGGCCACCATAAATTCTGCTAATAATATCTTAACAATTTCATTCAAAAATTGAGTGCCCCTATCACTCGTTAGACTCAACAGGTATCCATACCTACTAATTATATTCTCCCATAAGAACCTAGTTGTTGTTTTTGTCGTGCAATCCTTTGTAGGTGCCACCTCTTCCCACCGAGTAAGATAATAAGTACAAGTAATAATATAGTACAAACTTGTCCTACACGTGGATATAGAAATAGGTCCCACAAAGTTGATTTCCCATTTTTCAAATGGCTATGCACTAGCAATAGGCCTTAATGGAATTTCATCTCACTTCCCTGGCTTACTAAGGCACCGACAATGGTCACAAGCATGTAAATACTCTATACAATCCTTATAAACTATTTCCCACCAAATTCCTACTAATAAAATCTTCCACACGGTAGCATTCCCTACATAGTGACCACCTCGAAATGCCACCATAATCTTCCTTCATGATTTGAGCGCGCTCATGCTCTAGCACACATCGTTGAAAAACCTTGTCTTGACCTAGCTTGTATAGGTCTCCACTAATCAACATATATGACGTCAAAGGTATATCCAACTAATTCATCTCTAAATCCTTCATTCCCTTGGCACCACACTGTTTAGAAGAAAAAAACAATATCTTCCATGTCGAGAGGCGCGCACTACAATCTAAAAAATTGTGCATCGGTATTGTGTCCTTAATGCTCGTGCGTCCTCAATTGAGTTAATCTATGAAATATGGTCAGGTCCCAAATTACTCTTCATTTGTTTTACAAAGACAAAGAAGTAAAACTATTGAAACAATAGGATCTAACGCTAAATGGGCCCAAAGAAATGAAATTGTTCACCAAATAATTTAATACCATGTGGTCCATGTATAAAATAAAAGAAATTGCTAGCAAATACTACATAATTTTTTTGCAAAGTGCGTATATAATTGGCAATGCCTCACACTCTATGGTAGTATAATTTTGTTATGTTAGATTTAGCTTCTTACTAGAAAAACACAAGGGATGGTAAACAATCCCCTCTCTAAGATGTGCTAACACTTCTCCTATGGCCATACCCAATGCATCAACATGTATGTGAAATGACTTATCCCAAGAAGGAACACACAAAATAGGTGAAGTAGTGAGTCTATCCTTGAGTGTGTCAAAATCCATCTGATGCACCTCTCCACAATGAAATTTACTTTTAATTTTCAATAATTCCTCCAATGGCATGGTAATCTTGGCATAGCCTTTGATAAATTCCCTATAATATCCCATGTGCCCTAAGAATTTGTGCTCCATGTTTTTACTGGTAGGCTCATCGAACCCTAAAATAACGACAACTTTGGCAGGGTCTACCAATAAGCCTTCCTTGCATATAATGTGACTGAGTAATGTGCCAAATGGAGTAGCAAAGACACATTTCTTAATGTTTAGGGAGATAATTAAGCGCCGCATCTCTCAAAATCAATCTTAAATTGTCATAATGATCTCTTACTATCCCATAAATTGTCCATTCATCGAGGTAT
Source organism: Taxus wallichiana var. yunnanensis (assembly GCA_018340775.1). Lineage (NCBI taxonomy): Eukaryota > Viridiplantae > Streptophyta > Pinopsida > Cupressales > Taxaceae > Taxus > Taxus wallichiana. The sequence continues at coordinate 137,683,074 of CM031239.1, read as the reverse complement.
ACTTGCATAAATTTACATATGAAGTCTTGAAATGCCCGTAACACGATGCGCGAAAAACACAAAAGCACATTTTTAATCCCAAAGGGAATAATGGTATAGGAAAATCTTCCCCACTCCATCTTAAAAGTGGTATTATCCTAGTCTTCCTTCACAATTCTTACTTTATGATATCTAGAGAATTAAATCATGTGAAAGAATATATCTCTTTCCTTGTGACACCTTCCAAGATCTCCTTAGTAAATGGGGTTGGAAAATGATCTATCACACATGAATCATTTAAATCTATATAGTCAACAAAAATCCTTATCCTTCCATCCTTCTAGATACTAATCACCATCGGGCTCACCAACTCAGATTCTTCAATCACCTCAATGACACCGGATTCTATCCTCTTATCAATTTCCTCATTAACCTTTACTCATAAATTTAGGATCATCTTGTAAGGTCTCTTCCAAACTAGGTGCACACCTTATTTTAAATTAATCCTCATTTCCCTAAAGAGTGGTGAATTCCTTTAAGTGTATGGCATCTACGGGGAACAAATCTTGGAAGTCACACAACAACTCAACTATTTTTGAAACCTCCTGGTCTGACTAGTAATCTCCAATGATAGCTTCCTTCAGCTCTACCTCTGTACCAATGTTAACTTTCTTTGTTTTCAAGGGCTCATGGTAGGTGCACACTTTCTCATCCGCCTTTTTCAATACTTCATGCGTACACTCTGCATGGTTAACATTAGGATTTTATACTTCCTCACCATCTATCACATAGACTAACTTACCCTTTTCTTTCTCAAGGCATGCACGCTCAAGATGTATCTCCTCTGTCTCTTATTCATCTGGTTCTTCTTCTATGAAGAGCACCCCCAACTGAGGTTATCCTAATAACTCTAGGATTCTATCCTCATCCATGGCACTATCTCCCAAAGTAAGGAAATTGACTACCTGTAACACCTCATTTACTAATGGCTTCGAGAGATTGATACTCAAAATTCTAGATAATATATGTCGTTAACTCTTTCCAATTACCCGTCTGATGGTACAATTATGAATGGATATACCATGTGTGTATAACCCTATAAGGTTGAGTAGAACTTATGCACCCATAGTAAAGGATGTAAGACTTCTGAGCCTACCATCTAGGCTATCTCACATTATTAGATGTGAAATTAGATGGACTCCTTCCCATGATAGTCATGTATTGCAGCAGATGCATTTCTCTAGAGAAACCTAATAGAGAATGTGAATCTCACTTTGCACCACTCTAGAAGATTGTCTCGATGGGTCACCCATCAATGTACCGTTGTCCCACATGTTGGCACTCCAAATAGTCTCACCCATTTTTCCGAGATTTTCTTTAGAAATTTGTTATGTTCTCTATTTTCCATTGAGGGACACTAGTTTGAAAGGTTACGATCATTGATTTAATTCTTTTAGGTGTCATGTATGTTGGTTTGTTGTTTCCTCTTTTTGGTCGAGGATCATTTTTGGTATGAATTATTTTGGAAACCCCTACAATCAAAAACCGATAATGAATCGAAGTTTAAAAATTAGAAAAATTACATGTATGAGGTTTTTCCTTTTTCATGTCGGTAATTTTTGTTGTGTTCCACCACCCGTTGGTACATAGCATTTCCCACTTGGATGCGGTGTGGTAGGTTTAAGTTACAAACTTATAAATTTTGATTGTTGTTAGTGTACGTTATTATTTATCCTTTTATTTATTTATTATAATAATTCTTACACTTGTTTTAGCCCTACACTTATTGGGTTGGCTTTCTTAGATGTACTAGTTTTTGGAGTTAACTTACTAGTTCTCGTTGAGTTACTTTCTTAGTTATGCAGAGTTAGCTTATTAGTCTTCTGGAGTTAACTTAACTCCTAGTATCAGTTAGTGGTAGTTATCCACCACTGATTTAGGTAATAGTTGCACTTCCCTCCGCCTTTATGTACATCTTTCTTATTGAGTAATTCAAGTCATTGTATTGTAATGTATTGAGCATTATGGATTATGATGGATTTCCATATATGATATTTTAGCTCTTCTATTTTGAAAATATAATGTGGTGTGCTATTATCATCTAAGATCATGGCTTGGAACAATCTTCTTATCGTTCCTTTCATGGTATCAAAGCTATAGATGATGTAGACATCCATCTGTAAGTTTTTCTTTGCAAGCAAGGGTTTATTATTTTCATGTATTTAGAATTTGTTAGCACTTTTCTGTAACATGCATTTTTATGCAAAACAAAGTGCACCATTAGATTTGGAAGGTTCCAAAACCCTAGAATCGACTATAAACTTGACCATGTTTTGAGACAATCAAATATAGACATTTTAAAGGGTTTTTGGCACATTTCTCAAAAAATATATACAATTATGTATAGACATATTTTTGACTCAAAAATTATATCACCTTTCTAGGGTTTTAGAGATTTTTTTGGGTTTCTCTTTGTTTTTTATATAGGTGCTTAAAAGAGATAGTTACAGTCAAAGTTTGTATTAACAATTGTACTTTTTGGGTGCATTCTTTTATCCATTGGATATAAGCGTGTACCTTTTGGATGCATTATTTTACCCTCTGGATATTTCTATTTTGGATGCAGTCTTTTATCCACTGGACACAGATCTATACCCTTTGGGTGCATTCTTTTATCCATTGGATATAAGTGTGTACCTTCTAGATGCATTCTTTTACCCTCTAGATATTTCGTTTTGGATGCAGTCTTTTATCCACTAGACATAGATCTGTACCCTATGGGTGCATTATTTTATCCATTGGATATAAGTGTGCACCTTCCAAATGCATTATTTTACCCTCTTGATATTTATGTTTTGGATGTAATATTTTATCCACTGGACGCAGATTTGTACCCTCTAGGCGCATTTTTTTATCCATTAGATATTGACGTGTACCCTCTAAATGCAATGATTTGCCCTTTGGACATTTAGTTTTTGGGAACATTCTTTTATCCTTTGGCCGTAATCCTATATCATGTGGATGCAATCTTTTACCCTTTGGACATTTGGGTGTCACATGTACCTTTAAAAATATCAAGTATTAAAATATTATTTTAATAGCAAAACCTTCTAGAGGTCATAACTTGTGATTTGTACCTTGAATTAAGGTGGTTTTTTTTTTTTTAATTGTGTATTTTTTTCGAGATCTACGCATTGGTGAAATTTTTATACACATATTTCAAATATATAAGGTATTTTTAGTCATTGTAATATTTACATGCACTCAATTATAAAGTGTCAAATTTGGGAGGGTGTTGTAATCACTTACGGACACAATTTTGGTTGAGCCCAATGTCCTAAAACTTTGGGTGTTGCATTCGTGTCTCTATGGGTATATACATGCATATCTCTCTTATTTGTTGAGATGTTTTAGATCTATATTTTGACACTTTTTTAGGCATGTTGATAGTCTCTCTTGTGGGAGAGCTATTCTGGTGAAGCCCAGTGTTATTTTATTAGTGTTCGAGTATTTTATTTTGGAAACTCATACGTATATATGGTATCACTCTACTCATTCAAAGCAGTATGGGAGGGTGTGGTGTTGATACTCGATTCTTTGGGCTTCGTGTCCTTTCCTTGTTACTTTGGATTTTCTTGGATGTGGCACTCATATTTATTTATATATCATGTCCTTACCTTTTTCCTTGGTTATTGTTCTTGGATCATGACACACCTATTTTTAGCAGTTGATCTTACTTCTTCATATTTTGTGTCATTGCCTTTGTCATACGTTGGATTTTATTAGATCGTGGCGTCATATTTATTTGGATCTCGTTTCCTTGCCTTGTTACCTTCGTTATTCTTCTTAGATTGTGACACACCTATTTGTAGCAAAAATTGATCTTGCTAAGTCATATTTTGTGTCCTTGCCTTGTTACCTTGGATTTTCTTAGATCGTGGTGCTCCTATTTATTTGGATCTCATGTTCTTTCCTTGTTTCTCGGTTGTTCTTGGATCATGGCACACCTATTTGTAACAGATTGATCAAATTAAGTTTGGTGTTTCTTTTTACATTTTTGACATCACTCCATCGACAAAGTATCCTTGCATGGAGCTATTCTGGTGAAGCCCAGTGTCAGTTGTATTTGAGTTCTATGATCGAGCAGTGGATTCAAACCATAGTACACACCACACTTCTTCAAAGATTGTAAGATTTTTTTGGAGCCGAGATTCTAAGGATATCTTACAACGGATTTTCTCTCTACTTTGTTATTACTATTTTTAGGTACCTTGTGGTGTCCAATTTTCCCAGTTATTGTACGTGGGTACTTCATCAAGCCTTGTTTTTGGGACCCACCTTATTTTTCATCCACATAAGTTATGCTTATGGGAGGGTGTTAGTGTAGGTTATTATTTAACCTCTTTTATTATTTATTAGGATAATTTTACAATTGCGTTAGCCCTACACTTGTTGGGTTAACTTGCTTAGGTGTACTAATTTTTGTGGAGTTAGCTTACTAGTTGTGTTGAGTTAGCTTCTCGTTATGTAGAGTTAGGTTATTAGTCTTCTCGGAGTTAACTTAACTACCAATATCGATTAGTGTTAGTTCTTCACCACTAATTTAGGTAGTACTTGCACTTCCCTCCTCCTATATGTACATCTTTCTTATCGAGTAATTCAAGTCATTGTATTGTAATGTATTGAGCATTATGATTATGATGGATTTCCATATATGGTATTTTACCTCTTCTATTTGGCAAATCGAATTTGGTTTTCTATTATCATCCGAGATCGCGGCTTGGAACAATCTTCTTATCATTCCTTTCAATTGATTTCATAAAAATCCAAATTTTCTCCAGGGCACTGTGAATATTCACAATCAGAAAAGGCACAAACAGAAATTTATTCCACCCTCGAAGATGTAAACATGTCACAAGCGGGATGGAATCGGGGATCGGAGAATAGTTATATTTTTGTGCACCAAGGTAAAGAGTTGTAAAAGTGCAAGGAAGTTCCCGAGGCCTGCAAAAAAGACACGTGGCTCTTTCTCACGCAATGAGAGGGAAGGTTCATTAGAGAAAACTTATACTTTGGTTTAAAGTGAAAAAGGAATAAAGTTTCAATAAAATCTCATAGCTCCGCTATCTTTTAGGTGTGACCACATGTCAAGCTCATATTGAAAGTCAAAAGCGGGTAGTCGGGTCAAATGACTAAAAGTGTATATGTTTTAAAACATGGAAAAAAATACAAAGAATCTCCCGAGCCCACATCGATGCAAGTTTTTTCCACGTGGATGGTTCATTTTTAAAATTGGGAAAAGCAGAATGAGTGGCCATGATGCAATGCATTAATTTCTACCACCATTAATGCATCTTACACAAATCAAGGATGATTTTAAAGTTTTCAAGCACCTCGATCCTTTTTATTATCAATTGTCATGATCTGGTTTCCATCGTTAGTAATTTTCATTGAGGAATATTGTGAATCTAATGTGGAGCTCGAATTGGGAACCAAAAGTTTGAAAATCTTTCAAATTGACGTTGAAGTGCTCAATCACCACATGGAAAGCCAATAAGAACTAAAGAACTCCTGTATATTTTTATTTTATTGGACAAGAATTTTGAAGTAAAGCTAGGGTTTTAAAGATGAAAACCATGCCATCCTCATTCTCGGTTTGCATCTAGAATACAAGTGATTTAGATAAAATTATAGACATAGACTTAATGAATTCTAACTTAAAGGATTTTCTTTAGAGATTGAGTATCCCTAATAAGAGTGAGTCTATGGGAAAATTCAAGATAGCCACATCACCTTAGCTAGTGCCATTCCACCATCAGTTCATTTCCCAGAATTGGTATGACATTGCACTATGAACTATGACCTAGAAAAAGGGAAGTGTTAGATGGAAGTGGTGATGTAGTGTTGACATTGACACTGCGGCTATTAGGATAATGCTCAAGTTACCTATGATAACTAATCTAATAACCTTAGGTATCAAGTTAGCCTCACGAGACTATGAGGAAAAGAAAAAGGAGTATGCTAGACTCATAAACACAAAATGGCTCCTAGTAGAGAAAAAGAAACAACCCAAATCCCTAAGAGACTGGTTAGGGAACAATTTTTGAAGAAGTTGAGGATGTTATTGTATTATTAAGTCAAATGGCTGGATTGGAGACTAAAAATGAGTTCAAGGAATGGATGTGTACCTACATGTGGATAATTTTTGAAAGAAAAGGGAGCATCTACTGTAGGCTACTTTTATTGCAGAATCACTTCATGGTCACATGGTTACTTTGGTAAAAAATAGAAATGGGTGATACCTTAGAGCTAGAATTCTACATGATGACCTACCTAATTTACAATGTTTTAGGACATAGACATTTCCCTAGCCTCTTGCCACATGCTGATTTTAAGAAATGCCAAATGCATGAGATCTTTCCCCCGATTGTAGTTGGTTAATTGGAGTGGGAATGTGAGATTGGTCAATGATGCTTTCTTTGCACCAATTATATGTCTTTTCAAACCAAAATGGGGGAAGTATAGAATTTTTGAGTCAAGCTAGATAGTGATTATGGAATATGGGTGTTATTTTATTTAGTACAGGAAGTTCACATATATAAGGGTTAGTGGTTTTGAAGGTAAGCCATATAAGTTTCCCAGATACTTGGATGATAAAATGGCTTTGTGTGAACTGGCAAGGAAATTAACACCAGTTCACAAATTGATTTTTGGGAAACATAAGACAAATATTAAGTTCCCCATCAAAATTGGAAGGTACTCATGCCCTTCAATTTTAAAAGATCTAGATTAATTGAGGATGAATTGAAGAGGTTTGAGTTGGAAAATTTTGAAGTGAGAGCCAATTATGATATCAGATGGGTGTTTAATAATATTGCAAACACTTTTGAGCATGAGCCTCATTTTGAAGACTATTGGATGAATTTTAGGGATGAGGAAGAGGTCAGGCTGAGAGATTTCTCTAGAATGACCCTTGCACAAATCATAGAATTTCAAGATTATAGTTATCCCTGAGGGAATTGTGGATGATCCACACACGGTGAGTAAGTACTATCTTGATCAAAAGATAGAAGGACAACCTATAGCCCCTCTAAATTGGAATGAAAATAGAATCAGATGATTCTTATATTTGGATAACTGATGTGATGAGGAGAACTATGAATTGGTTGGCTCAAAATAATATTGATCTATCAGTCCAAAATACAAGAATCTTGAATAAATTTAGGGATTTGGGAAACTTAAGTGATGATATCCCTCCCCGAGAGAAGGGGCTGATAGAATTGATCCTTTGGGAGGAAAATATCCTCATTTTCCTTCAAAGAGGCCCACTTTAAACTTATAGATGAATGGACTTCAGCCACTAGTGGGACCGGTACTTCTATATCCACTTTGAGGAAAAAGACTGAGGAAATGCTCTTGAAATCTATGGAAAATGCTCCTATTACTTTGCAACACCACTTCAAGAAAAAGGGAAAAGTTTGGCATCTCATTTAGTTCCTTCAGGTATTTTTCCAAAACCTCATAGTGTTGAAAAATTAATGAGTGGGGCTATAACAAGTGGTCATTCTCAATCTAGGCCATGTAAAGAGGAATGAAAGGCAACACCAGACCTCAAGAAGTTTGAGAGAGCACACAAGAGACACAAGGTTGTTTATGAGCCAATTCTGGTGAGAGAGGGTGCCCACCCACCCAAGAAGCATAAGCATAGAGATGTGGTGATTGATCCTCCTAAACATGAGAGGAATGATGTTTCTCAGACACAACTATTGCACATTTATACCCTAGATGGAACAATTTATACCTTTTTCCTCATCTTTACCTTTGGATGAAGTGACTGGGAAGCACTCGGGAACAAATGATCCAAGGAAATGTTTCATCTGAATCAATGGATAGCAAAATTCTAAATCTAGGTATGAGAGTAATGAAACCCTACTATTGAGGATGTGAGTATACCTTTGTTTGAAACATTACAGGAGTCCAAGGCTCATGCAAATGTGATAGATGTTGACATCGGTGAATAATTTTCCACATTAGATGCACTTGATGTATCTATTAATGAACAAATAGCCAAATCAGTAGATAATATCCACATAAATAAAGAATTGGAAGAGGTCACTCATGTGCCAACTGATGAAGTTGAGATCCAAAAAAAGAAGTTTCTCCTAGGTCAAGTAACTTCAAATCAAAGGAACCAAAGTTATTAGTGGAAGAAGATGCTTCCCATTGTGTTAAAATTACTAAGGATGATGAGCATTGTCAAGAAGATATCCATCTCTGAAAAGACAATAGAAGTTACACAAATGCAAGTGCTAGAAAGGAATTTATTGTTGGTATAGATATGCAATCTCTAGATGGGAATAGGGAGTTGGCATCAGATGAGAAATCCACCATGGCATGATCTGAGGTGTCATTAGAACATGAGGATAGTAAGATGCCAACCCAACAATCTTCAAAGAAGGTAGAGATATGTGATGGGAAGGAGGAATTTGCAAGCCAAGTTATTGATTAAAGAAAACCTCAGGGAAAAAATTGAATCTAATGTGGCATCAATTGGAGAGATAAGGAAAGAATATATTCCAACTACTAGTATAAATCAAAAGGAGGCTGATCAATCTCAAGATCTAGACCAAGGAGAAAGACAAGTGAAGGAAATTCTAGTACAAGATGAGAGTAGGGAGATGGTTATTGAAATAGATGGTGAGAAATAGGTAAAACCATTAGCCCAAGATGAATAAGGAATATCTAAGAAATTGGTGGTTGTCCCTGAGAAACCCCAACAAGAATTGTAGGAAGAAGAAAAAGTTGGAACAAGTCTTGCAAAAGGGTGGATTGGTGAATTGATTTCAAGTGAAGAGAAAGAAATTCTTCTGTTTAGGCTATTGATCTTACTACATTATCCTTTCCAAAGATGGTAAGAACCTCCAAAGGGCTAGGGTTATTACCAAGACTCATATTGATCCATTGGGGTCCAAAACTCTAGAAATATCAATCCCTTATGAAGGTAAAACTAGAGACAATGTAACAACTAGTGACTACAATGTTCAGCTCATTCCTTTAGGAAAACCTCAAGAGATCAACTAAAATAGGGAGTATCAGAGGTGGTAAATGACTTATTGCAAAAGGTGGATGAAGACAGGATAAAAAAGAAGCAATTGAAAGAACAGGTCAAAGCCTTGAGTTCTAGTATGTATGCAAACTAATTGGGAACCCAACCACACTCAAGTAGATACCTCTGTAAACACCCCTAAAGGATTGGATAAGATTGATAAGGTTGTCAAGAAGGTTCAAGTTGTAGACACATGGATTGAAAAGTTAACAAGGAAGGGAAAAGAATAATTGAGAAAGCTAGGAAAAATATGAAGAACTTAAAAGTAGGCTTAATGAGATTGATGAGATAACTGAGCAATGTGACAATGAAATATTTTACTTTGAGGGAATTTTTCCCAAATTAGACCAGTATTACTCAAGCTCAGTGATGAATTTCTTGAGAAAGGAAAATATTGTGTTAGTAGAATTCAGAGGAAGTCAACATGCCTTGGAAGAATTACAAAAATAGAGTGGAAACTTTGAATGGGATCAAAGAAAAGCTCAAAGTTAAAATAAATTGGGTTGATGATACTCTTGATGCCATCGATTTGAAACTAGAAGACATGGTATTTGAAAAATTCAAAAAGAGTTATGGTGATTTGAAGATTGATTTCTTGATCAACTCTTTTGAAAGGAATATTCAAGAAGGATGATTTCTCTTATGAAGTCATTAAAATGAGAAAATTTGAGAATAGAATTACATAGAGTTGAAAGCTAGGCCACTGGAATACAAGCAGAAGATGGGTCATTGTATGGATGTGATAGCTAGACAGACATTAATCTTCCAACACCACATTGGGCTAGATGAAAGTGAAATAAATGAGATTTTCCAGAGATATGATGCATATGTGGCAAGATTGTCAAAAGAACAGGATGCAGAAGTGGAAACTGAAGAAGGAAAGGATGTAGATATTGGAAATGATGAACAAGTTTAGGCTTGTGGCTTTAAAATTTGTACTTTCTTCCCATACTTCTTCTCTAAGTTGATGTTTTAACTATTATCTCTATGTTTCATTAAGGATAATTGTTACTCTGAAATTCATTATTTTCTCATATCAATTGTAAAATAGTATGATACATTAGTTTTATATGGCTTAGATAAAATTCAATACACATTTGTATAAGCATATAAATTATTATGATGTTTTTGCTTCTTACATGTTGAGAAAAGAAAAAAATGGGGTTCTATAGGGGCCCCTACCCATGGAAAAATAGGGTTGTATACATGTTGAGAATAATGAAAAGAAGGAAAAAAACAATGTTTAGATGTCTTTTATTCCCTCTTCAAAACTTCCCCTAATGGAGGAAGCTTGTTCAACAACTTATTCTTCCTCAGTATGAATTCACTTGAGCCTTGTGCCATCTGGACAAATATGATGGACCCTGCTAGATCTCGAGACATCCCCATCTCCATCAATGACTCAAGAGTCATTCTAGGACTATCCATGATCTTTTCTAGCTCAATTTTTTTCGATGGGAGGACACCCAATCCAAAAGATCCAAACCACCATGTGAAGAAGGTTGTTTTCCCCTTCCCCTTGTGAGAGAGATTGACTTGTTAGGAGTGGATTGAGAGGGAATGCCCGAAAGTAATTGGAAGGGAAAGAACTGCACCTTGTGGACTGGGAAAGTTACGAGGTCTAAGAGCTTGACCCAACTTCCCATCTCCTTGTGTGGGGTGGATGCTCTCTGGGAGAAGGAACTGGCCGGGCCTGAAAATTCATGCTTTGACTAAGGAGCATGAGGCACTAAATGAGAGGATGAATGAATGGAAAAATCTACCCTGTTGTCCCGAGAAGATGATATTGCTGCTCTTAAATGATGAGTAGATATGGAAAATCTTCTTCTCCATATGAGATAATGATTGGGGTTGAGAGCTTGATTCACCCTTTCTCTTTCCCGAAGATGGTGTTGGCATTGAACTTGGTTGTGAAGACTCATGTCTCATCTCCCTTCTCCAAAGAGATGATCCTCCACTCTAATTCATCTACCTTGTGAGAGATATAGACATGGTGTCAATGGATGATTTTTCATATAATACATATGATTCCTTGGGAATATCCTTTAATGAAAAATCTTCATCACATAGGAATGGAACATTGAAAATCGGTCTTCCCAGACACTTGGGGCCTCCTTTCAATCCATAATTTCTTTAGGACTTCAGGGTTTTTAGGTGTTCCCATTGAAAAAGATGAAAATACATGACTGAAAGGATGTGAATATAGGATTGATCCTAATCATCCTTGTAAGAAGTGCTAACCAAACTTTCCGATAAGTCAAGGGTCCTCTGGTGTCTCCTACACACTCTATGTCAAATAAGGCCCTAAAAAAGCCTCATCAGGTCCACTCAGGTCAAAAATATGATTCAAATCCTCTGAAGAAATTTCTTTCAAGATTTTTGCTACTAAGTACCTTTCACCATTGTTTGATAAGAAATATGAAAAATAATCTTTACCTTCAGAATAAGAAAAGAAGCACATAATGGTGAAAGGGAAGAACTAAGTTTTATAGTGAAGGGGGTGCATATTGATCTGATCAAGAGAAATATTTCCCATGAGATGAAAGAAGATTTCACTCAGCTCACACAAATAAAATTTAAGAGTTGGAAGGGATTAGAAATGAGCAGAACTGATGAATCAATATGATTTGACAAGAGCCATGTGTGGTAATTAAGCCAATAAGACATAAAATGGAATGCACAACACCCAAGATGGATTCTTGGGAAGTAGATGAGGGTATATGTCATATCAAAAATCATCTGGAAGCACTCAGAGGTCATCAAAAGTAATTATCCAATCAATATGAGGAAAGAATGATTAAAATAATATGTCTAGAAGTGATGACCCGATATCCTAGTCAAGCACAAGTGGAATCAATTGAAAAGACTTGCATTTTGTACACATTGTAGTTTGAAGTGAAGCATTTTTCAAAAGAGTGGCATGTTTCAAAATAGATATTGTAAAGGGAATATTCATTAGAATATTCATATTTTTGGGGGAAACTTTGAAGGTTAGTAAGTGAGTTGAATGGTATAAAGGCATGAAAGATAATCATGAAGAGAGAGGGGGTTTAAATTTTTTGAGAATTGTTCAAAGAAATGGGAGAAGCTGAGTAAAAACCATTTTCCAAGAGCTTATGAAGAAACTTGTTATTTCCTTTGTGTTTTCAAATTTAATCATGTCAAGATGGTTGCAAGTGTCCAGCCATTGACAAGCTTTGAGATTGTAAATAAATCTTTCCCTCTTGATAAATTTGATAAACCTTGAGTTAATTGTGTTAATCATGAGCATTGTTGTGTCTTCTTTCATTTTGAGATGTTTTCAAGTAGTTATTCATGTTCTATTGCAATCTTATGTTAGGAATTCCTCTTGAATCACACAAGATCTTGTCCTTGTGGTAGTATTGTGGTATTTTCAATTGTGTTGTGAGAAGAGATTTCATTTTACTATGCAATAAACAATTTAAATTCACTTTACTTCCATTCTGTTGATATAGATTGTTTGTTAGCTTATGAGTGCATCTTAAGCATGATGAACTAGGAATCTCTGATGTTTAGTTGAGTTTTTGACAAATGAGATTTTATGTCAATTTCTCAAAGAATGTGTGAAACCATGCATCTTTGGGCTTCCATGGGTGTGCATCTTCTGGTTGAAGGTTTATTGTTGACTATTTGAAATGTTTTATCATCTTTTTTGGCAGATTTCCAACCTTTGTTGAAATTTCTTAAGAATTTGGTATAATCAACTTTATCCTGTTTAATTCCCAATGAAATTCATCTACAAATAAAAAATCCTATAGGAATTACCCCTGTTTACATTATTTGTCCATAAATGTTAAGGAGATTTGTTAAATTTACCCATCCTTTACCCAAAACATGCAGGGGAAATCGGGTCTTATAGTTGTCTTTAGTAACCTGAACCTTGTTTAGAAGACATTTCCATTCTCTAAAGTGACAACTCGTGAGAGTTAGATTATGTTGCATTGACCATGTCTTCTTAAGGTTTTCTTTCAAATATCATAGAAGGAAAGTCCAATATAGCCAATCCATTTACATCTCTTACAAATATAGGTTACAAAATGGGTCCTCTCACCCTGGTTGAAAGGCACAACCAAAAGTAGTGAGGGTAGGTCAAACCCTTTGCATGGTGCTACCTATTTTTCCAAGATCGAGTGACAAAGAGTCAGTCAAATCCTTCCCCGGCTACAAAATGACTTGAAATCTGATTTATCTCTATCTCTAAGCATTTTCTCAACATGTTGATGTTGCTCAACCTCAAATGGAGAATCAATTTGGGTACCAACACGATCGGTGCACATTTTTGGGGAACATTCATGCAAATACATATGCACACATACTGACCTTTGGTAATGATTCTTACATGATTTTATAAATACATTGTTTAAATGTTATCCTTTGTTAATATTTGTGAAGATTGTGTGAGATCAACAAGTGGTTTATTGTGTAATATTTCTTGGTTTAAGGGAAAATTACACTAGATTTGTATTTCTAGTGATAAATATTGACAAAGGATGATTAGATCTATCGAGATTTGTAGAAATTGGGTATTGATAGACACTTGACAAGTTACTTACAATGCTTTTAGCACATCTAAGGTGAAAATCCTTGGTGGTGACTCTGTGTTGATTTGAAATTTTTGGTAAAACACCAGTGTCTTAATATTTTTCAAGTGAGACTTGTTAATATTTGCAAAGATGGAAGGAAGAAGGTATTTCTTTAGTAAGGATCCTACTAGAATATTGTTTCAGAGCTTGGGAAAACAAATCCAAAGGGAAGACAAGTCTGGAAAGCATTGGGGGATCAAGAGTCAAGCGAGAAGGAAATACCAGTTATGGAAAGTGACCAACCTATAGTTGAGGATTATCCAACATCTTCAAATAGTTTAGAGTCAAGTAGTCCTCATATAAATTTAACTACTCCTAGCTGGTGAAGGGCCATCATTTGTATATGGGATAAGTGTTCCTCATTTCTTTCCTTTATCACTTAAAACTGATAGGGTAGTTTGTGAAACCAAGTCACTGGAGGATATTTACTTTGAAGATCATACACATGTGTCCCAAATATCCCTTGTCCCACACCATTTTAATCCTCCTATAGGATCACCTTCCCAAAATAACATGGCTCATCCTCCACCTAGACCTCCTTTTGTTGTCAATACATTTGGACCAATAAATTTTAGAGGCATGGTTGGGCATCCTAATGTTGTACAAGATGTGAGAAATAGGTTGCCTAAAATTTTAGGGAATAATGCCATCACTGGTGATCAACATTTGAGGCTCTTCATTAATATGATGGAAGATTTTGAAATTGAATATGAAGATGTGTATATAAAACTATTCATTCATACTCTTGAAGAAGATGCACGTGATTGGTACAAATATTTACCAGATAACTCAATAGATTCATGGAATGAGATGAAGAATGCTTTCATATTACAATATGGTGATAAGACTGACCCAAGGTTCCTCTTATCTGAGTTTGAGAATATAAAAAATAATCCCAATGAGTCTGTCTAGGATTTCAATACCAGATTCAACAAGACTTTAAATAGATTACCCATAATTTTGAGGCCTAGTGATGAGTCCTCTAATTAAATATTCTGATGCTTTTGACAAGAAAGTTGCTTATTATTTGAGAGATAAGAACCTGGAAATTTAAGGACATGATTTCACAATGGCCTTACAAATTGAAAACAATATTAAGGAAGTTGGGAAACCCCTAAAAGGGAGGGTGTCAAATTGATTAATCTGATAGACCTCAATTAAACAAGGTAGTGGATCTGGAGGAGGTTGTGAAAAATTTGGAGAAGTTAAAGAAATATCTTATAAGTTGGCTAGAAGAAGAAAAGGAATAGGATAGAGTTCTCAAAGTCAAGCATAAACCACAAGGTCAAGATAGATTTGGAAATCATCCTAGGGGTGATCACAGATTAGATGAAAGAGGAAAGGGCCCATGGGATCAGGAAATAAACAACCACAACCTAGGAAAATAGACTGGTTCCGATCCTTTGACTATTAGGGTTGCTACAGTGGAAGAAGCCCATGTTATTGATTGGTGTGACAAGTGTTTCTTACCACATTCCCCTTGTGATCTAAGTAAGGAAATTAAAGAAACAAATGATGATGAAGCTTATGGTGATGTGTGTATGATGGAATGCCCTGAAAATCCACAACATGGAGCTACTTCAACTGAGTTGATAAAGTTGCCAGAACTATGTAGAAGGTTTTTGGGATTGCATTCATAGGGTATTACCTCTTCCTCCTAATGATGATGTTGAAATTGATATGGTGCAGGCATTTGATTTACCTAATCATGAATTTGAATATTTGAGGGCTTTAATGATTAAAAATACGATGGGGAATTCCTTCTGAGGAAGAAATGAAACTTTTGATGAATGCAGTAGTTCTCAGAAAAGGAATATAATAGAAGTAGAGTTGTCAAAGGGGAGGACCACAAGCCAAGCCAAAAACTCCACTTCTCACTAATATCCCAAAAGAACCTCCTAAAAGGGATACACTTAGAAAAGGCCCTAGTCACTCTAAGTAAAACTTGTATCCCAACTCATACCCAAACTATGAAGACTCTTATACCACTAGAAGGAGCCATAAATCTCCCTCCCAATATAGTCTACCCAAATATGTTCCCTGTGATATAGCTCAAATTTTGAGTTAGATCAAATTTATTATGCCTATTGTTGAATTTCTCAGAATCCCTGAGCATAGAAAAAGGGCATTTGAATATTTGGGATTTAAAGAGGAGGTGATAACCCAAGGAAAAAATGTGAATAGTATGGATGTTCCCCTATCATTGTAGAGATGGAAGTACCACAAGAATTGGAAGAATTGGGAGAATCACCTGAGGTATATTTGGGTACTTCTCTTGTTGAGTCTCAACTTGATGTTGATCCTTTTTATACTACTTTAATCATCAAAGATAGGCTAGTGCACAACTACATGTTCGACTCAGGAGCCTCATGTAATGTGATGCCTCTTGAGGTAATGAATGAATTAAATATCAAAGTGATGACCACTTTTGGAAAGTGCACTGCTATGGATTCAAGGGAAGTACCAGTGATTGGATATGTTAAGGGATTGATAGTGCAATTGGAAGCTTACCCAGGTAAGTGCTTAACCATGAATGTGGTCATTGTGGATTCCCTTGGCCAAATGGGGAATGTTATTGTCAAGAAAGTGGGCTGCTAGTGTGGGAGGAAGTGTATACAGATGGATATGTCATATGCAACCATACCAGTAGAAGGAAGCCTTGTGAAATTGTATGGTGAGAAAAATATGTTACATCTGATTGAAGACCCTAACAATGCTTCTTATGAAGTATTATATGTAAGATGTAGATGTCGATAATTTTGTGGGTTATGCAGATTTTAAAGAACACAATATTGAAAAATGTAAATGTCCTGAACAAGTTGGCTCCCCTTGGATTTTGATGTTTGATGGAGCTTGTTCTAAATTTGGGAATGGTGTGGTGTTGTCTTAATATCTCCAAATCAGGAAGAATTCAATTTTTCTTTTAAACTCAAATTTGAGTGTACCAATAATATTGTAGAGTATGAAGCATTGCTTTTGGGTTTAAGGATTTTTGGAGGTATGGTATTAGGGATATTATTGTTAAGGGAGATTCATAAATTGGTAGTCAAGCAAGTTAGGAAATTGTATGCAACCAAAAACCAAAGAATGAAACAATATAAGCATGTAGTTTGGGATTTTATTGAAATGTTTGATTCTTTCAACATAATATACCATGATAGAAAAGAATATACTGTGGTGATAAGTTGGCAGTATTGGGATCTAGATTTGAAAACTGTGTAATGTCTCCTTATTATGAGTATGATATAGAAGTGTTGACAAGACCATCTGTCCCAGACAATGTCAAACATTGGCAAGTTTTTGAAGATGATGCCCAAGTCAGAGGTTTTTACAAAATGAAGGAGAATTTACAAATTAGAATATGGACTGGGAACCGATGGTCTATGTTTATGAAGGGAAAGAGACTCTATTTGGAAAATATATTATTCAATTAAAAACCAATACCATCCCAAGAGGTTTGGTTGCATTAGAGATGAAACTTTGATAATGTTGACCACATTGTTAATAGACACATGTCAGCTTCAAGAGATGTAGAGGAACACAACTTGGGGACTGATGGTAAACCTAGAAAAATATGGTTAGGTAGTAACCTCAGTAAAGAAGAAAAAGCAATCATATGTCCAATTGTTGAAAAAGTATAGGATTTGCTTGGCATGGTCATATTCAAAATTGAAGGCATATAGGGAAGATATTTTCCAACATGAGATACCATTAGAAACTAATGCCAAACCATTTAGGAAAAAAAAGGCCAATCAATCCACTTATTTCCCTCAAAATGCAAGAAGAATTAAAGAAATTAAGGGATGGAGGCATCATACAACCCACAAGGTATTCTTCATGGGTGGAAAATCTAGTACCAGTTTGAAAGAAAAATGGAGATATAAGATTGTGTGTGGATTTTAGGAATTTGAATAAGGCATCAATCAAAGATAATTATCCCTTTCCCAATATGGATAACATGTTATAGTTGGTTACTTGGCTCTAAGTTATTTGTCCACCCTAGATGGATTCTCGAGATATAACCAAGTGGTAGTAAAGCAATCAAAAAGGATTAAAACTACTTTCACTACTCCATGGGGTACCTATGTGTATGTGAGAATGCCATTTGGCTTGATGAATGTTGGAGCTACCTTTCAAAGAGAAATGGATGTAGCATTCTTAGGATACATAAATGATTTCATTTTTGTATATCAGGATGATGTAACATATTTTCAAGAAAGAGAAATGATCACCTGCATCATTTGGAGAAGATGTTGTTAAGATGCTAGAGAATATGGTATTTCATTGAATCCTAAAAGTGCCACTTTGGGGTTCAAAAGGAAAAGTTGTTGGGACATATTGTATCTAAGGAAGGGGTTATGATTGACCCTGAAAGAGTAGAAGCTATTGGAAAGGTTCCTATTCCCAAAACTAAGAAAGGAATTCAATCCTTCTTTGGACAGATAAATTTCATTAGGAGATTCATTTCAAACTTTGCTGAAATAACTATCCCTATCACAAGTATGCTAAAAAGGATCAGTTATCAAATGGGAGAATGAAGCTATCCAATATTTCACTAGAATCAAGGAAGCACTGAAGAATGCTCATTTTGGTAGCTCCAGATTACAAAAAGGTGTTTCAAATGTTTTCTTTTTCCTCTAAAAACACCATTACATCATATGTATTATTAAAAAAAGATGAGGAAGGAAATGAAAGGCCAATTATTTCTTTAGTAAAGCATTACAGGGAGCTGAGTTAAAATACACTATCATGGAAAAGCATGATTTTTCCTTGATTAGAGCAAAAAAAATTTTCAGACCATACATCTTGAGTTCCAAGATCACAGCTTATGTTCCCCATACCATGGTTAAGGACATCTTGTTCAGAAATGGAGATCTCAAGTAAAATATGTCGATGGGTGAAAAATTACAAGAATATGACATGGATATCTAGACTACTAAATTGGTTAGAGGTATGGGCTTGGAAAAGATAATGGTAGAAAGCAATTTTGCAAGTGATGGAGATAAATCAAGTTGAGGAAGGAGACATGAATGTTCATGAAAGATTATTCAATTCTACATGGTACAAGGACATTATATTTTATCTTAAACATTTGGAATGTCCTGGACATTTAAGAAAAAACCAAAAGAGAGCACTCATGCTAGCTTCCCAAAAATACATCATCACTGATTATGGATTGGCATGGAAGAATCCTAAAGGGATCCTCCTAAGATGTGTTATTGAAGATGAAGCTCCTAAATTAATTACATATTTTCATGGAGGAGTGTGTGGGGGAATTTTTTGGAAGAGTAACTACCCACAAGATCTTAAGGGTTGGTTATTAGTGGCCCACACTTTTTAAAGATACAACTTTTTAGTAAGAAAATGTGAAAGTTGTCAAATATTTTAGGAAGAATGAAAGCTTCAGGTGCTCTCCCTTTGCAACTAGTATCAATTGAAGCTCCTTTTAAATAGTGGGGCATGGAATTTTTGGGGAAATTTTAGATCATTCAAAGTGGGCCATAGATGGATATTGGTGGCTATTGATTACTTCACTAAATGGGTTGAGGAAATCCCTACTAAGAAAGCAACCCATCATATTGTTATGGATTTTATCTTGAATCATATAATTTGTAGGTTTGGAGTGCCTACTAAAATAGTTGTAGAAAATGCTATGAGTTTTAAGCTAAACCATTAGTGGTCCATGTGTCAAGAGTATGGGATAAACTTAACATATGCATCTAATTATAACCCTCAGGGTAATGGACAGGCTGAATCAAGCAACAAAAATTTTTGAAGATAATCAGGTGGACATTGGAGATAAATAAATGAAGATGGGGTGAGCAATTGAAGTTTTTGTTTGGGCAGATAGGATCACTACTAAAAGAGCTACTGGAAAAATCCCATTTGAACTAGTTTATGGAACTCAGGCCCTCCTTCCCCTGCATATGTAGTTATCTTCTTACCAATTTATTTGGAAACTTGAGGATCAAGAAGTCATCCCTTATGATGCAAGAATAAATCAGATTGTTGAATTGGATGAAGAAAGAAGAGAATCCCACCAGAGACATTTGAAGTTCAGGAAAATTTGAAAAGGTTATTTGACAAAAAGGTGACTCCTAGAATTTTAGTGTGGGAGATCTTGTGTTATTATGGGATAGAAACATGAAGAAAAAGGAAAGCATAGTAAATTTGATGCATTATGGATGGGTCCTTATTCAATTGATATCAGAATTGGTGAGCATACTTTATTTTTAAAGATCTAGATGGATAATTACTTGAGTTTACTTGTTAATGGAAAGGCACTGAAACATTTTCTTGACTAATTTTTCAAATCAAGGTATGCATCAATGTATAGTGTATAGTTGTCCTATTTGTTTTGTTTTGCATGTGTTTTGTTTTTTTTTTTTTTTTTATTTTTGTTCTCCCTGTTTTGTGGTGGTTAGTTGTTGTGGTTTCTTGGTATGTTTTTGGAGGATGGGTTTCTATTACTTGACCTGGATTTTTTGGTTTTGACTCCATGGCCCAATGGATTTGGCACATGGTCCACATTGTATTTTTACTATGTTTGGTTCTTGTGGCACTCTCAGGGAGTGCCCATCCCGATTCGGAGCTAGTGTTGGTGCTCAAATTAATCTCACCCCTTTTTGTTTGAGATTTTCTTTAGACATTTGTTATGTTTCTTTTTTTTTATTGAGGGGTGTTGGTTCAAAAGGTTATAGTCATTGATTTAATTCTTTTGGGTCTCTGTATGTTGGTTTGTTTTTCCTCTTTTTGGTCGAGGATCGTGTTTGGGTATGAATTATTTTGGAAACCCTGCAATCAAAAAAATGATCATGAATCGGGTTTAAAATTAGAAAATTTACATGTATGAGGTTTTTCCTTGTTCATGTCAGTAATTTTGTGTTGTGTTCCACCACCCATTGGTACGTGGCATTTCCCAGTTGGATGTGGTATGTGGTGAGTTTAATTTGTAAACTTATAACTTTCTATTGCTTTCACAAAAATGAAAAATTTTTCTCCACGACCCAATGAATATTCCTCCAAATATTCACAATAAAATTACACAAACATAAATTTATTCCACCCTCTGAAGATGTACACTTGTCACAAGGGATGGATGCGGGGATGGGGCATAGTTATATTTTCGCACACCAAG
Source organism: Taxus wallichiana var. yunnanensis (assembly GCA_018340775.1). Taxonomy (NCBI): domain Eukaryota; kingdom Viridiplantae; phylum Streptophyta; class Pinopsida; order Cupressales; family Taxaceae; genus Taxus; species Taxus wallichiana. Next base: position 137,662,247 of record CM031239.1, on the reverse strand, counting down.
GTAATAAGGTGTAAAAGTGCAAGGAAGTTCTTGAGGCCCGTAAAAGACATGTGGCTCTTTTCTTCATGCAAGGAGTGGGGAAGTGGGTCATCGGAGAAAACTTATACTTTTGGTTTAATGTGAAAAAGGAACAAAGTTTTAGGAAAAGCCCGTAGCTCCACTATATTGTTAGGTGTGACCATGTGTCAAGCTCAGATTGAAAGTAAAAAGGGAAGTCGGGTCAAATGACTAAAAGTGTATATGTTTTAAAACATGGAAAAAAATACAAAGAATCTCCCCAAGCCCGCATCGACACAAGTTTTTTCCATGTGGATGGCTCATTTTTAAAATTGGGAAAAGAGAGGAATGAGTGGCCATGATAATGCATTAATTTCTACCACCATTAATGCATCTTACACAAATCAAGGATGATTTTAAAGTTTTCAAGCACCTCGATCCTTTTTTATTATCAATTTTCATAATTGATTTCCATCGTTAGTAATTTTCATTGAGGAATATTGTGAATCTAATCATGAAGCTCGAATTGGGAACCAGAAGTTTGAAAATATTTGAATTGATGTTGAAGTGCTACTCGATCATCATGGGAAAAATGGTAAGAACTAAAGAACTCTGTGCTTTTTATTTTATTGGAAAGAAATTTGAAGTAAAGCTAGGGTTTTTAAAGATGAAAACCATGCCATCCTCATTCTCGGTTGCATCTGGAATCACAAGTGATTTAGATAAAATTATGAACATAGACTTAATGAATGCCGACTTAAAGGATTTTCTTCAGAGATTGAGTAGCCCTAATAAGAGTGAGTCTATGGGAGAAATTCAAGATAGCCGCATCACTTTAGCTGGTGTTATTCCACCATCAGTTCATTTCCCAGAATTGGTATGGCATTGTGCTATGAACTATGACCCAAAAAAGGGAAGTGCTAGATGGAAGTGGTGATGTAGTGTTGACATTGACACTGCTATGGCTATTAGGATAATGCTCAAGTTACCTGTGATAACTAATCCAATAACCTTGGGTATTAAGTTAGCCTTACGAGACTATGAGGAAAATAAAAAGGAGTATGCTAGACTCATAAACACAAAATGGCTCCTAGTGGAGAAAAAGGCAACAACCCGAATCCCTAAGAGACTAGTTAGGGAACAATTTGAAGAAGTTGAGGATATTATTGTATTATTAAGTCAAATGGTTGGATTGGAGACTACAAATGAGTTAAAGGAATGGATGTGTACCTACATGTGGATAATTTTGGAAAGAAAATGGAGCATCGTTGGGCTACTTTTATTGCAAAAGCACTTCATGGTCACATGGTTACCTTGGCAAAAAAATAGAAATGGGTGATACCTCAGAGCTGGAATTTTACATGATGACCTACCTAATTTACAATGTTACAAGACATAGACATTTCCCTAGCCTCTTTTCCACATGTTGATTTTAAGAAATGCCAAATGCATGAGATTTTTCCCAGTTGCAGCTAGTTAATTGGAGTGGGAATGTGAGATTGGTTAATGACGCTTTCTTTGCACCAATTATATGTCTTTTCAAACCAGAATGGGGGTAGTATAGAATTTTTGAGCAAGCTAGATAGGTGATTATGGAATATGGATGTTATTTTATTCAGTATAATGAAGTTCACATATATAAGGGTTAGTGGCTTTGAAGGTAAGCCATATAAGTTTCCCTAGATACTTGGATGATAAAATGGCTTTGTGTGAACTGGAAGGAAATTAACACCAATTCACAAATTGATTGTTGGGAAACATAAGACCAATATTAAGTTCCCCATTAGAATTGGAAGGTACTCATTCCCTTCAATTTTAAAAGCTAGATTAATTGAGGATGAATTGAAGAGGTTTGAGTTGGAAAAGTTTGAAGCAAGAGCCAATTATGATATCAGATGGGTGTTTAATAATATTGCAAACACTTTTGAGCATGAGCCTCATTTTGAAGACTATTGGATGAATTATAGGGATGAGGAAGAGGTCAAGATGAGATATTTCTCTAGAATGACCCTTACACAAATCATAGACTTTAAGATTGTAGTTATCCTTGAGGGAATTGTGGATGATCCACACACGGTGAGTAAGTACTATCTTGATCAAAAGATAAAAGGACAACCTATAGCCCCTCTGAATTGGAATGAAATAGAATCAGATGATTCTTATATTTAGGTAACTGATGTGATGAGGAGAACTATGAATTGGTTGGCTCAAAATAATATTAATCTATCAGTCCAAATACAAGAATCTTGAATAAATTTAGGATCTGGGAAACTTAAGTGATGATATCCCTCCCCGAGAGAAGGGGCTGAAATTGATCCTTTGGGAGGAAAATATCCTCAGTTTCCTTCAAAGAGACCCACTTATGAACTAATAGATGAATGGACTTCAGCCACCAGTGGGACTGGTACTTCTATATCTACTTTGAGGTAAAAGACTGAGGAAATGCTCTTGAAATCTATGGAAAATGCTCCTATTACTTTTGCAACACCACTTCAAGAAAAAGGGAAAAGTTTGGCATCTCATCTGGTTCCCTCAGGTATTTTTCCAAAACCTCATAGTGCTGAAAATTAATGAGTGGGGCTATAGCAAGTGGTCATTCTCAATCTAGGCCACAAAGAGGAATGAAAGGAAAACACAGACCTCAAAATTTTTGAAAGGGCACACAAGAGACACAAGGTTGTCTATGAGCCAATTCTAGTAAGAGAGGGTGCCCATACACCCAAGAAACATAAGCATAGAGATGTGGTGATTGATCCCCCTGAACATGAGAGGAATGATGTTTCTTAGAAACATCCTATTGCAATATGTCTCTTGGATGGAACAATATATACCTTTTTCCTCATCTTTACCTTTGGATGAAGTGACAATGGGAAGCACTCGGGAAAAATGATCCAAGGAAATGTTTCATCCAATCCAATGGATAGAAAAATTATAAATCCAAGTATGAGAATAACTGAAACCCTACCTATTGAGGATGTGAGTATACCTTTTGTTTGAAGCATTGCAGAGTCTGCCAAGGCTCATGCAAATGTGATAGATGTTGACATCGGTGAAGATTTTTCCGCATTAGATGCATTTGATGTATCTATTAATGATCAAATAGCCAAATCAATAGATATTCTCAACATAAATAAAGAATTGGAAGAGGTCACTTAGGTGCCAAATAATGAAGTTGAGATCTAAACAAAAAAAAATTCTCCTATAGGTCAAAAAACTATAGAATCAAAGGAAACAAAGTTATTAGTGGAAGAAAATGATTCCCATTGTGTTAAAATTATTTGAAAAGGCAATAGAAGTTACACAAAATGCAAGTGCTATAAAGGAAATTATTGTTGGTATAGATATGCAATCTCCAGATGGGAATAGGCAGTTGGAATCAGATGAGAAATCCACCGTGGCATGATCTAAGGTGTTATTAAAATAGTGTTGTTTCCCTCAAAATTCCCCTCTTTTTGAAGTCAAGTCTTGAAAATTTTGATTCAGTACCTTGGAGTAATGGATCGCGTCGAGCCTGGTATTGTTTGCATTTTTTCATCCCATGGAGAAAAATTAAAAAATCGGTCGTAAAGGTGGGGTTTTCACTTTCCTTCTATTTTTTCCATAGTCGTGAATGATGGGCATATCCTCCCGGTCAATTTGTGCCCCAACATCCATGGGTAGTATGTGGACATCTCTGATAGGATCCTGAGTGGCCATGTTTCAATTAGTAGTGGAAGCCTCCATGTGTCCAAACTATGCAAATCCAAGAGAAGGGCCCAAGGGACAATCCTCAAATAAGCATAGGATTTCCACGTGTCCCAAGTCCAAATTGAAGATAGAACAATCTGAATCAGCTAAGTATGAAAGTTTCAATGGACAAGTGACACATGCCTCATTAGCACAACTTCAAGGGTTGAAGCCAAGGGTAGTTCCCCAAACTTGTGCCATCTCTCCACATGTCCCAAGTCCAAAAAAGAGACAAATCTGATTGTTTAATTGACTAAGAATAAATGAACCTGGTGAAAGTCTCCACGTGTCTCTTCGACGCAACTTCAAAGGAAGAATCGAAAGTGGGTCCACAAGTGTGCGCGGGCTCACCACATGGTTAGAGTTAAAGAAGGGGAAGAGACAGACATTAAATCGACTAAGTATAGAAGGGTTTGTAGAAGCCTCCACATGTTAGCTTGGTGTAAATTCAAAGGAAAAACACGAGGCAGTCTCAAATGTGTGTTGAGCCTCCACGTGTCAGTGGTCGACACATGACCCTGCCAAACAAAAGGGACTTAGTCAAATATAAAATAATATTGAACTAGCCCGCAAAGGACACGTGGCCATGTTTCAAGCGTCGGAGGTGAGGTAGGCCCTTTTTGTTTTTTGATCTTTGTTGAAAATTTAAATAGGAAAGTGGGTTGTTGAAGTGATTTGGGAATTTTGGCTTTGTTTCCATAAGGGATAAAGTCAAATATTAAGCCTGCATCGAAAGTTAAAGTGTGAAGGTAGGCCGTTAGAGTGATTTGGGAATTTGGGTTTTATTTCTATAAAGATCTTAAAGTTATAAAGTGACCCACGGCCCCGCCCATGCCAAGGATAAAGTCAAATGTTAAGCCCGCATCAAAAGTCAAAGTGGGAGGCGGGTTGGTAGAGCAATTTGAGTTTTTGAGCCCACGTTGAAAAGAGGTAAAATTATAAAAGTGAACCACGACTCCATCGCCACTCAAGTAAAGCCACATGTCAAGCCCGTATCAAAAGCAGGTGGGCGGGCCAAAATGTTTTGAAGTGCCATTTCTCTAAAAGGCATAAAATACAAAAGGCATCCCAAGCCTCGCTTCAGTTTAAATCTCTCCCACGTGGATGGCTCAAATTCAAAGTTTGTAAAGGAAGGATGAATGGCTATGATTCAATGTGCTTGGTTTTTCCACTAGGCATGGAAATAGGCAAGGGATTGGAGAAGCTCAAACGTGGTTTCTTGAATCAATTTCATCATTTTTGTAACCGAATGTAACCATTCTTGGAAGCTATTTAATGGATTCTCCATGCCATTGTTAGGGTTGTATCTTGATACTCTGTAGTGGTAATAGATTCAAAGTAATCAGCACAAAATTTCCCCCTTTCTTCCTCTTTTATTCCTTCTTTCCTTGTCGAATATTTGGGAATCATCCATCTTTTATGATAGGAAACTTTGTGTCTTTAGAATTATATTGGTTATAAAAGTGAGAGATTCTACTCTGCATCTCCCTGGTTCAATACGTATAAGGTTATACTCTATCATCTATATTTTTGAAGGCATTTTTATGTTCTTCCTCTCTCATCTCCTTAATTCTTCCATTCTTTTGTATTGATGATCTTTGGGCATTAAATGTTTCAAAGTATCAGGAATCCACACTTTGAAATTTGTACATTTGTATATAATTTTTGTTTCTTTCTTTCAATAAGGGAACCTCTCCCATTAAAGAGGAGGGACTTGTTGTCCCCTAACTATGGTTTGTTAAAAGTATCATTTTAAAACCCAACAGTTTTTGGTGACTCCGTTGGGGAATTCATTTCAAATGGATCCCTTTCTAAAAGAACAACACCAAGATCATTTTTGGTCTGACAACTCTATGGTATACACATGGGAAGAAAGATCTCAAGGTTGAGGATTCCCATTTTCAACTTCTGGAGCAACAAAACTTCTCTCTTCCAGCAAGAAGGAACAAAGGAACTCATTTTACAAGAACACCTGTTGTTAAAGACATAAATTCCAAAGATAGCATTCCTCAGAACATCTCAGTCCTAATCTTTGTGCTTTGATACTTGCTAGTGTTTCAATTCCCCTTCAATCAATTTTTTCAAAGATGGCATCCCCTTTGCCTTGGGGACAATAGGTTGGGCCTCTTGCTCTTCCTCAGCCATTGCATGAGTTACCTAGGGGTAACAGGAATTTTTTTCCCAAGTTCCGAGGTGATGGGAAAGTTCATCCAGATGAACACATTACAACCTTCATTTTTGCATGTGGGATTCTTGGTGTTGAACATGAAGATGTCTCTATCAAGATTTTTGTAGAGACATTGCAAGATAATGCTACTAATTAGTTTTATCATCTCCCTGTTGGGACGATCACTAATTGAAATACTATGAAAACTCAGTTTGAGTAGAATTTCAAACCTGCTGAAGATGTGCATGCTCTGTTAGCACAAATTTTTCACATCAAGAAGGAACCATTTGAGCCCATGAGGGAGTTTGTGGCTAAATTTAACAAGCTAATTAATAAAATTCCATAGAACACTCATCCAATGGATCAAATCCAAAAGTTCTTCTTCCTCAATGCCCAATTTCTGAAGTGAGTTATGCACTAAGGAGAGCTAACCTTGTAACTTTGGATGATGATCAACATTTGGCTATCAATGTTGAGGATGATTTAATCATGTTTGGTAAACTGAAAAGAGAATCCTCCAAATCTAAAGCTTCTTCCTCTTCCCCTGGAGCCAATTTTGATCAATTAGTACAAAATCTTGCAAATGATCTCATTGCTCTCAAGAAACAATTGGCTCAACATACCCCTTACCAAGATGTTCCAAGAAAACATTTTCATCCCAGGAACCATCTACCTTCTTCTCAAAATAGATTGGCTATTGAAGGCCCACCCATCAAGGTTCCAGTCAATGTAACTTGTGAAGTTGAAGAACCTGATGATGAGGAGTGTAATAAACTCTATGAAGAACCAAAAGAAGAGGTTGATGAAGAACTCAAGAGCTTGTGGATCTCAATTTAATTTCCTCACCACTAAGGTATGGATGATGAAGATGAATATGATGAAAGAGTGGCAAAGATGAATTGTGAGTCATATGTTGTTATGAATCAGGAGTAAACAAACAAAAGAGAAAAAGTAGTGTAGCCTACTAAGAAACCTAAGGAATTTCCTATAACTATTCCATTGGTTGTAAGAAGAGGAGCTCCTATTCCCACTGCCTCCACACAAAAGGTGAGTAATGTTAGTCCTCCTTCTTCTACTTTTGTTTCTAAAACTCCTTGTCCTTCGAATCCTAAAACTAATAGATCAAAAGTCTCTCAAGTTCCTAGCAATGATTCCCCATCTACCTCTGGATATTTTGATATCATTAATCACCTTAAAAGGACCAAAATCCAAATTTTAGAGGCTGAGTTTTACCAGAATCATCCAAAATATTTTGTTAAAATGGTAAAAAATTCAATTCCAAATCCAAAGTCTCATCTAGTAATTCTAAATTTCTTTTGCCCACCCCCTCTTCCTCACCTCAATCAAGCCTTGTGGTTGTAGTCACTTCCCTAATGAGAAAATTAAACCATTCTATGTGACTCTTCTCATAGCTGGCCATAAACTCAGTAATTACATTATAGACTTAGAAGCATCAGACAATGTAATGCCTACAAAAGTAGATCATGCTTTGGGCCTTACCCTAACACGTGCCTTTGGTTCCTGTTATTCAATGGAAAGTAGGAAAGTTCCTTTGGTTGGAAGAATTAAATATGCACAAGTAGCTTTTGCTACTTTTCCAGAGAAAGGGGTCTTAGCCACCATTTTGGTAGCTAATTTTCCTCCCTCATATGGGATGTTCTTTGAGTAGAAATTTCGTAAGGAGGTAGGAGGTGAAATTCAAATGGATTGATCGCATGCTTTGAACTCTGGTCAATGGAAAAATGAAGAATTTGATACCTAAGAAATAGACTAAATACATTGTGCAAAATACATTGATGATCCAAAAGCACATATACTCTATGAGGATATAGGGCATGGTAACTACATGATCATGTCACAAGATGAGCAAGACTTCCTAAGGGAGTGATTCATGCTCCCAATGGAATTTGGACTCTAGAGTTTGATGGAAGTTGTTCTTCAGCTAGTTCTAGAGTTGGAGTGGTGTTGACCTCTCCAGAAGGGAACATTCATCCTTTTTCTTTCAATATTTGCTTTGAAAATACAAACAATACAGCTGAATATGAGGCACTCATACTTGGATTGAACATGGAAAAAGAAATAGGAGTGAAGAATATTTTTACTCATGGTGATGTAGAGCTGATTTTGAAACAAGTCAGAGATATTTTTCAAGTGAAGAATATGATATTGAAGCATTATAAGAATATTTTCGGGATTCCATTGAGTTTCTTGATGCTTTTTCCATTGAAGTTGTGCCAATAGAAAGGAACACTGGAGCTGATTCTCTAGCTATCTTAGGATCTTTGCTGATTCCTCACCCATATTTCTCTCAGGAGAAATTTACCATTGAAATGATTCATAGGCCCAGTGTACCAAATAATGCAAATAACTAGCAGTTTTTCAATGATGATCAACACTTGCTCTCATTCTTGGAGCTTAAGGATAACTTTGACCAATTGTATTTTGAAGGAAGTGATACCTTTCCTAGAGAGAGTGTATCCTCTAATAAAGGAGATATCAAGGAATATATGGATCAAGATGGCTTCATCAAATTGAAAGGTAACAAGATCCCTAAAGGTTTGGTGAGTTAGGAAGATCTATTTGATAAGCATGATAGGTAAATTAAGTCTAAAGCTTCCCAAGGAGCTCGGCAGTTTGTTAAATGTGAAAAGATTAATATTGGGATTCTTGAGGAACCCAAGATGGTGAACATTGGAAAATGCTGCACTCAAGAGGAGAAGAAGAAGGTAGTAAATCTACTAAAAAGGTATGTTGATGTTCTTGCCTATTCGTATGATGATCTTAAGGCTTTCTAGCCAAAGGAGATGTAACATTTTATCCCTCTGAAACCTGGGATCAAACCATTCAAGTAGAAACAAAGGCAATATAATCCCAAGGTTGTTGGCACTATTTTTCAAGAGATCCAGAAGCTACGAAAGTAAATATTATTTTCCCTATACATAATTTAACATGGATTGCCAAAAATGTGCCTATCGGGAAGAAGAATGGTGAGATTCACATCTGTGTGGATTTCAAGAATTTGAATTAGGCCTCTCTAAAAGAAAAATACCCTCTCCCCATGATGGATCAATTTTTTCAAGTTGTCATAGGATCTGAGATGTTGTCTATGCTTGATGGATTCTATGGATACAATCAAGTGGAAGTCAGTACCCCAGATCAACACAAAATTACTTTCACTACTCCTTGGGGCACCTTTACCTACAAGAGAATAACTTTTGGTCTTATCAATGCTAGTGCCACCTTTTAGAGGGAAATGGAATTAGCTTTTGGAATTCTAAAGGGAAAGTGTTTTGTAGTGTACCTTGATGATTTGATTATTTTCTCCAAAACAAGGGCAGATCACTTTCAACATCTTGAAAATGTCCTCCAGAAATGCAGAGAACATGGAATTTCTCTCAATCCAAAGAAGTTTATCTTTTGTGTCATTGAAGGCAAGTTACTGTAGCATATTGTCTCCAAATAAGGAATCATGATAGATCCAGAAAGATTTCAAGCAATCCAGTAGAATCCTCTTCCCACAAGCAAAAAGGGTGTTCACTCTTTCTTTAGTAAGATAAAATTCTTGAGGAGATTCATTCTTGATTTTGCATAACTGACTATGAGCACTACTCACATGATGAAAGGAAAGAAAAACTTTGGCTAGACTTCTGAGGGTAAGGAATCATTTGAAGGTATCAAGAAATCCATTGCTAAAACTCCCATCTTAGCATGTCCTGATTTCATTAAGGATTTTATCATCTATTGTTATGCTATAGAGAATACCTTGGTTGTTGTGCTAACTCAGAAGAATTCTGAGGATCATGAACTTCTAATTTACTTCATGAGCTATGTTCAAAGCTCATGAATTGAAATACACTATGATGGAGAAACTGATTTTGCAGTGGTTAAAGTTGTCAAGTAGTTTCATTTTTATATTCTTAATTATCACTCTCTTGTGTTTCTACCTGATACAACCATCAAGTCTATTCTTATACAACAGGAGTTTGGAACTAAGAGAGGTAATTGGGTAGAAAAATTCCAATAATATGACCTTGATATCAAGCCAACTAAGCTAGTCCGGGGTAAGGGCTTATGTGAGCTTATTGCTAAAGGAGATGATGCAAAATTGTCCAAAGAAGCAGTTGATGTTCTGTTGTCCTCTTCCTCAGTTCAACATATGAATGGTATGATGATATGGCACATTTTCTTACTTATGGAGAGTGTCCATCCCACTTGAGTGCCAAGGAAAAGATGGATATTAAGCTAAGTTATACGCAGATGTATTATGGGAGAATTCCTTTTTTAAGCGAGGTATAGATGGAAGATTCTTGAAGTATGTAGACATGGAGCAACAAAAGAAGTTTTTCTCAGCTTTTCATGATTAGGCCTATGGAGGTAACTTCTCTTCTACTATTACTTCCCATAAAATCCTTCGTGTTGGGTACTATTGGCCTAAAATTTTCAGAGATGCATCAAAATGGGTAGGTAAGTGTGAATCCTATCAAACTTTTGTTGGGAGAACTAAGTTGGATGTTTGCCACTAAAACTAGTAGTGATTGATGAGCCTTTTCAACAGTGGGGATTGGATTTCATTGGAACTCTTAACCCACCTTCCATTGTTGGACATACTCGCGTGTTAAGCTGCTACTGAGACTACTTCACTAAATGGGTAGAGGCCATTCCAGGTCAAAAGCACTACTTCGAGGTGGTGTGTAATTTCATTAAGGAGAACATCTTGATAAGGTTTGGGATACCAAAAAAGATTGTGACTGATAATGCTTCAAATTTTTCTTCTTCGAGATGATGGATTTCTATTATGGTTGTGGAATTTCCCTTATTCACTCTTCAAACTACTACCCTTAAGGGAATGAACAAGCAGAATCAACAAATAAGAATCACGTAACCATCGTTCGAAAGCTTTTCAATGACTCTCGGATGAATTGGCACATGAATCTCTATGATGCTCTCTTGGAAGATAGAATTACACCCAAAAGATCAATTGGTATGTCTCTATTTCAAGTGGTGTATGGTGTTGCAGCTCAATTACCAAGAATAAAGTGGAATTACCAGCCTTGTACTTAATGAAGGCTATTGAAGATTCAAGTTTTACCATTTCCTTGGACAAGAGGATCATGTATCTTGAAGCTAGATGAAGATAGGTTGCAGGTTTTTGATAGAATATCATCTCATCAATTGAGGGTGAAATATTTGTTTGACAAGAAATCTAGACCCATATATTTTCAAGTGGGAGACATTGTTCTACTATGGGACAAAAGACATGAACCTCAAGGAAGCCATGGTAAGTTTGATTCTCTTTGGCTTGGTCATTTCAAAATTAGGCACTTTGCTGGAAAAAAATCATTCTATTTAGATTATATGGATGGATCTCCTCTCTCACTTCCTTATAGTGGGCAGTATTTGAAGTTGTTCAATTCTTAGGTGACTAGGCAGTCCTTCTGTATATTGTGTATAGTATTTTGGTTTTTGATCATTCCTTTTTGTTTTTTTTTTGTCTTTCCTTTTTGGTAAGTTTTATTTTCATGTGTTTTGTCTTCTGTGTTGGTTTTCCTTTGACTCTATTTTCCCAATGGATAAGGAATTAGTTTTCTTTCCTTGATTTTTTCTATGGTTCTTGATCTTGTTTTGTTCCTTTGTCAAGTCATCCCTAGAAAGAGCTAGTTGTTGTCACCCTCAAAATTCACCTATTTTTGAAGTCAATTCTTGAAAATTTTGAGTCAGTACCTTAGAGTAATGGATAGAGTTGAGCCTGGTATTGTTTGTAGTTTTTCATTCCATGGAGAACAATTAGAAATTTAGGTGTAAAGGTGGGGTTTTCCCTTTCCTTTTATTTTTTCCATAGTCGTGAATGATGGGTGTATCCTCCCCATCAATTTGTGCCCCAACATCCATGGGTAGTACATGGACATCTCTGATAGGATCCTGCATGGCCATGTTTCAAGTGGTAGCGGAAGCCTCTAGGCATCCAAATGGTGCAACTCCAATAGTAGGTCCCAAGGGAAAATCCTCAAATAAGCCCAGGATTTCCATGTGTTCCAGGTCTAAAATGAAGATAGAATAAGCCTGAATCGACTAAGTATGAAATTTTTAGCAGATGACACCATGTGCCTCATCAAGGAAACTTCAAGGGTAGAAGCCAAGGGTAGTTCCCCAAACTTGTGGTAGCCCTCCACATGTCCCAGGTCTAAAAAAGAGACAAATCCAGTTATTTAATTGACTAAGTATAAAATAACCGGTAGAAGTCTCCACGTGTCTCTTCAACATAACTTTAAAGGAAGAATCGAGAGTGGGTCCACAAGTGTGCATGAGCTCACCATGTGGTTAGATTCAAAGAAGGGGCAAAGCCAACCATTTAATTGGCTAAGTATAGAAGGGTTTGTGAAAGCCTCCATGTGTCATCTTGGCGCAACTTTAAAGGAAAAATCCAGAGGTAGGTCCCAAATGTGCGCTAAGCCTCCACGTGTCCAAGGTCAGACATATGACCCCGCAAAAAAAAGGGAATTAGTCAAAAACACAAAAATATTGAACTAGCCCACAAAGGACACATGGCCATGTTTCAAGCATCAATGGGGAGGTGGGCCCTTTTTGTGTTTTGATGCCATTGAAAAGTCAAAGCGAGAAAGTGGGTCGTCGAGTAATTTGGGAATTTTGGATTTGTTTTATAAGGGATAAAGTTAAATATTAAGCCCACATCGAAAGTTAAAGCACGAAGGTGTGCCATCGAGCAATTTGGGAATTTGGGTTTTATTTTTATAAATATCTTAAAGTTATAAAGTGACACACAGACCTGCCCATACCAAGGGATAAATTCAAATGTTGAGCCCGCATCAAAAGTCAAAGCGGGGAGGCGGGTCGGTAGAGCAATTTGAGTTTTTGAGCCCACGTTGAAAAGAAGTAAAATTATAAAATTAACCCACGACTCCGTCACCACTCAAGTAAAGCCATGTGTCAAGCTCGTATCAAAAGCGAGTGGGTGGGCCAAAATGTTTCAAAGTTCCATTTCTCTAAAAGGAACAAAATACAAAAGGCGTCCTCAGGCCCACTTCAGCTTAAATCTCTCCCACATTGATGGCTCAAATTCAAAGCTTGCAAAGGCGGGATGAATGGTTGCAATTTAATGTGTCTAGAAATTTCCACCAGGCATGGAAACAACCGAGGCATTGGAGAAGCTCAGACGTCGGTTTCTTGAATTAGTTTCATCATTTTTGTAACCGAATGTAACCATTCTTGGGAGCTATTTAATGGCTTCTCCACGTCGTTGTTAGGGTTGGATCTTGATACTCTATAGAGGTAATAGATTCAAAGTAATCAATATAGAAGTTTTCCCCTTTCTTCCTCTGCTATTCCTTCTTTCCTTGTCTAATATTTAGGAATCATCCATCTTTTATGATAGGAAACTTTGTGTTCTTATTTATATGATTTCTGGAACTTTGTGTCTTTGGAATTATATTGGTTATGAAAGTGAATGATTATACTTTGCATCTCCCTAGTTCAATACGTATAAGGTTATACTCTTCCATCTATATTTCTGAAGGTATTGTTATGTTCTTCCTCTCTCATCTCCTTAATTCTTCCATTCTTTCATATTGATGATCTTTGGGCATAAAACATTTCAAAGTATCAAGAATCCACACTTTGAAATTTGTACATTTGTATATAAGTTTTGCTACTTGCTTTCAATAAGGGAACCTCTCCCATTAAAGAGGAGGGACTTGTTGTCCCTGACTGTGGTTTGTTAAAAGTATCATTTTAAAACCCAAAAACAGGAGGATAGTAAGATGTAAACCCAACAATATTCAAAGAAGGTAGAGATATGTGATGGGAAGGAGGAATCTACAAGCCGATTATCGATTAAAGAAAATATCATGGTATAAGCTGAATCTAAGGTGGCATCGATTGGAGAGATAAGGAAAGAATATTTTCCAACTACTGCTATAAATCAAAATGAGGTTGATCAATCTCTAGATCCATACCAAGGAGAGAGACAAGTGAAGGAAATGTCAGTGCAAGATGAGGGTAGGGAGATGGTTATTGAAATAGATGGTGAGAAACAGGTAAATACATTAGCCCAAGATGAACAAGGAATATCTAAGAAATTGGTGGTTGTCCTGAGAAACCCCAACAAGAATTGTAGGAAGAAAATGTTGGAGTAAGTCTTGCAAAAGGGTGGATTGGTGAATTGATCTCAAGTGAAGAGAAATAAATTATTCTGTTCAAGCTATTGATCTTACTACATTATCTTTTCCAAAGATGGTAAGAGCCTCCAAAAGGGATAGGGTTATTACCAAGACACATACTAATCCATTGGGGTCCAAAACTCTAGAAATATCAATCCCTCATGAGGGTAAAACCAGAGACAATGTAACAGCTAGTGACTACAATGTCTAGCTCATTCTTTTAGGAAAACCTTCAAGATATCAACTAAAATAGGGAGTATACGAGGCGGTAAATGACTTATTACAAAAGGTTAATGAAGACAAGATAACAAAGAAGTAATTAAAAGAACAAGTCAAAGCCTTGAGTTCTAGTATGAAATAGATAATTGGGAAACCTAGCCACACTCAAGTAGATACCTCTGTAAACACCCATAAATGATTGGATAAGATTGATAAGCTTGTTAAAAAGGTTCAAGATGTAGACACATGGATTGAAAAGCTAACAAGGAAGGGGAAAATTTTGAGAAAGCCATGGAAAAATATGAAGAACTCAAAAGCAATCTTACTAAGATTGATGAGATAACCGAGCAATGTGACAATGAGATTTTTTACGTTGAGAGAATATTTCCCAAATTAGACCATATTACCTAACTCATTGATGAATTTATTGAGCAGAAAATATTGTGCCGGTTAAATTTAGAGGAATTAGCATGCCTTGGAAGAATTAGAAAAACTCGAGTGGAAAATTTTAATGGGATCAAAGAAAACTCAAAGTTAAAAGTAAATGGGTTGATGATACTCTTTATGCCATCAACTTAAAACTAGAAGACATGGTATTTGAAAAATTCAAAAAGAGTTATGGTGATTTGAAGATTGATTCATTGATTAACTCTTTTATAAGGAATATGTAGAAGGATTATTTCTCTTATGAAGTCATTAAAACACTAAGAAACATTGAAAATAGAATTACAAAGTTGAAAGCTAGGCCACTGGAATACAAGCAGAAGTCGGGTCATTGTATGGATGCAATAGCTAGACAAACATTAATATTCCAACACCACACAACACTAGATAAAAGTGAAATAAATGATATTTTCTAGAGATATGATGCATACGTGGAAATATTGTCATAATAACGAGGATGCAGAAGTGGAAACTAAAGAAGGAAAGGATATAGATATGTGAAATGATTAACAAGCTTAAGATTTTGGATTTCAAAAGTTTTATTTTCTTCCCATACTTCTTCTCTATGTTGATGTTTTAAGCTGTTATCTCGGTTTCATTAAGGATAATTGTTACTCTGAAATTCATTATTGTCATATCAATTGTAAAATGGTACAATACATTAGTTTTATATGACTTAGATAAAATTCAATACACATTTGTATAAGCATATAAACTATTGTGATATTTGTGCTTCTTGCATGTTGAAAAAGGAACAAAATGGGGTTCTATAGGGGCCCCTGCCCATGGAAAAATAGGGTTGTATACATGTTGAGAATAATGACAAGAAGGAAAAAAACAATGTTGAGGACGTCTTGTATTCCCTTCTCAAAACGCCCCCTTAGTGGAGGAATCTTGTTCAACAACTTATTCTTCCTCAACAGAATTCACCCACACACGTTCACAAATTTCCACATATGGATGGGCAAGAGGATAAAGGGAAATATTTTTTATTTTTTCCCATTTGAAATAGTCATTTTCCTAACCTACAGTCAATGTATGCAACAACAATAGCTAACCAGGGTCTTCCTAAGATAACTGGGTATCACAACTTTCAATATTTAGGATGTAAGACCATAAAATATATTGAATACTCCTAGGATTCAACCGTGACCATAACATCCTCAATTACTCCATCTGGTACAACAATAGATTGATTTGCTAACTGGAGGACAATATTGGTTGGTTATAATCCTGTCAAGGAAAAAAATTGAATGTATCTGTTGTTATGACATTGATGGAAACACCAAGATCCACTAGAACGTTAGATATTGATTGACCATTCACAAAGATAGTAATGACTAGACTCCTAGGATCCCCATATTTTGGTGAAAGAAGTTTTCCAGCCTACAAGGTCAACTAGATTTCCTTCTACTTTGTCTATTTTTGGTATTTCTTCTTCCTTCCTAGTGTCTTTATGCAATGGTTTCTAATGGTATGGTTTAATTCAGGAATGTCCCTTATTTCTCTCAAAAGTGGGACCTCAATATTCATCTTTTTCAACTCCTGAACTAGTGTTGTTTCTTCCTCATTCTGTATTTCTTTTAATCTTTCTAGGAAAGGAGCTACATGCACATTCTTATATTTTTCTTAGTTATTCCTAGTGTCTCATGTTTGTGGGACATTTCCAGTTTTATCACTTTCCATAGGTGCCCTCTTACTTTCCCCATGTATATTAGTGAAGACTACGGGAGGATTCTTCACTTTTTCCAGCTCTCAGCTAGAAGTTATTAATGGAATTAACTTGCATTGTCTTACCTGCACTGATTCATTAATTGAAGTTTTTTGTTTCTTTTTAGGGTTTGAGACATCTTTGGCTGGAAGTTGAGTTTGTGTTTCTTTCACTTATTATTAATTTTGTTGTGGTGGAGGCATTAATGCTTTTTATTGTTGTGTAAACCTCTTGGGTTGATTAGATTTCTTCTAGGGTGTCCATTGTTGGTTTGGACATGGATGTGCATTGGATGGTGGTGTATAACCTTGCTGATTGTATGGAGGAATCCATGGTGGTGGTTATGTGTAAACCATCTAGTATGATGGTGTCTAATCAGGTTTTCCTCAAGTTGGTGGAGGAGTCTAATTGTGTCATGGCATCACCAGGGATTATGAGAAGGTCTAGGGGCATAAGTAGATTGATTATTTTATCTTTGAACAAATTTTACCTCTACATTTGCTTGAGTCATGGAATTTAATATTTCTTTCAACTAAGGTAGGAGAGTACAATGGTTGGTATCATGGTCAGGGACATCACAGATTAGGCACATTTCTGTGATATCTAAAGGGCATTCTTTCAAAGGATGTCTTTTCCTACATCTAGGACAATATATGTCTAAAGGATATTTTGCAACATTATTCTTAGCTTTCATCCCATCTATGGTTGAAGTTAACTATGTCAAGATGTCTTTTTCATATTGGCCATCTCCTCTAGAAGTTATGAGGTACCAAAGGCATGTTTTAATTTTTCCTTTGTCTAAGGCTTCCCCTTGTTTTATAGTAGCTCCTACATAAGTCAAGTAACCTATGCCATGGAGAGTTTTTGTACATCACCTCCCCCCGTGAGATGGAGATATTATTTGTTTTCATCATCAATTCCTTTAAGAAAGACTATTTTAGTTATTTTTACATTCAACTCATAACCACTTCTCCTATGAACAAAAATAAATTTGTCCAAGTAATCTTCCATATTTTCATCTTCTTTTTGTTTCATCTGAAAGAACTCTTCCCTCTTATCTCTTCCCCTGTAGTAGTCTTGGTATTTTCCCAAAAAGAAGTCTCCATCTATTCCCATGAATGAATGGAGTCGAGGGAAATCCATAAACCACCTCATAACAGAGTCTTTGAGGGTGGAAGGAAAAAGCTTGAGTTTTTGGTTATCTATTTTGTAGTCATATGTTTGGCAGAGGACTTTGAATTCAAATAAGAATTGCTCGGGTCTTTAATGGACATTCCTTGAAAGATAGGCATAATATATAGGAAATGTTTTTCATAGGTGCTTCCTCATCTTTGTTTAAGACAATGGGGTAAGTAAAGGTTCTACCTAATGGTATGTCATCATCATTTCCATTGTCTCCCATTTCGAAATTTGTTCAAGTTCTAAATAAGATGATGTAAATTTTTAGTATCACTCTTAGGTGTTGTATTAGATTTAGTGTCACTTACAGAAGTAGTGTTATCTGTGTTTACTACACATGCTCCTAGTTGGAGATATTATTTGAATGTTGCGAGGTATAAATCTCCTGTAGCATCTCATGGCTTGTGGATCAATATTTATTGTGTAAGCAAGGCTTAGGATTCTTATTGGTTGCATATCTCAACTTCACTAACACCCATAACATGTAATATGAATAGAATGGTATGTTTTTCTTATGGTGTCCCAGAAATGATGCCAAAAATGATGGGTCATTATAACTTCTAATCATTTAATCAACTTGTTCAAATGTTGATGTCATTATAAACTAGGGTTGTGTTCAAGGCTATATGCAAAGAAGTGATATGCAACTCAATACTATGGTGGTTCTCTCTATTTGGGGGTTTGTTTAGTATTATTTTCTTGTTATACACTACTCAACTACAGAGAGCTAATACATTTCTAAGCTACTGAAATGGAAAATAGAATATACAAAGTGTGCTTCATATACTAAAACAATATTGTTGAAATGAAATGATTTTAAAAGGAAATACTTGATCAATTGAAAGACTTGCTCAAAGGAATAACAAGAAGGAAATCTGCTAAAACAAGGAAATATATAGGATTGCATTCAAATAATCATTCAAACTAAAGTACTAAAACTCGGAAAATATAAATATCATGCATGAAATACCAATCCTCCAATCTCCTCAGTCAAGTGGGCCCTTGCTCTCCTTTAGGATTGAGGATCTTAACACGAATAGATACTCAAAATAGCATAGATTATATTGATTCAAATAATTTCATCACATACTTTTGCAACTGAAAATAACTATCAACTGATATAACACTTGTATCAAAAATATCTAACTATAAAGTAATGATTTAGGAGGTGTTTTATAGACACGAATGAGTACAACAAGTTCCATGAATGTAGGCAATATATTAACTAATAACAACCTCATAAAGATTCCATGACACCCTATAGTTCTACTAAAAATAGGGTCCTTGTTTGTAGATTGTTATGAGTAAATATTCCAAAATGTCATAGTGGAAAAGGAATCAGTATCCTTAACTACAATGATCAAAAGTGGTATAAAATGTGCCTTATAAATCTGCACATGTCATAAAATCACTAAACAAGGCAAGTTAGTAGGAGTTCCATCGATCATTAGTTTACATGAGACAAAATAAGGAGAAATGCATCACTTTTACTTTGGATACAACTATTTAGAACATCCTCATGCATTAATTAACATATTTAGGAGAAAAGTATATAGTTATATAGATGTTATAACAAGTCAATTCATGGACTCATCACTTGGCCATATTTATAAAAATCTTTTTGGCAGTATCTACAAGGAAGATTAGAGGTACTTGTAGAAAACCTCAATTGTGAAGCACTTCTGGTCCAAATCAAGACTTGGTGTAAAAATAAAACTTACTCATAATTCAAAGAGGAAGACAATGATCATCTTCTTTTTCCATGAAATCACATTTACATAGAAAATCCACTATGGAGAGCATGTGGAGCCACAATTGAATTTGTGGACATTTTGTGACCAGAAATTAGAGTCTACGAATTTATTTCTAAGCTCCAATTACAGGTATAAAGGTCTATTTTTCATTATTGAAGGTGATAAATTGTACTTCATTGGGCATTAATAGATCAATTCATGATTATGTGAATCTAGAGACGTAGCCTACGGGTGAACTCCATTATCAAGTTTTCTGTGTGGATTTTATTTTCATTTTGAAGCTTTTGATCAGATAAAAATTAGTATATGAATTTGATTAAATTGATAAAAGAAAGCAATTAACTGATTAAGATGGATTAATTAAAAAAATTGGCAATCCATCATCCACAATAGATAAAACTAATGCACAATTCAATTTTGGATTAAAAATTAGTTTGAGGTGCATATACGAAAAAATAGAATTGATCATTTTTGGAGAAATTAAAATCTAGAAAATTGATTAAATTTTGCAATCCATGAAAATAGTTTTAAAAGGTTAATTAATTACTTACATTTTCAGATCATTTCTTTAGACCATAAAAGAGCCTTATTCAATTTACATAAATAATATTCCTTATTAGTCAAAGAAAAACTACCAAGCTTCTCCATATAAACCTCCTCATCAAGATATCCATTCAAGAAGGAAGATTTTACATCCATTTGATAGAATTTAAAACCTTTAAACCCTACATATGCTAAGAATAATTTGATTTCTTCCATCCTAGCTACAAGAGAAAATGTCTCATCAAATTCAATTCCCTCAACTTGAGAATATCCCTTACAAACTAATCTTTCTTTGTTTCTTGTGAATTCTCCATCCTCATCAAGTTTGTTTCTAAACACCCATTTATATCCAATCACATTCTTATCTTTTGGTCTAGGTACTAATTCCCAAGTCTTTTTCTTTTCAATATGATCTAGATCTTCATTCATAGCCTTTATCCAACATTCATATTTTATAGCTTCTACTACACTTTTAGGTTCAATTTTTGAAATAAAAGAAGAGTTCTCTTGATTTTGAAGACTTACCAATTTCCTCCTTGTAGTAACTCCAACATATTTCTTTACCAAACTCTGATTTTCAGGATGATATCTCCTAATTTTCCTTGAAGGAGCCTTAGTGTCTTTCCTTTCTTCCTCATAATCTTCTTTTTTGTTTTCTTGAGCAACATCATCTTCTTTTTCTTTAGGATCATCCTCCTATGATGCCTCCTTGACTTAGAAGAATGTCTCATAGGATAAGATTCATCAAATTTCACACTTTCACTCTCAACTATGGTTTTTAACCTCTTGTTATAGCAAATATAGGTTGAAATTCTTGAGGAATAACCCAAAAATATACCTTCATCAGATATGGAATCAAACTTACCAAGATTATCTTTAGCCCTTTTGATAAATCACCTACATCCAAAGACTCTAAAATTCTCCACATTAGCTGGTATTCCTTTCCATAGTTCATATGGAGTCTTTTTATTATTCACTCTTAGTTGACATATGTTAAGAATATAGACAACAATACAAATTTCTTCCTTCCAGTAGCCATCTGGTAATCTAGATTCATTCAAGATGGTCCTTTCCATCTCTTGGACAGTCTTATTATTCCTTTAAACCACCCCATTTTTTAGGTAGTTCTATAAGATGAAAATTTCATTTTAATTCCATGAACTCTACAAAACTCATCAAATTAATAAGACCAAAACTCACCTCCATTATCAGATCTAATGCATTTTATTCTTCCATTCTTCTCATTCTCAATAAGATCTTTAAAGGACTTGAAAACATCAAAGGAATCTGATTTGTTTATCAAACATGTTACCCAAGTATATCTAGTGAAATAATCAATAAGAAGCATAAAATAGTAATCTCCTAAAGTACTTCCAGTCCTCATAGGCCGAAAAGATATGTATGTATCAACTGAAGTGGACTAGTGGTGGAGTCATGTTCATTAGTATTGAATCTTCTTCTAGTTTTATTTCCATGTAAGCATGCTTTGCACAAAGTATCCTTTGGTTTGTCAAGCTTAGGAATATTTCTCACATTGTTGTTAGAGTTGATCTTAACAAGATTATCAAATTTTACATGGCCTAATCTCCTATGCCACAACCAACAATCATTCATCTTACTCATAAGACATTTTTATTTGTTGACTTCCTTAAGAATGAACATGTTATTTTTATTTCTCTTTTAATTTGCAACAAGATTATATATTTCTCCTTTATTAATCTTTCATCCCTTCTCATCACAAGTTATAACATACCCTTGTTTACACATTTGTATTACACTGAGTAGATTATGCTTCAAGCCTTCAACATATAAAACATCCTTGGTGATGCTTTTTTCATTATACAAATTCAAAGAGCCTCTCCCTAAAATATTTATGGCAGAATTGTCTCCAAACCTAACTGATCTGAAGCATTTTTCTTTAGGGTAATTAAATTACTCTTATCACCTATCATATGAGATGAGCATCCACTATCAATGTAACACATCTGATTTTCATCATGACTATAAAAATAAATTTTAGCAATGCCAAAAAATTCATCATGCTTCAAATTGGATGAGAGAGATGTAAAAACACCATAAATATCATTCCATATATCAAACCCTAAGGGTTTCAAACATATTGATCAATGGAAACATACCATCTTGCACTTGACAATACTTCATGATAGTGCTTTAGAAGATCTCCTTTTAACTAATTAAACTTCTCCAAAAGGACCTACTTTGATACCAATTATTAGAAGAGCAATGGAATGATAGGGGTATGAATCATTCCATATAAAATTATTCAATTTCATATTACTTACATAGATCATAAACCACTTATCCAATTATTAGTTTGTGCACAATATCAAATACCAAACATGCATTCAACCATGAATAAGGAAATCAACACCATAACACAATACAAAATTGGGAAACCCTAATGGATAAGAAAACCAACTGAAACAAAATAATTATATTGATATTTTTAAAATTTAGTGAGGCACCAACTGCTAGTTTAGTGGAGCTATAACCCTACAAGGAGCACCAACCCCTAGTTTTATAAATTACCAACTCGAGAAGGAGGATAAAACCCCCCAATATGATCAATAACCATTTCAAAAACCTTATGATTAAGATATATTATGTATGTTTCTTCCACAACTGATGTAGATCACAGATTCAACTCGCTCACCTTGAAACCCTAGGTCTTCAATCTCCCACAATCAAGCACTTCTTCACTTCTCAAAGCGCCAAACCCTTGTGAAAAAACCCGAAAGAATTCCTAAACTTTCCATGCACTCTCTCAACTCTGAAATTCATCCTTCATACCTATAAAATGTTTTCACCTAGGTCACATTTCTTTACATACACTTAACTAGCTCACAAAAGCACCCAAAACTTCACTTTTATAATCTCTTTGTCATTCAAATTAAAAAAAAGGTTAGTTTCTCTCATTTAAATTGACAACATAATATTAAAATTTTCCATTATGAATCACCACAATATTCACATATGACACAAGTAGGTAGCCCTAGCCAAAAACAACTCGCAATGCACAAAAATTCCTCAAAATCCCATCACTAGGATGAGAAAAATCCCCTCATGCCAAAAATATTTTTACACAAGATATAAAAATAACCAAACATTATTAATATTAAATTTAAACATCATCCATGGTCACAATTTACTTAAACCAATAAAATTATTTCATTCAATGGGCCCACTGGCTCATTACCTTCATAAAACACCTGTTTCCAACACCCTATTTTTAACTTTGGACCTTAATGCCACTCAAGATGAACTAAAATATGGAATGTGAATGCTCAGTGGAAATAATAAAACCTACATAACACTTATAATAAATTTATATCTCATGAAACAATCACATGTTTAAACCACATCAACTTTACGCTTCACCAAAACAAGTTTCCCAAAAAGCAATTTTATAAATACAACTTATTTTCACCATTTATGACACTTTAAATTCCTAAAAATGGATTAAATTGATGCAAAATTAATCCCTATTCAATTTTCAGGAAATATAAAGCATCACCCAAACCATTTCATCCACTAACTAACTCAATCTTTCACCAAACACAATCCTATCATGAAAAACAAGAAACCTTATTTCTCATAAACTAACATAGAAACATCATCAAATAAACTCATCATGACATAAAACATATACCATTAGAAATATATATGAATTAAATTTTTATAACATATTGTAACTCCTTCTAAATCCAAGTGGAAGACCTTGACCAAACTTATCTCTACAAACTTCCCGAACTCCGTCCCAAAACTAGCCTTTGACCAGTCAACATAAATGAAGCAAACTTGAACATTTAACTACATCACCTTAACCTAAAAATATCATTTACATCAATAAAAACTCACATAATAACCATAATTATCATTTAGTTTGTAACTCCTTTAGACAACCATGTCCCAAACTGAACTTCTTCAGAAAATGACCTATTTTAGTGGTGTCCACTCATCACCACAACCTCTACTGTACCTTTATGGAAACCTGGAGGAGTAATCTACATCATAACATCATAATTCATGCACTATAAATAAATTATGGCAATTTAGGATCAATTTATCTCCTACCACTTTTAAGTCAGGGTTTCAAACACATAAAGATTTGTTTACCTTCTTAACATTTGTTCATAAAAGCATGATTATGAAATGACCTCATTAATTTTATGAAACCTTCTAGACTCTATTTATAAACATTCCTGAAATCCACAAGATCCCATGCAAATCACAAAATTTAGGGTGAGCATCAGAAGATCCAATTTGTGTTGGAAAGGATCTTGTTCTTGACCATGTTTCACCAAAATTGACATAACATGAAAAATAATAATCATGGTAACCTAAATGTTTTCCCACATAACCATGAAACACCCTAAATAAATCTTCAGTCATCACTATGTCACAAATATCTCTCAATATCTCCATCCTATCTCATTTGCATAGTTATCCCTTAGGGTTTTACACTATAAAGGCTAGGGTCAACTGAAACAACCTCATAACTCATCATATGAACACTCCAAAAGTCTCTATCATACATTTTACACCATGATACAACTACCTATATCTATTCATGATATCATATATATCTATATCTCAACCTCATGCCTCATATCACCTGGATTAGGATTGTTATAACAAGCAATTCTCTTCGAAACACTTGATATCACCGTCAAAACCTCTAAATCTTCATGTCATCATCACCCTCAACATGCTCTCACCATACTCAATAATCAAAATTTTCATTATTTGGGTTTTCATCAATGAAAACACCTAAGCCACAACATTCCAATAATATTTAGTCAAGTATTTAATAAATTAATTGTTCCTCTTATTTTTAGTTATATAGGAAGCTCATCTATTTTTTAATTTCTTCAAGCCTTGATCTTGTGTAAATATATTTTCTTTTCAATTATCCAAGATCCATAAATAACCTCAACTCATTTTTTAATTATCTAAGCACCCCTCTAGCATTGATAATGATAAAGTTTCTCTCCATATCATCGGGTAACTTTTCTACATTTCATCATGTGCATGTTGTAATTTATATATTTTATTTTCTTCATATATAAATTCAATATAGCCTTCAATTTGACCATATATTTTAGATATATTTACTCATATCTCTCATCCTTCTCCATGATTCATTACATGAACATAAGGACATTATCTATATTTTTGTATAATGGTCATATTTCCCATAGTTATATGCCAAACCGTATACCTTTCCTTTTTACTTATTCTCCTCTCTGGAAAAATCTATAACTATGGTGAAGAAAGGTACTTTCATTTTCCTCTTACACCAGTGAGTCGATAAAAACTATCATCCACTAAGCACTCCCTATTGGGAAAAAATGACAAATTTGGGGCTTCTAGCTTCAAACATTTCATTAGGTAAAAGGTCTGGGAGTATGGAACCTAAGGATGATAGCTGTGATGAAACTGGGTAGGGGAATCCGGTGGCCAAACATACCAGATCAAGCAAGGGTAAAGGGGGAGAAACGTCTCAGATCAGGAAAGTTCAGAACTCGGGTCGGGCTGAGGAGGATAACATCACCTATGTCTCTGATGAATGCCCTAATGAAACCCCTTCACAAAAGGAATACTCTCAAGATAAAGTGGAAGGGAAAGATGAGAGTAGTGAGGATGTTGCTAGCTTAAAAGAACACAAGTCTTCCAAGAATACTGAGGAAGCTATCACTGTCTTCACAATCTGAAAATGGCTCAAAAGGAGCTTTTCTCGGCCCAGGAAACTATTGTCAAAACTCATGCCTTCATGAGAGATTTTGAGAACTAAAAATTGAACAATGACATCAACAGGCACAAAATTAGTTTGCTCACCATGGAAATTAAGGAGTTGCAAGAAAAAGTTGATAAAATGTCAATCATCATCCTCAGTGAAAAATTCAAAAATGTAAATGCCAATAGAATGGAAATGGAGAAAGAGATGCTAAAAATGAAAGGAATCATCATGCAAATCAGAGATGCCCATATCCTTCTTTGTAAAGATCACTATTTTCCATCTCAAACTATTGGCTGAAATGATACAATCAATGGAATTGGCAAAAGAAAAAAGAAAGGGATGGCACGAGGCCCAAAGGTAGTGATCAAAGAACCTAACTACAAATCTTGGAAGGAGACCATCGCAACACTTGTCAAAGAATGGAAAGAATGCATGGAGACAGTGGAAGATCCGGTTAAAGAGAAATGAAATGTTATGGTTTGGAATCTCCGCTTGTTTACCTTTTGTTGTTAGTATTATCCTTGGGGCTGCTTTATATAATGTATAACATATATAATGGATATCATATACTGGTATTTTTGTTTTTGATATTTTAGATCATGTGCCTATGAAGATAAATACTCTAGCCAATATGTAAGTAAACGGTAACTCTTTGTAAGGGGGTAGGGTCCCTTAACCCTAACTTTTACCTCTAATCAAAAATATATATCCCATAGTTTAATGTGTGGTGTCACTCTATAGGATTTTATTCAAAATTTGGGGTAATTGTTTGTATTTTATATCTAATAAAAATTTCATAAGAAAGAAACCCTCTATTAATGGTTGGTGGTTACACCTTTACAACATTTTCTCAAAGCACAATTTTCAATTCCATGTCTACCTCTAATATGAATCTTGCAGATCCAAATCATCTTCCTTGATTTGGTGATTTTATAATCTTGACCTTGTCCACAATTTTTCATCTCCTTAATTTCCTTTATAAGAAATCAATTTATAGTTTCATTTGTATACATCTTGTAGGATTTATACTAACACATCTTACCAATTTATTTTATATATGTAAAAGGGAATATTTATCTTTTTATGTGTTTTTAAATACACCTCATACCCTAAACTCACTAAAATATCTCTTATCTTTGAGGAAATTACTTTGGTATCATAATAATTCTCTATTTAGTTTCTTATTCATTTCCATTTGAAATTCATTTGTAAAGCTATGAGGTATTCAATGAAATCTATTTCATCACAAATGGGCTATAGGGAAAATTTTAGTGGCGAATCTTCATTAATTCACAAATATTATGGATTTCAAAACTTAGGTTTGGAAACTTTTTAGGGGTTGACAACTTGCCATTTCTCCTAAATTTTATAGGTACAAGTTAATTTTAAGGGTCAGTTTACCTATCATTCACACCACTAGTGGAATTTTTAAATCAAATTGTCATTGGTGCAAAATTGAAATTTTAAAATTGATCGTCATATATATTGATTACAAATTTACAATTTCATATATCAAGTATACATCAATTTTTCTTCGCAATTCCTTTACCCGTGCTTGTGGTCCTCTAGGCATTAGCAATCTAGATTGATTGTATATAACAACCCTCTAACATTAAAGGTTTTTTAATAGTTAACATGTTTTTTTTTGAAGTTATATATAATGTAAAATGTCATAAACATCCGGAATTAGTAACATAAATGTATGTTATCGACGGTAGCATACAATATGCTACCGCTGACGACATAAGATATAGTATACTACCAATTGGTAGCATAAATATATGCTATTGGCTTGTAGCATACAATATTCTACCATATGGTATCATAAATAATGCTATTATTTGGTAGCATATATCTATGCTACCACTCAAGAGCATGAAAAAATTGTTCTTGACCAAAGAAGCATGAAAAATGTTGCTAACAAGTAAAAATTTTCACCGATGTTGGAAAAATATTACTTACCCCATACTTTTGAGGATTTATTTCTCATTGAGATGATAATTTTAACTGAAAACATTGAAAATAAATAAATTTCCATACAAAATCAAGCAAATTTATATTTTTCACAAAAAAAAAAAGCGCCCCATATTTTGCGAGGATAGATTTCTCGTCGAGATGGTCATTTTAATTGCTTTATTGTAAAAATGATTTTTGAAAAATTACATATGTTCTTGGCCGACAACATATACTATCAATCAAAAATTACTACTGATTGACACCATTATCAAATGATTCACCAAACTGTTTGAAACCCATTTCCTTCATATTCACCATCATTTCGAAAGTCATTTTCATATATTCACCTAGTAATTTATCTACGAGTTTTTAAAGGGGTTTCTTAAAATTTACCCTAATGAGATAATACCCATGTTGAATTTTATTTTTATATACATTATAAGTGTGACATCTAGTGCATCTATTGGATTAGTAAATATTTTAAAACAAACTATCTATTAAATGGTACAAAAAGGAATTGATTGTATTATATAAGATGAGTTCCTAATAATGTGCATAATAGACCTAGACACTCTCATTCACTTCTAACAATAAAATTTTAACACATAAATTCTCTCTTGTTTGAACCATGGAATATGAAACTCTTTTAATAAATCCAAATTTATCACATCAAAATATATAGCTATTTAACATACTCAAATTTCTTATACTAGATATGTACATGATCTATCAAAGTAGTCATAACAAGCATGCCCTCATTTCAAAATAATTAACTTACTTTTCTCTCCATTCCAAATACGTTTTGTATATTTTTACAAACATATATACTCTTACATTTTTAGGTTCACCGGATAAAATTATTGTGGCTATGGTACACTTAAAGTATTTACTTATTTTCTATATAGTATATGTCACTCCAATAACCAAAGCACTTCCCATAAATTGTTAAACTTATCCATTTTTAAAAATTAAAACTACATAAGTGGCACAAAATTCAAAATTCAATTCTTCACTTATAATTAAATATGGATTAATAGGATTTGTAACCCTTAAAACTCTAGCACTATTCAATGATACCAAAAATTAGTGTGTATGAAGACAAAAGTCTAATTAGTGAAAAATGTCATTTTCTCTACTTTGTTTAGAAATCCTCTTAGATGTGAAAATAACAATATTTTATCCCCCAAATTAATTATGTGGATATCTAAAATAATATCTCTACTAATTATACTAACACTTCAAATACTCTTCTTAAAATAATCATGTTTTTCATAAACATCAATAAGTTCTCGATGTATATAAGAAAACAACGGTCTAATAGAAATTCTCTCTCTCTAGGTAATATGAACTAATATAATAAATGGTTCATTCTAAATATGCACATAAGAGGTTTTAGGTTCCTAAAGACAAAAATATATAAAGGAAATAGTCCACACTCTAAGAAAGATATAGGGTTACAAATCATATATCAAGGATACAAGTGGCATCTAACTAGGTAATGATTTTAGATTTATTATAATAATGTTGTAATAGGTATATATACTTATGTTATGGTTATAAATATGGATTATTAGGATTTATATATTATAAATCCCAAATTGTTTGATTATAAGGTAAGGATTGATAAATATAATGTAATAGATCAATAATATGTTACTCTATTCTAACCTATGCATGACCAATAAAAGAATAAATATAATCTAAAATAACATTAAGGAGAGGTTAAAGATACTTACCTTTATTTAGATACCATAAAAATATTAACATCACCCTAAGGTGTAGACACTCAAATTTTTAAATTTATGTTATTGACATTGCTTATAATGATTTTTCTTCTTCACTAAGACAAAAATCCACATCCTATTCCTACTTAGTCTATCTTACCATCTCTTTTTAATATTTATTATTCCTACACGTTGATGTATCAAAACATTTTGAATACAATTCTATAAAATAAATGTGTAAGATCTCATCATCATTATGTAGATTTAAGATTTGATTCACCTTCTCCTTGTCTAAAACTATACAAGTTTGGTCAAATTGTATAATCTGGTCCTTGATGACCTATGTGGCCTTACACCGACACATTATCTAAATATAATTTTAATGAAATATCATTTTTTTACCCCCTAGGTTTGCCTTATAATAATATTTTACCTTCAAAACCATATATAATAAAGTTAACACTACCTCATTTACTCACCTAGAAATCATATGGCATTATATTGACATAATATCTTTTATCACTCATAAAAAGAACTCAAGGCTCCATATACTTCCTAAAGTTGATGCACATACATTAAGAAAGCCATAGCTATCTAGTTCTAAATCACTCAACTAGGTCAAGGAGTCTATATTCACTCACATCTAAGAACACCAAGTTCCTATTTCCAGTCTTAGTAAGATAAAAATACAATCAAACATGATCGAAGGGGTCCAAAGTTACGAACTAGTCACATCAATATAGATATCACATATTGGGAGGATAAATATTTGTGGTTTGAGGCCTATTTAGATTAGATTCAATTTTGGTGGTAAATTGGGTACACCAAAACCCAAAAAATAACCTTCTTGTATGGCATTCTACCCATGGTTAGGGTTTTGTATTGACTTGAATAGTTACGGATAATATCGAGACTAGATGACAAGTAGTTTTTGATAGAAAATTATAATACTAGGCCACCAAAGGACCCAAAAAGTCAAAAATTCCAATTCTAAATGTGTATAAGACTATACAAAGGGTCATGACATGATTATACATCCTAATAATACCATACTATCATGCATCAAAAAGGTTTCAAGTCACACTTTGAGTGTGAATCTTTTCCGATCTCTACACTCCCATATTATTTAGTCCAGATTCCTCGATTCTTCTTGTACATATGTGTATATATATATATATATATATATATATATATATATATATCTCTCTCTCTCTCTCGTATGCATGTATTGAAAGAAACAATGTCTTTGTTCTAATTTGGTATAGTTAATAGAAGTTAATATATTATAATAGATCCTAGTTTCCTAACCTTACATACATTTTTATTTGTTTTGTTCCATAACATTAAATATTAATATCTTAAAAGGGAGTGAAATTTGGTGAAATTGAATTCTTCATCAAACATTTTCCCTCAAACTCTATTTTCCCTAGGGTTTCATATATGCATTATATATTGATTCACCTCGATTTTCATATCATCTTGCCTAACCCCTGGTTTGCAAAATTTTGCTTAGGGGCTCATGGTTGGTTTTACCCTTTCGGTCTCTTTCTAGTGATCTTAATTGTCAAATAACCTTTCATTTTATACCTCAAGTATAATATATTTAGTTTCAAATTCCTTTCAATTTTTTCTTCATTTTTATATATTTAATGAAAACCTTTTTTTAATTTTCCTAATTACTAGCACACTTTTCATAAATGAAAAATTACTATTTTTAGTAATTAGGTATACTTAGAACAATATACAATTTTTGCAATTTCCTTATAGGATTTTATCCCACATAATCATATTTTAAAATACCACTTTTATTTCGATAAATTCACTCTCGATTGTCATAAATGGTCATTTTAATATATTGATGATGGTCACCTTTTTTAAATGTCACTCTTGGGTCTTATCCTATATAGTATTTTGATTGTAATCCATCCATGTGTTGATCAGTCATATTTCCTACATGATTGAAGGCTCTTCCATCATTTTCTACCCTCATTGCCCATGTTATTTAAGCTCCTTCTATTGATAATTTTTTCATCTTTTATAAAAATCTTTTGAGTCTATTCAAGCAATAAAAAATTATTTTCAAGTTTGTTTTCATGCTAAATGTCTAGCATGTAAAATTTAAAAATTTGGTCATGACAACCAAACCCAAACTTGAAATCCCCTTTCCTAATCAATGTAAATCTTCCCTATGGTTATTATTTCAACTATGTCATCCTAATTTTGGTGAGAGAATTTGATAAAATGATTTTCAAGTGTGTTTCATGTGCAAATAATCGTACTCGATTTATTCTTGAAGTTAATGATATTTAAGAAAGAACAAGTGCTCTAAGAGGCTTTAAAAGGGTTATTTTTGGTTTATTTGTCATAGGAGGACATCCCTCATAAGATTAAAGGGAAAATTAAAATGATTTGGCAATTTTATGGGAAATTAACAGAGTATTTTAAGGTACTTTAGGAAGATTATATGAAAATAATTTGTGTCAAGAATGTAGACACCAAAATTAGGTCATACTTCCTTAGAACCCCTTTCATTAAATTAACCATATCTTACCCATTCATATCCCCTAGTGCACATTTTAATTGAATTAATTATCTTAATTAAATCAATTAATATCATCACTTAACCACCTCACCCATCCAACTCACTTAGCCACCTCACTCAAATGACCCACTCAAACCTCATTAATGACCTAAGACCAAGTTTAAGATTATCCTAACCAACTAGGACTTAGTATAAACCTAGACTTAACTCCTATTAACAAACCTTAAAATACTCCTACTTATATTTCTATAATCCATCACTTAATAATTAGAAGAAGGTTGGAGATCATGCCAAAAATAACAACAATCTGGCTATTTTTGGCCAACATAGACATTCCTTCCTTGACTAACACCGGTTATATCTCAACCGACACCGGTCATCTAACGCTTTCGGTTAGGTTAAATACATTTCCAAAAGCATTTTCCTAGGTTGGTCATTTGATTCAGGATCTCATATGAACAGAGACTTGGAGCACTTGAATTTCTTTAGCACTTAGGAAAAAGAAGACACACGGGAGCACTACCAACACTAGTCACCATCCATCATCCTCTTCACGATCACAGATTCACAACAAAGAGGCATGGAGGTTTGAACTTCTGTGACACGAATACAACAAATCTTCTCTCTGGATCTCTACCATCACCGTCCTCATCACCTACATTCTCCAAATCTACTTTTTAGTAAGTACCTAACACCTCTTCATTTATCTCCATTTTCTTTCAATAAGATTTATTATTCATCTCAGTAATTTATCTTTCTCCATAGCCATACACTTCCTTCCTCCCACCAACCTATCACCTTACCATACCTAGCCCTTTCACCTATTTTCACCCTCTTCTAATCATCTCTAAGTCTTCAAGACCATTTTATGACCTCACCCTCACCATTTCCAACCTTTGACAATCACAGGAGTCCGAAAACCAATTATGAGAACTTTCTAATAATTTCCCCTCTACCGACGCGTCGGTCATACAGCCGACATTGGTTACTATGTCTTGCAATATAGCTCAAACCATCGAGCTAAATACCCACTTCCCAATATCCCAGAACCATTCTTAATCTTTACCAGACCTTACTCGAGCCTGTACCAAACCTACAACTAAACACTAGCCAATCACCTGACCCATTTTGACCTCAATCACCTTTTACCTAACCTTTCT
The DNA here is from genome assembly GCA_018340775.1 of Taxus wallichiana var. yunnanensis. Taxonomy (NCBI): domain Eukaryota; kingdom Viridiplantae; phylum Streptophyta; class Pinopsida; order Cupressales; family Taxaceae; genus Taxus; species Taxus wallichiana. The sequence goes on along the minus strand of CM031239.1, from coordinate 137,629,190 downwards.
TATTGTTTTGTACGAGATACCTAAATCATTTCAATTTCAATAGGATCTTTACTTCATGTATGATTTAACTAGAATTAATATTGTTATATAAAAGTGGATTGACAGCCTATTCAGAAGCATCATGCTTCCTAGATCTAGCTTCCACTAGGAAGTCCACTCATTGTTTTGTTTAACTCTATTTGGTGGTATTGTTTTGCATTTACAAGTAGTTCCTCCTAGCCAAAAGGGAGCTCTTGCAATCAACTTGGATCAGAAATTAGTACGTGTGCACAAACTTCAACCAACATTATAAATAGGTATTCCTCCTTGGCCTACTACCCCTATCTATTTCATTAATTTGCTAAGAATCTGGTGAAACAAGGAACAAGTTAAGAAAAAATGGGTCTTTTTGGGAAAGACATTAGGAAATGCATGTTCCAAAGAAGCTAGTACCCTTTTTCAAATGGTTTCAGGAGCCTTGTGAAGTTTTGGGAGATCATATCCTAGGAAAAGAAATATAACATATCCTAATTCATGGTGCAATAATCAAAATAAAATTATGGGAGTATAAAAATGTGGAAAACCATCCATCAATACAACACAAGAGTCTTTCTATAATGTGGAACTTTCTTGAAGTGTTCCAAACACCTTAGGAATATTTAAGATCCTAACCAAAGGTCAAATTTTATTTCATTGTATCCTCTTCATCAGTACATGTGTTATATTTTCTCATACTCATTCGAGTCTGGTTGTTACTCTACTTAATGGTGCACGCATGTAAGGAAAAGTGGTAAATGAACTAAAATTTAAAACTTAAATATGAATCAAGTCTTAAAAATTATGGTAATGGAATCATTGTGTCCTTTGGAGTCAAAATCCTATATTTTTTCCATCCAGGACTCCATTTATTTCTCTTAGGCAAAAAATTTCACTCCTTACTCTATTTTCATATTTAGGATTGATGAAATCAACATTCCAATAATATTGGGTGGGGTTTTGGATGCTTGATGTCCCTTTTTCCCTTGGTGAAAGGTTACATGGGAGCCACCAAAGTGTGCTATCCCATTGAGTATTATGTTTTGTCACTTAAAGTGACAACTTAAGTGGTTAGAAGGTACTATAAAATCATTTTTTTACTTTTGACCACTTTTTCATTAATGGATGACCCATGATAGCCTTTTTAATGTGTGATGTCCCTTATTCCCTTTATCCAAAATATTAATGGGACATGGGAACATAAAAATTTCTCCCCTATGGAGGTAATTTTTTCTCACTTAAAAGTGACAACTTAGGTGATAGAAACATGTTAACAACTCACATTTTCACCAAATCTGTCTTAATACCCTTGAAGAAAACACCCATGGAATATTTTGGAGGGGGTTATTCCCTTTCCCCCTATTTTCTAGGGTACAACCACACCAACAACACCCACCATACTTGGGTTAGCTTACTTGAGTTTAATATGAGTTAAGGTGTGCAAATGAAAGGGAAAACAATTTTGAAAGGGGAAAACCCACTTTTAAATCAACACTCAACCAATTTTAAGATCATTTGTGTTATTTAATCTCCTCCATTGTTGTTGGTACGTTTTTATCCTACCAAAATTTATTCAAACATCATTTTTGTCAAAATATTCTTTTGCTCATATCTCTCAAACCCCATGCCCGTTTTTGCTATGAGATTTTAACTGTAGCTTCCTTACAAAAATGTCTTTAAGAGGAGTATTTACATGCCTCCATTGATGTTATATATAATTTTATACATCCATTTGAAATTTTCATCCATGAAGACTCATTTTTCATATCTACAAAAACCTAACAATTGAAATCCTCCAAAAATTGGAGCAAAGTCTCCTTGTGAATTAAGAAAAATTTTGAGACTGATTTCATTGCAATATGACACTGAAAAAATCCACTTATAAAAATTATAATCCTTCACAATCCTCACTACCATAAATATTAATTTTTTCAAATAATTCATTCTCATAGTTTTTATTACCCCTTGAACATCAGGGAAACTCAAAAGTGCCAAATTAAGCAATTGGTAACTAAAATGGACTTCTCAAAATAAAGATTACTAAAAATTGTAAGTTTCATAATATTGGTCAATAACAAGGAAGTCGAGCCTATCATACTCAAGAAAGAGTACCTTGATATGTTTAAAATAGTGTAGAGATTCATATTGACTTAACAAATCCATGATTTCACACTATGCACTTTCCATTGAATTATTGTCTTAACAAATCCATGATCTCAGTAATTTATCTTTCTTCACAGTCATACACTTCCTTCCTCCCACCAACCTATCACCTTACCATACCCTACCCTTTAACTTATTTTTACCCTCTTTTAATCATCCCTGAGTCTTCAAGACCACTTTATGACCTCACCCTCACCATTTCCAACTTCGTGCAATCACAGGAGTCTAAAAACCAACCCGAGAACTTTCTACTAATTGGCCCTATTGATGCTAGTTATCTAACCAACCGGTCATTCTTCCTAACCAAAATCAGTCATACCGCAAACAGCAAGATTAATGTGTCCGAAATATATATCGAGACCAGTGAGATAAATACCCACTTTCTAATAGCCCAGAACCATTCTTAATCTTTACTAGACCTTACAGATCTTGTACCAGACCTGCAACTCAACACCATCCAATCACCTAACCCATTTTGACCTCAATCACCTTTTACGACCTTTCTTATAATTTTTTACAAGATACCTAGTTGGTTTCAATTTCAATAGGATCTTTACTTCATTTATGATTTAACTAGCATTAATACTATTATATAAAATTGGATTGAAAGCTCTGTTTAGGAAGCATCGTGCTTCTTGGATCTATCTTCCGCTAAGAGTCCACTCATTTTTTTATTTAACTCTATCTGGTGGTATTGTTTTACATTTACATGTAGTTCCTCGTATCCAAAAGGGAACTCTTGCAATCATTTTGGATCAGGAAATCAGAATTTGCATGTAACCTTTAACCGACATTACAAACAATATTCCTCCTTGGCCTACTACCCCTATCTATTTCATTAATTTGCTAAGAATCGGTGAAACATTTTGGCACGCCTAGTGGGATCCATCCGGTGTTCCTTGCATTTGTTCATTCTTAGGGAACCATTGTATGTTTTTTTCTTTTCAAAATGAAGTTAACATTAAATTCTCTCTTTGGGAATCTTCTCTTTCTTCTACTTGTCTCAGTGACATTTATATTTCGGGACTAAAATGAATCCTTCTTTCTTTTATTGCATTTACATTATTGAAATTCATATCCTTTCCTATTCACTCTTTGTTTACATCGAATATCACATTTCAATTTGGGTTTTAAAATACTTGCATTTCATATTTCTATGTTTGCATTTCTAGCTCACATTAAAACTGAGGGAAACCTATACACTGGAAGTCATGCCCAGTTGATGGTTGACATAATTGAATCGTAGAGCACATTCTCTTCTCTCTTTGCCAAACTGCACAAAAATAAACTCACACATATTCTTAAACAACACCTTACCTGGAAGAAGTTGTCAATGATCACATGATCAGAGGATTGACAGTGGGTGCCCAACTAGTTTCTCTGTCTAGTCATTATCTCAGAGAAAGGACCGCCCCCACCAAAACATAACCTAAAACCATCCTTAGATCTTGCCTCTTCATAGGATACCCTCTTTCCAACAAAAAAATTTGTTCTGTTCACAAGTCAGTCTAAAATAGCATAAGCTAAAGCATAAAATTCACCCATAGGATTTCATGTTTTTCTTAGCTTTTTCTTGAGTTGTTTTTTGAGTTATGAGGTCACGTTCTTCATTTTATTTTCTTCCTTTCACACCCCATAATTATAGTTGGTGTATTCCGACTTTATCTGGGTGTGTTAGAGTCTATTACTATCATAATCGGGTTTTTGTGTTGATAGTTTATTTAATCTAAGTCACAAAAGACAAATTCTTCCATCTTTTCAAATTTCATAATGACCGGCGTCGGTCTAACGATCGTCATTGATTTTCATCGACCATCATCGATTTACCTAACCATTGTTGGTTTCAATATTTTTGTTCATTTCACCAAAAAAAAATTCATCACATTTTCTAGTTCTTTTTGAGGTCCCTCGAAGCATCATCATACCTATGGATCTTTTAAATCGCTTATCAAATCTAGATTTTTTTCTCATTTTCATCAATTGTTACAAAAATTTTCAAATTTTTGAATCCCCACAATAATTGGTATCGGTTACCCTAACCAGAATTGGTTACCCTCTCCCCGTCATCGGTTAACATAACCACCCTCAGTTCCTATTTTTTTATTTTTTATTAAAACAAACACCAGTTTCACCTCTTGGAACCTATTTTTCTTCATTTCTTCATTTTTTTGTGTCATTTATAGAGAACATATTACCAAGCCTACACCAACTCACATGGTTTTGACTCATAGTCAAGCCAACACCCTTGTATTCCACGCAAGCCTTCAACCACTCTCGCCTAGCCCATCACCACCTTCCATCCTGTCACCTATGGATCCTACTCAACCCATTATCATTAGTACCAGTGATGAGGAGTTCACAATAATCCTTGACCACAACCCCGCTGCCTTACAACATTATCTCACCCATTCCTCTACTCGTGATTCATCAGGATAGTTGGTATATGACATTCATGTGTCCATTCCTCTTGCCCTCACCCCCACTTCTATGTCAGCTACCACTAGCTCAGCGTTACCTTCTTCCACCTTACCACCCGTAGTATCCTAGATTGACGCCACATCATAAATATTTGTGACACCTACAACATCGGTCACACTTTTGACATCAATTTCTCCCATGGTGTTAACCATTTCTTCATGAGACACCTTAATAATATCCCTATCTACATCTCGCCACCTTGTATATACCTATTACATCGCAACCACCCATGGTGTTGGAAACCCATACTCCATTCCAAAACATCATCCTCTCCATCCCACAATATTTACCTCCAATCACTAAAAGGATCGCTACATCTATCTCACCTACTTACACATATCACCAACAACCCACAATCTCATCTATCACCTAATCGAGATAATTTCCACTGCATCTATACCCACCGCGTAGTTCTCGATTTCTAAGCACCACCATATATTGGGATTCCATCCACATCATACATTCATCATCAACCTCCTTATATTGCAGGGGGTGCTCAATCATCACAACCTACCAATGACCTTATTAAAATGATGATGGAAAAGATGCAAACATTGGAAGCATTAGTTTCTAGCTCTCATAACTCTTTAACCTATGATGAAATATGCAATGATCCCATTCATCCATCTATTCCCATTCACCCATACCTTGTGCATTGGGAAATACCCAAATTCAACTGGTTCAATAGTAAAGAATACCCGCAACAACACTTGTGGTCTTTCAAACATGGGTGTTATCTAATGGGTTACTAATGTCCTTGACATGACTTACATTAGATTGGTACAGTGGTTTACCCAAACATTCCATTTATTCATTTAATCAAGTGGCTCAAGCCTTCCTAGACCATTTTTTGATCAATATCATCAAGAAGGTCACCATGACCAACTTGTACTCAACACGACAATATGAAGATGAATCTATCATATATTTTTTTCTCATTGGTGAAGCCTCATCAACCAACTAACATTCCAGTTGCCTCAAACCAAGCTTATAGAGTTGTTCACTAGAGCTTGTGCCAAGCACATCTCACCAAATCTCCAAGTACAAACCTTCTGTACCTTTGATATCTTTAAATTAAATGATACCTCCTCTTCTTCAAAACCAAAAAACAATTATTCAAAAGCCAAAGGATCTACCAATGCGGTAGTTTTAAAAGCTGGCCCATTTCACCCATCTAATCAATCAAAAGCTACCTCCAACCTTTCTCCCATTCAAGCATTTAAATTCAGATAAGAGCAATGAAAATACACTCCAATCAAGGAGCCATTGTTCTTCCACCCATAAAACCACATACTCATTTTGACCTCGCTCATCTTATGCCTGCATGGTACAAGGAACATGAATATTGTAACTATCATCATGTAAAATGCCATAGCGATGGTAATTATATAACCTTCAAGAACATTATTCAGGAAATGTTAGATAATGGAGATCTCATCCTAAAAACTCAAACACACTGCAAATCAAAACTTGCATATCTTCAAAAACCATTCCCTAATCATACCTCGTCATCTAACCAGATTGGTGAACCTTCAACTAATGATAGCAATGTCTATGAAATCCATGTTATTTTTGAAGTCATACCAACCATTCTAAATTTCCTCCTATCCCCTCAATCAAGGAGATTCTAGTACAAGCTCCTTTATCCATGGAGGAGCCTACCTCATCTACTCCTTCACCCATAGAGAAATCTCCTTCATCTCCCCTTACAACAGCGGGGATTTCTACTAAGCCAATGTAATCTCCTCTTACAACAAAGTGTTGTTTTCATGCCTAGCTAAGCTCGCTTAGATTACGTTGATAATTCCATGCTTTGGGGATGCCTTTGGCTACCCTTTTCAACCCAAATGCAAATGTCACCTGTAGATACCTCCCAATCTATCGAAGGTATTTCAAACAACCCAATCAACCATGACCATGCCTATTGAAACAACTTCTTCTTCATCACCCTCAACTACATCCAAACCTTTACCAACTAAACTTGTTCCTATGCCTAAGAACCTACATGCACCTACACCTCCCCCCACATCTAGACCCATTACCACATTGGGTGTCATGTCAAAATCAAGTCTATTTCATCCTCATATCAAATTGGATTTAGCCACATCTTCCCAAACACGCATAAAACCATTCCTCCACCTAAAAGGAAAACCCAAAATTTTAGGCCACCTGTAGACACCAAAATTGGGTCACACGATCTTTCACCCCTTTTTAAACAATCAACTTGAACACACTCACCGGGGTTCATTTTAAGAAACCTCTAGAAAATTGTAGGTGGAAAATACCTAGCAAATATCCCCGAAACTAGTTTCAGCGAAAGGTGAATTTGACAGTATTCCAAAACTAAATTTTTGCCAGGTTTTTCAAGCCGGAGAAACCACAGAGTTCTAGACACCGATGCACCATTGACGTGTTTCAACAAGAATAATTGATGCACGTCAACATGATGTCGATAACCCTCATTGACATGTGTCAACATGATGTCGATAACCCTCATTGACGTGTGTCAACATGACATCAATTTAACTCGTTGATGTGCATCAATAGGGGCATTGAAACACGCGTCAACAAGGGTCATTGGCGACTTGCGCCAATAGGGACCATTGACACGTGCCAACACATTTTTGTTGACACATGTCAATGGTCCCTATTGACGTGTGTCAATGAACCTTGTTGACGCGCATCAATGCCCCTATTGACATGCATCAATGGACCCTATTGATGCATGTTAATGGCCTTTATCAACGCACCTCAATGGCCTCTATTTATGTGCATCAATGGCCTCTATTGATGCATGTCAATGGCCTCGCCACAACCTTGTAATAGCACCACTTTCGGAAGGTTTGTCTAAATTTTTACATTGGTTCCTCATTGTTGTTGCAAAATTTGTTGATTGAAATTTTAATAAATCGGTGTTTAGTATACCTTTGATTTCTATACCCTTGAACTTTGAAGTATTTGTGAAATGTTCTATTATTGTACCCATGGATTTATGGAAATGCTTTCTTACAAAGTTAGCACGACCACCTTCAGTATTCCAAAAATTAGGATTCATCACACCCATGGCTTCAAGAATTTTATCTTTGGAGAAATGTTCTCTAATTTCTGATGATAAGGATTCTGAAATTTTCTTAAGCTTTATTCTTGTTTCAACTATAACAGACTCAAAGAGATTACGTGTCACAGAACATCTTCTCATTCTGATCCTGTAATATCTTGATGTTTTTACACAATGTGTAGTGGTATGTCCCTCCCATTAACAGTGATGCAGAGGTGATCGTGGATATTAAATCTCAAATAATTATTGGGATTTTTAAGATCTAATAAAGCTTTCCAATTTTCAAAAACAGTGTATCAAAACTATCTTCGGAATAGTACAAGATATCAAGACTTTGACATACCATTTTTCTCATCCGTATAAAATCCAAAATATAGATTAATCTTCCTTATGCATGCTTCATCAGTGTATTGATCTGTTGCAACATTGGAAGAATACCAACCAATGTAAGAAATGTCTCTAAATCAGTTAAACAGAACAACAAGTCCCTTGCCCTATCAAATTCATGACGGTATTTGTGCATGATACTAACTAATGAAGGATACTCCTCACGAACTCGCATGCGAGTTCATACAAGGAGATCCATCTAGTCTCAACATCTTTTAGAAGTTTTTTTCCATTTGTAATTCCAATTACAAATTTCTGGAACTCAAGAAATCACTTTGGGTTGCTTGAAATATAGGCATGACGTTCTCTTATAAGGTCTTATAATTTAGCAACATTTTCATGGTTGCTTACCATTTTATACACTAAATTCATTCTGTGATCCATACAGTGAAGTGGTAGCATATATGGGCCACTGTTGTTTGTAATCTAACACACAACCCTGTTCAGTGACCCTGCATGATAGATGTACCATATGCTCCAACACATACCAACTTCGTATCAATTTCATAATCAGTCATTCCAGCAATATCTTTCAAATGAGAAACAACTATTTTATGTAGGTTTTCGGCATTGTAGTTTTCAACCATTTTCATAACACCCAATAGATGAGGTGTCCTTATATGATTTTATAAAGTATAGACGTGGATACATACCCATGCAGTGTTGTCGACTGATGTCACTTCATCAATTGAAAGAGAGATAAACTTTGATTTTTTTACATTCTCTTTCAAATCTTTACTTCTCTATCATTAAAAGGCATTTTTTCCATTTCCCATCAACTACTTTCAAACCAATGAGACCGAGGTAACGTTCAAAGCATTCCATTATATTGATACAAAACTTTAAAATTGAGGAAATCTAAAATTGGTCTTCCTTTTTTTAGTATGTGAAATAGAGTAGAGAATTGTATGAGTTTTGTATGTAGATTTGTTTGATTCATCTTACCAATATGCGATGTGATCGTTCCTCCCTTTTCCAAGAGATGTCTATGTTTTTTCTACTCTGCCTCATATTCCATCTGCGTATCTAACATGCATGCATTATTTTTAGTTTTCCACCTGTGTGTTTTTATTTTCTAGCCATCCACCCCCATTATAGTCAAATATTGTTTTCCACAATGTTTTTCTATAGTGTCCAGCTTCATTTACATTTTTTGTTGCTTTCCCAATTTCCACATACATATTGTACATGTACATTCAGATGGGATCTCTTCAAAATTAGATGATTGTGCAAGCTGCCCAATCAAACTTGTATGACCTGCCAATGGTCCACATATTCTTGTTCATTTTCAATGTTTTAATTTTTGAGTATAATTTTGAGCAATATCACAATCACCTGGTTTTCTCTTTCTTTGGAATTTGAATTTGATTTCGTGTTCCATTTTGCTAATTATTTTTATGTGTGATATCTTGATGCACTTCTTCTTGCACCCCAACATGAACAATATCTTCAAGATCTAGCATATTATCATAGGTGTCATTTGTTTGATACTGTGTAGAATGCATGTCCACCTCAATAATACCTTCCACATAGTCAATATTCTGATTCTTTGTGGTGGCATCTATATGGTTGGTATTTTCAATATCTATATCCATAGAGTTTCCAAAATACTTGAACAACGATTTCGATATTTCTTAGTTACTTTTAGGGTCTTCACATTCTTAGGACTAACACCTTCCATTATTCTGGAGAAGAGTCCTGCATCAACAAAAGAACCAAGTAGTGATTGCCTGTTTCACATCAACAACTAACCCTTTGTCATGTGTCAATAGTGTGTCCATAATCCTTGTCATGCATCAACAAGGTGTCAATTGAAACTGTCACATGTTACGAAGGCATCCACTTTATGAGGTCTCTATCATGCATCAATCGTGTCCTTGTCGTGCATCAACTACCTATGCCCTGTCGCATGTCAACTCTCTCTGTCATGCGTCAACTACTTACCCTTTGTCACATGTCTGCAATATCTCCTTGTCATGCGTCTGTAATACCTCTTTGTCACGTATCAACTATATCCTGTCACGTGTCAACAACTAACCCTAACAGGCTAACAACAATCTCTGGTGCTTAAGAGTATGCGAGTTCAAACTTCACAGTATTGGTAATTTGGTAAGCTACTTGAGGTATACTACCCGGAAAATCACCTAGGTTTTTATAGATGTTTTCAAATGAAGGCAAAGTCAACCCCCAAAAAAATATATACTGTATATTTTAGACAAACAGACACCAACCAGCTCGAAAAATCAAAATCTAAATATTTAATTATCCTAATTAAGATAATTCCCACCCCACCACCTCACCTAGCCACCTCACCCTAAGTCTATTCTTAGTATGTTGCCATAACTAACTAAGACCTAACTAAACCCTAAAAATCAAAGCCTACATCCCCTCTAACCACATTCCCACATAAGAAAAGGTAACTCCCGCTCTTTGCCCGGATGAATAGAGAGATCTGGTGGAAATCATTGCCATGATCTCCTATTTTTAGTAAACCTAGGGAATCCTCCCTAACCGACGCCGGTCACCCCTGAACCGACACCGGTCAACCCGGAACCATCATATCGTTACCTTTTATTCCCTTTGGTAACCTTATTTCAAGGTTGGCACATTTTGAGAGAAAAAAAAGGAGATCAGAGCTGCATGCAAGTGAAACAAGCATCCTTTTACGCATCCAGACATCCAGCCATCACCAGGATCAATCATAGAGCCATTGCATTCATGGGAGCACTCGGGAAAGCACCACTACAGGACCATACATGTATTCTCCGATCAACCACCTCCACCACTCAGCCATCAGATCCTTAACATAGTAAGTATGGCCCTAACCAATATGGTTTATTTTAGTTAGTAATCTTTATTACTCCTGTTATTAATCTATTCTTTGCATGCTTATTGCTTCATCACCCACTTTCTTGTAAACCCAAATATCCCTTCACCCATATCACCAAATCACCTATTCTCACCTGTTGTATACTTTTGAGCATACCTAAGATCTCTACAGACCTCCCCATTCACTCTCCCAAACTTTATTTGACCCTCGATCATCACCCCTGCCATTTAATCTATTTTGAGTTTCTTTTACCTCGACCATACCGATGCCGGTTATCCACAACCATCATTCGGTTCTACCTAAACCAGCATCGGTCACATTTAGCGACATGTCGGTCTCTGTGTTTTACACCTTGACCAAGAACAAACCCAACAATCACCCTACCAAGTTGACCTAAATAACCCAGAATCGACCCTGACTAGTCCCAAGTACCTTGATGACACCTCACCTCTCAGATCCAACTATAGCCTAGCCTATTGTGATTGGATTTTCTTATTGTATTTGAATGAGATACCTAAATCATATCAACTATAGTAGGACCTTGTTTATTTCTCACATTAACTTGTTTTAAACAGTGGATTGACAGCCATCTAGGAAGTATCACACTTCCCGGAACTAGCATACGCTAGGCAAGTCCACTATCATATATCATTTAACTATATATTTTTGTGGTCTTGTTTTCTATTATAGGTAGTTCCTCCTAGCCAAAAGGAAGCTCTCACATTCAGTTATGGATCAAGAAGTAGAAAACACACACAACAACCATCAACCGACCAACATTTAATAGTATTCCTCCTTGGCCCTTACCCTTATCTGTTTCATCATTTCAAAAAGGTAAAGAAAATGGTGAAACATTTTGGCACACCCGGTGGGACCCATCAGGGGTTCTTTTGCATTTATTCATTCCTAGGTGAAATTTGTGTGTTTGTTTCCCTTGAAAAGCTTCCACATTAATTTTTCTTCTTTGGAATCATTCTCCTTCTTTCTATTGTCTAAAAACAATCATGTTTTTGGTGCTTTAAAAAGAACACATCTTCCTTTCTTTTGCATTGCATTAGTGAAAGAGCATCCCTCTTCCTGTTCATCTCTTGCTACATCAAATATCACACTTGATTTGGGTTTAAAACACTTGCATTGCATTCTTGATTTGTTGCATTATTAGCTCACATTAAAACTGAGGGAAACCTATATGTTGGAAGTCATGCCCAACTGATGGTTGACACAAAGAATCATAGAAAGCACATTTTTCTCTCTCTCTGTGTCTTACCAAACTTGCACAAAATCAAATATACACATCTTTCTTAAACAACATCTTACCCAGAACATCTGTCAATGATCACATGATCCGGTGGTAGGTACTCCCCAGCTCATTGCCTCTGTCGAGTCATCATCTCAGAGGATGGCCCACCCCCACCATAACATACCTGAAACCTCTCCTTTTAGATATCCTTCTTCGTAGGATGCCTTCCCAACCAAAAAAAAAATTTTGTTTTCTAAATACACACAGTCAGTCCTAAATAGCATAAGCTAAACAAACATAAGAAAATCATTGTTAGGATCATGCTTTTTCTTAGCATTCTTCTTGGCTTGTGTTTTGAGGTGTGAGACTATGAATCTCCATTTTTCTTCTTCCTTGCACACTCCACCATCATAGTTGGAGTATTTGACTTTTTTTGAGTGTGTCAGGGCCCCATCTTCTCATTCTTAGGTTTTTGAGTTTGATTCTTCACTTAATTTAATTCACAAAACCAATTTTCTTCATTTCTTTCTAATTTCATAGTCACCGACGTCAGTCCAGTGACCATCATCGGTTCACATCTGACATCATCATCGGTTAAACCCTAACCAGTGTCAGCTTCTGGATTTCTAGTTACTTTACCTAGAATAGCTTTCATCACTACTTATTTTTTTTCAGCCCTCAGGGCATCATCATATTTCTCCCTTATTGATATTTTTATCATCATACAGTTTCACCAGTACAAATCCAACATTCCCACTTCATTTTTTTGAGACTGGTTTCTTCCACAAGTGATCGGTATCGGTTTTAGAAACCATCATCGTGTGTTTCCCAACGTCATCATCATCATCATCAACCGACCATCATCGGTTTTCCCATCATCATCATCATCACCGATCAACCATCATCGGTTTCCTGTGTTTAATTTTTCAAAATCTAGACATTGACCAAATTCACCTCCCGGACCCCATTATTCTCTTTTTTACTATTTTTTTTTATGTCATCTATAGAATATAGTCTTACTAGGTCAACACTTGTTCACATGGTGTTGACTCGCAACCAGACTAACACCCTCATATTCCATGCTAGTCATCAACCACTCCCACCTAGTCCCTCACCACCTTCCATCCTATCACCCATGGATCCAACCTTACCTACCACCATTGCTGCAAGGTGATGAAGAGTTTGCATGACTCCTTGATCAGAATCCCATGGCCTTATAGTTCTACCTTTCCCACTCTTCCACCCGAGACTCCTCTCTGGTTAGTTGATATATGACATGCCTGTATCAATCTCTCCTACCCTTATTCCTGTTGCTATGCATCAGCCCCTAATAATGTGGCATTACCCTCACCTACTTCCCCCGGTAGTTTCATAGCTAGGACCCATACCCACCATGACCGTTGCATCTGTAGTTTCCCTCACACATGTCATATTTGTTGTCCCCTCATCCACCACCTAGACCATAGCACAATCCACACCCATTGTCTCACAAATACCCATTACAACACAACCACCCGTGTGTGTGGTGACCCCTACTCCATTCCAAAATCTCATCCTCTCCATCCCACAAACATTGCCCCCAATCGCTACTAAGAGTCACGACAACCATCCCACCTACATACACCTACTATCAACAACCCCCTATCTCGTTTGTCACCCATTCTAGATATGCCTTCTATGTGGTTCCTTATTCTCAACCTCCCTATCAGGTTCAATATCCACCCTCCTTATGCCACAAGAGGTGTCCCCCATCACAACCTACCAATGACCTCATCAAGTTGATGATGGAAAAGATGCAAACACTAGAAGCATCGGTTTTCGGCTCACGCAATTCCCTCACCTATGATGAAATTTGTAATGAGCCTATTCACCCATCCATTCCCATTCGACCATACCCCATACATTGGGAGATGCCAAAATTCAACCACTTCAATAGCAAAGAAGATCCACAACAACATTTGTGGTCCTTTAAACATGGGTGTTACCTGATTTCCCATGATGATGCTTTACTTTTGAGGACTTTCCCAATGTCCCTGATAGGACCTGCATTGGACTGGTATAGTGGACTACCAAGACACTCCATTTACTCATTCAATCAAGTAGCCCAAGCCTTCCTAGATCACTTCTCCATCAACATTGTTAAGAAGGTTACCATGAATGATCTTTATTCCACACATGACAATATGATGACGATGAGTCTATCGCTGACTTCGTCACTCACTGGCGCAACCTCATTAACCAACTCACATTCCAATTACCTCAAACCAAGCTTATAGAACTATTTACTTGGGCATGTGCTAGACACATCTCACCAACCCTACAAGGTGTAAAATTTTTTCACACTTTGATGAGGCATTCACCATGGCATGGAAATTGGAAATTCATGCTATCAAAGAAAAGAAGATTCAACTTCGTAACAAGAACATCGTGTTCAAATCAAATGATACTTCTTCATCTTGAAACCTCAAAACAACTATTCAAATCCCAAAGGGTCTACTAATGCCATAGTTCTCAAAGCTGGTCCCCCTCATCAATCAAACCCTAGCCAAACCCCCTTCTAATCTCTCTCCTGTCCAAGCTTTCTAGTTCAGATGAGAACAACAAAAGTACACTTCCCTAGGAGAATCTTTCTTCCATTTTGGAAAAGCTTGTTAAAGGTATGGTGCCATTACCCTTCCACCTATAAAACCACATACTGGTTTTGACCCTGAGTGACCCATGCCCTGCGTGGTATAAGGAACATGAATTTTGCAACTATCATCATGTCAAAGGTCACAATGACAATAACTGCATCACCTTCAAAAATATCATTCAAGAAATGATAGACAATGGAGACTTAGTCTTGGATAGCCCGAATGCACCCACTAACCAAAACCTACACATCTTCAAGCCATTCCCTAATCATGCCCCATCTTCCAACCAAGGGGTGATACCTCAAACAATGATAGCAATGTCATGAGGTCCATGCTATTTTCAATGATATACTAGTTGCTTCCCAATTGCCTCATATTCCTTCCATAGATGAAATCTTAGCCCGCGCTCCCCTACCTACACCAGAACCTATTTCATCTACTCCTCTACCCACAGAGGAATCCCCTTCATCTTCTCCTTCACCCGTGAAAGAGCCTATAATCAAACACCACCTTTGACCCCTCAAAATTTGAAAGTTGTCAGTGGCACCTCTCCTACTCATAGAAGATGCAGGTTCACCACCTACACCAATGCAAGGAGAGCCCACTTTGGCTGGCCCATCCTCTCCTCTACCCATGGAGGATACTATAGAAGTACCACCACCTGTAGATGACCATTCACCATAGACCTTCAAGATCCCATTGATCTTTTTGGCTCTCTTACCCACAGAGTCCGAGGCTAGCCATTTCCCGTATCTCAAACACATTTTATGGGGATTGCCACTTGGTCCATGTGGCTCCACTTACAATAGTACCATTCTCATGCTTGGTCGATCACTGGACTATGTCGATAGAGCCTTACTTTGGGGGCATCTTCTACTTCTTGTTTCAACACAAATGCAGTTGTCACTCGCTGACACCTCCACTATCTATCCAAAAGTGTTTTGACCAACCAAACCAAACACAACCACAACTATCGCAAAACCTCCCATGACACCACTCATGGCTCAACTCACACCTCTTCCCATAACCCAACATGCATCTACACCCAAACCCATGCCTATATCATCTCCCTTGCCTAAACCTATCACTACCTTAGGGGTCATACCAACAACTAGCCTTACTCACCCACCCATCAAATTAGATTTAGCTACATCTTCCAAAACTAACACCAAACTTAACCCGACCCCTAAAAAGAAGATCCAATCTCCTAGATCTCATACCCCAACCTCACCAACCACACCCTTATCACCTTCACCCCTTTCCATCCATCCTAGGACCTCACCCCTCGACCTGGCCAAGAAACCCCCATCCACCGGTAAACCAAGAATGCAACAACCCATTTCCCCATCACAGACCTCTAATATACCCAAGTGACCCACACAACCTCCACCCTCACCCGTAACCTTCTTACCACCCATACCTCCAATACCATCAATAACTTCTTCACTACCCATGACACTTCCTTCTCTTTCACTCATGCCTCCTACCCAACCCACACCACCTACCTCCACAACACCTCGGTTACCCCCATGGGTAACCCACCCTCTTCCACCATCCACTTTTCCCTCCACATCTTGTGTGCCCGTATCACCTTTACCCAAAAAGATGCAACCTAAAGCTAAAAATCTGCTACCCTCCAATAAGGTAGTTAAACCAACCACACCTTCTATTTCAGTTCATCTACCATGCCCCTACCCAAGCAAGATACGACCAACACCTAAGACCACACCACACACCAAACTAGCCCAACCTACTCCCCCTCTTGTAAAGACTCTTCTTCCTACACAATCAGCCACACCTATGTACCCAAACCCACATTCACCTCCCATTGTGATCCATTAGCAAGGTCCTATGCCAAAATCCTAACCAACCTCCTCAAAACTTTTGTCATCACATTACCACCTCTTAGACCTTATGACCCACTCAAACCCAAACCAAAAGGGTTTGATGAAACCAAAATTTGTGCCTACCATCATGTGCCAGGACATGATGTAGAGAACTATAAGGCTTTGAAAACCACTCTTGTCTAATTGTGTCCTCCTGAAGAAAACTTTGATGATGATGATCTTCTTGATGAGGACCCCATTTTCACCTTCACCAATTTCCACAGATCTTCCTCATTACCTACTCAGTGACCAAAATCTCCACCCCCACAACTCTTAGATCCATCCCCGAGATTCAAAATTAACATGGTTCACATAAGAGAGTTGGCCAAACCACCACCCAAATGCCAAATGCACCCTACTCATCTCACAAGGCTCATATCCACCACTAGGGTTTTGTCCCTCTTGCCACTATACCTTCCATGACACACCCTCTTCATCCACCTCCCCTCAGATTAACATGATCAACATTACCACCTGTGCTAAGAAAGACAAGGGAAAGGAGAAAGCAAAGTGGCCCATCAACCAACCCTGTACCCAATATACCATCCACACCCACACCCAAAGTCATCATTCATTGAGGTCCTGCATATCCCATTTCCGATGGGGCCACACATCACACAATGCTAAAACAACTACACCAATCCCCCTCAAAATGTCTTTATATGACCTCATCCAAGACCTCGAGTCACATCATCAAGCCCTCATGGAGGTCCTTCAATCTATCAAAGTCTTACCAAATGACCCCACACCCGTAGCCTCCATCATTACCCCTCACCACGTAGCCTCTCTCACTAGGTCTTCTTCCTTCCTCTACACCTTCACCCACTCACCAAGTGGCCACCCTCAGTTTTGCAAGATGAAGAGATCACTCCCTTCTAGTCCGATGACCCCAACCCCACTCTTTTCATCTCCATCTTTATCGATAATATATGCATATGACATGTTATATGATGATGATGGTGGTGCTAGCATTAACATCATCTCCTCCCATGCATACCAAATGCAAATACCTACCCATTACATGCATAGTAACCCCATTATGTTGTGTTCCTTCAATGATGCCATGACCTCTACACTGGGTACCATTGTTCTCCATGTCCGCGTAGGTCCCCGCACCATCCCAAAACTTTTCTATGTCCTAGAAGGGGAGTTCCAGTATAACTTGCTGCTTGGCCGACCTTGGATTCATGTTATGGGTTGTGTCCCTTCGACGTTACATCGATGCCTCAAATTTGAACATGAGGGACATAATTACACCATCCCTGCCGACCCCTCACCTTTCAAGACCTGTAACATGCTATATCGACCCAATGATGTGCTTATACCGGTCAAGGCATCCGCCACCAAAACCACTTCACCTCCACCCATGAGCCCATCCACCAAAATTGCTACTACTACTTTTGCTGCATCTAACCTCGCTATCCCTACTGTAGTTGTAGCCTCTACTACTAGCTAGTGCCCCTACTTCCCCTTCATCTAGCGAGCCATCTATACCCACTACCCACATACCAACTACTGATCCCTTAGAAGGTGTTTTTCAATGCCTCACTCTGGGGGAATACCACCTATACAATATCGATACCTTCCTCACCCCACAAGAGTATGGGAATCTATGTCAACACCCCAATTATGACATTCACATTGGTGACATTTTCCCTTATGGCCCTCCCCACCTTCGCACCAATCTAACATATGGGGGACTTGATATGGCCACCTATAAACCCAAACCTCCATCCCAAACCCAACCATTTTCCACCGACCTACACTCCCTCACTAACCATCATTTCACTCACACTTTCCTCCACCGGTGTGCGTGGAAAGGATTTGGCTTTGGTTTTTATGAACAAGGCCACCACACTGTCATCTCTTGTACCTCTCATAAACACAATGACCATAGTGGCATTGGTTTTGATGCTCCATCTTCTAAGAAGGTTCACATCGACCTTATTCAGATGAGAAATCTTCCCCCTCTCATTCACCCACATTACCATCCTCACCCATGGAGTCCATAGATCCTGAATCTATACCTCCTAACTTTTTTTTTTTTTTTCATAAACACCATTTCCCTGGGACCACTGACCTATCAACATGATGGTGAGGCTCCCTCTTCTCTCCCATTCCTATATCCTGACATGATCGATGATGATACACCTTCAATTAACATCATTCAATGTTAGGATGATGAGTCCATCCTCACCTACCTTGGTGTAGAAGACTCTTATATTCGGTCATTACCCTCTGAGACACAAACCATGTTGAATGAATCGACCATCGAAATCAACATTAATACTCAAGATGACCCACACATTCTAAAGATTGGCCAATCTTTAGATGCTACTAAACAAGAAGCCTTCACCTCTTTCCTTTGGGACCATAGCAATGCATTTTCTTGGTCCTATGCCGATATGCCTAGTATCGATCCTAAAATCATGGTTCACAATATCGTGACCATTCCTGATGCCAAACCTATCAAACAAAAAGCTATGGAAAATGCATCCTCACATTGCTCTTCTGGTCAAAGAAGAGCTTCAATGCCTTCTCTGGTTTCCTTCATTCTACCCATTGATTATCCCCAATGGATTTCTAACATCATTCCTATCAAAAGTGATAGGGGACTCCACATTTGCATAGATTTCCATGACCTCAACCTCACCTATCCCAAAGATGATTTCCCACTACCAGGCATTGACCAACTAGTTGATCTCACTGCTGGCCATGAAATGTTATCACTCATGGATGGTTTCTGGGCTACAATCAAATATTACTAGCTCCCGAGGATCAACACAAGACTACCTTCATCACCCCTTGGGGGACTTTTTGCTATCGAGTCATGCCCTTTGGTCTCAAAAACACTAGTGCTACATATCAATGGGCCATGACTTACATCTTCCATGACATCATGCATCACATATTGGAGGATTATGTAGATGATCTGCTTGCCAAATCCAAACATCAAACCAAACACCTACCCATTCTTAAAGTCATCTTTGACCACCTCATCAAATATTGTGTTCATCTTCAACCAAAAAAAAATGTGTCTTTGTGGTACTTTTTTAGGGAAACTCCTAGGTTTCATCATTTCTTTGTGTGGCATAGAAGTTGATCCTACTAAAGTCAAGGCTATCCTTGAAATTCCACCACCCACTAATCTCCATCAACTTTCAGCAGCCTACAAGGAAAATTGTAATCAATTCATCATTTTATCTCCCAACTTTCTGACCATTATCAACCATTCCATCATCTTCTCAAGAAAGATGTTTCATTCAAATGGGATGATGACTACCATAAAGCCTTTGAAGCCTTGAAACAATACCTACTTCAACCACTAGTGCTCATTCCTCCTAAGGATGACCAGCCCTTCTACCTATATATTTCCACCATTGACCATTCTCTAGGTGCCATGCTTTGCTCATCACGATGACCAACACCGAGAGAGCAAGGTTTATTACATAAGTCATACCCTTCTTGACTATGAAACTAGATATACCCATGCCAAAAATTTTTTTTTGCCTAGCCTTAGTTTTTTCATCACCACCAAACTCCGCCATTACCTACTCAACCACAAAACCTTCGTCATTACTAATACCGACCCATTACACTACATGTATGCCAAACCTTATCAAAATCAATGTGCACATGTTGGCTTATGCTTCTAGCTGACCTCGACCTTGAATTCATCCATCAAAATTCCATCAAAGGCCAAACTATCACCGACCAATTGGCTGATGCACCTATTTCAGGGATCAACCCTCTAACTTTGACTTTCTAGATGAGTCTATTGCTACCCTTTCCTGGATGAACCCACTTACCAAATGACACTCTTCTTCGATGGCTCCAAGTGTCAGCATGGGGGTGGGGCTGGTGTTATCCTCATTCCACTTGATGGTGAACCTATGCCTTTGTCTTTCAAACTGATTTTGATTGTACAAACAATATTGCTGAATACGAAGCACTCGTATTGGGTCTCCAAGTTGCTTATGCCTTAGATGTTAAGTCAATCAACATCTTTGGTGATTCTCATTGGTCATAAACCAAGTCAATGGTATATACCAAGTGTCGTAATGAGATACTTCAAAAGTATAAGCATCATGTGGACATACTTTTGACCACCTTCGACCATTATGCCCTTCAAACCACCCCATGTTCTACCAATAAATTTGTAGATACCATGGCCTGCTTGGCTTCTCAGATACCTACTTCACCCATTGACTCTAAAATATTTTGTCACCATACAAAGACTACAATCACCCTCTTATTTTCCTCATGAAGTTTACTCTATCGGAACCGCTGCTCCTGACCCAAGTGACCTTTGGTATAAGCAATACACAGACTATCTTTCCCTCTCCATTTTACCCATCGATCTCACTCGTAATGGACAATGTGCCTTCCTTAAAAGTGTCTCACGTTATGTCATCATGGGTGGTCTTCTATACAAACATGGTTTGACAACATTCTCTTGCGATGCCTTACCAGTTCTGAAATTCCTTACACCATTAAGGAAGTCCATGATGGGATTTGTGGAGGCCACTTTAGTGGTCTCGCTATCACAAAATGCATTCTTCACCTAGGCTATTACTGGCCAACCCTAAACCATGACTATTGTGATTATGTCAAATGCTACGTAAAATTCCAACAACATGCTAATCTCCATCACACCCCTAGTCATGCCTTATAGGTCACGCGTGAGACCTTTGGCCTTTTCTCTCAATGGGGTTTGGATCTTGTCGGTGAGATCAACCCCATTCTTCACAATGCCACCAATGGATCATAACCACTACTGAATATTACACTAAATGGGTAGAATCCATTCCCCTCATTTCCACAAAAGATGAGAAAATATGTGAATTCATCAACCATCACATCATCTGTTGCTTTGGTGTCCTCACCGCATTATCATGGATAATGGAAAACAATTCAAAAACAAAACCCTACGCAAAACTATGTGATGCTTTTGGCATCCAACTTAGTTTCTCATCACCTTATTACCCACAAACCAATGGTCAAGCTGAATCAACCAATAAAACCTTGAACAAAATTCTTATGAAGGTGGTCAATGATACTGGGAAGGATTGGCATACGCACATTCCTTTCACCTTGTGGGCTTACCACACTAGTATTCACACTTGACTACTTGCCACCCCCTTTTCTCTGGTCTATGGTACTGAGGTTGTCTTACCTCTCAAAGTCTAGATTCCATCCCTCACATCTCACTACAAGACATGCTCAATGATGATGAATTTCACCAGGATCATTTGGCACAACTTGAATTATTAGATGAATGTCATCTCAATGCCTTGACCATCTCCAAATCTACCAAAAATGTATCAAACGTGCCTATGAAAAATGTGTTCATGAATGAACCTTTCAAGTCGGTGACCTCATCCTGAAGGAAAATCAACATGTAACCAAAGAGGAGAAAAGTAAATGGGGAAAATTTTCTCCTAATTGGCTTGGACCCTATATCGTCACCCATGCCTATGGATCAGGTGCTTATCATTTGTCTTCACTGAAGGTAAACCCAAACTTGAGCCCCTTAATGCCTTGCATCTTGACCATTTTATTGTTGATATCAAGTCCTATATCACTTTCTATCAATTGATCACTCATCCCTTGAGCATTGTTCACCTTCCATTATTACCCATTTTGAGGATCCATGATTAAACAAGAATCATGTGATTACCCATCACCTTTTAGCCTTGTCTTCAATATGAGTACCACGCTCTGCTCATAGCATGATTCTCATGGATACTTTTCATCTTCTTCAAGATGGAATCCCATGGTCATTCATCACTCAAAACCACCTCTTTCCTAGTTAATCTTTGTGTACTATGATCTTGTCTTCTAAAACTAGAACCTAATCATCCTCTATAATCTTGTCCATGACTTAAACATCTAAAAAAAAAAGGGATACAACTCCTTGAGTCAAACTTCCAGAAAAAGATGACTCCCTCAAAAGGGACATCTCTTCTCCATATTCTACCACTATCAATAGACTTCTCCCTCGAAGGATAGCTATATACGGTCATTACAAAAATATAATAAATATTAGAAGCTTCCCGCATCGATCAACTTCATGAAGACCTCAAGGAGATAATATATTCATCCCATATAGACTTCCCACATCGATCAATCTATTAAAAACAAACAAATCAAGAAAAAGATGAAATTTTCATCATGGACTTGCCTATTTTGGATTTTGGGTTTCTTGTTCCGAAATACACATCATCATACACTAAGTTACGCTAAACCTCTCATTCTCACCTCCTTGTCTTTTTCACCTAAATTCCTCGTTACTCAAGGGACTTGCCACAAATGTGACATTTTGTGATCATGTGACTTTTCTTCACCCTTAAAATAGTCCATTATGCAAGGCTGTAGGGTCTTACATTCATAAGCCCATCTAGGGTATGGTAGACTCATTAGGGTTCTTATCAATTAAGCAGCTCTTTTACCACCTCTTACCATTCACCTTCCTCATTACCTATTGATTATCCTATACAGGACCAGATCCTCGACACATGTATTTAAAAATCAATCAACCATACCTACAACCTAAACTCAATCATGCCTATGACCTACATCACCCATGCCTAACACCTATCAGACCATTCCATATTTCACCCTAATCTTCCCTAGCTTATGGGAGAACTACATCGGCCTGAGGTCCCTTTTTTCACCGGGACTATGTAGGCAGCACTCGAGGGCATGGGGCCCTTGGAGGTTAGCTCAGCCACTCTCTACCCTAACCAATTCCCTCTCCCCTTTCCTAGTCACATTCTACCCTAGTTAGTTTCCTTTTTATATCAATAATTGGAAATTAAACCAAACAAACAACAATTGCTTCACATCTTTACCATCATCACTCATACATTCATTCATTATGTCTACCATTTCTTTACCATTATCATACATTTTACTACAAAACATCTTAACATGATCCACATCATCATTAATTACACAAATTAATGAATTAAAAACTCAACCAACCTAAAACCTCAACTCAACCATACCTAAACCAACCTAAACTCAACCATACCTAAGTCAACCTAAACTTCAACTCATCCAATACCATGATCCAACTCAATCCATGCCTATGACCGACTCAATCCATGCCTATGAGACTCCATCCATGCCATGACCTGACTCCTCAATCCATGCCTATGACTTGACTCCATCCATGCCTATGACTAATCAATCCCACCATTCATCATACACTACATATCATCATCATCATACTTAATTCACCTAGTTTCCATCACATACACAAATAATAATGGAAATTAAAACAAGTACACCATCCATAGTATAAATATCATCATCTATAAATCATGACATGTATGTGTATACATACATATGTACACCAATACAAATGAATACAAAAATCTCAAAAACCCTCATGTACATCCTCACCATCTTTCACACATGCAGGCTAGTATATGATCAAAATCAATCAAACTCTCATATATCCTCATCTCTCTCTCTTGGCATGCAGCATATATATATCAAAATAAATCAACTCTATATAAAAATACAATATATATCAAAAAAATAACTATACATACATCAAAATGGAGGTCATACATATGGCTATTAGATATCACCCTGCTGGATATCCTCCATATATCTCTCTCCCTGTCTCCTCCTCCTCCTGGCTCTGTACGTACTGGCCTCTGCTTCATCTCACCACCCATCATGGGTCGTGGTTGGGTCCCCTACTGGTACATCACCTGGGACTAGCCTCCATGAACTGGTGGCCTCACCTGACCCTATCTCGGGGCTCGTTGGCCCCTGTGCTCTCCACACTGTGGGTGCATGACCTGGTCCTCTCACTCGAGGCCTATTATTCCCATGTACTCTCCATAGGATAGAAAATCTATCCCTGCCACCATCAAAATATCTTGATAATACCTAGCCTCACCTAGGGCATCCCATAATCTGGCTATGGGTACTATCTGTGGTGGCCCCATTGGCCTCTGGACGACCCTATCCCTGTGCTTGTGCCTATCTCGAGAGGACCCCCTCTCCCTCCTCCTACCTATATCTGGGTCTGAAGAGTCACAACTTGTGCCTGTGTAGTGGCCAACTGGCCCTAAAACCTGTAACTATGTGCCTATAGGGTGGCCACCTATATCCCATCACCATCACCACCCTGTGGGTGCCTATCCCTATGTTATCTGGGCCTGTAAACTAGCCACTGTGCTGTAAAGTGGCCACTTGTGCCTCTACACCTATCAACTACCCCTGCACCATCCCTAGTCTATGTAATCAAGGTAGCCACCTACCCCTGTAGGGCATCCCTCTAAATAGTGATGGTGGCTAAATCTGGCTGCCCAGCCTCGGTGGTACTGCTCGTAGGTGTGCAACCCACCACTATCTATATCTATTCAGTCACCCCGACATCATCGATCTTCGGTCTCTCACCTACTCCTCCTTCCCTGTAGCTGCATCATCAGGGGGAGGAGGCAAATGACCTCTCCACGTCATCCTCTCTATCTATGGGAAGGGTGGAGGTATATCTGTGATATCCCAAACTATCATCTAACCCTGTCTATGGGTATCATCTCGTGCTCTCAGCATGTCACCCCTCTATCCATCTGAGTAGCTGCAATCCATCTAGCTCCACAACCATCTTCCCATATGATGGATAACCCACATAGGGCCTCCAAATGATGTCTATGCTAGACAACCCCTCCAGTAAACACCTGTAGTAGGTGACATCATGCGTCACCCTACCCACTCGATGCTCTCCAATAATAGGCACCCATCACCTATAGCCCACCAAACAAAACCTAGCTCAAATGCATCATCCTGGGGCATACCAACTATGGGTGCACACACACAATGTGCTCATATGCCCAACAATGTAAGTAGGAAAGTGCAACATAAGTTGAACCTCCAAAGCCACCCATATGCCCATAACTCCTATATAGCTACACTAGGAATGTTGGTGCCCATGCAAAATGGGTCTGGTCTATCACCATATCATGCAAGACCCCCATCAATGATCATGGGAATCTCCCACCCTCTTGCATCTGGTAGTGCAAAAAGTAATAGACTACCTCCATCAACAACACTACTAGCCTAGTCTCCTCTGGATGAGCCAAGTACATCTCTCCATAGCTCATGTTGGCACTATGAAACCTCATCTCCACCAACCCCTCACCAAATACTATCAGCATCAACTCCTCAGATGCCTCTGAAGAGATCAAATATACATGCCCCCACTATCGGTAACACATAGATCTGTACACATCCTCTAGGGTGATTGTGATCTCACCCATTGGTAGATGGAATGTGTTGGTCACCGAATCCCATCGATGAGGGTGACCATCAAACTAGGCTGTCGGACTACATGTTGGTAGTGTCTGACCCCAATCAGGCCAACCTCTGCAACATGCCACCAATCCTTGGCTATCACACCTCCTCAAACCATCATGAGTAGGGGGCACCCTATCTCACATCTACAGCTGGTCTCTCACCTGCATCCAACAAAACATCACATTAATACACCTTGATCATACCCACAATCACTCTTGACACTTCACCTACACCTATTACCCTCCCTCTTTTTCCCCTCACAACTTACCTTCTTATCACATATTCTATCTACCCACCCCAACCCTAACCCACTATCGATCATACCATACCTCTTTCAACCTCTTACCCATGCTCTATTTTTCATCAACAACATTTTTTTCCCACTATCTATCTCACCCAACCACCCTAGGGCTCTTTTGGCCCCTTTTTCTCCACATGATGACTAGTACCAGTTACTTCTAACCAACCATGGTCTATCCCAAACCGGCATCGGTCACCTTATCTATGACTGGTACCGGCTCGACACCACCATGTTGGCCACCCCTTGACCGATGCCGGTCATCACGTCGTGCAAAAATCCATGTGACACCCAAACCCCCTTTTTCCTAAAACACTCCCTTCTTCTCACCCATTCCTACCTAACTCTACCCTCATCTCCTCCCCACCCCATACACCTAACCACACCTCTACCCATTCCTATTTTACCCAATTTTCCTTCCCAAATTCAAATCCCCTTTTCCCCCAAAATCTTGTATTCCTTCCCTAACCTATATACCCAATCTACCTCCCAAACCAATGCAAGAGATTGAATCTTACCTCATCACACTATCATCTCCGTGGTGGCACATCAGCCACTGCACCGGTGGTCCACCCGATCCCTCTCCACCCTGCCATGTCCAATCACCAAATCCAATCCTCCGACCTCCACCCAATCACAATCGATCCCCTGTGCTCATGAACCCATCTACCTGGCTCCTCTAACCAACCTGGATCCCTCCACCTCAAGCAGGATATCATCCCTCATCTTTTTCTCCCAAAAAAGCACAACTCATTCAAGCTCTTGTCATTTTCACAAAATCAAAAATGTACAAATGAATCCATATTATATGGATTTTTATTTTTATATACCCACATCGACTCGACGACCATTCGGTTATACCTAAACCGACATCGGTCCTATGCCCTAGCTCACCATGGTTGGTTATACCAAGACCGACATCGGTCATCTCCCCAATAAACTGTGATCAACTTACCTCGACCATCACCGGTTACGTATGATGACCGCATCGGTTACCTATCATATTCTTTCTACCCTTTCCCCATTTTGACCCCACTTAACCAACCCAACCACCATTTGACCTTACCCACCCTTATTACAACCAACCTCCATGCCTACCTTACCTATACTTGTCCTTAATTACATTTTGGGACTTGTTATTTTACCCATACCTCGGCCCTACCCATGTTCGTGACCTAGCTACTTGGACCAGAACATTGTTAGTGACCTGTGAACTCATGTGCTCACTATACCTTGTGACACTGTTACCCATGTGTTGTTTGACCTAATGACCTTACCTTGCCTCTTCCATGACCATTTATCTGACCCAACCTTTGGTGTACTGGAACATACCTAAACATTCCTGCACCTGACCTACGTGAAGTGCTTCCACACCATATCCTATACCTTGGATACCGGAATCACCTCAACCTTGTTTGGATAAACCTATCGACCTTAGACAATGTAGAGTTTGCATGCTCTTCAACCTGGTACGTGTGTTTTGTAGTTTATACATGTGTGTGTGCATTTGATTATTACTACCTTTGACCCTGGCCCATTACCTGGATTACCCGATTGGACCTTTACCCCCTTACCCCCATTGTCCACCTTCCTCTTCATCACATTCACCTTTTATCAAACCACTCACCGATTCTGTCTTCTACCACATCAGTTCCTAGTTTGAGGGGGATCACCTTCACCCACACATGGGGCAACCACATCTTATTTTTTTTAGCGTCACTTACCAATACAAGCTACGCAACAAAAAGGGGAAAAATGTAGACACCAAAATTGGGTCACACTCTCCTTGACCCCTCGTTAAATAATCAACTTGAACACACTCACCTAACCATGGCCCCTTACACCCCACACTAATATTAATTTAATTAATTTAATTAAATTAATCCATGTCCTCACAATATTTATTATTTAATTATCCTAATTAAGATAATTCCCACCCCACCACCTCACCCTCACACCTCACCTAGCCACCTCACCCTAAATCTATTCTTAGTATGTTGCCATAACTAACTAAGACCTAACTAAACCCTAAAAATCAAAGCCTACATCCCCTCTAACCACATTCCCACATAAGAAAAGGTAACTCCGCTCTTTCCGGATGAATAGAGAGATCTGGGGAAATCATTGCCATGATCTCCTATTTTTAGTAAACCTAGGGAATCCCACCTAACCGATGCTAGTCGGTCACCCCCTGAAACCGATGCCGGTCAACCCAAAACCATCATCGGTTACCTTTTATTCCCTTTGGTAACCTTATTTGAGGTTGGCACATTTTCGAGAGAAAAGAAAGGAGATCAGAGCTGCATGCAAGTGAAACAAGCATCCTTTTACGCATCCAGACATCTAGAGCCATCACCAGGATCAATCATAGAGCCATTGCATTCACGGGAGCACTCGGGAAAGCACCACTACATAGACCATACACGTATTCTCCGATCAACCACCTCCACCACTCACCATCAAATCCTTAACACAGTAAGTATGGCCCTAACCAGTATGGTTTATTTTAGTTAGTAATCTTTATTACTCTGTTATTAATCTATTCTTTGCATGCTTATTGCTTCATCACCCACTTTCTTGTAAACTCAAATATCCCTTCACCCATATCACCAAATCACCTATTCTCACCTATTGTATACTTCTGAGCATACCTAAGATCTCTACAGACCTCCCCATTCACTCTCCCAAACTTTATTTGACCTCAAGATCACCCCTGCCATTTAATCTATTTTGAGTTTCTTTTACCTCGACCATACCGACGTTGGTTATCCACAACCATCATCGGTTCTACCTAAAATACAGCATCGGTCACATTTAGCCAATGTCGGTCTCTATGTTTTACACCTTGACCAAGAATAGACCCAACAATCACCCTACCAGTTGACCTAAATAACCCAAAATCAGACCCTGACCAGTCCCAGTACCTTGACACCTCACCTCTCAGATCCAACTATAGCCTAGCTTGTTGTGATTGGATTTTCTTATTGTATTTGAATGAGATACCTAAATCATATCAACTACAATAGGACTTTGTTTATTTCTCACATTAACTTGTTTTAAATAGTGGATTGACAACCATCTAGGAAGTATCACACTTCCCAGAACTAGCATACGCTAGGCAGTCCACTGTCATATATCATTTAACTATATTTTTGTGGTCTTGTTTTCTATTACAGGTAGTTCCTCCTAGCCAAAAGGAAGCTCTCACATATCGCTAGTTTATCTACTACGCCTTTACCCAAGAAGGTACAACCCAAGCCTAGAATAGGTGGTCGCTTACCATCGTGTGCTAAGACATGATGTAGAAAAATATAAGGATATGAAAACTGTTCTTTCTCCAATTATGTCCTCAAGAAAACTTTGATGATGACGATATTATAGACAAGGACCCGATTTCACCGACACCAATCACCACATAACCTCAGGCCTTACCTATTCGGTGACTCGCATCTCCACCTCCTTAACCCTTTTATCCACCTCCAAGATTCGAGATCAACATGATCTGCATAAGAGAGTTAGCCAAACCCCCACCCAAATGTCAATGCATTTCTTTCTTTGCACAACACCAGTATATGCCCTCATCCTTCTATTTCCCATCCTATCGCTACACATATCATGACTCAGTTACTCCTTCACCCCATATCAATATGGTTAACATTGTCACTCATGCCCAAAAAGAAAAAGGAAAGGAGAAAGTAACCAGCCCATCTACCAATCTTGTTCCCAATATACCATCCACACCCACACCAAAAATCACCATTTGGGGACCCACATATCCTATTTCTGATGGGGTCACCCATCATACAATGATAAAACAATTACACCAATCCCATCTAAAATTGTCTTTATATGACCTCATCCAAACCTCTAAATCTCATCGATAGCCCCTCATGGAGGTTCTGCAATCCATCAAGGTTTTACCTAACGACCTAACATATTTGGCCTCCATTATCACCCCTCACCATGTACCCTCTCTCATCAATTCATCCCCTTCCTCTACACCTACCACTACTCACCAAGTAGCCGCCCTCAGTTTCTATGATGAAGAGATTATACCTCTCTAATTAGATGATCCTGATCCCCCTTTTCTTCTCCATTTATATTGATAGTATACATGTTCGACACATTATGATTGATGGCAATGCTAGCATCAACATCATCTCCTCCCATGCATACAATCAAATGCACATCCCTTAAAATTTCATGCATAAAAACCTGGTTATGCTATGTTCATTCAATGATGCCATCACCTCCACCCTCAGCACCATCATCCTCCAATTTTTGTGGGCCCGCGTATCATTATGGAATTGTTTTATGTCTTAGAGAGGAATTTCTAGTACAACCTGTTGCTTGGCCAACCTTGGATCCATGTCATGGGTTATGTTCCTTCAACCTTACATCATTGTGTAAAATTTTAACCTGAATTACATAACTATATCATCCCATCTGACCCTTCGTCATTCAAAACATGTAACATTTTGTACCAATCTAATGATGTCCTTGTACCAATTAAGACATCTACCACTACCTCCACTTCTCCTTCACCAACAACCCCATCCACCAATGCTACCACTACCTCTCCCATGCCTAATTTTTCTATTCCCACTTCCACTGAAACCCTCTGTAGCTGACTCATCCGCTAACCCATCTACTTCTTAACCAACCAATGCTTCTTCTTCCCAATCACCTAGTGATACATCTATTCTTTCTTCCCACATATCGACAACTAATCCCTTAGAAGGTGTTTTTCAACGTATCACTGGGGATAACCATCTATACAACATCGACACATTGCTTACTCCTCAAGAATATGGTAACCTTCACCAACATCCTCGCTATGGTCACCGCATAAGTGATTTTTTCCCTTAGGGTTCTCCCCACATTCTCACCAATTTAACTTATGGGGACTTGATACTTCCACCTACTGCTGCCGAGCCACCTTCCCAAACATGACCATTTTCATCTGACCTCCAATCTCTCACCAACCGCCACTTCACCCACACTTTCCTCCACCACTATGCATGGAAAGGATTTGGCTTTGGGTTCTATGAATAGGGCGCCATACTGTCATCCTGTGTACCACACGTAAACACAAAGATCTGCAATGGTATTGGATTTGTTGAACCATCTTCCAAGAAATCCTGCATTGACCTCATTGATGATGACAAACCTTCTTCTCTCTATTTACCAACTTGGCCACCTTCACCCATGGAGTCTATAGATCTAGAATCCATTCCTCCTAAAAAAAAATTGTGAACACCATTTCCTTGGGACCTCTGACTTATCAACATGATGGCGAGGCTCCCTCTTCTCTCCCCTTCTTGTATCCTGACTTGATTAAGGATGATACACCATCCATTAATGTTGTTAAATGTCAGAACGATGAGTCTAGTCTCACCTATCTTGGTGCGAAGGATTCTTATATTCATCATTTTTTACCTTCGAGATGAAAACCATGTTAAATGAATAAAAAATTTAAATCAATATTAACACTCAAAATGACCCGAACATTCTAAAGATAGGCCAATATTTAGATGTTGCTCAACATGAAGCTTTTACTTATTTCCTCTGGTATCATAAAAATGCTTTTTCTTGGTCCTACGCTGATATGCCTGGTAGTGACCCCAATATTGTGGTCCACAATATCATCACCATTCCTAAAGCTAAACCCATAAAACAGAAGCTGTGGATAATGCATCCTCACATTTCCCTTCTTGTCAAATAATAACTTCATCTCCTTCTTTTGGTTTCTTTCATCCTACCCATTGATTATCCCCAATGGATCTCTAACATCATTCCTATCACAAAAGTGACAGGGGGACTCTGAATTTGCATGGATTTCTACAAACTCAACCTAGCATACCCTAAAGATGAATTTACTCCACCTAGTATAGACCAATTAGTTGATCTTACCACTGGCCATGAAATGCTATCCTCATGGATGGTTTCTCTAGTTATAACCAAATATAACTCACCCTAGAAGATCAACACAAAACTTCCTTCATCACTACTTGGGGGACCTTCTGTTATTGATTCATGCCCTTTGGCCTTAAAAACTCTAGTGTTATATATTAGTGGGATATGAATCATATATTTAATGACATCATGCATCACATATTGGAATATTACGTAGACAACCTTCTTTCCAAATCCAAACATTGATCCGAACACCTTACATTCCTTAAGGTCATCTTTGACATCTCATCAAGTATTGTGTTCACCTTCAACCTAAGAAGTGTGTCTTTGTTGTTCTCTTAGGAAAACTCCTTGGTTTTATCATTTATTTGCATGGCATAGAAGTTGATCCCGCTAAAATCAAGGCTATTCTTAAAATTCCTCCACCTACTAACCTTCACCAACTACGTAGTTTGCAAGGCAAGTTGTAATCTATTCATCATTTTATTTCATAGCTTTCGACCATGCCACCCATTTCATCATCTCCTCAAAAAGGATGTCTCCTTCAAATGGGATGATGAATGCCACAAAGCCTTTGAGGCCTTAAAACAATACCTCCTCCAACCACCTATACTCATTCCTCCTAAGGATGACTAACCATTTTACCTTTATATTTCTGTTATGGATCATTCCTTGGGTGTCATGCTCGCTCATCGTGACAAGAAACATAGGGAGAAAGTGGTTTATTATATAATTCATTCACTTTTAGACTACATCCACACCAAAAAAACTCTACTTAGCCTTAGTTTTTGTCGCCACTAAACTTCACCATTACCTACTTAACCACAAAACCTTTGTTGTCACCAATACAGACCCCTTACATTACATGTACACCAAGCCCTACCAATATCAATGTTTACACATTGTCTCATGCTTCTTCCAGACCTAGACCTAAAATTCACTCATCAAAAATCTATCAAAGCCCAAACTATCACTATTTAATTTGTAGACACACCTCTCTCTAGAGATAAGCCCTCTAACTTTGATTTCCCAGATGGATCCATCGCTACCCTCTCTTTGGATGATACCATTTACCAAATGACATTATTCTTCAATGGTTCCAAATGTCAGTGTGGGGGTGGTGTCAGTATTATCCTCATTCCTCTTGATGGTGAACCTATGCCTTTATCTTTAAAATTAGATTTTTATTGTACTAACAATATCACCAAATATGAAGCACTTGTATTAGGTATTCAAGTTGCCATCACCTTAGATGTTAAATCAATTAATATATTTGGTGATTCTCAATTGGTTGTAAATCAAGTCAATGGTATATACCACTATCGTAACAAAATAATTCAAAAGTACATCATGTTGACATACTTTTGACTACCTTTGATTGTTATGAACTTCAAACCACTCCATGTTCCACTAACAAATTTTTGGATACCATGTCCTGCCTTACTTCTCAAATACCCACTTCACCTTCTAACTCAAAAATATTTGTCACATTACAAAGGTTATAATCACCTTCTTATCTATTTCGAGACATCAACCTCATCAAAACCATTAAACCTAACCCACATGACCTTTGGTATAAGTAGTTTTCAGACTACCTTTCTCTTTCAATTCTACCTCCAGACCTTACTCGTAATGGACAATGCACCTTTCTCAAAGGTTTCTCTTGTTATGTCATCATGGGAGGCCTTCTTTATAAACATGGCTTTGATGATATCCTCCTACTATGCCTTACAAGTTCTAAAATTCCCTAAACCATCAAGGAAGTTCACGATGGAATTCATGGAGGTCACTTCAGTGGATTAGTTGTCACTAAACACATTCTTCGCCTAGGATATTATTGGAAAACCCTAAACCATGAATGTTGTGATTATGTCAAACATTGTGTGAAGTGCCAACAACATGCTAATCTTCATCACACACTTAGACATGCCTTACAGGTCACACGAGACCTTTGGACTTTCTCTCAATGGGGTTTGGATCTTGTTGGAGAGATCAATCCCCATTCTTCATAGCACCATCAATGTATTATCACCACTACCGAATACTAAAATAAATGGTTAGAAGCCACACCTCTTATTTCTACAAAAGTTGAAAAATATGTGAATTCATCAATCATCACATCATTTTTCACTTTGGTGTTCCTCACCATCTCATCACTGATAACTGAAAACAATTCAAAAATAAAACCCTATAGAAACTCTATGATTCCTTTGGCATTCAACTCATCTTTTATTCACCTTACTACCCAAAAAAATGGCCAAGATGAATCAACCAAAAAATCCTTGAAAATTTTCTTATGAAAGTAGTTGGTGATACTAGAAAGAATTGACACATGCACATTCCTTTTGCCTTATGGGATTACCGTACTAGTATTCACACCACAAATATGAACACCCCTTTTTCTCTCGGTCTATAGTACAAAGGTATTCCTGCCTCTTAAAGTCTAGATTCAATCAAAGAGATGCTCAACAATGATGACTTTCGCCAAGACTATTTGGCACAACTTGAGTTACTAGATGAGTGTCATCTTAATGCTCTCGATCATCTTCAAATCTACCAAAAATGTATCAAATATGTTTATGACAAATGAGGCCATGAACAAACCTTCTAGGTTAGTGACCTCGTCGTAAAGGAAAATCAACATGTAACAAAAGAGGAAAAAAATTAAACAAGGTAAATTTGCTCCTAATTGGCTTGGACCCTATATTGTTACTCATACCTATGGATCAGAGTGCTTATCGTTTGTCTTCACTCGAAGGTAAACCCAAACTTGATCCCCTCAATGCCTTACATATTTGACCATTCTATTATTTAATTAAGTCCTATATCACCTCTTGTCTATTAAATGCTCATCCCTTGAGCACCGTTCACCTTCCATTTTACCTATTTTAAGGATCAACGACTAAACTAGGATCATGTGATTACCTGTTACCTTTTAACCTTGTCTTCAATATGAGTATCATGGCTCTACTCATGGCATGATTCTCATGGATACTTTTCATCTTTTTCAAGATGGAATCCCATGGTCATTCATCACTTAAACCCTCTCTTTCATAGTTAACCTCTGTGTGATATAGTTTTGTATTCAAAATAAGAGCCTATTTTTCTCTATAGTCTTGTCCATGACTTAAAAGTCCAAAAGCAAAGCAATTTCAAAAGTAAAATGGGATTCAACTCCTTGAGTCAAAATTCTAGCAAAAAGATGACTCCCTCAAAAAGGACATCTATTCTCTCTATCTCAGCTACTATAAATAGACTACTCCCTCAAAGGATAGCTATACAAAGCTAGCCATATTGTACTTAGTCTATCATCAAAAGAAGATTATTCTTACAAAAATAAAATAAAAATATTCAGAATCTTCCCACATTGATCAACTTCAAGAATATCTCAAGTTTATAATATACTCATCTCATATAGACTTCTTGCATCAATCAGTCTATCAAAACAAAATCAAAAAGAATAAAATGATAACTTTTTTGTCATGGACTTTCCTATTTTGATCTTTGGACTCTTGCCAAGTAGGCATGTTGTCTCACACCAGGTTATGCTAAAACCAACCAATTTCACCTCATCGCCTTTTCACCCTAATTTCCTACCCACTCAAGGGATGTTTCATAAATGTGACATTTCGTGATCATGTGACTTTCTTCAACCTTATAATAGTCCATCATGCAACACCTTTAGGGTCTTACATTCATAATCCCATCTTAGGTATGATAAACTCGTTATGGTTCTTATCACTTAGGCGTCTCTTTTTTATCACCTCTTACCAACCACCTTCTTCATTACTTGTTGATTATCCTCTACAGGACCAAGCCTTCGACACCTACATTTAATCATACCTAAATGACCTCAATTCACCCATACCTACATGACCTAGACTCAACCATGCCTCCATGACCTAAAATCAACCATGCCTACATGAACTAGACTCAATTATGCCTAGAACCTACTAACCCATACCTTTACCTCATCTCATTTTTCCCTAGCTTATGGGAGAAATACATTAACTCGAGGCCCATTTTAGTTGGGGCTATATAGGCAAAACTCCAAGAGCATGGGGCCCTTGGAGGTTAGCTCAGCCACTCTTTACCCTAATCAATTTCCCCCCCATTTTTCAATGTCATATCCTCGTGGCATGTTTGGCCACCGCAATGGTGGTCCATGTGAACCCTCTTATGCATTTTTCATGTCCAAATCAACTACTCACCTCCAAACAAATCAAATCAATCGAACCAATCTTGTGGACCTGCCAATCACATGCCAATCACCCATGATGTGGCTCACCAACTCAGCTCAAAGTCTCATAATGTCACTTTCCATGAAGGCACTATCTCTTTGTCATTTTCCCCAATGACAACAAGTTAAAATGAAACTATAAAACATGAATTTTTCTTTTTTAACCCTAACTCAACATGACCGACGTCGATAGTTTTATAACCAGATTGGTCACCTACCAATACCATTTCACCTACATTTTTCCCACTTTGGCCTACAAATGTTACTGCCCCAATACCTCGTAACCTCACCAACACCTATTACACCCTACCCACTAGCCTAAACTACCTATACATTTCCTTAATTGTGTTTAGGGACATGTTATTTACCTATACCTTGGCCTTACCCATGCCATGACCTATATACCTTGACCTAAACCACTTTTTGTGACCTTTGAACTTGTGTACTTGTTATACCTTGTGATGTTATTACTTGTGTTGTTTTGCCTAATGACCTTACCTTGCCTATTATCATGTTGTTTATCCTAACCAAACGTTCAAAGTGTGTGTCGAGATCATACCTAAACATTCCTGCACCTAACCTACGTTGTGTTTTTGGACCATATCCTGTACCCTAGATACCTAAATCACTTCAACCTTGTTTGGATAAACCTATCGACCTTGGACGATGTAGAGTTTGTAAACTCTTCAACTGGTACCATGTCACATTCTATACATGTGCGTATGTTCGATTTCTATTACCTATTACCCTATTTGACCATCACCCATTACCCAAATTTCCCATACCCTTACCCATAACCCAACTACCTTAACTTTCATCACCTAAACATTTATCAAACCACTCACAGACTCTGTCTCACACCTCGTCAACTCCTGTTTGATGGGGGATCACCTCCACCCATACTTAGGGCAACACCACTCTCATTTATATTTGGGGCAACCACTTCTTTTTTTTCCACCGTCGCTTATTGATACAAGCCATGCGAAAAAAGGGGAAAATTTAGACACAAAAATTAGGTCATACTTCCCTTAAAACCTCATTCATTAAATTAACCATATCCTACCCATTTATATCCCCTCAGTGCACATGTTAATTGAATTAATTATCTTAATTAAATTAATTAATATCCTTACATAACCACATCACCTAGCCAACTCACTTAGTCACCTCACTCAAATGACCCACTCAAACCTCATTAATGACCTAAGACCAAGTCTAAGCATATACTAACCAACTAGGACTTAGTCTAAACCCGGACTTAACTCTTATTAACAAACCTAAAAAGAACCCTATGTATCTTTCCATTATCCATCACTCAAGACTTGGAAGAAGGTTGGAGAGCACTCAAAAATAGCAAAAACCTATCTATTTTTGGCCAACCTAGATATTCGTGTGTTGAACAACATCGGTTATATCTCAACCGATGATGGTCACCTAACCGTTGTCGGTTATGTTAAATACATTTCCAAAATCCTTTTCCTAGGTTGGTCATTCAATTCAGGATCTCATACAAATAGATACTTGGAGCACTCAAATTTATTTAGCACTCAAGAAAAAGAAGACACACAGAGCACTACCAACACCACTCACCATCCATCATCCTCTTCATGATCATAGATTCACAACAGAGAGGAATGGAGATTCAAAATGTTGTGGTATGAATACAATGACTCTTCTCTCTGGATCTCTACCATCACCGTCCTCATCACCTATGTTCTCCAAATATACTTTTTAGTAAGTACCTAACACCTCTTCATTTATCTATGTTTTCTTTCAGTAATATTTATTATTCATCTTAGTAATTTATCTTTCTCCATAGCCATACACTTCCTTCCTCCCACCAACCTATCACCTTACCATACTTGGCCCTTTCACCTATTTTTACCCTCTTCTAATCATCCTTGAGTCTTCAAGACCATTTTACGACCTCACCCTCACCATTTCCAACCTTTGTGCAATCACAAGGAGTATGAAAAATCAATTCTAAGAACTTTCTGCTAATTACCCCTATTGACACTAGTTAGCTAAGCGACATTGGTCATTTTTCTTAACCAACATCGACCATACAACTAACATTGGTTATTGTGTCATGTAATATAGCTTAGACCAGTGAGATAAATACCCACTTCCCAATATCCCAGAACCATTCTTAATCTTTACCAGACCTTACCCAAACTTGCAACTCAACACCAGCCAATCACATGACCCATTTTGACCTCAATTACCTTTTACCTCACCTTTCTTATTGTTTTATACGAGATACCTAAATCATTTCAATTTCAATAGGATCTTTACTTCATGTATGATTTAACTAGCATTAATAATGTTATATAAAGGTGAATTGAAAGTCTGTTCAAGAAGTATCACACTTCTCGGATCTAGCTTCCACTAGGAATTCCACTCATTGTTTTGTTTAACTCTATCTGGTGGTATTATTTTTGAAATTATAGGTAGTTACTCCTAGCCAAAAGGGAGCTCTCGCAATCAAATTAGATCAATAAATTAGAATGCGTGCACAACCTTTAATCAACATTACAAATAGGTATTCCTTGTTGGCCTACTACCCCTATCTATTTCTTTAATTTGCTAAGAATCCGGTGAAACAAGGAACAAGTTAAGAAAATTGGGTCTTTTGGGGAAAGACATTGGGAAATGCATGTTCCAAAGAAGTTATTCCCATTTTTCGAGGGTTTCAGGAGCCTTGTGAAGTTTTGGGAGATCATATCCAAGGAATAATAAATATAACATATCCTAATTCATGGTGCAATAATCAAAGTAAAATTTTGGGAGGATAAATGTGGAAAGCTGCCCATTAATACAACACAAGAGTATTTCTACAATGTGAAACTTTCTTAAAGTGTTCCAAACACCTTAGGAATATTTAGAATCCTAACCAAATGTCAAATTTTATTTCATTGTATCCTCTTCATTGTACATGTGTTATATTTTCTCATACTCGTTTTGGAGTCTCAGTTACTACTCTACTTAATAGTGCACACATGTAGGGAAAAGTGGGAAATGAACTAAAATG
This sequence comes from Taxus wallichiana var. yunnanensis, assembly GCA_018340775.1. Lineage (NCBI taxonomy): Eukaryota > Viridiplantae > Streptophyta > Pinopsida > Cupressales > Taxaceae > Taxus > Taxus wallichiana. The sequence goes on along the minus strand of CM031239.1, from coordinate 137,589,697 downwards.
TAAAACTTAAATATGAATCAGGTCTTAAAAATTATGGTAATGGAATCATTGTGTCCTTTAGAGTCAAAATCATATACTTTTTTCCATCTAAACTCCATGTATTTCGTCAGGCCAGAAAATTCACTCCTTACTCTATTTTCATATTGAAGATTGATGAAATCAACATTCCAATAATCTTGGGTGGGATTTTGGAAGCTTAATGTCCATTTTCCCTTGGTGAAATTTTACATGGGATCCACCAAAGTGTGTTATCCCATTGAGTATTATATTTTGTCACTTAAAGTGACAACTTAAGTGGTTAGAAGGTACTATAAAATCACCTTTTTTACTTTTGGCCACTTTTTCATTAATGGATTACCCATGGAAGCCTTTTTAATGTGTTATTTACCTTATTACCTTTATCTAAAATTATAAGGAAACATGGGGACATAAAAAAATTCCCCTATGGGGGTAATTTTTTCTCACTTAAAAGTGACAACTTGGGTGATAGAAACATGTTAACAACTCACAATTTTAACCAAAATTTTCTCAATACTCATGAATAAAACACCCATGTTATATTTTGGAGGGGTTATTCCCTTTCCCCATATTTTTAGGGTATAACCACACACCTACAACATCCACGGACACTGGGTTAGCTTACTTGAGTTTAATATTAGTTAAGGTGTGCAAATGAGAGGGAAAACAATTTTGAAAGGGGGAAAACCATTTTAATTCAACACTTAACCAATTTTGAGATCATTTTTTTAATTTAATCTCCTCCATTTCTATTAGTATGTTTTTATGCTACCATAAATTATTCAAACATCATTTGTGTCAAAATGTTATTTTGCTCATATCTCTCAAACCCCATTTCCATTTGGTATGAGATTTTAAGCGTAGCTTCCTTAAAAAAATGTATTTAAGAAGAGTATTTACATGCCTCCAATGATTTAATATATAGTTTTATACATACATTTGAAATATTCATCCATGACGACTCATGTTTCATATCTACAAAAATTTGACATTTGAAATCCTCCAAAAATTGGAGCAAAGTCTCCTTGTGAATTAAGAAAACTTTTAAAACTTATTTCATTCCAATACGACACCAAGAAAATCCACTAATAAAAATTATAATCCTTCATAATCCTCACTACTATAAATATTAAGTGTTTTAAATAGTTCATTCTCAAATTTTCTATTACCCTTGAACATTAGGGAAACTCAAAAGTGTAAAATTAAGTAATTAGTAACTAAAATGGACTTCTCAAAATAAAAATTACTCAAAATAGTAAGTGTCAAGATATTGGTCAATAAAAAAGGAATTTGAGCCTCTCATACTTAAGAAAGAGAACCTTGATATGTTTAAAATAGTGTAGAGATTCATATTGTCTTAAAAATCCATGATTTCACACTATGCAATTTCCGTTGAATTATGGCTCAGGCAGAAAGGAAGCCCTCTTGGTTACCTAAATTTGGTCTCAAAGTGTTTCTAATATCATAAAATGGGTGGATCAAAATTTTTAATCATTCTTCATTTAGTATCTCCCCTTCACCTATCTCATATCAGAGGATATTATTTGTGTGCTTCATTGCGTATCACAAGACAACATAGTCATTTGGTGACAAGATCACAAAGATCACCTTGTGTGAGTAAGTTGTCGATTATGAACACCATGTGTATCAAATAAAATAAATATCAAAGGGACATAGAAATGTTTCATAAATTATAAGATTACATTATTTGGCTATGTAATTTGATCATTTAGAGGAATCCCGAAGATGGGGTTTGGGAAAGACCAAATGTACAAGGAGGCTTCATCAAGGTCGAGAGAGTGGTCAAAGGATCACGATTTCATTGGAGTGCATCTCTACAAATTACCTTAGAGATTTTTCATCCTACTTCATTACACATATCTTCTTTCTTTTTCTCTCTCCAGTTTATAATTCTTCATTTTAAGTTATACTTTATGGATATTTCATCATATTGACTTAAGTGACCATTGCAATTATTTATTGTAAAAGTCCCTTTTCATTAATAAGAAAGGGATTATTTTATTTTGTAGAGGAATGTAAAAGGTCACAAATGGTGGGACTATGAAAGGTCATGTAGGGGGTAGATGAAGAGACAAATTATGAATTTATAAATTAGAATGGCTTCTCCATTACAAAGGGTTATATTTTCTTAGTTGATATCTCCCATTTACTTACTACAAGTAAGAAACTACAATTCCTCTATCTCCTTAAATTTGTTTTCCTCTTCATCTCAACTTTACTCCATGATCATGGTTACTTACATAATATTATGTAAAAAAACTTGGATTTATTTATGTTTTGTTCCTCTTTCCTTGATATGGTGTCTTTTCATTAATAACTTATAAATATTTTGGTCTTATGTCAATAAAATCAGCTTGTTATTTATTGAGTAAAACCCCATTTTCAGCTTCTCTCTCTCTCTCCATACACACACCTTTCCTCCACTTCCTTTTACATAAAAAATTAGTGGAGTATTCCTATGTGATATTGGTTCAAAATGTGACCCACAATTGTTAGAGTAGAGTAAATATTTCTAATTTTCAATAAACACTGGGACTAGGTCCCTCTTCTTAGGAATGGGGAAGCTCAATTTATTGAAAATAAGAAATATTTACACTAATATAACCATAATGGGTTGCTTTTTAATTGGGGATCACACATGAATACTCCACTAAACCCATGTGTAAAAGGACGTAGAGGAAAGGTATGTGTATAGAGGGGAGAAAGTTAGAAGGGGTTTTTACTTAATAAATAACAAGTGGAGTTTATTGAAATAAAACTAGAATATTTCCAAGTTAACAATGAGAATACACCATGTCAAGGAAAGAGGAACAAAAAATAAATAAATCCAAGTTCATTTATATAATATTGCATAAGTAACCATGTTCATGGAGTAAAGTTGAGATGGAGAGGAAAACATAAGACAAGGAGATAGAAGAATTATAGTTTCTTGCTTGTAGTAAGACAATGGGAACTATCAACCAAGAAAATATAACCCTTTGGAATGGAGAAGCCATTCCAATTTATAGCTTTACAATTTGTCTCTTCATCTACCCCCACATGACCTTTCATAGTCCCACCACTTGTGACCTTTCACATTCCTCTAGGAAAGAAAAATAAGCCCCTTTCTTATTAATGAAAAGGGAAATTTTACAATGAAAATTACAATGGTCACTTAAGTGAATAGGATGAAAGAGCCATAAATTAAAATTTACAATGGAGAATTAGAAAGTAGAGAGAGAGAGAGAGAGAGAGAGAAGAGATGCATAATGAAGAAGGATGAAGAATCTCTAAGTTACTTTGTAGAGATGCAATCTAGTGAAATCCTGATCCTTTGACCACTTTCTGAACTTGATGAATCCTCCTAGTGCAATCACTCTTTCCCAAAGCTCCTCTTTTGGGATTCCTCAAAATGATCAACTTCCATAGCCTCGATCGTGTAATCATGAAATCTTAGAAACATTTTCGTATCCCTATGATATTTATTGCATTTGATACACTTGGTGTTCATAATAAGATAACTTGTTCGCATGGGGTGATCTTGGTGATCATGTCACCAAGTGACCATGCTATCTTGTGAGACACAATGAAGAAATTAACCAACATCCTTTGATCGATATGGGTGTAGGAGAGAGATTGAATGAAGAATGCTTCAAATTTTTATCCACCCATCTAATGAGATGAGAAACACTTTGAGACCAAATTTAGGGAACCGAGAGGGCTTCTCTTCCGCTTGAGCCATAATTTAACTAAAAGTGTATATTTTGAAATCATGGATTTTTCAAGTCAATATGAAGCTCAATTGTTTAAAACATATTCAGTGCTCTTTTTTAAGTATGAGAGGCTCATCATATTTATTTCTTGAACAATATTTTAACACTTACTATTATTAGTAAGCCTTATTTTGAGAATTCTAGTTTAGTTACCAGTTGTTTAATTTGACACTTTTGATTTTCCCGATGTTTAAGGGGTAATGGAAACTATGAGAATGAATGTTTACAAAACACACTATTTATAGCAGTGAGGATTAGGAATGATTACAATTTATATAAGTGGTTCTTTCTAGTGTTGGATTGGAATGAAACCAATCTTAAAAGTTTTCTTAATTCACAAGGAGGCTTTGCTCCAATTTTTGGAGGATTTCAATCGCCAAGTTTTTGTAGATCTAAAAAAGAATTTTTATGGTTAAATATTTCAAATAGTTATATAAAATGATATAGAGAATCAATTGAGGAATGTAAATAATATTCTTAAAGGTGTTTTTGAAAGGAAGCTACAGTTAAAATCTCATGGAAAATGGACATGGGGTTTGGGAGATATGAGTAAAAGAAGGTTTTTGCATGGAGGATGTCTAAAGAAATTTTGGTAGCATAACAACATACCAGCAGCAATGGAGGAGAGGAAATAACAAAATGAGCTAAAAATGGTTAATTTTTTAATAAAAATGGTTTTCCACTTTCAAAATTGTTTTCCCTCCCATTTTCAGACACTGAAATCATATTAAACTCAAGAAAGATAACTCATGTTTGGTGGAGGTTGGAGGTGTGGTTACACCCTCAAAATAGGGGGGAAAGAAAAAAGGTACATTACCACTCTAAAATGCACCATGGGTGCTTGCTTCATGAGGATGGGGCTAAATTTGGTGAAATTTTTTATTTGTTAACATGTTTCTAACACCCAAGTTGTCACTTTTAACCAGCTAAAATTTTCCTCCATAGGGGGAGCACATTTTTGTGTCCCTCATATTCCCTTAGTAGATGAGAAAAGGGGAAAGGGGGTATCACAGATTTAGAAGGCCTCCATGGGTCATCCAATCAAGAAAAATTGGGAAAAAGTCAGAAAAGGTGAGTTTATAACACCTTATGACCACTAAATTTTTCACTTTCGGTGAAAAACATAATATTCAATAGGGGAGCATGAATTAGTTTCCCCATGTCCCCTTGAACCAAGGGAAAAAGGGAAAAAGGAACATCAAGCCTCCAAAACCTTGCCTAAGCTCCTTGGAATGTTGATGTCATCAATCTTCAATATGAATAAGACTAAGGAGTGAAATTTTTGGCCCAATAACAATACATGGAGATTGAAGGGCCAACCTTATATGATTTTGAGTCCATTCCCACCATTTTCAAGACATAATTCAACTTAAAAATTTATTTTTGAATCCATTTTCCATTTTTTCCTATGTGTGTGTACTAGTAAGTGGAGTTACCACCATATTCCAAAATGAGTATGAATAAATATAATAAATGTACCATGAAAGGATCTAATGCACTCTATTTTGACCTTTGGTTAGGCTACTAAATTTTCCCAAGGTGTCTGAAACCATTTGAGTAAGTTCCACATTTTTATACTCCCAAAATCTTATTTTGATTATAAGATCTTTTAGATTTCTAATGAATGTGATATGATCTCCCAAGACTTCACAAAGTTATTAAAACCATTCAAACAAGGTGACTAGATTCTTTGGAACATGCATTTCCCAGTGCCTTGCCCAAAAAGACTTGGTTTTTCTTAACTTTTTCCCAACATAAATTATTTCCACAAAATATTCCTAAAATTCTAAAAGTCCTTGGAAAAATTATTTTCCCATACAACTCCCATATGGTTTAAATTTTCCCAAGAAGCTTCTATGGGATGTCCTCCTGTGACAAAAAGACCAAAAATAGCCCTTTTGAAGCCTTTGGAAATATTGTTCTTTCTTAGATCTCAATAGCTTAAAGAATCAAGACAAGTGCACTTATTTTCACATGAAACACACTTGAAAATTATGTTATCATATTCCTCTCATCCAAAATGAGTACTATTCAGAGGAAAGGTTTACATTGACTAGGAAAGGGGATTTCAAGCATGAGTTTGGTTGTCATGACCAAAATTTTAAATTTTGCATGCTAGACATTTAGCATGACAACAACTAGATCTTACTAGGGATTTGTTTTGAATTATACAAAGGAAAAATGGAACAAGCATAAACCTCAATTAGCTTGTAAGGGAGAATACCAATGCCTTATCCATTGGGAAAATAAAGTCACATAGTACATAAGCAAGAATAACTAAAACAAGCACACAACAAAAAGGGAAACACATCAAAAGGGAAACACACCACACAATAGGTAACAACAACCTAAATCACCTATGTTACATGTAAGGGACATCCCACTTTCACTGCATTATTTTTTCCTCTTTGTATGTTACTAGTGTATGGGTAGCACTTGAATGAATTTTTATGCCAACCTATTGACTAGCTCAATGAATTATGACCCCATTCTTAAATTCTTTGGAAAGATAGGTGTTGCAGGAGGTCTTGAGGTACCTAAAAGGAAGAATATTACATGTATCCTATTGAAAAAGTCAACATGACTCATTTTGTAACTAAAGAACACTATGAATATAGCTCAATTTTCTTACTTCCTTTTACTTCCATCTCATGTTTCCAATCAATTGTTACATTCACTCTTGCTTTTGATGTCACATTTTCCATTTTAACATCACCACAAGACTGATTCTTGACCACTACAGATTGCTATGTTCACAACTAGCCTCGTGTTCTCCATTGGGTAATTGTTCATGGTTTTCCATGTTCTCCATGACTATTATTTCTGTAGAAATATTCTTGATAGGTGTTTTGAAATTTTCAACATCATCATATACCTATTGTTGATTTATGCTTAAAAATACTCTAGTTGTTTCTCTTTCCCACATATTGACTCATTATTGAACTCAAAATCACTCTTTGTGATGGAGGAACTATACTCATGGATGAAAACATTGACAGGAAATTAAAGAATTTATTTTTAATTCCATTCATCATGAATACAATAATATTCAAAAAATGGGAAAGAGAAGGACTCATCTTCACATTCATACTCATCAACCAATATTTAAAGGGGACATTGAGCTCTTCCATTTTTTTATTTTGTTATTGGACATTTGTGCATCAAATTAAGAATCAAAACTAGACTCATACGTATCTTGCATATTCATAACATAGGTCGGGATTTCAAGATTGAGTTGATGATCTTCGATTTCTTCTCGGCCTTTAAAATATCTTGGATAGATTCCTTCTTTAAATTTTCCCGTACTTACCTTCACATTCATTTGAAAAATCCTCACATTGGATCTCAAAGAGATGATTGCAAACCTAGAAATCATATGGACATAAGTCATTTGAAAAATCCTCTTTCTCATGATCCCCATTACTGATCATTTTGGTTTTTCTTCTTGCAAGTCAAGACATACCTTCTCTTCATTATTTTCAAATAGAGATATAATATCCATGTTAAATGGGAAGGCCACATTTTCCAGTTCAGGATCTACCAAATTATCCTCATGTTCCTTGAATGGCTCGATCACCTTTGAGAAATCTTCCATCAAGATAAGAATTTTGGCATTTTCTTCAGAAGTTATGAAAATTTTATAACCCTTTGAATCTTGATAGATAATGTCTACATTTGGGTCATTTTCCCTTTGAACAAAGTATATTTCATCTTTCATATTAAAAGTAACTTCATAATGGTACCTTTGACTAGTATATGGTGACATATGACTAATCCATATTTTTATCTCCACTAAAATCTCTATGGAAGCTTTGGCTCAATAACATATTATATGCAATCTGGAATGTCTCGCCACTAGTATTTTTTCATTGACCTTATTATCAAGAAATTCCACAAGTGCTACATGAGCATTGTTGACTTGAACAATAAGAGGTACTTCTTTTATCTCCATGGAATAGTACTTACCAAGAAATAGGGATGAGAGTGATGTCAAGTGCATGTGTAATTTTTGTAGGCATGATGTTATTCGAGGTGCTAAAGTAAACAATACATTTATTTAATTTGTATCTATTAAATATAAACAATAGGTAGAAGGGTTCAATTTTTCCAAAAGAGGAAGATGTGGAGAAAATAAGTTTTGAGATGCAACATTTCTAGGATTAGGAAATACATCTTTTGAAACGAGTTCTATGGGACATGAATTTGAATTAATTCCTTTGATAAACTGGACAAGTTTATCAAATTACTTGGGATGAGTTCTCAAATACTCAAATTCATAATTTTGGACCTTTTAATTCTTAACATGTTCAATTATATCAAAATGAGACTCAAAGGAGGATGAAGGTGTAGATACAATAGTGAGATTATGACTACTTTTAGAATGACATTGATACTATTTTTATTCATATCATTACATTTGAATGTAGAAATGGGGGGAGAACTTTGACAAGGAGAGATAGACTTACCCATATTAGAAGATGGAGAGGGCAACAATGATCCTCCTTTTGTTATTATTTTTGTAGAGTTGTCACTTGAGGATATTTGAATTTTTAAGAATTATCCCTCTCTTGATCCTTCAAATGGGTGAACACCACATAAGAATGACTATTCATATCAGCAATGGTTTCATCATCTTCATCATCTAAAGAAGGGGTATATTCACAAAAACCAATGTTTCCAACAAAGTCAATCTCATCAATGGCCAAAATTCCTCATCATTTTCATATTCAATTTGAGCTTCATCATACTCTTCTTTGGGCCTTGCTTCACATGTGGCATTAACAGAAGAAGTGCTTCAAGTTCTAATATTATTTTTCCTCCACCTATTATTTTTCTATTCTGATTTTGTTTTTGTTTTGATAACCTCCCTTAGAAAGGTCACTTGTTCAAAGTTGTTTCTTCAATGAAATCACATCATTAGCCAATTTTGAACTTGAGAATTAGTAGCACCTTCTTTGGAGGTTTGAACCTTTGCTTACTATTTGTATTCTTCATTTTCCCTGACAAAATGATATCATATTATATTTCAATGGTATGTTCTTGGGCATTTTCAAGACTTCGAGGTTTAGATCTCTCATGGGATAAATCGACTTGATAAATTATGTAATTATGAAGAATATATTTTTGTTATCCTCATATGGTAAAGCTTCCATAGGTTTTCTTTTCAAAAAATTTGTTAATCTGGGCTACAAAATATCTCATGATTTCATTTGATTATTTATTGATTTGGACTAATTAAACAAGAAGATCTTAAGAGTCTTCAGATGATTTAAATATCACTTTGAATCTGATTCGATATCATTCCAATTTTTGATGGATTGAGAGGGAAAGATGTAGAACCATTTAGTTGCTTTCTCTTGAAGTTACTCCATGAACAACCTTACTATAAAATATTCATCTTAAACTCTAAGAACTCCACATGCAGTGATGAAAGTTACAATATGTTCTTCAAAAAGTTGAGTTCCATCATCTTTTAATTTGAGAAAAATCTTATAGGACCCCTTTGGTAATTCATGAAGATGTGGTGTAAGATAAATCGGAATAGTATTCCTTCCCCATGGAACAAGTGGTTGAGGTTATTAAATTTATTCTTATACTCCTTCTTTTGGGAGAAGAATCACTATCGCAGTAACTGTTGGAGATTCAGGAGGAGTATCAATTATATTCCATGTTGTATCACTCAATGTACCAAATGAAGATGATACTTGAGAGAAGTAATATGGATTATTTTAGATATGATATTGTTATATTTGAAGATATTAAAACTTTGGATCAATAATACCTCTCAATCTATCCAATCTAGTGTATCTCTTTTCAACCATCTTGTGAGAAAACCTGCAACAAGAATGTGAAACGACACAAATGAAAACAACAGTGGCTTTCAAGCATCAAGTTTCATGTTTTTTAGATTTTTTTGTTTTTAAATTTTTATGGATTTGGTATATCTGATTTTTAGGATTTTTGGATCATTATAGGGTGCAAGATAGAAAAAAATTCCCGACATTGGACTCCAAAAATGTTGTAAAAATAATGTATCGCAACGGAAAATTAGGGGTTTTCACAAATGCTCTAGTACTAGGTCCCTCTTCTTAGGAATGAGGTATCTCCATTTATTTAAAATAGTGAATTTTTACACTACTATACCCATCATGGGTGGCATTTTGACTAAGGATCAAACAAGATGTTATATGACTAAATCCTTGAAGCTTTTCAAGCATTAAAGACTTGTTGGATTATTAAAGACAAGTTTGATTTGTGATTAACAAAGATAATATAATAAGGCTATTGTCTTAATATGGGAATGAATATCCTGAGCATTTGATTAAAGATGCTTAATTTAACTTATGAAAAGGTGTGGAAACCATTTTGTTGGTTCGTAACCACCTGTGATGTATTATAAAAGGGATATAAATGTAAAAACAGAGAACATGAATACAAGAATGAATACATGAATAATTGAATGAATGAGAGACAAGGAATTGTACTTGTGATTTTGAGAAAGAGAACAATTGTGAAAATAGTCTTAAGGACTTTCTGAATTTAGCTTTGTGGAAATGAATCCAAGGCTGACCGGGTTACATAAGATGGTGGGTAAGAGAGATGGGTGCCAGTTTGTGTCCTAACCGGGGGTACAGAGTACAACCTCATATGGTTCCTAGCCAAGGCAAGGTGAAAATACACGAGGTGTATAGAATTTTCCTCTCATAGGCGGCCATATTCTCAGGTGTCTCGTTAATCGATGGATGCATTGGAATGTTATATGAATAATTCTATTTTAGTGTTCTCTCTCTCTCTCTGTGTAATTGAAATTTTGTACTAGAATTCCTTATCCTTGTTCTCTCTTGGCTTTGGAATTCCTAATTATTGATTCAGATAAGTTCTCTCTATATAAACGTGTAAATTATGTTAAAAAGGCTAATGGAAAGAAGTTAATTCTTCTATTTACTTTAATAAATGAGAAAATGAATGTATTCTGCTATGTATATCTTGAAAATATGTGCTTGTGTTATCAGAAATAGTGAATTGCAGGAACTAAGTTAATGAAATACAAAATTTTGGATATATATATATATGTATGTATGTATGTATGTATGTATGTATGTATGTATGTATGTATGTATGTATGTATGTATGTATGTATGTATGTATGTATGTATGTATGTATGCATGCATGCATGCATGCATGTATGTATGTATGTTTAAAGGAAAATCTATTTAAATTAATGTAAAATAATACTTTTTGTATGTATTTGATTGTTATTAAAGAATAATGTTGCAATTTAATGGTGTTTTAGGACTAAATTAACTATTTTTTGGTATTTCATGGTTGTTTCTTCCGTGTTATCTATCTTATTTATTTTTCAGACCTGAAACTCATTAAAATATGGCTCATTCTAAAACTTCATGTCCGCCTAGAGCCATCTCCCAAAGTTTTGGTGGAATTATGCCACGTATCTAACCATCGCTCATTGGATTATCACCAAGTGGCACACTCGGCTTATTCCACCATCTCTTCCTTTGTCAATGTGTCCTCTACCTTTCCTATTAGACCCAAAAGTTCCCTTAGATATTCTTAAGTCTATATTTTTGACTTGACCCCAATGCCAATGAAATATATAATATTATGAATTTCGAGAAAATTGAAATGATCCATGTGTAATTCGGTGTGTAAATTTTTTTAGATCATTTCTAACTTTTACAAAGCTTTAGCCAATCAGATAAATCCATGTGTTATTATCTTATCAAACTTATTGACTATTGTGAATATTCTAGCCAATGAGAAAGCACCATATAACTTCGTAATTTCAAACCTTTGTCGAGTCCTTTCGAGTGTTACAAAGTACAAACCAAAGATATCACTCCATGTTCTTCATGGATTCGGACTTTAGATTAAAAAAATCGACCCATGCGAAACCCGAACTAGTAAGATTAAGCCACCGATTTTGTGGTGTTAGTATTTTGTCATTTTTTTCATAATGCGAGCCGGTAGAATTTGTCCATGTTTTTATTTTACATATTGTTTTATTTGTAAGTACCTTGTCAGTGTGTGAAAAGTGATCCATTTAGATTAATCCATGTGTATACATATTTTAACGTTCTATCTTGTTATTAAATGATCTTTCTTTGTTATCCTACACTCCGGAGTGTGAACTAATAACAAAGCAACATGTATACACTATTTTTGTAATGTCATACTTATATCACCTTTTCCAATGAAATTTAGGCACTTTTTTGTCTTGTGTCTTCACAAATCCATCTCGTATCCAAAACTTATTTGGTATTTATTTAATTTCGGGACATGAAGTCCGCGAGACAATTTTTTTGGGAGACTTGCAAAATCTTGACATGTGTCTCCGGTCTAACCCTAGTTAATTACATTTAAAGCTTTAATTAACCATACTTAGCCATAGCCATAGAATTGAAATTTCTTATCGCTTTCTAACAAAGAAATATTCCTATAAATAAAATTAATTTGTGCTAAATTTAATAGACTATCATGTAAAAACGTATAAATCTTCTGAAATTTGACATAATTTCTCAACTAACAGTATAAGAATGATAGAAAATGTATCAGACTTCTACAATTTGATAATTTGTCAAGAATTGTTAGGATTTTGTCGAGGGAAAAAGTTACATTTCATTTGGTATTAAAACTAATTATCCTCATTAGAGAGGTTTTGTTGTGATGTTGAATGATGAATTATGAGTGCATTATTTGACTTATTATATCATCTATGTGGTTATTGATTTATTATTAAACATGTTAATTAGTGTATGGGGATGTCTTATATAGCTATATCCTAGTGAGGTTGATGCATTTCTCTTGTTTTTGTTTCATGCAAATTGTTGACCATAGAAATTCCTACTAATCGCCTTTGTGAGTAAATGTGGTGACATGTGTAGGATAATAGTGAGAATTTACTACCAATTCTAGGAAGTTGCAATCAAGGAGGCCAAGTCTTTAGCCATTATGCCATCATGGAGGATTTTCCATAACAAACCTACAAACACGAATCTTATTTTTAGCTATATCATAGGATTTTAATGAGCTTTAATGAGGTTTTTATTGGTTGAATTCGGTGCCTATAATCATGGCACATTTTGTAACTAATTGTGTCTATAAAGACACCTTCTTGAGAACAATTTCATAGTAGTTGTTGATAATAGTAGTTTTATAGTATAGTAATCTATCAATTAGTATTTACTTTCAGTCTCATGCTGAAATATGTCTTGGAACTTGTTTTAATTAATACAAATCGATACCATTTTGAATATCATCTAGTGTTAAGAGTACCTCCATCCCAAGGAAGATCAAGGGCCCACTTGACCAAGGTGATTAGAGGATTTATGTTTCATGCATGCTCATTATCTCTGATAAGTTCAAGTTTCAATGCTTTGATTTGAATGTTTATCTGGATACAATTATCTATTTGAATGCAATTACTTATTTTCCTACTTCACACATATATCAATTCTATTATTTCAATTTAGTATGTGTTATTTCAATTCAGGTGTGTATTTCAATTCAGTGTGTGTATTTCAATTCGGTGTGTGCATTTTGAATTTCATTAGAGTATTTTCTTAGAAAAATGTTATTCAAAGTAGCTTACTTGTATTTCATTTCAGTTGTCTAGAATTAAATTTCCTTTCTGTAGATTAGAGGAGGAAACAAGGGAAAACACACTAACCAAACCCCCCCAAAAGGAACCACTAAGACAACTGAGTTGCATAAAACTTCATTACATACAACCTAGGACACACAACCCTAGTTTTATAATGACATTGAAAGTTGAATCTGTTGGTTAAATGATTGGAGAATACAACGACCCATCATTTTTGGCACCATTGTTGGGGACACCATAAGCACAACATGTCATTATATTCACCTTACATGTTATGGGTGTTAGTGAAGTTAATCTATGCAACCAATAGAATTCCTAGGCCTTGTTTACATGACCTAATGCATAGGCCACAGGACACTCAAAGGAGATTTATACCTCATAATATTTAAATAATATCTCCAAATAGAGCACAAGTAGGGAACACTGAAAGTGACACTAAATCTAATACAATGCATAGGCGAAATTATGAATAGTCTACATCATCTTATTTAGAACTAGAAAACTTTCAGAAATTGGAGATAATGGGAATGATTTGGATCAACCTTTAGGTAGAACCTTTAATTATCCCATTGTTCTAAATGAGTATGAGGATGCACCCATGAAAAACATATTTCCCTCCATTCTCCCTATCTTTCGAGGAATTTCCACAGAAGACCCAAACCAGTTCTTATTTGAAGTCAAAGTTCTTTGCTAGATATATGACTACAAATAATACAACCAAAAACTCAAAAAATTTCCTTCCACTCTCAAATAATCTACCATAATGTGGTTCATGGGATTTCTCTCTAACTCTATTCATTCATGGTAGGACATGGAGACATCATTTTTGGAAAAATACCAAGACTTGTAGGGGAAGAGATATGAGAGAAGTTTTCTTCTAGATAAAGCAAAAATAAGATGAAAACCTGGAAGATTATCCGGAAAAATCTACTTTCTCCATAGGAGTGGATATGAGTTAAATGTAGAAATTGCTAAGAAATTTTTCCTTAAATAAATCGATGAGGAATCCAAACACTCCCGCCATCTCATGGGAAGAGGTGATGTAAAAAAATCACAGACATGTTTTTTATTTATGATGTCTTTGACCATGATATCTATCATTGTAATATCCTACCTCAACTAAAAGAAATATTAAATTCCATAACTCAATCTAATGCAGAGGTAAAATTCATGTAGTGATTAGATAACTAGTATTCTTATGTCCCTACACCTTCTAAGAACCCCGGGTAATGCCATGGTCCACTCAAACTCCTCCACCAACACGGGGACAACGCGACTTGACACCACCAAACTAGGTGACTTATCCACAACCACCACCATGGGTTCCACTATATAATTAGCAAGGTTGGGCACCACCAACTAATATACCACCATGCTAATCAACCAAGGATGTTTGCACAAAAACAAAAATATTTAATACCCCTACCACAACAAAATTATCAAGGGAAAGTAACAAAAATCAAATTCCATCCCAAAGATGTCTCAAACCCTTAAAAACAACAAAAACTTCAATTAATTAATTAGGACAAGGGTGAGACAATGCAAATAAATGCCATTAATAATGTACAACTGAGGTCTGGAAGGATAGTAAACAATCCTCCTATTGTTATCATAGAAATACTGAGCAAAAGTAGCATATACTAAAGGAAAGTGAGGATGTACCGAGAGAAAATAAGGAAACCGAACATGTTTCACAGACACAATCTACTAGGAAATAAAATGTGCATGGAGGTATTTTCCCAAAATGGTTGAGAGAAACACAGAATGAGGAAGAAACAACACTAGTTCAGGAGTTGAAAAAGATGAACATTGAGTTCCACTTTTGATAAAAATAAGGGAAATTCCTAAGTTAAACTATACCATTAGACATAATTGCATAAAAACACCAGGAAGGAAGAGGAAATACCCAAAAATAGTCAAAGTAGAAGGAAATATAGCTAATCTCATAGCTGGAAGGATTCTTTCAACAAAATATGGGGATTCTGGGAGTACAATCATTACTATTTTTGTGAATGGTCAGTCAATCTCTAACATTTTGGCAGATCTTTGTGTTTCCATCAATGTTATAACAATAGATATGTTTAATATGTTTTCTTTAACAGGATTGCAGCCAACCAATATCGTTCTTCAATTGGCATATCAATCTATTATTATACCAGATGGAGTAATTGAGGATTTTATGGTCACTGTTGAATTTTGGGATTATCCTGTAGATTTTATGGTATTACATCCTAAATCTCAGAAGTTATGATGCCCATTCATCTTAGGGCAGCTCTAGTTAGCTACTTGTTGTTGCATACGTTGATTGTAGGTCAAGAAAAATGAGTATTTCGAATGGGAAAAAATAAATAATATTTCATTGTATCCTCCCGCCTAGCCATACGTAGATGTTTGTGAATGTGTATAGGTAGATTTTTTAGATACTAACAATATGATTTCTTCTTATCTAGCCACCATTACAGTGAAAAATCATATGGAAGAAATTGTTGAGTCATACACAATGTCTGATGAAGAGGATAGTGTGGCTACGGAAATTAGAACCGTAGCTTTCAAACCGAGGATACATAGACAATTGTTTTGCACTTAGTGGATGATATCACCTTGGTAAATGACATTTATATTGGAAATTGTGAAGAAAACTATGATTATCATGAAGAAAATATAGCCACTAATTTCCATTTTCCTTTAGCCAAGATTATATCCCTTGAAAACATGACTAATTTTTGCATACCTGCAGCCTCATGTTTATCCCTTGCATTATTTAATTTTTGATACGGAGCTCACCATTCTGAAATATACTAAATAGGTGACTATTGAAATAGGAAAAGAGTTGACCATTGGTAACAATTTAGAAGCTAGTCAAGAGACTATGGTTGTAGATATCTTGAGGTATCATTTAAAAGCCTTTTCTTGGGACTATACTGACATGAAAGGGATTCATCCAAGCATCTGCACACATCACATTTACATTGAGGATGTTAAAATTGTTGGGCAGCCATAATGAATAATTAATCAAGCACTTAGATACATTGTCAAGAATGAGATAGAAAAACTGTTGAGGGTAGGATTCATCTATCCTATATCTAATAGTCAGTGGGTATCACCGCTAGTTATAGTTCCCAAGAAAAATGGTAAGTGGAGAATCTGCATAGACTATAGGGAACTTAATAAAGCCACCAAGAAAGATTACTTTCCCCTACCCTTTATTGATCAGGTTTTGGACAATTTGGCAGGAAAGAAATATTTCTCCTTCTTATATGGGTTCAGTGGATATAACGAAATCAGTATAGCACCTGATGACCAGGATAAGACCACCTTCACTTTTCCTTTGGGTAAATTTGCATATAGAGTTCTACCATTTAGAATTTGTAACACACCTAATACCTTTCAGAGAGTAGTTTTTGCCATTTTTGTAGACCTTACAAATAAGCGTGTCGGAGTTTATATGAATGAATTTATCGTCATGTGTCAAATTTTGAAGAATCTTTGAATAATCTTAAAAAGAGTTAACTAGATGTAAGCAACACCAAATTTCGTTAAGTCATGAAAAATGTTTGATAATGGTTGATCAAGTAATTGCCTTGGGTCATCATATTTCTTCCAAATGTATAAAGGTTGATCCTATAAAGATAGAAGTAATTGTTAAACTTCCTAAGACAACAAATCGATGATATCAAGAGTTTCCTTGGACATGCAAGGTACTATAGGTGGCTCATAAAAGGTTTCAAAGAAAAGTTTTACACCCATGTTTTCTTTGTTGGAAAAATATTGTGTCTTTGAATGGTCTTATCAATGTCGTAGGATTTTGAAGTTCTCAAGGATAAATTAACCACTGCTCTAGTTTTGAGAGGACCTAATTAGGGACAACCTTTCCATATTCACATTGATGCTTCTAACACAACCCTGGGAGATGTTCTTAGATAAAAGTATGAGGAAGACCATATGTATGCCATTTATTTCAACAACAAAAATCTGACCCCCATGAAGAAATTACACCACTACGAAAAAGAATTTTTGGTTGTTTTTACTCTCTGAATAAATTTAGACATTATATTACTGGATATAAAATCTTTGTGTATACTGATCATTTAGCTATAAGATATTTGATGAATAAACTAGTAGTAGGGGGTAGAATTATTCAATGGTTACTTATTTTGTAGGAATTTAACTTGAATATAATTGATAAGCCTGAAAAGGAAAATGTTATTGCCAAATTTCTATCTAGATTGAATGTTTCAGGAGAAGAGGATGTAATCCAAGATCACTTTCCGAATGAGCACTTGTTTGCAGTATCAACACAACCTCCATGGTTTTTTGATCTTGCTAACTACCTAACTACATGGAAGTTTCCAACCTACTTTACCGATAAAGAATGAAGAAGATTAGTTAAAAATAATGCTACGTACAAATGGTGTAATGGGATTCTATTTAAATTTTTTCCTGATATGGTTCTTCACAGGTGTGTTTTAGAGGATGAAGTGTATGACATGTTGTAAGCTTTTCATGACGAGCCTAGAGGAGGACATTACTTAGTCAAGAGGATAATTCATAAGGTCTTTGGAGCAGGGTACTATTAGCCCTCTCTTCACAAATTTTTCAAGAAATACATGTTACAGTGTGATGCATGTCAGAGAATGGGGAATCCTACATTGTCCACTGAAATTCCCCTTAATCCTCAATTGGTCTTAGGACCATTTGAGAAGTGGGGAATTGATTTCATTAGACTGTTTTATCCCCCATCCCATGGAAAAGAGTACTTATTGGTGTGCACTGATTATATCATGAAATGGGCTGAGGTTTAAGCTTTGGCATCTACCAATGAGGATGTTGTAGTTGAAGTTTGTATAACAGATTATGTTGATATTTGGTGCCCATAGATTTGATCAAGGGCCTCAATTCGTATCTAACATGATTGAAGCCTTCCTATAAATCTACCGAATCAAGCATCGAAAATCATCACCATACCACCCCCAATCCAATGGGTAGGTGGAAGTCACAAACAGAGAGTTGGAGAACATTTTAACTAAAGTTGTCAATGCAGATAAGAAGAACTAGGTACCAAAAATACCAAAAGTAGTTTGGGCCTATAACACAACCTAGAAGACCACTACTAGTTTTTCCCCATATGAACTAGTGTATGGGAAGAATCCATTGTTACCAGTTGAGTTTGAATTACAGACTTGGAGGACAACAATGAAATTTGGAATTGATCTGGATGAAGCACAACATGAGAGAGTAATATAACTAAATGAACTGGATGAAATGAGGATGGAGGCATAATAACAAATTAAAATTCTTCAACACCAAATAAAATTCTAATTTGATGCTCGTATCAAGTACAAAAATTTTAATGAAGGATATTGGGTCTTTATTTTTTACTCAAAGTAATAACAGTTCAAAGGCAAGTTGAGAACAAGATGGTTGGGACCCTACCAGATCAAAAAGGTTTTTGATAACAACTTTGTGAGATTACTTTCGATTGATGGAGACAGAAGAAATCTTCTAGTGAATGGACATCGATTAAGGATGTATCAGTGTCCCTTGAATAAGGATACTTTCACCAAGTATATGATTCTATGTGAAGGAATGGATTTAGTGGAAGAGTTTGGCTCTTCTCGCCAAGAATTTTTTTTTTTGAATTCAAATAAAGGGAGATGATCATGATTTTGATCTTCTTCCCCTTAGATTGTAGTTTTTTGTGTTTATTTCATGCTTTCAATAAAGGTTAGGGATGTTAATTATTAGAATGTACATTAATTACATTTATTCCGTGAGCACAGGAAGTGGAATTATATGGATATCGAAAGTCGAAATGGGTAGGGGTAAGTGCATTCTTCCTGCTATAGATATTATCTTTTAAACACCCCCATTACATTTATTTAACATGATTAAATCAAAACACAATTTTCAATGCATTTATTGTGGGCATAAATCAAAATCTCATGCCAAAGAGTGGGGTGTAATGAATAATAATGAGAAAATAAACTGCATGTGTCACATTTTTATGGAAAGAACAAGTGGTTTTGTGAAAAGGACAAGTGGCATTATCATTCATGATGATAGGATGTGGGTTATGTAATGAATTAAACCTTGCTATATGAATTAAGTCGTATCAACTTTTTTAGCCGCCAAACTTACACCGACTCAATGTCAATTAAGATTTTTGAGTATAGTTTGGACTACTGTTACCAATATTTCACACCATTGTTCTATGTTCTTCTCATAAAATATCTACCATTTTGTTATAACACTATCCAGATTTTTCTAACACCATGAGACAAAATAAAAATTTAGAACCTAAATCTACGGAGCTCCTCCTGTGTAATGTTGCCATCTCACAAGTGTTCCATGACTCAGGTTGGTTAGAATTCATTAGAAAGTTTGAAGGTTTTGATGAAGACCTGGTTGATGAATTCCTTTTAAATTTTGAAGTGACATGTTCAAAAATAGGGGGTAAAAGAGTTGAGATAAAAATCATATCCAAACTTCCATATTTTGGACTAAAAATTATTACAAATGCCCTACTAAAATATTTTATACCCTTATTTCATGATCAAGGGGAAGCTATGCCAGAGATAATACTCACTCCCTAGGGTATTCAAAAATGGATTAAGTGGGAGAGTTTACTAGGTCACTGGAAAGAAGTAGCTAAATGGGTTAATAGATATTTTATCTATGACGGGAAGCCATCAGTACTCGAAGGTGATACATTAAAAATCCTGACTCATCTAAAGAAGGGTCACACAAACCCTAAACTTAGGTTTAATCTACCAAAATATCTTGTTGCAGTTGTTATAAAAGTGGGTCAAAAATACAAGAATAGAGCTGGTAAGGCTGCCCTCAAACACTCAGGACTCATCCATTTGATCTATACACATCATGTGTTTTACGAGGCCACCCAGGTCCTCTAACCTCAAATTTCCAAGAAAAAGGTTACCCCACCTACATCTGCTGCTACTTCATCTAGACCCATAAGGTCTTCTAATTTTAAGAAATAAGTAATTCCTCAATCTGCACCATCCCTTATGGATTCCACCCCAATTATAGAAGAGATTGTTGAAACTAATATTCCTTCTAATTTGAAAAATCAGTCAAATTTTGATGAGTTTACAACAACAATTCCATAGGAAAAGAGCCCACGTGATGATATTCTTGATGTTCCCGCAACTCCAAAAGATGTTATGCCATGCATTCTTGCAGCTCGGAAACTAAGTCTAAAGGTTCGAAATGCCTCGTAGCACTAGAAATATAGACCAGAGATACATAAACTATTGCAATGGAGATTGGTGGTTAGGAACCACATGGAGATGAGGTTTTGAGGTGTTACCAAGATGAAATTACCTCTTTGAAAGAGCATTTGAAAGGTATGGAAGAAACTAATTTATCTTTACAAGATGAATTTGTACAAATAATTATAGAGAAGGTTAAGGAAATTACTACTTTAAAGGTAGAAGTTGGTAGTCTCAAAATACAAAGGAATATTGGTCTCAAAGCATGGAATGATTTATCTACTCATTTTAACAAATTATCCCTTTAAAATAAAGAATTGGCAGAGGAAAACAAGAAACTTAACGAAGATATTAAGACCATTACAAGTGATAAAAAGAAGTTAGAATCTATTTTAGACTATGTTTGTCATATGTCTTGCAAACTACTAGCCTATAGGAAACCCTCCTCTATTTATAGCATGTTTATTCAATAACATGTTTTATGCCCGAAAATTGATAAAGATGTGTAATAGAGAACCCTATGAGGCCCTAGATGCCAGAAATTTCTTGGACATATATCAAAAGTGTACTCCTGAGATTTAGAATTTAATGTGTCAATTTTACCTTCATGATATGCTAGTTAGTAATATTCTTGATTTCTTCATTAATTTTTCTGTGGGGGAATTTCAGTTAAAGTATTTTCAATCATTGCTTAGAAACCAAATTGTATGGGTGAGAAAACAAAACTTTTCAATCAGACAACTCGAACTATAGGTTTCTACATCAATCCTACCCATCACAATGATGTGTCTATGAAGAAATATTTCAGGTCTCTTTACTACCAAGCTGGCATAGGAAAGAATACTTCAGAGGCTTTAGAAAAATGTATTTAGGATTTTGAGGTTTACATTCGGCATCATTTTGGTGAAGAATTACAAGCTTATGATAAATGGTGTGATATATTGAGCCTACCATTGAAAATAAGGGAAGTGATCTCTCCCAAAACCTTAGTTGGAGTATGAGGAGGGGTGATGCACTTGTTGAAATCATCCTAGAGTTGTCAAAGAAAGGTGAAAAGAGTACAATGATGAGTGGATTGGAATGCAGGTGAGGCCACCCCTTATCTTGAGTCCCATGAATACCTGAAAAATAATTTTTCCCAATCACATGATAGCTTTACATCATGGGAAGAGGTTATCTTGAACACTTAGGGGTGTAAGGGCATAAAGAAACAATATGCAAACCGGTTCAAAGAATATGATATGACACAACAGTTGGGACAAAGAGTAGGAAAGAGATGAGTTTGCATGAGGACATGCAAAAGGTAAAGTGTAGGGGAAATGATGAGTGCATTATTTGACTTATTATATCATCTATGTGGTTATTTATTTGTTCTTAAACATGTTAATTAGTGCATGGGGATGTCTTATATAGTTATATCCTAGTGAGGTTGATGCATTTCTCTTGTTTTTGTTTCATGCAAATTTTTGATTGTAGAAATTCCTACTAATCACCTCTGTGAGTAAATGTGGTGACATGTGCAGGATAATAGTGAGCATTTTCTACCAATTTTGGGAATTTACAATCAAGGAAGCCGATTCTTTAGCCATCATGCCATCATGGAGGACTTTCCATAACCAACCTATAAACATGAATCTTATTTTTAGCTATATCATAGGATTTCAATGAGATTTAATGAGGATATTATTGGTTGAATTTGGTTCCTATAATCATGGAACATTTTTTAACTAGTTATGTCTATAAATACACCTTCTTGAGAACAATTTCATAGTATTTTTGATAATAATAGTTTTACAATATAATAATCTATCAGTTAGTATTTACTTTCAGTCTCATGCTGAAATATGTCTTGGAACTTATTTGAATTAATATAGTCGATGCCATTTTGAATATCATCTGGTGTTAAGAGTACCTCCATCCCAAGGAAGAGCAAGGGCCCACTTAACCAAGGAAATTAGAGGATTTATGTTTCATGCATGCTCGTTATCTCTAATAAGTTCAAGTTTCAATGCTTTGATTAGAATTTTTATCTGGATATAGTTATCTATTTGAATGCAGTTACTTATTTACGTAATTCACACATATCTCAATTATGCTATTTCAATTCAATATGTGTTATTTCAATTCTGTTATTTCAATTCAATGTGTGTATTTCAATTTGGTGTGTACATTTTGAATTCCATTAGATTATTTTCTTATGTAAATGTTGTTTCAATTATTTCAAGAGATTACCTATATTTCATTTTAGTAGTTTAGCATTGCATTTCATTTTCGTGGATTAGAGGAGGAAATAAGGAAAACACACCAACCAAAAACCCCCAAAAAGAACCACCAAGACAACTGAGTTGTATAACACTTCATTGCCTACATCCTAGGACACACATCCTTGGTTTTATAATGACACTGGTAGTTGAATATGTTAGTTAAATGATTTGAGAATACAACGACCCATCAATGATTACTATTTTTAGACAAATATTATGGTGATTTTCTCACAAGGATAAAATTTTGAATATACAAAGAATTGCAGAAAAATCAAATGTAAAGAGTATGGACTCACCGAATGGCATGGATTACAATGAAATGGAGCACCAAAATCAATAGTTGGGAAGGGAAGTAACTTATTTATTTGAGAAATTATAAACTTTGAAAATTCAATTTGCAAAAGCTATGATTAATAAATCTAATTAGTTGGATAAAATTAATAAGTCTGAAATGAAAATAAGAAAAATAAAACAGAGACTTTT
The DNA here is from genome assembly GCA_018340775.1 of Taxus wallichiana var. yunnanensis. NCBI lineage: Eukaryota > Viridiplantae > Streptophyta > Pinopsida > Cupressales > Taxaceae > Taxus > Taxus wallichiana. The sequence continues at coordinate 137,566,307 of CM031239.1, read as the reverse complement.
TTTATGATGATTCTATTTATAATAAAGAAAATGAATCTTCTAATTCTTCTAGTTCTTCTGATTCTTCTGATAATAAGAAAGAAAGTTCAAGTAAGAATTCTAAAGACATACAAAACTTTGCTAGAAAAATAAAATTTCCTGAATATGCTGGGGAAGTAGGAACATGGGAACAAGCTGAAACTTGGCTATCTAGTTTAGAGAGATATTTTGAATTGCAAAAAACTAATAAGCTAAGAAGGACACAAATAACCTCTTATCAATTGAAAAATGTTGCCTTAATTGGTGGGAAGACACATTAAGATCTGAAAAACTTAAAGCTCATAAGTTTTCATGGAGTAAATTTAAGTTGTTCAAGAAAAAGTATTTGTCTGATCATTTCTTACAACAAAAGCAAAATGAATTCTTTGATCTAAAGAAATGTCTAATTTTTTTAACAAGTATAAATAAGATTTTGGTAATTTAAATAGATTTGTTCCTTTCATTTCTAGAACATACACAATTTTCATATTTATAAATATTTTAAGAGAATAATAAAAAGCTAGTGTGTGGTGTGGAAAACCTACTTTAGTAGATGAGGCTACCAAAATTATAGAACAATTTGAAAAATATAAGATTGTAGTTCATCAAAAGAAAGAAGACTATAAGAAAAAGAATTCTAATTTCCATTTTAAGGATAGAAAAAGACCATTTAGTGAAACTGTTAAGTGTAAAAATACTCAAATTAGAAATAAACAAGAACATGTTAAATCTAAACTAGAAGAAGTCAAATGTTGGAATTGTGGAGATAACCACTTTGTTAGGGGTTTTCCTCAAAGAAATAAAAGTTGGGATAAGAATAATAATCATAAAATTGATGATAGATTTAAAAAGGTAATCAAAATATGAAATTTTATGTTGTTGTTGATATAGGTACAATGCATAAGCAAGTGTCTTTGATTGAAGTAAAAGGGTTTATTAAAAATGAAACCCTTGTTTTCTTGATTGATTATGGTAGTAGTCATAGTTTTATATCTCCTAACTTAGTTAAAAAATTGAATTTATTTTCCAGAAAAATTGAACCAGTAGCTGTAGAAATGGTTGATGGAAGAATAATAAGGCAAACATGAGCTTTGGTAGAAGACTTATATTTTCAAATAGATAATATTGTATCTAGTGAATCTTTTCATGTGTTGAACTTAGGTCAATATGATGCCATTTTAGGAATGACATGGTTAGAAAAGAACCATGCTCTCATTAACTGTGAAAATAAACAAGTTTGTATTCAAGATCAATATGCAAATACTCATATTTTGCAAGGAACAAAAAGACAACTAAATTTGAAAACTATTTCTATTGTTCAACTTAAAATAATTATTAAAGAAAAATGTAAAGTTTTTGTGTTGTAATTACTCAAAATGATAAGATTACAGTAGATATTGATGTTCAACTCATAGTCCAAGAATTTATGGATGTTTTCCTCCGATGTTGAAGAATTACCACCTAGAAGATATGTAGAACATGTTATTGATCTTATTCCTAGAGCTGAACCAGTATCAAAAGAACCTTATAGACAGTCTATACCTAAATTACCTGAGTTAAAAATATAATTGACTGAATTATTAAAGAAGAGAAAAATTAGACCTAGTGTCTCCCCTTAGGGTGCAGAGTCATATTTAAAAAAGAAAGATGGTACTATGAGATTGTGTATTGATTATAGACAATTAAATAAGATAAATATTAAGAACAAATACCCTTTGCCTAGAATTGATGATTTATTATATCAATTGAATGGTGTTAAGTTTTTTTCTAAAATTGATTTCCATTCTAGATACCATCAAATTAGAAAAAGGATGTTGATATTACAAAGAATTCTTTTAGGACTAGATATGGTCATTATGAATTTGTTGTTATGCCTTTTGAATTAACAAATGCTCTAGCCACATTCATGACCTTGATGCATGATGTTTTCAGACATTTTCTAGATGTATTTGTGATTATATTTCTAGATGATATCTTGATTTATTCTAAAAATGAAGAAGAACATGAGAAGCATGTTAGGTTAGTGCTTGAAACTTTAAGAAAACATCAGTTGTATGGTAAGCTAAGTAAATGTGAGTTCTTTAAAACTAAAGTCTCCTATTTGGGTCATATTATCTCTGAAAAAGGAATTGCACCAAATCCTTCTAAAGTAAAAGTAGTACAAGATTGGGATACACCCAAAGATGTATAAGAAATAAGAAGTTTTCATGGTTTGTGTAGTTTTTATAGAAGATTTATTAAGAACTATTCTAAAATAGCTACTCCTCTGATAAACTCAAAAAAGATAAATAACTCATATCATTGTTTTGAGGAATGTGAAATTTCTTTTGATAAATTGAGGAATGTGAAATTTATTCCTAATTTTTCTAAGCCTTTTATTGTTACTATTGATGCTTGTGGTTTTGGTATTGGTTGTGTATTAATGCAAGATGGTAGAGTTGTATGTTTTGGGTCTAGAAAATTGCTTCCTACTGAAAATAATTATCCTACTCATGATTTGGAATTGTTAGGGATAATTCATGCTTTGAAAATTTGGATACATTTTTTTGAGTGGCAAATTTAACTTGAAAAATTGATCATAGAGGTTTGCAGTATATTTTTACTCAACCCTTGTCACATCCCACTTTTTCATTATGTTTTTGAGGAAAAATGAGTTATGGTTTAATAAATTCTTGTGAGAGCAAGCTGACGTGTGTTGATGTGAGGTTGCATATGCATTTATACATACACACATACTTCCACAAGGAATTATGTACGTATGCGTAGGTGCATATCCAATGTTGTACCTGCACTCATCACCTTGCAATCACAAACTATTTATTGAGTCATAACTCATTCTTGTTGTTCTTATCTAGTATGATTGTTCTTCATCTCGTTGTATGTGAATGAATTATAACAATGATATACCTATTTGGTTATTGTGCCTATAATAGTTATTGAGGTGAACCTTGTTATGTTATGCATTATGAGTTATTAACTTGGATGAATGATTCAATATTTTGAGTACCTCGTTTGGTTGTTGTAACTATTGTTAGAAAACTTGTACATCAATTTTTGGAATTCATGAACAAAAATTAAGATGGATTTATACTTAGTTGTAAAGTATTATCTCTCGAATTGGAAATAAGGATTATATATTGTAAGGGATTGATACAAGTTTGCAATGTATTATTCATTATAAGGAAATAATGATAAAAGATATAAGATGCTAACTTTGCTTGATATGCTCACGAGACACTAATTTACAAAGTGACAAGATGGACTTGTGTAAAGCACTAGTTTCATCAAGGTAAAGGCTAAATTGGCATAATGACATTCTTATTAACAAGATTTAAGGGATATAATATTGTATGGTCAAGACAATAGTTATGGAAATTGTTTTTAAATTGGATTAAGTCAAACTTTATTGACTTTGGGAAAATGAATTAGAAGGTATGATATCGTTTATAAAATGGTCTTTGAGCAACCATATGGCTTGAATCATTGTTTAAAATATTTAAATTTTGTTGGATGAGTTTATTAGATTATAGTCCCAAGCTAATTTTTATGTTTTATTAGAAAGGCTAATAATTGAGTTTTAGCCGAAAAGACCCATTCAAGTAAATATGGATTACATCAAATTAGATCTTAGCTAAACTTGAATTGCAATGACATAGAGGCTTGTATATATAATTGATGGTTTGCAAATAAATAGTAAAATTGTATTTGAATAGGTTATTATTTATTCGGGTATGATCACTACCATATTTTCTTGCTTCATATTATTTAATAATGAGATGGACCTAAACCATGTTTGAGACCCATGAATTATTAATATTTTAATGGGGATGGTTATCACTGTGAGAGTGATTTTGGGTTCATTTAGTTTGATTCCCAAGTTACAATAATTGTAGATTTTTGTATCGATCGATTGACCAAGAAAATGGAAGGGATTAATTATTGCTTGATAATTACAAACTGGTCATTAAGTTGACCCATCCATAGTTTAAAGGTGAAGACATTTTTCTAAACTTAGACTAGTTGTTAGAACTCCATTAAGCCTAAATTGGCGGGAGGAAGTAATGTCGGTCGTTGGTATCTTGGCCACTACGCACCACCTACCATATTCAATGAGTATTAATGCATGTAAAATGGTGGGGAATAATGAAGCTTCTCCAAAAAGAAATGAATCATGTAATTCGAGGGGGTTGATTTTTAAGTTTTTCAATTTCAACTTGAGCTCACTCTCTTCAAACTCCCCTTCTAAAATAATCTATGCATGAATTTTTATTGGCATGAATGGTTGTGATATTATGTAATGAAGGTTTTGGGTTGAATATTTTTTTGTGGACTAGGAAATCTTCTCTAAGAGAGCCGTTGGATTGTTGATTTGATTTGCATAATAGAAAAAGTTTCAGAATCTTATACTAATTTTTAGGCATGTAATCCTTAGCCAAATTTTTTGCTCTTGTTTGAAATATAGAATACTATCTGGTTATTTCATTTTGGTAGAAATATGTGACTTCAAATGGTCATGTGCTAATGGATTCGAGTGGGAAATAGAAATAGTGTTTTAATATGTGAATGGGTATGTGAAACTCTATTTATGCCTAGTCACATCGAACTAGGTGATGATTTATTTTGAATCTTGGGTTATGCATGGTTTTACTTCTACTCTTTTATTATTTCGTTAGGAATTATTAAAATGATTTATGAGTGTTATCTTTATGCTGGTTGTAAAATTATATGTGCTCTTTTTATCAATATTTTCATATTTTATTGGGTTATACACCTATCTGGGTTCTTGAATATTTACCATCAAATTTTGTTGATATTAGAGTTATTGTATTTGGGTTTTGGGTTTAAGGGATATTCTTAACTATTCTTTAGCACATCTTTTGCGTAGATCTGTTATGGATCCATGATACTTTCCTTAAGCCAGGATATGGCTTAAAGCCTTTGATTTTAGCTAGATGTATATCCTCTTTTAAGATCCCAAATAGGATAGGTTGTGAAGGGCACACATCTTTGTGGATGACTACCAAGTAGTAAGGTGAGTGACCGACATTGGTCTATTGGGATGGAGCTTAACATGTTTGATATGGGGGTCATCTCATTAGAGTATCTTTATAATTGTTGAGGCTACATTGGTAGCATCATGGTTTATCAAAACAATTAAGTCATTTGTGAAATGATCATGTTTTCTAATGGGTTTCAAAAATCTATAGTCCCGGGTATAGGCGGTTATTCGAAGGGATTGTTGTTTTAATGTCACCTAGACCCTTATGTATGTTTTACTATTACCTCCTTATTTAAACTAGAGAGAGTAATAAGGTATTTTGGGTAATGATATCAATAGTATGGGTTGTGGAGAAGGATGATATATTTCTTAGTCGTTTAATTTAATTAATTAACTCATATCTTCTTTCCATGACTAAGGCCTACTATGCAAATTTCATGATCATTTCCTTTAGGAAGATGGTATTGATTTTGAGCCATTTTCAATGAATTTTTAGCTGATTAGTATTATCTACTTGATGAAATAGGATGCAAACGATTAACTTGGTTAGCTATAATACTATTCGGATAGGAAGTAAAAAGTAAAAATAGGCTACCTTACCTTCCTTTTATGGTTCTTTAAGTTGTCTGTTATGACATCATGAAATAAATCTCTTTTTCCAACTTTGAGTATATATGGCATGTTGAAAATCATAAGATGATGTTGAAATATGTTCATGAATTAAAATTTATTAATATTCCTCTTATGGAAAAGTAGCAAGGTGTTGTTATAATAGCATATACTTAAACATATATGTTGGGTTTGTTCACGACAAAGAATATTAAAGATGTCTTTGTGATATTTGAATTACGATATTATTGTTAAAAAAATATCCCTACAATTATTTAATTGTTTCATAACAATAAGATGTGATATATTTATTATGGAATATTAGCTTGTTGTTGAGAATACTATGTAGAATTGAAAATTTGTCCCATAGGTTTATTGTTGATTATGAGCATGAGTTGGAGACATTTATGTTGTTATCCCTATGTGATAATGTCTTGACTTTTGTTGTTGGAAAATGAGATTTCTTGATAGTATTTTACCTTGATAGATTTGTATGGGTAATTACCTCATTGGATAATGGTAATTGTTTTAGTATTAAATTGATTTTTCTTATGTCATTGATTTATTGCTTGCTGAAAGAATAAAGGTTAAATAACCTTTTTTTTCACGCTAAAGAAACATGGTATGTGTAATGGATTCATGCTATTTTGGTTGGAACCTGACCATGTACATTCTTGTACTTCAACATTTTCATATTATAGGATAAAAATTAATGCGAAAATAATAGAAGGATGGATAAGGAATAATTTTTTATGTTGTTATGAATTGTGAAATATCATGAATGTAATATGTTTGATTGACATTGATTGATTGAGGAATATCATAATTATATTTTTATTGTTAAAATCGAAAGAAATTTATTCACATGATGTAAGAAAGGAAAATATAATCTGTTGTGCTTATTTTTGTTGTAATATTGATGTGTACTTTTAACGAGGTTTTTAACCTCCATGATATAAATATATGTCATTTTTACAACATACTTGTGCTTATATTAAGGGTTATGCATCCGAATTTATGACATCTTGTACTTGCAGAATTGTATGTATAATTTTATATATGTTTTCGTGTGATTGAATAATTAATGTATGTAGGATCAGACATTAATGCACGACCAAAAAAATTATATTGTTAAGATGCATTGTAAATAATTTAATCTAACAACATGCTTAATTATAATTTGAAAGATACATGAACAATGATTAATCATATGTTTAATGATTAATCACATAATTATGTCAACAACCTATTATTGTGAAACGAAATAAATAGTCATAATGAATGACATCTCGCTACCGAATCATGATAATTAAAAATGATGCTTAATAAACTACATGTACTTATAGGAATAATTATTAATGATATACTCAAGATCGATGGATATCATAAGAATTATCTATTGACATAGATAACGAGGATGATATAGCCGATTGATATGATATAAATAGGTTTTCATCCTTCAACAACAACGACATGTAATCACATGGTTAAATATCATTGTCATAAGATTAAATTACGATGGTATGAAATGAAGTAAAAAGGTACTTTGAGATCACTTGAATATGGTACGGATGTACTTATTTGTCTTAGTAAAATAAATCAACCTAGTAACTAATAATGGTTATTGGTGATTGATTAAGTTAATAGCCAATGAACTTAATAAGTAAACAATGGAAAGGAATCCAGATAACTGAATAAAGTGGTATGGTGAAAAAACAAGTTTTTGATGATGAATGCATCCTCATGAAACTAATCATGGAAAACATGTCTCTAAAAATTTGGCCGAAGTAGTGTAAGATGTTTATTACACTGTAAAATTTACCGCATTCTATACCTAGGTGTGGGATACCAGATGGAATTTGATGGACTGAATTTCAAGTAAACACTTATGGGTATGAGATACCAAATGGGATTCCATGAACTAAATTTCAGGTAAACACTTAAGTACTACACTTGAACATTCATACCTATTAAAAGTTAACCAATTATGTACTTTGTATACACACTCATTGAGAGTGAGTTATAGAGGATCAAGGAGATCTAATTGACCCATACAACTTCACATAGTTATGATGTTATCATAAGGATTCTAAACATTAATTAAATATGGATTAATCGATATAGGATATTAATCATTAAAGTCATTAAGATAATTAACTAATGCTGGAATAATTCAATAGTTGCTATAAATTATGTTACGCATTTCACCGTGAGATAACTTAAGGGATTTGTAAATCTTTTATGCTGCAATTTAATTATTGCATGTTAAATTCATTGAAGGAATTAACAAAGTATTTAATGAGTTGTATAAAAATGTTCCTAGTTGAGAAGCGTAATAAAGAGGTGTTACATTTTGGTATCAGAGTTGAAGGTTGCAACTCTTGGACTAATTAGGTCCTTACGCTAACTGAATATTTTAATTTGTTAACTAAAAATAATGGATATGTGAAGGATGAACCATGGAGAATGAACCGTTCCTTATTATGTTTTAGGTTTGGTGGTAAAAAAGTTAGAGAAAAATCTAACAATCCTTCATGACACATGAAACTGAAAAGTTTCTTGGAGTAGCTATTGAGTGTGAAAATGATTAGCCAAGGTAAACAAATTGAACTAATTTATAACAACTAGCAAGGAGATTGTTTGATTGTTGAACTATCTTGATGACATATTTTAGAATTTTAAATCTGATTGGAAACTAAACCAAAAATGGGTAGATGAAGTAGAAAACGTGGAATGTTTATTGTGGAAGTAGTGTTCAAAAAATCCAAAAGGATAGAATAGAATATGCAGTCAAATTCCAACTCATAATATGAGAATATAACAAGAGCATTAGCTCTTCTTCACCTAAAACTTTAGGAAAAAGTGGTGGAAACAATATGGCAGAAAATGTGGACTGCAGCTGTAATGAAAATAATAAGAAAGAACTTGTTGTAATTTCTAGCAAGAAGCAAATCAATGCTGCAAAGTGGATAACAAGCTAAGAATAAGGAACAAGTTTCCTAATGTGATATCAGGGTAAGTTAAGTAGAACATTATGTTGTTGTTTTAAAATTTGATATTCATATATTTGAATTAATTGTATTATGTGATTAGCTGAAAATAGAAATTGAAATCTAATTTTTCCTTACCATATGAAATACAACTTTTTTAAATGGTAAACCTTTTTTTGTTAATACAACAAGGACATTGTTTAAACTTCAACATGGAAATTGGAGTTAAAGGTGAGTTCCTTAAAAGACTTATGACATAATGAATAATATAGATTGTTATGAAGTAAATCAATGGGATATTGGTTTGGGAACCAAATAAATGCCTTGGAGGTATAAAAATATAACAAGCATATGTGGCATAGAAAGGAACTTTCTCTTAGAAATGTAAGACTGATTTTAAATTTGGAAATGAGATTTTACCGCAAGTTGTATTTGAGTATTTAGGGAACAAACTAATGACAATGTAATCATTAATTATCATAGGATAACTAATCAAAAAGTTGTTATCTGATTTGAAAAGGTAGGTTTCATAGTTGTTTCATGGATAAGTATCCTTCCCTAGTATCCTGATTTAAAACAATAAAATATTTATGGGATGAGGATAGATGAAGGTTTTATGCTTATCCATCGTATGCTTGTAAACATGTGGATTTATGTACTAGTTTTCATTTTTTTACAAGTGTTTGGATCTAAGAACAAATGTGGTTATTAATGGGGATCTTCCATGTCGCATTTGTAGTGCCCACATTTTTATAGCTCCAAAGTTATATGTTGGTTCCTTTATTCCTAGACATTTTGTGATTGAGACTCTTATAGACTTTGGACATTTTACTATGATATTTTATCCTCATGGATATTATGTCATTTTGAGCGTAGCACCAATTGGATTAGATTCGTATACTGATATATTTCTTATGATGTTGATGACACTAACAGGGTTATATGATAGACTTATTGGTTAGATGTTAGTCTCTTGTGGTTGATTTGATTAATGATATAGTGTTTTGGATTTAATGATGGTAATTTTCATGCTAACCTAAGTGTATGTCATTGCAATTTTATTTGTGGATGATTCATGGCAAACTATGTGGATAATTGTATGCATTGCACTATCAATTGTAAATTATGTTCAGACATTATAAGTTTGATTGATATTGTGATGTATAGATGATGTTTATTATATTGGATAGATGCGGTTAATGTGTGCAATGAGTGTGTAGGTGACAGGTATAGGAGAGCATGGGTTTCAGGGCAGCTACGCAATTGTGCACAAGCGGCCCATGGGCTGAGTCCTAACCATGCTAAATGTTTGAGGCCTTAGATTAGATGTATTTAATTGGGCACCATGGGTGAACCCCTCAATTGTAATGTAATATTGTTTTGTAAAATTAATTAGGTTTAGGGTGTGTTTTATTAAGTAAACTAGCTTAGGGGTTTAATGATCTTATCTTAAGTTAAGTGTTGGTTTTGGGAAGTGTGTGTGTTGGTAGAAGGGATTGGGGACCACATGTGAACCTTGGGTGGACCCCACACCCTCTACCCTTGTGCCCAAGCATGCCAAACCCGAAATTGGGTTATTTTGGGTATTTTTAGGGACCCCTTTTTAGTTTGGGGGTTCCCTTAGCATGAAAATGGGCCCTTGGACCCTACCTAATAGGTAGGGGGGCCTATTTCCAAGGTTTTGAGGGAGTTTCCCTCCCATTTTTCCCTCTTTAGTTACCATCCATGTAACATGGTTGGGTTGTGTGAAATTGTTAAAAGTTGCTCCACTTTGTTTATTTTAGTTTTTGGTATTTTGGGTGAAAAGGGATAAAAGGTGAGTTTACTCTTACTTATTTAGTTTTTGGAATCTTTGACTCTTGAGAGGGGAGGGGGTGACACTTGTCACTTTCCCATTGGTGAGGAAACTTTTGAGATCCTCTTCTTATTCTTCCTCATGTGGAAGGAATGGGTCTTCTTGGTTCATTTTTTTGGAGCACTTGGAGAATTTTGGGAGCTTGGAGGTGAGCTTAGACAAGGGGAAAAGCTTAGAGTCTTGGAAATCATTATAAAGGTAGGATACTTAACCTTATTCTTCTTAGTTGTGCTTATCTTGTATGTATGCTTGATCAGTGAAATAATGTGTGTGAAATAATGTGTTGAGAAGTGTATGATGAATGTAGTTGTTGTCTGTTCTTGTTGTTTTCTTTGTTTTCTCTCCACCATCATTTGGATTGATGGTTTTTGGAGAATGTAGGGGAAGAGAGAGGGATTTCCCTCTCAAACCTCATGGTTGTTGGTCAAGCCATGAAGGTCCCTTCTCATCCCCTCATATGGTTTGAGGTGGAAGAAAGGTTCATATGGCTTGAAACTTTCCCCATTCTTGGTGAGGAAACCCTTTTGGGTTTGAAAATCCTCCCAAGAAGGATTTCTATAGCATAAAGGAGGAATAAGGAGGATGAATGATTAGGAGGTATAAGGAGTTTTGTATATATGTATTTGTTGGTGCTCCTATGGTTGGACACCTTGATTTGGGCATCCTACTTCCTCTCTTCCCCCTTGTGAGGTTGACCTTGTTCTCCTCATATTGTTGTTTTCATTGTATAGTAGGTCTAAGTGGTTGAATGGTCTTATGTTTTTCTTGTTGTGTGTTTAATCCCCATTTTACTTGTGCACATTGTGGAAGCTAGTTCCTCTCTCCCATGGGCTTGGGGGAGGCTAGCATGACTTCCAACCATGGAAAGGCATGTGATGATGCCTATTGGTTGGGTGGTAAACAAGCCATGTTCTCTTGGAGTTGGATTCTTGTAGGAGTATTGGAGTTGGAGCTCAAGTTGGAGATAGTAGAGCCTCTTGCCATCTTGGTCTTTCTCATCTTTGGAGGACATTGCCTTCACTTTGTAAATAAATGTGGCTTTGTAAAGTGTCATACTTTTGTAAAGATCCATTTTTTTGTACTTATTGTTTCTTGAAAACATTGGTCATTACTAAGAAAGTTTTTATTTTATTGTTGCTAGAATCTTGTAATATTATCATTTGAGATCAAAATGAAACCATGAACTTTTTACTTCAATGTCTCTTGTTGGAAGGTGTTGTTTTGTTTAGAAATCTACTCAATATATAGTTATGCAATATACACTTGAAAACTTGAAATATTTAGTTGTGCATTGCATATAAAATCTGAAAATTTAGTGTGCTTGCATTTGAAAAAAAAATTATGGCATTACAGTCTTAGACTGTACCTCACCATTTAAGTGAGAACTACCTTTGTAGGAAGAATTTGTTCCGTTTTGAGAAAACTCTGTTAAAATGATTAGGACCATGAGTTAAGTATTGAATCCTTGCATTTAAAATATTTTACTCCTTAAATAGTGGACATAGTTGGAGTTTCATACCATTATGTATCACCTTTATAACTTGGGTTGGGGATAGCGGGGTTGTATAAATCAGTTGAGATTTCCCTAGTGAAATTTGTGCTTGTTAGGAAGGGTTGGGATGTTCTAATAGTCTTTCCTCCATAGAAGAAGAGGATCTATTTTCTTCATTTACTTGTGTCTTCTTAGGAAAAATATTTTATGGCCTATTTTCTATGGGGGCAATAGAAATCAGCTGTAGAGGGGTCCTGTGAGAGAACATTGGGATCACTCATTTTGACTCAAAATGAACTAGTTAAGGAAGTTATCGTATAAGTTTATGAAGATAAAAATGATTTGTTCTATAGATGTTCTAGTATATCTATTGAACATTTTCCTAACCAAGGATGATTCAAAGAATTGTGCTCAGGTACGTAAATCTAATATGTAAGACTTTGGCTTGGTTGGGATTACTGGATATTGAAAAGGCATTGTTTAATGATGAGTGTGGTTCGATTGTCCAGATTGGTGATCCTTTTGATAAAGTGGTTGATGATGTTGGCATACTTAAGTATTAAGATCAATATCTACTTGGGAATAAACCATGAATTTTATCCATGTACTTATGCATTTTATATTAATTAACGTACCATTAGGAAATGGAAGAAAATTAGGATCAACTAACAGGGGGAGATGACTTAATAAATATAAAATCCCCTAGGATTTGAACGTTGTTATCAAGTGATGTTTGTCTTGGGTAATAAATTATTATGAAGATGTTTGTATGAGATCATTGTTATTTTTATAAAATGATTTCAGAACTATATTGATTTCAATATAGTAAGGATGTTTGATCCTTCAAAATTTAATGAGAAATGATTTTATTTTGGAAGAATTGAATGCATCATTCACATGATGTTATTAATTAAGAATTACTTAGTCAGAATAACAGAATGAATGACTATAGTTATTCAGAGGTAAGGATCACCTCATGATATTTATGATCATTGATTTAAAATTGAATAAAAGTTTGACCGGTTGAAGTAGGTATGAATAAACTACTTATAAGAGGTGGAAATAATCAAGTATACTTGTTTAAGGATACATTGTTTCAAAAAAATGTGGTATGGAAAGTGGTGAAAATTGTTCACTTGGAAATTTCATTTCTTATGTTGATAATAAAATGTAGTATGGAAAGTGGCAAAAATTGTTCAAGTGGAAATTACACTTGTACTAAAGGTTCCAGATCCCATTCAAAACTCCTCTAGGGAAACGGACTTCTTTAGGCAAGGGGTTGGGTGGAAGGCTTCTGTAAAATAATGTGGATATTGCTTCAAACTAGAAAATTGAAGAACATAAATAGAACTATGCTCTCCAACACATGGAACTTTTTGTCATAACGTATGACTTGTAATACTTAAGGTAATGTCTGTTGGGAAATCTTATAGGAAAATTAGAAACCACTAATTAGGGCTGGAAATTATCGTCACTTAGTCAGATCTAGATGCAAGATAGCATGGTCGGTTAGAGATCTATCCCAATATGAGATGAAAATGTTAACTTCCTAAAGAAAAGGATTGTTAAGAGTGAAAAAGAAAAGAAGTCTTATTATACATAAAGAGTATAAGTACTTGTAGATAGGGATCAGGAAATATAAATCGAAAGGAACAATTTAAATGATTTGAGTAATCATTGGCAATGAATTTAGGATGAAGATATCCAAAAGATGAAAACCATAGATGTATTTGGGTAAAACTAGCTGGAAAAAGGATCATTGCTAGTGTATTTCAAATAAAATGGGCAATTGCACAAGGCAAAATCTAAAAAGACCAGTGTAAGAATGAAATAACATAGTTTTGGAAGATAGGATGAGGTTAAAAATAATGTTTTCCTTGTTTGTTTCTGTGATAAATAACTTGTTTTAGACTTTTTATTAAGTATATTAAATAATATTACATGAAATGAATGGTTGTAATGACAAAAACTATGCCATATTTTTTTCTTTGTGTGATAGTTTAGCTAGTTGAAAGGTTGTTGTAGCCAATAAATTTGAATGTTAGATCTGAAAAATTGTAAGTTTCATGGAAAATGATGATTTTACTCCTTAGTTATAGTGTACAATTATGTGTTTGAGTATTTCGATTGTGATTAACAAATAAAAATCATCGGGACTATGATTCATTAAGCGGGTAAGTATGTCACATCCTACTTTTTTCAACTTTTTCGAGGAAAACATGATTTATGGTTTAATAAATGCCTGAGAGTAAGATAACGTGTGCTGATGTGAGGCCAAGCTTACATGTGTTGATGTGAGGCTGCATATACAATTATACATATGCACATAATTCGCAAGGAAGTATGTACATATGCATAGGTATATATCTAACATTGTACCTACACTCGTCACCTTGTGATTGTAAACTATTTATTGAGTCACAAATCATTCTTTTTGTGCTTATTAGCATGATTTTTCTTCATCTCTTTATATGTGAATGAATTTTAACAAAGTGATATACATGTCTAGTTGTTGTACATGTAATAGTTATTGAAGTGCACCTTGTTATGTTATCCATTATGAGTTATTAACTTAGTTGAATGATTTTACACATACAACCTACGCAAGAATTCTTGTTGAGGTTGATACTTCAAAGGATCTCCCATCTCACATAGAGCTTAAAGTGCAAAATCACACTTGGACTCAGCCTTTGGACTATGAAGGCCTACCTTTTAGATGTAGGAGATGTTTCTCTTTGGGACATTCTGCCACCAATTACAAGATGGTAAAACGAAAAATGAGAATGCTAACTGGTGGAAAACGCCCTCCCAGAACATCTGGTATTTGAACCTAAGGGCACCCCTATTACTGATACTAAGGAGGAAGACATGATGGAAATGGTCCCTGAAACCCCCATAGAGAGATCACAGATCGTGAAAACAAGGAATCATTTGGGGTGGTAGTTGAGGGGGTTGGATTATGCATTGAACCAATGGCATCTATAGCGGCTAAGGAGAATCCCATTCCTTGTTCAAATAGTCACCAATAACACATCTTGAGGTTTTTATTCCTCTACAAAAGGCTTCTGAGGAATGGATTATGGTTTGGAAAAAGAAGACAGTTGCTCACACAGAAAATAGTTGTTAAGTAACTGTTTTATTGTTGTATTTTTGTTGTTCTGTTGTGGGTTGATGATGGTTTTAGTACTTTTCATGGCAGAATTTTTTTCTGCTTTTGGTTTTTTTGTGCAAAATATGGATTTTGATCACTTTTTATTTTGGTTCAACTATGAAATTTGGCTTTTGAGCCTTTCTGTACAAGGGTATGGTCCCTTTCAAAAAACTATTTGCCAATAATAAAAAAACTCTTTGAATGATTCAAGATTTTGAGTACCCCATTTGGTTTGTCAGAATATTGTTAGAAAAATTGTACAATAGTTGGTGGAATTCATGAATGGAAATTAAGATGGATTTATACTCAACTATAAATTACTATCTCGAATTAGAACTAATGATTTTATATATTAAGGGATTGATATAAGTTTGCAATGTATTATTAATTATTCGGAAATAATGATAAAACATATGAGTTGTTGACTTTCCTTAATATGATGACAGATCACCGATTTACATCGATAATATGGCCTTCGGGTAAATAATTGGTTCCATCAAGGTAAAGGCTAAGTTGGTATAATTACATTCTTATCAAAGCAAGATTTAAGGGATATAATATTGGATGGCCAAGACCATAGTTATGGAAATTTTTATTTAAATTAGATTAAGTCAAAATCAATTGACTTTGGGAAAATGTATTATAAGGTATGATATCATTTATAAAATTCTATTTGACCAACCGTATGACTTGGATCATTGTTTGAAATATTTAAATGTTGCATGTTAAGTTTATTGGATCCTAGTCCCAAGCCATTTTTTGTGTTTTACTGGAAGGGCTAATAATTGATTTTGGCTTAAACGAACCATTCAAGTAAATATGGATTACATCAAATTAGATCTTAGTTGAACTTGAATTCGCAATGGAAAAGAGGCTTGTATATATAATTGATGGTTTGTAAAATAAATAGTAAACTTGTATTTTTATAGGTTATTATTTATTGTGGGTATGATCCCTACCATATTTTTTGGCTTCCAATTATTTAATAATGAGATGGACTTAAACCATGTTTGAGACCCATGAATTATTAATATTTTAATGGGGAGGGTTAGCGCCCGTGAAAGTGATTTTGGGTTCATTTAGTTTAATCCTCGAGTTACAATAATTATAGATTATTCCATCGATCGACTGACCAAGAAAAGGAAAGGGATTAATTATTGTTTAAAATTTACAAATTGTTCGTTGAATCAACCCATGCATAGTTTAAAGGTGAAGACATTGTTGCTAAACTTAGACTATTTTTGGAACTTTACTAAGCCTAAATTGGTGGGGGAAGTAAATTTGGTGGTAGGTAGCTTGGACAAGTATGTGGAACCTACCATATTCAATGAGAATTAATGCATGTTCAATATTGGGGAATACTAAAGCTTCTCCAAGAAGAAATGAATCATGCAATTTGAGGGGGGGGGTTTCATTTTTAAGTTTTTCAATTTCAACTTGAGCTCACTCTCTTTTGAACTTCCCTTCGAAATAATCTATGTATGAATTTTTGTGGGCATGAGTGGCTATAATATTATGTATGAATTTTTGAGGGCATGAGTTGAAGATTTTCGTGTGGATCAAGGAAATCTTCTCTAAGTGAGAGCTGGATTGTTGATTTGATTTACATAATATATAAATGTACGAAGCTTATATTTATTTTCAGGTATGTAATCCTTACCCAAATTTATTGCTCTTTTGTGAAATATAGAATAATATATGGTTATTTCCATTTTCTATAAATTTTTGAATTCAGATAGTCGTGTGCAAGTGGATTTGAGTGGGACATATAAATAGAGTTTTAATATGTGAATGGGTATGTGAAATTTTATTTCTTCCGAGTCACATGAGAACTAGATGATGATATTTTGAATATTGGGTTATGTATGGGTTTACTTCTTTTCTTTCTGGTTATTTTGTTAAGAATAATTAGAATGATTTGTGATTTTTATCTTATGTTAGTTGTGAAATTTTGTGTGCTCCGTGTATTAATATTTTGAGCTTTTATTGGGTTATACACCTATTTGGGTTCTTGAATATTTACTAGAAAAGGTTGTTGATATTAGAGTTATTGTATTTCATTCAAATGGATATTCTTAACTGTTCTTTAGCACATATTTTGTGCAGATCTGTTATGGATCCGTGATACTTTCCTTAAGCCTTGTCATGGCTTAAAGCGTTTTATTTTAGCTAGATTTATCTCCTCTTTTAAGATCCCAAAGCATGGATAGGTGCGTGAAGGGCACACATCCTTGTGGACAATCACCATGTAGTAAGGGGAGTACGTATGTTTGGATCTGAAATCTTAACAAGCTTGATATGGGTACCTTATTATAATTTTTGAGGCTATTTTGGTAGTGTCACGGTTTATCCAAAATAATTAAGTCATTCGTGAATTGATCATGTTTTCCAATGGTTTTCAAAAATGCTACAGTACCGGGTAAGGTATTATTGTTTTAATCTCACCTAGATCCTTCTATATGTTTAAACCAGAGAGAGGAATAAGTTAGTTTGGGTAATGATATCAATGGTATGGGTTGTGGAGAAGGATGTTATATTATTTATTTGTTTAAGTTAATTAATTAGCTAATATCTTCTTTCCATGACTATTTCATGACCGTTGCCTCTCTATTCAATGAACTTGTAGCTGAGTAATATTATATACTTGATGATAACTTGGTTATTTGTAATACTATTCGGCTTGGAAGTAAAAAGGACAAAGACACTAGTTTACCTTCCTTTTATGGTGCTTTAAGTTGTCTATTATGACATCGTCGTGAAATAAATCTGAATTTTCCAACTTTGAGTATATGGCATGTTGAAAATGATAAGATGATGTTGAAATATGTTCATGAATTAAAATTTATTAATATTCCTTTTATGGAAAAGTAGCAAGGTGTTGTTATAATAACATATACTTAAATATATATGTTGGGTGTGTTCACGACAACGATTATTAAAGATGTTGTGATATTTGAATTACGATATTATTGTCAAAAATATCCCTACAATTATTTAATTGTATCATAACAATAAGATGTGATATATTTATTATGGAATATTAGCACTCGTTGTTGGGGATACTCCCATAGGTTTATTGTTGATTATGAGCATGGGTTGGAGACATTTATGTTGTCCCTCTGTGCTAATTTCTTGCTAGTATTTTACCTCGGACAAATTTGTATGGGTAATTACCTCATTGGATAGTGGTGATTGTCTTAGTATTAAATTGATTGTCATTGATTTATTGATTCTTTGAAAGAATAAGAGTTAAATAACCCTTTCTTATTTTTTATTTCACACTAAAACAACACACAGATGTGTAATGGATTCATGCTAGTTTGGTTGAACCTGACCATGTACATTATTGTACTTCAACATTTCTAGATTACAAAGTTAAAAAGAAATGCAAAAATATTAGAAGGATGGATAAGGCATAATTGTTGATGTTGTTCTAAATTGTGAAATATCATGAATGTAATATGTTTGATTGACATTGATTGATTGAGGAATATCATAATTATATTTGTATTGTTAAAAGTTAAAGAAATTTATTCGCATGATGTAAGAAAGGAAAATATAAGCATGTTGTGCTTATTTTTTGTTGTAATATTGATGTGTACTTTTAACGAGGTTTTTATCCTCAATGTTATAAATATATGCCATTATTTACAGCGTACTTGTGCTTCTATTAAGGGTTATGAAGCCGAATTTATGACATTTTTCAATGAAGAATTACATGTATAATTTGATATATGTTTTCGTGTGATTGGATAGTTAATGTATGTAAGATCAGACATTAATGCATAACCAAAACAATTATATTGTTAAGATGCATTGTAAATTATTTAATCTAACAACATGCTTAATTATACTTTAAAAGATATATGAACAATGATTAATCATATGTTTAATGATTAATCACATAATTATGTCAGCAACCTATTGTTGTGAGACTAAATATATAGTAATAATTAATGACATCTTACTATCGAATCATGATCATTAACAAATGACATGTAATAAACTAAGTGTACTTAAGGGAATAATTGTTAATGATATACTTAGTGTTGATAGATAACATAAGACTTATTTGTTGACCTAGATAACTAGGATGCTATAATCAGTTGATATGATACAAACAAGTTGTTATCCTTCAACAACAACGACATGTAATAAAATTGTTAAGTATCATCGTTGTAAGATTAAATTATGATAAGATGGAATGAAGTACAAAGGTACTTCGAGATCACTTGAATAAGGTATGGATGTACTCATCTTTGTTATTAAACTAAATCAACCTAGTAACTAATAATGGTTATTGATGATTACCAAAGTGTATAGATTGAGTTAACTTTATAAGTAAACAATGGAAAGGAATCCACATAACTGAATAAAGTGGTATGGTGAAAAGGTAAGTTTCTAATGATGAATGTGTCTTCATGAAATTGAGCATGGAAAGCGTGTCTCTATAACTTTTTCCGAAGTAGTGTAAGCTCTGATTACACTATCAAATTCACTATGTTCTATACCTAGGTGTGGGATATTGGATGGAATTCAATGGACTGAATTTCAAGTAAACACTTAGGGGTGTGAAACTAATCAGGATAGTGCAAAGTGGAAATTTTTCACTTTGCAACAATAGTTGATAATATAAACATTTAAAATCAAATTTTCTCTTGTAAAGAGTTACTCTCTAAAATCAAATTTTATTCGGCTATATTAGTAATATGACCTAGAGCCGCACAAGTTGACTCCAAAAGTTATGGAATGCAAAGTGGGAAGTGGGTAGTAGTGGACCCTGTCTCCAATCATTTCTCAATCTCGACGCCTAAGTAAAAAGGAATGTATCTCCCTCCCCTTCGCATATATATGGAGAGACGGGGTCCGGATGGGATTCATGTACCGAATTTTATTTAGACACTTAAAAACTACAGTTGAAGATCCATACCTATTAAAGGTTAACCAACTGTATACTTTGTATACACACTTGTGGAGAGTGAGTTATGGGGATCAAGGAGATCTAGTTGACCCATAAAACTACACATGGTTATGATGTTATCAGAAGGATTATAAACATTAATTAATGTTGGATTAATCTGATGTAGGCTATTAATCATTAAATCCATCAAGATGATTAACTAATTTGTGAATAATTTAGTAGTTTTTATAAGTGATGTTACTTAATTCAAGATGAGATAGCTTAATGGATTTATAACTCTTGTATTCTGGAATTTAATTATTATATGGTAAATTCAATGAAGGCATTAATCGTATTTAATGAGTTGTACAAAAATTCTAGTTGAGAAGCGTAATAAAGAGGTGTTGCAGCCCTTATTGAATACAAGAAAAAGAATTTGGATGGAATTGTTAAGCTAGTATGATTTTAAAATACAAAGTATGTCCCTATTAAAGAAAATTTGGTTGTTGATGCTTTAAGTATGAAAATAATGTTTGCAAATGCTTTTTATTTAGAAAGAATTCAATTTGATTAAGAAATGAAAGATGTGTTGCCTAATGATAGTTTTTTTAATTGTATTCTAGTTTGAAACATGGAACTTCAAATGTGAATCTAAAAGATAGGACAACTTTGGAGGAAGAGAAGTTGAAGATGGAGAAGTTTCATACGATTCATAATCCTACTGAGACATGATGACTAAGGTGGTCATAAGAGAGAAATTAAATCTATGTTCAACTTTGGTTGGTCTTCATGGATGACCATGAAGGGTTGAAAATTTTTTCTTGAAGGAAAACTAGTCTCCAAGTGGAAGATTGTTATGTTGTGGAACCTGTTTTCATGTGTGAAAGTTTTGAAGATTGTACACTCTCCACATTTTTCTTGTTGGGGTTCGAGGGCGTAGCCCCCGAGAAAAAATGACTCAAAAACATGTTTGATATCTCAAAAAATGTGCTCTTCTCATATGGGCAGGATTTTTGACCCATATGTTTATGAGGCGGTTTTAGTGATGGTTTCAATACCCACAACGTTATAAAACTACTTAAGCAATTACCTATTAATGTAGGGATGAAATATCATTGTACACGTGTGTGAGTTTGAGTGTGAATTCGGGGGATTTTGTTGAGCATATCTCCAAATAGATATGAGTATTGTATTGAGAGAAAGAGGTGGCTTGTAATAAAAATATGACAAAATGATTCTTGGTGGACATAGCCCAAATTGGGTGAACCACATTAAATATTGTCTCTATGTTATCTTCTTTTATTTTTTTACTTTTATTCTATATTTGTGATATTATTCTGCATATTAGATTCTAATATTGTGATTATTTGTGATTTTATTCCACATATTTTATCTCATATTTCCTAACAATTGGTATCATAGCAAGGTTTGGTTTCTATCAAGTGTTGAATCACATGGAAATTTTTAGCTTGAGTGGGAGCTATGGAAAATGATGGAAGATCAAAGGTTGATAAATTCAATAGGAAATATTTTAGTCTTTGGAAGATGTAGATGGAATATTACCTTTATCAGAAGGATATTTATATTCCACTATCTGAGAAAGGGAACAAACCCTCGAGCATGACGGATGTGGGTGGGATTTTCTGGATAGGAAGGAACTTGGAATAATCGGCAATGTCTTGCATCTTCGGTATTATTTAATGTTTCAAAGGAAAAGACTACAAAAGAACTTATGGATGCATTAGGTAAGTTATATGAAAAACCCTTTGCCTATAAAAATATATTTTTAATGAAAAAATGTTTAATATGAATATGTCTAAGAATAGTTCAAGAGTTGAGATCATTTGGATGATTTTAATATATTTGTGAATATGCTAGCTTCACCTACAATAGAATTTGATGAAGAAATTAGGGCTTTATTAATTTTTACTCCCGAGAGTTGGAATACCTCGATAATGGCGGTAAGCAACTCAATTCCAGCTTAACTCAAAGTTGAAGTTTGGGGACATTGTAGGTGTGATTCTAAGCAAGGAAATACAAAGAAAAAGCTTCAAAGAATCTTCTACTTCAGGGAATAATTTGACAAGTGGAAACTAGAGGGAGACAGAAGAATAGAGGAAGCCATGGAAAATCAAAAGATTAAGAAAGCTCAAAATCCAAAAATTAAGTTGGTATGTTGGCACTGTGTAAAGCCGAGGAATGCAAAGAAGAATTGTTGGGAGCTTCGGGAAATAAGAAACAACAGAAGAAAACAAGGAGGTGAATGTGGCAACAGTAATGTATGTCGAATGCCTTGATTCTTTCTTTGCATAATATTATTGCATATTGAATTTTAGATTCATGGGCTTCTTTCTATGCTACTCCACATAGGCATTATTTTGTTGATTATGTTCAAGGGGATTTTGGGAATATTTTTCTTGGTGATGATGAGCCTTACAACATAGTTAGAAAAAAATTTGTTTAGGTTAAGATAAAAATGGGAATACATGGCTATTAAATAATGTTAGACATGTGCCTACATTAAGAAGAAACTTGGTGTCAAGAAGGAAATTGGGAAATGATGGTTTTCTTGTTATATTTACAATAGACTCTTTCAAGGTTACCAAGGGTGCTCTTGTGGTGGCGAGAGGTAATAAGATTGGAACCTTGTATTTAACCACTAGTATTACTAATGCGTGTAATCTTATGGCTTCAAATGTAGATACAACATTGTGGCACTATAGGATTGGTCATATGATCCATACAACCATACAGATCATAAATAAAAATTTACTTAGATTTTCACAAACAGTTTGGATTTTGTGAGAACTGTGTCTATGGGAGATAGAAATGGGTAAAGTTTCTCAAGGTCATACCTACGAAGAAAGAGAGTAAGTTGGAGTTGGTACATTCGATGTGTAGGGATCATCTCAAGTATCATATTTTGGGGGTTCAAATTATTATGTTACTTTTATTGATGATGCGACAAGGAAAGTCCGGGTATATTGTATTATAAATAAATCTTATGTATTTGAAACTTTTGTTAAATAGAAAGATTTGGTAGAGAATGAAATAGGTGTTAAGATAAAATGTATCAGTCGATAATGGAGGTGAGTATTGCAACAATGTGTTTGATGGTTATTGTTATAAGAATGGAATCTGTGGGAAAAATATGGTTCTGGGAACTCCGCAGCAGAATGGGGTTTCAGAAAGTATGAACAAGACAATAATGGAACATGTTAGGAGCATGAGGTTACATGCATGACTTCCTCTTTCTTTTTAGTCAAGAAAGTAAACACATTTGTGTACTTTATAAACAAAGGACCCTCAATTTCCTTAGATGGAGGCATACTCGAAGAGGCTTGGTCTAGTAAGAAGGTTGATTATTCATTTCTTAGAGTCTTTAGATGTGAGGTGTTTTTCCATATTGATAAGGATGATAGGACCAAGCTAGAGGATAAATCAGATAAATATACTTTCATTGGTTATGGTGTGATGACTTTGAATATAAATTTTGGAGTATTAAGGACAAGTAAATCATTCGATATAGGGATGTGGTATTTAATGAGAAAGTTATGTATAAGAAATAGTTGTAGGAAAACATGGAAGAATCCAAAAAATAATACGCAATGGTAGAGGATCTTCCAGATGGGAAAGTTACACATGAATCATTTCAGAACCTACTCAATAGGAAACCCAAAATCCTACATTCAAGAGGTCTTCTAGGGAAATAATAACACTGGAAGTTTTTCTCCTATTTATTATGTATTACTCACTGAAAATGGAGAGATAGAGGGATTTGAATAAGTAATGCAAGTAGATGTCATAAATAAGTGGGAGTAATCCATGAATGAGGAAAACAAGTCTCTCATGGAGAACTAGACTTGGAATTTGGTAAAGCTACCCAAAGGTAAAAGATCATTGCATAAGAAGTGGGTGTATAGAGCTAAAGGGGAAGAAGGAGGTAAGAATAGTTACAAGGCTCGGTTGGTGGTCAAGGGGTTTGCAAAAAAAAAGGGTATAGATTTTGATGATATTTTTTCTCCCGTAGAAAAAATGACTTCTTTTAGAACTGCATTCTTGGAATATTTACAATAGAAGACTTACACTTAGAGAAATTATATGTAAAGGTTGCATTCCTCCATGGTGATTTAGAGAAGAATCTATATATGCACCAGCCGAGGGCTATGAGGTCATAGGTAAAGAGGAGATGGTGTGAAAATCGAAGAAGAGCTTCTTGTATGGCCTAAAACAAGCTCCACGTAAATGGTATAAAAAAATTGATATATTCATGTGAGAGCAAGGTTATATTAGATACCATTTTGACCATTTCATATATACAAATAAATTACAAGATAGCGATTATATTATCCTATGTATGTATGTGGATGACATGTTGGTTGCAAATAAAAACATGCAGAAATAAAAGTACTTAAGAAGTAGCTAAGTGACTCCTTTGATATGAAGGGTTTGGGGGCAGCTAAATAAATCCTTGTTATGAGGATATCTTGGGATAGGAAAGAGCAGTGAAGCTAACTTTATCTCGGGAAGAGTAAATTAAGGTCTTGGAGAAGTTTAATATGCAAGATGCTAATCCGGTTGGGACTCCTTTGGTAGGCCTTTTAAAGTTATCAAAGGAGTTGTGTCCCAAAACAAAGTAGGAGAGAAACCAGATGTACAAGGTACTTTACTCATCAAAGTGGGTAGTAGTTTTATGTATGTCATGGTGTGCACTAGGGCTAATATTTCCCATACAATGGGAGCAATGAGTATATTTATATGTGATCTACGTAAAGATCACCGACAGGAAGTAAAGTGGATCCTTCGGTACTTGAGAGGGACCATGGAAACAGTTTTGTGTTACAAAGGATAGGACACCACTTTGTGTGGTTATGTAGATTCAGATATGAATGTAGATGTAGAAAATAGAAGGATCATGATAGGTTATATTTTCACCGAAGGTGGGACAGTAGTGAGCTAGATTTCAAGACTACAAAATCTTATGGCTTTGTCAACCATAGAGGTTGAGTATATTTCTTCCACAAAGGAAAGAAAAGAGATGATTTGGCTATAGAAATTTCTTGAGGATTTAGGGCATAAGAAGAAGGAAGTGAAGTTACATATTGATAGTCGAGTGTTATACACCTACCTAATAACTCTATTTTCCACTCTAGGACAAAGCATATATAGTTAAGGTACCATTTCATTAGGAAAAAATTGGAGGGAGAGAAGTTTAAGTTGGATAATATTCATATGAGTCATAATCTTGTAGACATGATGACTAAGGTGTTCATAAGGGAGAAAATAAAGATATGTTCAACTTTGGTTGGTCTTAACATAATAAGTGAATGGTTGAGAAGCTTGCTCAAAGGAAAACTACTCTCCAAGCGGGAGATTGTTATGTTGTGGTGTCTGTTTTCATGTGTGGAAATGTTGAATATTGAACACTAAAAGTAATGTAGACTTTCCACAGTTTCTCGCTAGGGTTTGTTAGGAATTAATAGAATCTAATGCGGAATAATTCCTCAGAATCACAATAATAAGAAGTATGAATAGAAATTATAGAAATGAAATATGTAAAACACGAAGACAATATTTAACGTGGTTCACCCAATGTGGGCTACATCCACCAAGAACACTTGCTCATATTTTATTACAAGCCAACAAAGTCTTCACAATTACAATAACCAGATCTTGTTTGGAGCTGCGCTCAACAAACCCTCCCGAATTTGCACTTGAATTTACACACACTATTCACCTTCACAAAAACACTCATGTAAATCCTATTGTATGTCCATCTATTTATAAGTACATCAATAGGTAGCCGAAGAGGCAATTTTACAAAACAATGGGTACCGAAAAACCATGGGCCCAAAAACAACCCATAATGGTTACCCATTACCCATGGGTTAATAAACCACCCATGAAAATTTGCTTCGGGGGATTCACCCCCGAACCCCTTGACCCGCTCACCGGTGAGTGGACCACCGTAAAAATATCCGAGTGTAACACATGGAAGGTGTACCAAACTCTAACATGAAAACAGGCTCCATAAACATAACAATCTCCCACTTAGAGACTGATTTCCACTGAGCAAGCTTCTCAACCCTTCACTGTCATCCGTGAAAGCCAACCAAAGCTTAACATAGCTCTAGTTTATCCCTTATGACCACCTTGGTCATCATGTCTGCAAGATTCTGACTGGTATGAATCTTCTCCAACTTCAACTTATCTTCCTCCAAAGTTGTCCTGATGAAGTGATATCTCAACTATATATGCTTCATCCTGGAGTGGAAAGTAAAGTTCTTAGCTAGGTGTATAGCACTCTGACTATCACTATGTAGCTTACATTCCTCCTGTTTATGCCCCAACTCCTCAAGCAATTGTTGTAACCAAATCATTTCTTTGCTTGCCTATGTGGCAGCAACATACTCAGCCTCTGTGGTTGACAAAGCCACAAGCTTCTGTAGTCATGAAATACATCTCAATGTTGTCCCACCTACATTGTAAATATAACATGTTATGCTCCTCCTACTATCTACATATCTAGCCATGTTTGAATCTACATAACCACATAAAGTGGTGTCTGATCCACTGTAGCACAAAACTGTCCCCATGGTCCCTCTCAAATACCAAAGGATCCACTTTACTACTTGCCAATGCTCTTTACCTGGATCACTCATAAATCTACTCATAGCTCCCACTACATGGGCAATATCAGGCCTAGTGCACACCATAGCATACATCAAACTACCAACCATTGATGAGTAAGGTACCTTGGACATCTGGTTTCTCTCCTACTCTATCTTGGGACACTACTCCTTTGATAACTTAAAATGGCCTGCCAAAGGAGTCTCAACTAGTTTAGCATCCTACATGTTAAACCTATCCAATACCTTCTTAATGTACTCTTCCTGAGATAAAGATAGCTTCCATTCCTTCCTATCTTGAGTTATCCTCATACCAAGGATTTGTCTGGCTGCCCCCAAATCCTTCATATCAAAGGATTCACTTAGCTGTTTCTTGAGTACTTTTATTTCATGCATGTTTTTACCTACAACCAACATGTCATCAACATATAAACACAGGATAATATAACTTCCTCAAAAAAATTGTATACATGAAATGGTTAGAATGACATCTAATATAACCTTGCTCCATCATGAAGCTATCAAACTTCTTATACCTTTGATGTGGAGCTTGTTTCAAGCCATACAAGCTCTTCTTCAGTTTGCACACCATCTCCCCTTTACCTTTGACTTCATATCCTTCTGGATGCTACATATATAGCTCCTCCAAATCACCATGGATAAATGCAGTCTTTACATCTAACTATTCTAAGTGCAAGTCTTCTATTGCCACTATTCCAAGAACAATTCTGATAGAAGTCATTTTTACTACAAGAGAAAAAATCTCATCAAAATCTATACCTTGTTTCTGTGTGTAAACCCCTTGACCACCAACCAGGCCTTATATCTTTTCTTTCCTTATTCTTCATCTTTAACTCAGTACACCCACTTGTTTTGCAATTCCCTTTTGCCTTTCGGTAGCTTCAACAAATCCCAAGTCTAGTTCTCCATGCGAGACTTATGCTCCTCATCCATGGCTTGCTCCCACTTCTTACTAGCATCTACCCGCATTGCTTCATCAAAGATCTGCGGCTCTCCACTATCAAAGTGATTAATAAATAATAAAGAGAAGGATAAAAATGTTCAAAGAGGTTCTTTTCTTACCCTAGAAGACCTCCTCATTGTAGGAGTTTGGGGTTCCTGTTGAGTAGGTTTCTAAACCGAATCATGGGTCACTTTCCCATCCGGAAGATCCTCTACCACTACATATTCTTTCTTGGATTCTTCCCTATTTTCCTGCAACTGTTGCTTATACATGACTATCTCATTAAAGACCACATCCTTAGACCGAATGATTTTCTTGTCCTTAATACTCCAACATTTAAATCTAAATTCATCACCACCATAACCAATAAAAGTGCATTTTTCTGATTTATCCTCTAGCTTGGTCCTATCATCCTTGTCAATATGAACAAACACCTCACATCCAAAGACTCTAAGAAATGAGTAATCGACTTTCTTCTTGTACCAAGCGTCCTCAAGTATGCTTCCATCCAAGGCACTTGAGGGTCCTTTGTATATCAAGTACATAGTCAGTGTTGCTCACTTCACTTTCGCCCAAAAATAAAGAGGCAATCCCGTATGTATCCTCATGCTCCCAAAGACGTTCCATTATTGTTTTGGTCATCCTTTCTAACACCCCATTCTCTGCGGGGTTCCCGGAACTATCTTTTTCCCGTGGATTCCATTCTTAGAACAATTATCATCAAATTCATTGCCGCAATACTCCCGCCATTATCTTACCTGAGACATTTTAACTTAAGGCCTGTTTCATTCTCTACTAAGGCTTTCCATTTAACAAAAGTATCAAATACATCATATTTTTTTCTAATACAATAAACCCAAACTTTCCTTGTTGCATCATTAATAAAAGTAACATAATAACTTGAACCCCCAAGAGATGATACCTAAGTCGGCCCCACACATCGAATGTACCAGCTCTAACTTACTCTCTTTCTTCATAGGTCCAACCTTGAGAAACCTTGCTTGCTTTTTGTTTCCCATATATGCAACTCTCACGTAAATCCAAACTTGTTTCTCGTATATCCAGTAAATTCTTCTTTATGATGTCCATGCCCTTATGGCTCATATGACCGAGCCTATAGTGCCATAATGGTGTATCTGCATCTGAAGCCATAATATTACAATCATTAGTACTATCTATGGTTAAATACAAGGTTTTAACCTTCTTACCTCTTGCCACCACAAGAGCACCCTTGGTAACCTTCCAAGATTTAGCTATAAATATCACAGTACAACCATCACTTCCCAATTGCCTTGCCGATATCAAATTTCTCCTTAATGTAGGCACATGTCTGACATCCTTTAATAGCCATGTATTCCCATTCTGCATCTTAACTTGAACAAAAATTTTCCAACTATACTGCAAGGCTCATCATCACCAAGAAAAACATGCCCAAAATCCCCTTGAACATAATCAAAAAAATAATGCCTATGTGGAGTAGCATGAAAAGAAGCCCCTGAATCTAAAACCTAAGATTCAGTAATATTATGCAAAGAAAGAATCAAAGCATCCTGACATACATTACCCGATGCCAAATTTGCCTCCTTGTTTTCTTCCGTTGTTTCTTCTTATCCCAAAGCTCCCAGCAACTTCTTTGCATGCCCAGACTTTCCATAATTCCAACATACAATCTTGCTCTTGGATTTTGACCTTGCCCGATCTTTCGATTTTCCACGGTTTCCTCTATTCTTCTGTCTCCCTCTAGTTTCCACTGTCAAAGCATTCCCTAAAGTAGAAGATTCCCTGAAGATTTTTCTTCACATTTCCTCGCTTAGAATCACCCCTACAACATCCTCAAACTTCAACTTTGAGTTAGCTGGAACCGAGTTGCTTACCGCCATTACCAAGCTATTCCAAATTTCAAGTAAAGAGCATAGAATTAATAAAGCCCTAACTTCTTCATCAAATTCTATTGTAACTAAAGCTAGCATATTCACAACCGTATTGAAATCATTTAAATGATCTACACCGAACTATTCTCAGACATCTTCATATTAAACAACTTTTTCATTAAAAATATCTTGTTAGAGGTAGAGGGTTTTTCATACAACTTTCCTAATGCATCAATTAGATATTTTGTAGTCTTTTCCTTTGAAACATTAAATAATACCGAAGATGCAAGGCATAGCTAGATTGTCTAGGTGCCTTCCTATCCAACAAATCCCATTCCGCATCGATCATACTCAAGGGTTTGTTCACCTTCTCGCATAAACAGAGTATAAAGATCCTTCTAATAAAGGTAATCTTCCATCTGCATCTTCCAAAGACTGAAATTCTACCCGTTGAATTTATCAACCATAGATCTTCCATCATCTGCCATAGCTCCCACTCAAGCTAAAAATTTCCCTGTGATTCAACACTTCAGCAAACCAAACCAGGTTCTGATACCAATTGTTAGGAATTAATAAAATCTAATGTGGAATAATTCCTCAGAATCGCAATAATAAGAAGTATGAATAGAAATTACAGAAATGAAATATGAAAAACACAAAGACAATATTTAACGTGGTTCACCCAATGTGGGCTTCATCCACCAAGAACACTTGCTCATATTTTATTACAAGCCAACAGTCTTCACAATTACAATAACTAGATCTTGTTTGGATTTGCGCTCAACAAACCCTCCCAAATTCACACTTGAATTCACACACACTATTCACCTTAACAAAAACACTCATATAAATCCTATTGTATGTCCATCTATTTATAAGTACATCAATAAGTAGCTAAAGAGGTGGTTTTATAAAACAATGGGTACCAAAAAACCATGGGCCCAAAAACAGCCCATAATGGTTACCCATTACCCATGGGTTAAAAAACCACCCATGAAAATTTACTTTGGGGGCTTCGCCCCCGAACCCCGTTAACCCGCTCACCGGCGAGCGGGACCACCGTAAAAATATCCGAGTGTAACACATGGAAGGTTTACCAAACTCTAACATGAAAATAGGCTCTATAAACATAACAGGGTTTGGGGGCGCAACCCTTGAGAAAAAAATTTACCTAAAAAACATACCCGATATCTCAAGAAACATGCTCTTCTCATATGGGTGGGATTTTTAGCCCGTAGGTTTATGGGTAGTTTTATCCCATGGTTTTGGTACCCATGACATTGTAAAACCGCTTAAACAATTGTTTATTTCTGTAGGGATGACATATTATTATAGATGTGTGTGAGTTTGAGTGTGAATTCAAGATATTTTTTTGAGCATAGCTCCAAACATATCCTGGGTATTGTATTAAGAGAAAGAGGTGGCTTTTAATAAAAATATGAGCAAATGATTCTTGGTGGACGTATCCCAAATTGGTTGAAACATATTAAATATTTTCTTTGTGTTTTTTTATTATTGGAAAATAGTTTTTTGAAAGGGACTATACCCTTGTTTACAAAAGAAGGCCTAGAAGCCAGAATAAGCAAGAGAACCAGAGAGAAAAGGATCAGAATCCAAATGTGACAATGAAGTTCAAAGTAGCCAAAAAATAGCTACCAAGACGAGACAAAACAACAAAATTACTGCAAAAAAGCAGTAAAGGGTCCGCAAAAAAATAGCAAAAAAACATACAAGGACAGCAGAAGCATCTACAACTACTTTTTAGTAGCTTTGTCAATGATGGTTTTGATATTCTTCCAGGATTTGAACATACCCAAAGTTGTCATGTGGGCAGCGTCATTATAATCCAGCTGCTCCAAGGTCTTCTTGCTTTCCTTATCATTACCCCAAAGTGTTGCCGGAACTCCACTTAGGTTGGAGACACTTTTGACGTGTTGCTCAATGAACTCCTCAATCGCCCTAAATATTGTCTTTGTGTTATGTTCTTTTATTTTCTGCACTTTTATTTCAGATCTATGATATTATTTTACATATTAGTTTCTACTATTACTATTCTGTGTGGGATTATTCCATATATTTTATCCCTTATTTCCTAACATAAAATTTGGTTGTTAATTATTTAAGTAGGAAAATAATGTTTACAAATGTTTTTTCTTTGTAAATAAGTCAATTTGATCAATAAATGAAAGATGTGTTGCCTAATGATAGTTGTTTTGCTTAATTGGATTCTGGTTTGAAATATTGAACTTCAAATGTGCATTTAAAGGATAGACATATTTCTTATTTTCTTGGTGTGAATGGATTGTTATATTATAAACATGGATGTTTATTCTTAATCTTCCTAGCTTAAGACAAAAAAAAATTGAGAGATTCTCATGATATTCCCATAGCTAGACATCCTGGTTTTCAAAAGACTTACTTGTTAGTCAAAAATAATTTTTTCTGACCTAGGATGAAGTAAGACATTAGGAAGTATGTGTAGCAGTGTATGACTTTTCAAAAGGTTAAAAATAAACAATGTATTAAACTTTGTCAATTTTAACCTTTTTCTATTCTTGATTGGAAATGGGATTCATTAGTATGGACTTTATTATAGGTTTACCTAAGACCAAGAATGGACATGATGTTATTCTTTTGGTGGTTGATAGATTGAAAAAAATGGCTCATTTTATACCAGCCAAGATCAAAACCCTGCTTATGATATAACTCATTTTTTCTAAGGAATTTTTTATTTACATGGTCCTAAAGATTTAGTAACTGATAGAGATCCTAGATTAAGTTCTTCTTTTAGAATATATTTGTTTGATGAATTAGGTACTAGTTTGAGTTTTTGTACTTATCATCCCGAGTCTAATGGACAAAGTGAAAGAATAAATATAATTTTATAATATATGCTTAGAATTTATATAGGTGAAAATCTTGGGACTTGGGAACAATATCTGCATTTGAATGAGTTTTCTTATAATCAAGGTTATCATACTACAACCAAAATGAAACCTTTTGAAGTTGTGTATGGTAGGAATTGTACTACTCCTATTTCATGGTCAAATCTTGAACATAGATCTTGGTATGCTAATGATAATTTAAAAGAAATGGAATAAATCATAAATAAATCCAAACAAAACATGAAAGATGTCCAATATAGGTATAAACAATGGGCTGATTCAAAAAGGTATGTTAGAGAATTTAAAATAGGTGATCAAGTATTTCTTAGAGTTAAACCTAAGAAGAGTTCTTTGAAATTAGGCAAATATGCTAAGTTAGCTCCTCACTATTGTGGACCATTTGAAATTATAGAAAAAATAGGAAATCTTTCTTATATACTTGTTTTACCTCATGAATTATCTAGAATTCATAATATGTTTCATGTAATATTTTTAAAGAAATATGTGTATGATGTTAATCATATTATTAATTGGAAAAATATAATTATTGAGCCTACATGTGAATTCAAAATTGAACCTGAATTGATTTTGGAAAGAGTGACTAAAAGTTTTAGAGATAGATAAACTAAGGTTAAAGTGAAATAGACTTTCTATGCTATTAAAAGTGCTACATGGGAAAGAGAAGATTTCATAAAGAGCAATATCCTTGATTATTTGGAATCAAGAGACCTCGTGAATCTAATAATTTGGACAAAGAATGCCCCTTCTCTCTTAGTCGGGATTTACAGCATGGACACCCCTCTAATTTTGGCCATAACTAATGCATTAGGCTTGGAGGAAATTTTTATGGAAAATTGGTAGTTGGTGTGCTCGAAGAAGGGAAAGAAGGGTAGGCTCTGATTCCATATCCTCTTTTCCCTTTTTCCATTCTTCTGCTTTACTTGTGGTAACCATTTGGTGGTCTCCACTTCTCTATTTGGTAGCTTTATATGGGTTGTATCTACTCTTCTCCTCTTTTCTGTTTTTTCTTGCCACTTTTAGTCACAACTAAGGGTATTCTTCCTTCTTTTCTTCTCGGATCATTCGCTTTGACTTTGTAGCTTAGGCAACTTCCTCTCTTCTTGATGTGGTTTCTTCTTCTTTTTCCTTGTGTTGTCTGGAATTCTCTTCTTCCTTTTCTCTTCCCCCTTCTTCTTTGTACAAGGTTGTGGGCCCTTTCAAAACCCTCACTTTACCCTAATCCAAAAAATATCCTTAATTATTTAACCAATGATTTGTGTTTTGTTCTTTGATTTTCATAATAGACTCGGAACTACCGAGGATAGTAGCTGATTCAAGGGGGTGTTATGCAAAATAAATCCACAAATATTTTTAAGAGTTAAAGACTTTTGGATTATTAAATACAAGTTTGATTTGTGATTAACAAAGATATTGTAATAAGTTTATTGGCTTAATATGGGAATACATATCCTAAGAATTTGATTAAAAATGCTTAATTTGACTTATGAAAATGTGTAGAAACCATTTTGTTGGTTCGTAACCACTGTGATGTATTATAAAATGGATATAAATGTAAAAATAGTGAACATGAATATAAGAATGAATACATGAACAATTGAATGAATGAGAAACAAGGAATTGTACTTGTGATTCTTAAAAAGAGAGTAGTTACGAAAAGAGTCTTAAGGAATTCATGTATTTAGTCAATGGAAATAATTCCAAGGCTAACCAGGTTATAGGAAGGCAATGGGAAAGAGAAAGGGGCGCAAACGGTGTCCTAAACGAGGGTACAAAGTATAACCTCAAATGGTTTCTTACCAAGGCAAGGTGAAAATACACGGGGTAGATAGCATTTTCGTCCCATAGGCGGCCATAGTCTGGTGTCTATTAACCTATGGATGCATTGGAATTTTGTATCAAGAATTCCATATTATTGTTCTCTCTCTCTGTAATTGGAATTTTATACTAGAATTCCTGATCCTTGTTCTCTCTCGACATTGGAATTCCTAATTATTGACTCAAATAAGTTTTCTCTCTATAAACAATGTAAATTATTTTTAAAAGGATAATGGAAAGAAGTTAATTCTTCTATTTTATTTTGATAAATGAGAAAATGAATGTTTTTTCTATGTATATCTTGAAAATAGGTGCTTTTATTATAAATAGTGAACTATAGGAAGGCGAGTTAATGAAATATGAAATTTTGGATATCTATGTCTCTGTTTAAAGGAAAAAAATTTAAATAAATGTAAAATAATATTGTGTGTATGTAATTGATCATGATTAAAGAATAATCTTGCAATTTAATGGTGTTTCAGGATAAATTAACTATTTTCGAGTATTTCATGGTCATGTATTTTGTTCTTTCTATTTTATTTGTTTATCAAACTCGACACTCATTTAAATTTGGCTCATTCTAGAAACTTCACATCTACCCAGAGCCCTCTCCCAAAGATTTGTTAGAATTTTTCCACATGTCTAACCCTCTCTTGTTGGATTGTCATCAAGTGGCACACTTGGATTATTCCACTATCTCTTCCTCTGTCAATGTGTCTTTTACCTTTCTGTCGCACCAAAAATTACACCTAGATACGCTTAAGTCTATATTTCTAAGTCCGCCCCAACACCAATGCAATATATAATATTGTGAATTTCGAGCCAATTAAAATTATCCATGTGTAATTCAATGTTTTAGAGTTTATTAGATCCTTTCTAACTTTTTGAAGCTTTAGCCAATTAGAGAAATCCATGTGTCATTGTCTTGTTATACTTACTGACTCTTGTGAATATTCTAGCCAATGAGAAAGTTCCATATAACTTTGCAATGTCGGGCCTTTTCATTTATTTCAATGTGTTGAGAAGTACGAACCAATGATAGCACTCCACGTTCTTCGTGGATTAGGACTTTAGATAACTTGTCCCGACCCATGTGAAACACCGAACCAATAAGATTATGCCATCAATTTCATGGTGTCATTCTATTGTCGAGTTTGTCGAATGTAAGCCAATAGAATTTATCCATTTTTTATTTTTCATATTGTTTTATTTGTAAGTACCTTGTCACTGTGTGAAAAGTGATCCATTTAGATTACTCCATGTGTATATGGAGTTTAACAGTATATCTTTCTATTAAATGATCTTTTTTATCCGGTATCCTACACTGCAAAGTTTGAACTAATAACAAAGTAACACTTCTACGATTGTCGACTTATATAACCATTACCAATGAAATTTATCCACCTTTTTTGTCTTTTGTCTTCAAAAATCTGGTCGAATATGAAAATTATTTGGTATTTATCTAATTTTGAGACATGAAGTCCATGAGGACAAAATTTTTAGGAGACTCACAAAATCCTAACATGTACCTCCTGGTCTAACCCTAGTTAGTTACGTTTTAAAGCTTTAATTAACCATGGTTATCCATAGCCATAGAATTAATAGTTCTTCTCAATTTTTATGATCAAATATTTCGTAAATCAAATTAGTTTGCTAAATTTAATAGACTATCATGTAAAGATCTATAGATCTTCTAAAATTAGACATAATTTCTCAATTAATGATAGAAAATGTATCATACTTCCGTAGTTTAATATTTTTCAACAATTATTAGCATTTTTTTAGGGAAAAAGTTGTATTTCACAATAGCACTTCGTTAAACCTATGTGCAAAAGGAGGTGGAGGAAAGGTGTGTGTATTAAGAGACCGAGAAAAAGTGAGAAGGGGGTTTACTCAATAAATAACAAGATGAGTTTATTGACATAAAACCAAAATATTTCCAAGTTAATAATGAGAAGATACCATGTCAAGGAAAGAGGGAAAAATACAATTAAATCGAAGTTCATTTCCATAATATTACACAAATAACCATGCTCAAGGAGTAAAGTTAAAATGGATAGGAAAAAATAAGACAAGGAGATATAATAATTGTAGTTCTTTCTTGTAGTAGGATAATGGGAGCTATCAACCAAGAAAATATAACCCTTTGGAATGGATAATGTTATCCACAATAACTCTCCTACTTATTTGGATAACTCATCTCCCCATTCTAGCTCTATGGTTCTACATGTAGGTTACGCACACTTCACTTGTTCACTTGGCACATTTTCATGGTTGCAGATTCCTTGTGCACCTTGTGCATGCACCCCTTCCTTTTCATGCCTTCTCCCCTTCTTTTCCTTTTCCTTTTCCTCTTTTTCCATCTTCCCCTTGTGCACGCTCTCTTTTCTTCCACCTTCCTGCATTATTTCACCTTCTACATGCATGCCTTAGCCTTTGCTTCCAAAAATTGGCTAAGTCCTTAGCATACCCATGCACCCTTTCCTTGCACCCTTGCACATCATTCTGTAATGATTACACCTCTTCCATATGTTTCCCTTTCACATGTTTTCCACATTTCCTCCGTGCACATTGTAATTATGTGCGCCTTCCTTTTTTCATTCTCCCGCACCTTATTCTTCCACACGCATACCTTTCGCCTCCTCTCGTGTCAATTTGTGTCACACGCAACCTATCAAAGTGCACCAACATGGTGCTGAATCCTTATAAAAATAAATGAGTTACACATGGTAAAAATGAAAATAACATTTGCATATTTATTCTTCCTTTCATCCAATCCACGCATGCCACGTGTATTGTGTGCACAAATAGCTTTGACAAACTTTTTCCAGCCATATTTTTTTCTACAGAGGTTTGATTGGTATGCACTTGGTCTTAATCAATAGTTTCTTACATGGGCTAAAGTGGTGACATTCAAATTCAAATTCTTGACTAATCTGGTAGGGGAGAAATAATAAAACATATTTCGGTAATTAATGAGTATATATGATTGCTCCAACCACCCAGATTTAATCCAATCTACCTTCCTTCCTTCTCCAACATGCCAAACAAACTTAGGGAAGTGCATTTGATATATTTGTAGGCATATTTTCATGCATGAATGCTTCTTGTTAGTGGTTTTATTTCAAATTTGGGTTTTCCTCCTTCTTCTCTTCTTCTTCCATCACTTCATCTATAAATGTAAGAGTTTGGATCATTGATAATGTTGGGCATTTTGGATCCTAATGCATTTTGCTAAGGACTTCATATATCTATATTCGAGTCACATACCTCTAAATCGCTCGTGTATGTGGATATCACCTCTTTCACCATTGTTATAATTCTATGCATTTCTGGAAGTAATGAAAGCATCGTTTTGTGATTTTTATCTCTCCTAAGTGTAATTATATTCCTTCTTCTTTCCTTTCTTTTGCATAGTGCACTTTTTGTGTCACTTTACGTCCCTTGCACTTCATTTTTAGTTGTGTTCCATAAAATTGATCTCGGTAAATGTGTTTTAGCTTGTGCTACATGTACCTAACCTTCTTCCATTATGTTTCCTTTCATTTTCACTTAGAACCAATAGTGTTCATCCCTCTTTTCTGGTTCTATCACCTTCCTTAGATTAGTTTTCCATTATGTTATCTTTCTATCCCTGGTCCCTTGGCATTATTATCTTAGTCTTTCCCTTCCAGCATTAGGAGTAGTAGTAGCAGTAGAAATAGATAGAGGAACTAGCCTTCTCCAGAGATCTGTCTCAAGTGCACAAGGTCCCACAACTTAGAGATGGTTCCATTATTGTCTCAAACAACTTGGTTCTTCTAGATCTAAGATGTAGGTACAAGTTTAACAACCAATAATTTATGGCATGCCCAGTGGGATAAGCATTGAAATCTTATATTTCATATTACTAAGTCTGGTGTGTGGACTTAGTATTTCCATCCTTTGGAGGCTCATTTCAACACATATGGCGACTCCCAACAAATTCTAAATCTCTGTTTTAGTAGTCTTGGGTGCTTTTCATGAGAAGAGTGCATCCAAGGCAAAGCACGATAGCTAAATATTCTTTCCAATACCTCAAGCTATCTCGAGAAGAGTTTGTAGAAGACCCGCATGCACATCTCTATCTCGGTGCACCACTCCCACTCAACTCCTCCAAACAACCGACAACCGACACGTGTTTTCATGGCACATAAGCCACCTCCTCCGATGAAGAACTTTTCCAACTTCACCGGTGGAAGTCCTCTGGTTCTAGCCATGTAACATGATATGCAAAATGTCACACTTAAAAGTATTCCATACTTTAATGGAAAAAATCAAGTCACCCCTCAGGAGCATATCCAAGATGTAGCAAACATGTGTTCCTTCTACTTAATCACACATGAAGATGTAGAAGTTAGGCTACTTGTGGCCTCTTTGAAGGAAACTACCCCGGTGATGCCGAGGCTTGAGACTTGGATCTATTGCCACTTGGGATGAGTTGGGAACAACTCTTTGTAATTACTTTGAAGACAAGTCAGATCACCTATCTTTGGTGGAGAAACTGACAACAATAAGGAGGGAACCCAACAAGCAAATGATTGATTTTAATATCAGATTCTATAAGACTTGGGATATAATCCCTCTTGTGGTAAGGCCTACAACTCAACATGCTTTTCTGTATTATCTAAAGGTGTTGAATAGTGACATCTCAGTCATGATTCAATCCATGGGAGGTAGGACTTTACTAGCTACTTATAATATTGTAGTAAGGTCGAGAAAATAGTCTTATTCAGGTGGGAAAGTTAGCTCCTAGACCGCCTATGCCCTTGTTCCCAGAAATGTCACAAGCACCCCAACCTTCTGTTGCTCCTGTTCCTATTCTTGAGAAAAGTGCACAACCTGTTGCATCCACCTCCTACTCTCTTGTGCAATAGAAAGAAGATTAAGAATTAAAGAATTTGATTAGAAACTTGTCCAATAGGTTTGTATCATTAGAGAAGAAACATGTGCAATCCTATAGAATCAATTCTAATTAGGTGCATAGCCAAAGCAATCAGCCTTAGTAGAATTAGTATAGAAACTAAAGATACGCATGACGAACCAATAAAATGATAAATGGTAGGCTAATGCGTACTTTCCTTTGCAATTTTTCCTCCCGTGCCTTCTCTTCTCGGTGCCCTTGTACAAGTCAAACACTCTTTCCAGTTCAGATTAAATTAGCATAAGAATCGAGAATGGTTATTTCCTTGTAATATTCCTCATAGTCAATATCACTGTGTTAATGTTACGTGCGTAGAATCCTATAT
Organism: Taxus wallichiana var. yunnanensis; assembly: GCA_018340775.1. Taxonomy (NCBI): domain Eukaryota; kingdom Viridiplantae; phylum Streptophyta; class Pinopsida; order Cupressales; family Taxaceae; genus Taxus; species Taxus wallichiana. The sequence continues at coordinate 137,526,841 of CM031239.1, read as the reverse complement.
GATCCAAAATGATTTTAGCTATGAGCCTTCATTTCACGCAAGTGATCCTAAGAACCAAGAATAGCTAGAGGTTCCTCCTAAAGCCAACTTGATATTCTTTGGAGTCAAGGAATTTTTCAAAATAAATCAAGTTTTAGATGATCCAAGAAAACCACATGCCCGGGTTGTAGACAACCCGAGGTATAAAAGGAGAATTCTTGAATATGGCGTGTAAATATCAATTCAACAACAATGAAGTTGATCCCCAAAAGTAGAAGGAAGTAGCTAAGGCATCAAAGACAAAAATTCTCAAGTTCCTACACATGATGCTCCATTTCAACATCGTTCTAAAGTGGTGCACACCCCTCCTTTGGTAGGTTAAGCCTATGTGATAGCTAAATGCCATGTTCATGTGCCCGAATAATCAATAAAATACGTTGTTGTACAAAAATTCACAAGTCATTGGGCCTTCTATTCAACATTTTAGATCAAATGAAAAATACAAACATAAACATCACAATGTGGGATGCGCTGACTATTCCATCTCAGTGTGACATGTTGCATGAGGCTCTAACCCAACTTCCACGTGTTGATCCAACTATTCACAAACTACATGCTTCACATTAATATCTCTTAGGAAGAGGAGAAGAAGGTAAGTAATGTTGTTAAAACCCCACACTTTTATATGTCCTTGATCATAGGTAAACACCTAGTGCATAATTACATGATAGACTTAGGTGCTAGTACTTTTGTTATGCCCAAGAAGATTGTTGATGTCTTAGGTCTTAAGTACAACCCCTTGTCTAAAGGAGTCCTACAAATTTATGGATCAATTGTCACTACCTTAGGAGTCATTAAGGATCTTGATTTAACCCTCCATACATGTCCAAGCCTTACTATAACTCAAGATGTGTATATCATTGACCTACCTTCTTTGTTTTCCCTATGTCTATCAAGAGAGTTTACTGCAAAAGTGGGTGGTTATTTGTCTTCTGATTGGTCTCATATGTTACTCAAGAAAAGATATGGTACCCAATTTACCATACAAGTTGAGCCTATATTTTCCTATCATGTAGAGTCATATGACTCATCCCCTCTGTAGGCAAATTGTCTAATCTAAGAAAGTCAAGACCGGTTTTCTGAAGAGAAGCATGTTCCTCCTCATCTACTTGACCTTGTTCTAGATGAGTGGGAAGAAAGGAACCACTAATCTGATCCATATGTTGAAGAGCTGAATCCTTTGAAACTAGGCTTGGCACTTATTGCATCCTAGAAGAAGTGGTGCTACCGTGCACACTCCAGAAATACCAAGCATAACCTGGTCTATGGAAGTTATACTTTTATGGTTCCAGAAGCATAAATGGCGTAGGTGCATGATATTTTATCATTTATACTAAGGATGAGAGGTTATTTTTGCACACACGGGTTATAGTTCACATGCTCCAACAATGTGCTAGAATATGAAGCATGGGTGCATGACATTCTCATTCTTTGAGAAGAAAGGAATTAAGGAATTACGAGATATTCGGGGATATAGAATTGGTTATCCACAGGTCATCAACAAGTGTATGGAAAATAATAAGCTTCTAAAAGTTTATAAACATAGATTTTGGGACCTCCTTGAGAGCTTTGATGCTCGAATCTACATGTGGTGCTGCGTAAATTAAATAAAGAAATTGATCAAATGGTCGCGATTGGTTCACAATCTCTCTTCTTTGAGGAATTTATCAAAGGAAATGCACAACATATCAAGATGGTGATCAGGCCATCCATTCTAGATAATAACACCAACTGGAAAGTGTTTGACAAACAATGCATAGATCGTGTAGTTCATTTATAATGAAGTTGATTTCTCATCAAGCATGCAATCCTACTTCCATGACAGACTATGGTTACCAAGTGATTCAATCGAAGACAAACAAGTTGCCTAAAGGTCTAGTCACCTTAGAGAAAATGTTTAGACCTGATGATGAGTTCAAGGGTGAAGAAAATTATATGCGTTCAAAGACAAGAAGACTATGTCCTAGTCGAATTACACATGGAAAGGAGTTCTTTGCTTAGTAAAGATTATGTGCATGATGAAAAGACCTTCATATCTCTCTGCTAAAAATACGGTGATGTCTTTTCATGGGAGTATGAATACCTCAAAGTTTTGATCTAATTATTTCTCAACACTCCATTGACCTTGATCCCAATATCAAGCCCATCGAAAAAAAGCAAAGGTCAGTCAACCCAAGGATAGAACCCCTCATGAGGAAAGAGGTGTCTAAATGCATTGAGGAAAACATTATTTTTCCTATCAAGTACTCTACTTGGGTCATGAATATAGTTCTAGTATGCAAAAAGAATGGTGAAATCAGTTTGTGTGTTGAATTCAAAGATTTGAACAAGGAACCCCTCAAGGATAATGATCATTTTCCTTCTATGTAGTAGATTTTACAAACTATGGTTGGTGCACAAAGGTTCTTAATGTTGGATGGGTATTCAGGTTTCAATCAGATCCTAGTCAAGGAAGATGATCAATTCAAGACAATGTTTATAACCAAGTGGGGAACATATGCTTATCAGAAGATGCCCTTTGGTTTTTCAAACACAGGCACAATGTTTCAACATGCCATGTACATTTCCTTCAAAGGTTACATTAATGAATTCATCTTGGTTTACATTGATGATATTGTAGTATTCTCAAAGCAGAGCATGGATCACATGGCACACCTAGAGAAAGTATTTAAGAGATGCAAAAAGTATGGGGTATCTCTTAACCCTAAGAAGTGTAATTTTTAGTGGCACAAGGCAAGCTCTTGGGCCATGTGGTTTCAAAGGATGGCATTGCAATTGATCATGAGTTCATTTCATCTATCCTAGATATTTCTCTGTCGTCACACAAAAATCCTTTCAGTCCTTCCTCGGTAAGATCAATTTTGTTAGGCGCTTCATTCCTAACTTTACAAGACTGATTCAGCCCATCACCCTAATGCTTAAAAAGGACATAGCCTTCATATGGACGATAGAAGGAAGAGACAACTTTAAAAAAATCAGGTACTGATATTTCTTGTGCACCAAAACTCATCAACCCATTACTCAAAGGATTTCATCCTTTATGCTTATGGCACTTGATGTAATTATTTTTGTTATCCTGACAAAAGAAAATGAACAAGGACTAGAACAATCAGTGGCTTTCTTCAATCAAACACTGATGGATTATGAGTTGAAATACAGTCACATGGAAAAGCAAGTCTTAGCCATCATGTGCATGCTCAATAAATTCAAGAGCATGCTCTCCATAAACCACATCAAGGTGTTAGTCTCTCACTCATTTGTTAGATACTTCCTCATGGGAGCAGATATTAGTGAAAAGAGAGCGCGATGGGTAACTAAAATCATGGAGTATGATGTGAATATTAAAGCCACTAAGTTGGTAAGAGGCGGTGCGCTCTGCAAGTAGCTTATCGAGGCTTCATTGTTTTACGGATGAGGATCTCCCTGTGCAAAACTTGAAGCAGGTGCACATTCGCACACATGACTGGATGAAGGATATGATCATAATCCTTTCTAAGGGTGTATACCCTCCTGGTTTAAACAAGGAAAAGAGAAGACATCTAAGGTTACAATCCATTCCTTATGTGCTAATTAATGGTCTTCTCTTTAAAAGGAATTTGGATGGCATGTTGTTAAGTTGTATTGATGGCACACAAATTGAAAGAGTGTTATTAGAATTTCATGATGGATTCTCTGGTGGAAACTTCTTTGCCAAGAATACAACAATAAAGATCATAATGACATGTATCTTTTGGCCTACCTTGTTCGCCGATGGGCACAAGTGGGTCATGAAATGCAAGGAATGCGCTTTCTTTATAGGTAAGAAGAAATTGTTAGTGCTTCCCCTTTGACCAATCCAAGAAGATCATCCTTTTGTATAATGGGGTCTTGACTTTATAGGCATGATAAATCCGCCTCAAGCGTTGGACACAAGTGGGTGTTGACAATGCACATTACTCCACCGGATGGATAGAATTTTTCTCACTCAAGGAATCGACCGAGTCATTCATCCTTGACTTTATCGAAGGTATAGTAACAAGGTTTGGCATTCTTCAAACCATTATCTATGATAATGCAAAGGCCTTCCTTGGTACCAAAATCATTGATTGGGCTCTTAGCCTTGGGATATATTTAAAGACTTATTCCAACTATTACCCTCAAGGCAATGATCTAGTAGAGTCAACAAAAAGAAGCTGATTAGGATCATGAAGGGCACAATGAACATTAGCCAAAGATAATGGCATATAAAGGTCTCATGCATGATTTTGGGAAGACATACTTACAAAGTAAATAAAGCAATAGAAACTTTTCCTTACAATATGTTCTATGGAAAAGAGGATACACTTCCTTTGACACTTAAGTTGAACTCTTTGGCGCTAGCCCAACAACTAGAATTTTTAGGTGCGAACGAGAGAGAATTCATAATGAAAAGATGGTTAGTCTTTAAGAATCAAGGAACTCTGCCATGATCAAGCTAGAACAGCATCAAGCAAGCAACAAAGAATTGATTTGATAGAAAGGCTAGGCCTTATTATTTCAAAGTTGGGGACTTTTTTTTTAAAATGGGATGATAACGAGAGCTAAACCGGGGCCCCATACAAAGTTTGATGCACTTTGAAGTGCCTTGTATACTACCGGTTCATGCAAGGAGTATAAATCTTTTGACTTAACTCATCTCAATGGAGGTGCGTTGTAAATACCAATAAATGGGATCTATCTCAAACCCTTCCATTGATTTTTACATCATTTTTTATATATTAGAGTAGTTTCAATTCCTCCAAGTGCATTGCATGCACATTGTTTGTTTTTACATAGTTATTTCTTCTCATGTGCTTCTCGTGTGCATTTTTTTTTGCTTCGGGATTCTAGTTATCTTCTAGCAGTTTCAATAGTTTTGTAGGATTCAGAACAAAGTTTAGAATATGTTTCAAAGTTACTTTAGTAACGGTTCTTCAAAGTTATAAATCAGATATTTCATATCACAGACTCCATGCCCAATGGATGCTTGCATTGATCTCCTTCATTTAGCAAGAGCGAGATGGCCCTAAAAGTTGCCAAGCAAACTGTTATCCATAATAACTCTCATAGTTATTTGGATAACTCATCTCCCCATTATAGCTCTATGGTTCTACATGTAAGTTGTGCACACTTCACTTGTTCACTTGGAAAATTTTCATGGTTATAGATTCCTTGTGTGCCTTGCGTGCATCCCTTCCTTTTCATGCCTTTTCCCCTTCTTTTTGCTTTTCCTTTTCCTCTTTGTTCCATCTTCCCCTTGTGCACACTCTCTCTACTTCCACCTTCTCGACATTGTGTCACCTTAGTGTGCACCTTGGAATTTTCTTCCCAAAATTACTAAGTCCTTGACATCCCCTGTGTGACCTTTCATTGCACCCTCACACATCATTATATAATGATTGCACCTCTTCCATATGTTTCCCTTTCACCCATTTCCTTCGCATGTGTTGTAATTTTGCATGCCTTCCTTCTGTCATCCTCTCGCACCTTATTCTTCTATGTGCATACCTTTGCACCCTCCTCTGCACCAGTTCTATGCCACATCATTCTATGACATGCTTGAGTGTGCCACACACAACCTATCAAAGTGTGCTAATAGGTCACCGAATCCTTATAAAAAATAAATGAGTGACACATGGAAGAAATGACAAGAACATTTACATAGTTGGTCATCCTTTTAGCTAATCCACATATGTCATATGTCTTGCATGCGTCAGATGGCTCTGAAAACTTCTGACAACCATATATTTTACTACATAGCTTTGATCAGCACACACCTAGTCTCAATCGATATCTGTTGACATGGGCTATAGTCTTTGAACATTTAAATTTAAATTATTGATGGATCTCGGTAGGTGAGAAATGGTAAAACATATTTCTTGGTATTAATGAGTAGATCTAATTGCTCTAACCACCCAAATTTAATTTTATCTTCCTTCCTTCCTTATCCAACACGCCAAATACTTAGGGAAGCACATTTGACAAATTTTTAGGTGGATTTTCAAGCATTGAATGCTTCTTATTGGTGGTTGTATTTCAAATTCAGGTTTTCCCTCCTTCTTCTCTTCTTCTTCCATCGATTCATCTATAAATGTAAGATCTGGGCTCATTGATAATGTTGGACATTTTGGATCCTTATGCATTTTTCTAAAGACTTCATATATCTTTATTTTGAGTCAGAGACCTCTAAATCTGTCTCATGCATGTGGATATCATCCTCTTTCGCCATTGTAATAGTTTTGTGCATTTTTGGAAGTAATGGAAGCATTATTTTGTGATTATTCTTTGTCCTAAGCATGTTTGTATTCCTTCTTATTTCCTTTATTTTGCATTGAGTGATTTTTTTTGTCACTTTACGTCCCTTGTAGCTTCATTTTTAATTGTGTTCCATGATACTGATCTGGTAAATACATTTTAGCTTGTGCTACACATACCTAGCCTTCTTTCATGCCTTTTTCTTTCATTTTCACTCAGAATAGATAGTTTTCATCCCTCTTTTTCTAGTGTTATCACCTTCCTTAGATTATTTTTCCATTTTGTTACCTTTATATCCTTGTTCCCTTTGCATTGTTAGCTTATTATTTCCCTTCCAACATTAGGAGTAGAAGCAGTAGTAGAAATAGATAGAGGAACCGGCCTTCTCCAGAGATCCATCTCAAGTGCGCAAGGTCCCACAATTTGGATATGGTTCCATTTTTGTCTCAAACAACTTGGTTCTTCCAAATCGAGATGTGGGTACAAGTTTTATAACCAACGAGATAAGCCATTCCAATTTACATATTTACAATCCATCTCTTCTCTCTCCATTCTCACTCTCTACTTTTTAATTCTCCATTATAAATTGTACTTTATGGCTCTTTCATCCTATTAACTTAAGTGAACATTGTAATTTTTCATTGTAAAGTTCCCCTTTTCATTAATAAGAAAGGGGTTTACTTTTCTTTCCTAGAGGAATGTGAAAGGACACAAGTGGTGAGAATATAAAAGGTCATGTGGGGGTAGATGAAGAGATGGATTATAAATCTATAAATTGAAATGCCTTATCTACTCCAAAGGGTTATATTTTCTTGGTTGATAGCTCTCATTTTCTTACTAAAAGAAAGAAACTATAATTCTTCTATCTCCCTGTCTTATTTTTTCCTCTCCATATCAAATTTACTCCATGAGCATGGTTACTTGTGTAATATTATGTAAATGAACTTGGATTTTTTTGTGTTTTTATTCTTTCCTTGACATGGTGTCTTCTCATTGTTAACTTGGAAATATTTTATTTTTATGTCAATAAACTCAACTTATTATTTAGTGAGTAAAACCCCTTGTCACTTTCTCCCCTCTCTTTATAAACACATCTTTCCTCCACCTCCTGTTACACATGGTTTTTGGATTATTCATGTGTGATGCATGATCAAAATTCCACCCATGTTAGTTATAGTAGCGTAAATATTTCATGTTTTTAATAAATGGAGATGTCCCATTCCTAAGCAAAGGGACCTAGTCCATGTTGGTCATTGTGTGTTAATGTTATCATTGATGTCAAGTACATTGATGGAAAAGGGTGTTATGATGTCATATTATTTTCCATGAGGTGTCATTCAAAGGTCAAATATGAAGGTCGATTGGTTGTATCAAGTTTGGTGATGTTCTATGAGGTCATGCTACATGGTTTTGCTTGCATAATCATGGTTTGAGTCCTCCCAAGTGAGTTAAAGTTTTTTATGATGTAATACATGGTCTTAGATATGTGTTACAAGTGTATGATTTTATATGAGGTAAAGAAGGTCAAATCATGGTTTTTCATGGTTGAGTTAGGTCATTCCAAGCTTATTCCTAGCCCTGGAGCATGCAGAATGAGATGGAGGTATGATTTTAGATCTAATCAGTCCTAACCAAGAAAGGTAGAATAATTTTGACAATTTATATGAGGATTATGTTGAGTTTCAAGTTATTATTTAGTGATATAGTGCATTTATGAGGTCCTTGGGAAGCAAATAGGTGAGAACATGTAAGATTGCATGGGTAAATGAGATTGTGCTGAGTGTTTACAAGATATCTGATATATGTGGTGAGTATGGATAGATTATTTTTTCATGATGCTTCATGAAAAGTGTCAGTCATTGAAGAAATATTTGCAAGATACATCGGTTTTGGCAAATTTGGGTAATTTATTGTGTGTTTTTGAAGTAAAAGTGGACCTTCTAATGCTCGTTGTGAATTTTGTGATTTTCATGTGGATCTGATATATTTTGAATATATTTTTAATTTAGTTATGAATATTTTCCAAAAATAATGAGGTGGTTTGATTGTCAATTATTTATGAACGATCATTAATAAGATAATTTGTTTTGAAACCCGAGTTAAACCCTAGCTCAAAGAGACTTGGGATAAAGTGAGTATATTGAACCTATCTTGTTTGGTTTTGAAAAATTTATTATTTTATGTTGTATAGTAATCTTCCATATTTCCAAAAAGGTATATTAGAGCATGTGATGGTATGTGGGTCCCACATAAAAATGTAATTTTTTAAAGAATTTTAGTTTGTGGAAAAGTTCTCCAAAGAAGGTGATGAATAAATTGACATTTTTATATCCCTGGAGTTTTTATACATGTACATAATAATTTAGGATAGTGGTTGAGGTGAAAAAGTTAAAATTGTTCCCTATTTATGAAGATTTTGTTTTTGGGGCAGTTTGTAGTTGTTTGCACTAAAAGTGGAATCGCAGAAGCTACAAGATGAGTTAGGACTCCATTCAAGTTGTGTTGTGATCCTGGTTCGGAGATATTTATATTTTTATATCATAATTGTGTTTTTATATGGTATGAATAATTTATGGCCTATTATTTTAAGATCAAATCTAGAGGATGTTTGATATAGCATGGTGTTGAGTAGCTTCATGAGGTATGTTGATGATTCGAGTTATTAGTGCTTATTAAAGGTTTCTAAGTGCTTATACATCATGTATAAGGGTGTTCCATGATTTGGTCAAGTGTGGAAGTGAGTTTTGAGGTGATGAAGCAAGTTGAGCTCAAGGTCAGTTCTTGAGTCTTAGAAGGCTTAAGAAGTAGTTTGTAAACACGGTCTTTTTGGAGGCTTTACACTTGGATTTGGAAGGAAATATAATATTTTATAGAAAGAGGATTTATATATATTTTCAATGGTATATATTTTTTTCTCATGATGGTTATATTTTATGGTACATCTAGGTCCGTTTGTGAGAAAGAAGGTTGTTTCGTTTTTAGGACTGAATTTCTTAGGTTGAAGGAATGAGGTGAATAGGGAATGATATGGTTTATTTTATGATTTCTATCAGTTGGATAGTGAAGATGGATTAAAAATTGTTTATAAAATTCATTTGGATGTCTTTAAAGTGGATTAAATGGTATAAACCAATTGAGTTTGTGAAACTACTTGCTAGGTAGCTCAATATGGTGAAGAGGAAAGTGAGTGTGGTTTACACATATGGATTTTTCATGAGATATAACATGCATGGATGTGATATAAATTTATTTATAATTACAATGAGTGGTTACATTCCATATTTTAATTGTTATTTGTTGATCTTGAGGCCCAATGATGAAGACATGATCCTAGAAACAATTGTTTTGAGAAGGATATGAGCCTTCTTGAGTAAGTTATGAATTATTTGATTAGTCCAATCTTATGTATAAACATGTATTATTTTTAAATTTTATATTACACATGTATGAGGAATTTTTAAGCTTTACAAATCATGTTTATGAGGTTTGTGGTTTTAGCTCATCTAAGTGATGGGGTTTTGAGCTAGTTTTGAGTATGTTTTGGAGGTTTTGGACATGGTCGGCCTATGTGGCTTGATTGTGAACAATTTTATTATTATTTTGTTATTTTTAAAAGTTTTTATGTTTAAAAAGTAAGGTAAACTGACTTGGTTTGTGTTTTAAATAAGAGAGGCTTATAAAAGCAATGTTTTGAATTCATTTTTGAACTAATTGAGTATATAGAGAAAATGTGACCTAGGTGAGGGTTTGAAAGCTAATAAAGGGAATGAATTCAGATATGAGGATGTATCAAAATGTTTTAAGAATATTATTGGAAATTTTATCAAGGGTTTGAAGCCAAGACAAGGTGTAAAAGAAGAAGAAAGAGCGAGTTAGGTGAATGAGGGTTTGAAGGTGAATGTGTGAGTTGAATTAGAGATCTCCATCAGTTGTGGCAGAAAAAAAAATATAGATATTCATAAATAGGTGGATGAGTTGGATCTTATTCATCTTAGGGGTTGTATCCTCCTTTTGGAGTGTGTGCTTCACTAAAATAGGGATTCGTGCTCCTTGTAGAGTTGGTACTTTACTAAACTAGGGGTTGGTGCTCCTTGTGAAGTTGGCGCTTCACTAACTCTCTTTTATTTGATTAATAAAAGTATAGTTTCACTTGGTTTTTCTTCCCCATGAGGTTTTTCCACTTACATATGGTGTTTATGTGTTGTGTATCTTGCATTATGCTCTTGTGATTGAATGTTTAATATCTTAATAAGTTCACATGGTTATGAATGATGTATGGACAACTTAAATGATGAATGTATGGTTTGGTAAATGAAGTAAAAATTATTATAGGACTGATTCACCCACCCTCTCAATCCATTATTCTTCCAACTATTGGTATCGATCAGGTCCATGAGAACCAATTTTAACAACTTGAATATCTTTTTGAAACACAAGCAATGTGTAAGTCTTCATAAAAGGTTAAGTAACAAAAGAAAAATTAGGCGAGTGTGGTGTGCAAGGCCAATAACAAAACCAAAAATAAACAAACAGGCCAAAGATAGTGGTCAATTAGTAATTTTTTCCCTTAGGAATAATATGAATGTAAGTATGTTATTAAGACCTAGAAACATACCCAAAGTGCATGATTTAGTGTCTACATTTTCCCCACTTTATGTTATTGAGTGAAATATCATTGACATAAAGTAGATAAGAGACACATACCTAATAGCCATGTAAATCGATGGAAAAATCATGCCGAAGAGACAAGAAAAAGTGTGGAGTGAATAACATGAAGCATGTAATCTTGGAAAGGGGAAGTAGAAATGACCCTATGGATGAAGCGTATGTTATGTGTCATATTGTACCTATTTTCATTATTTTTTTGATGTCAGTGATGTGACTGCTACTCCCCATAAGGAAAAACTTTCAAAACAGAAGAGCAAATGAGTAGTAAAATATGTGTATATGAAAATTTTTATCCAAATGAGTAAAAAGTGTGTAAAAAGTCTCTAAAAATGGTACTCTTATGACTTAGGAAATAATGTTTGTAATAGATAACAAGACATTTGTTGAATAGGTACATTCTGTTGTGTTTTTACTTAATTAAATATGAAGCAATCCATCTCTTTTATGTAGAATAAAGTCACTACTTTGCATTGAGAAACTTAGTTTCATTTTCTTCAAAATTATTTTTAGAAAATCATTACCTTGGATCAATTCTATTGATCTAAGGTATGATTTTAATTCATGACTTTGTGGCCATAATGACCAAGTAAGATAGATCAGATGATCTATGGATTCTAATTGTGTTAAGGAAAGAATGAACTCTTCATACCCCTGTTACATATTGAAATTTTGATGATTAGTATGGTTCTTCTTTTTGTTATTAGAATGCATACTTGTTATGAAGGGGAACCTAATATAACTATGTTCTAATGTTAGTGACTATATCCTTAAGTTAAGTCTAACCTATGTCTCTTTGATCTTTATTAATTGGGATGTTATGACTTAAACTAAAGACCTACCTATGGACCTATGTTGATTTCCTAAATTAATTTCTAACCTAACTAAGGAATGGCTAACCTAAGGGGACCTATGGAACGACATGGTAAATGGGTTGGTCGGTGGCATTGATTTCTAGATATTAATTGGGAGTTAATGCAATCTTATCCTTTGGTGCTGCCAACTTTGGCATGGGCATGAGGAAAAATAGAGAAGGATGAGTATGTGCACCTCAGCCGAGTTTAGTTCCATGCAAAAATTGAATTTAGTCATTGTTAAATATAGAGATGGCGGTGGCGTGGGAATTGGAGGAACTGACAATCCCATTTTGCATTTAATTTTTTTGAAATCAGCAAAAAACTTAGGAAGGTGCATGAGGGGGTTTTAGTTGTTTTGATCTTTTGTTGATTTTGAACCTAAGTTCTGCATGAGGTTGTTTCTACTCTTCAAACTCCATTTGATTCTTACATGACTATTATTCTTTCTTAACATGCAACTATTTGAGTGGGCACTATGTGAAAACTATAAAAGGAATTGGAAAGTGTTGAAGGTTCTATTGACATTTCGTGGAGAGGAAGAAGCTATCAAGCTCTGTTTGGGGATCTTCTTGAATCGGTGAAGGAAAAGTTCTATCAGGAATGATAGGATCTATCCATTAAGTTTTATGCTTTTACTTAAATGATTCATTAAGAGAACTCTACTCTTGGGAATAATTTGGTTTTTTCTATGTTGATAAGATTACTCTGCTTGTGGTTTTTGTGTTGTTTTGGAAATTCTTTATCGACCCTATTTGAAATGATGGAAAGTATGATCTGGGTTTCAGTTTTCTTGTATGGATATCTAGTTATATTATTTAGTCTCTCTGTATGGGCTTGGGATCAAGTCAAAAAATTGTGTGAGATCTGGTTGAATTGTTAAATTGTGTAGGTGGCTTGGTTTGCTTTAATATGTGGAACTTGCTCTATTTCGGTTGGAAAACTTTAGTTATTAAAATTTTTTTGAATACCTTGACTGTTGTTGAATCTTACTTGAATCTTCAAGGAAGATAAAAATTATGTGAAGTCTTCTTAAACATATTCTTTTGAGTATTGATGGAATGCTCAAACTTGGAAAAACATGTTTGATTTCTTATCATTATCTCTGTGAATGAGGATCCAGGTTTTGTTTGTATTCTTTTTGTTAGACTTCGAGCCTGAGATTATTTAGGAAAGATAAATTGTTGGGATTTTTCTTGGTATGTGGTTTAATGTGTCCATGGACTTTTTTAAGTTATTCGGTTATTATTTACTATAAATCCTACAAATGTATACTTCCACTTTTCTTGGAATTGTTTAGTTGTTTCACTAAGCCTGATTGTTGGAAGCTCGTAAGGGGAAAAGTTATTTAGTTTTCTACTTTATTGGGTCATTGGGTAACTGGTGAAATTTTAGCATTAGGTGCTAAGAAGGAAAAACTCCTTGGGTATTGGCTTACTTTTTTTTGGTTGTTGTTGCCAACTTGAACTTCTTGATAGTTCTATTGTCATTGTTTGGATGTATTTTAGTTTGCATGTTTCTTAGACTTTGGGCCATTAAACCTGGTTTTGATTCTTTTAGATATTTGGCCATGTTCTTCATGAAAAAGGTAATGATGAATCCTATTTTTTGGTTAAATCATATTATAAAATTCTTTTCCTTTATGGATCTAAGTTTGGAAGTTTTTTCAGACTTACCCTTCTGTTAAGTTAATCCTTTCATCTCTGTATCTTTTGGGAAATGGATTATTTGTTATCTTGTGGAAGTCAAGGATATCTTTACCATCTCCATGAATGATGAAGAGTAAATGAATGATTGTTTTCATTTTCCTTTCTTCTCTTAGTTGTTGTACATTCAATTTGAACCCCGATTAGATCTTGTTTTGGATTTTAGTTTGTAACATTTGATCAATGACCTTATTGATATAGGTTTTTGGTTTCTCAAGGTTCTCTTTATAATCATGCTTAGAACTATGAGGAAGTAATCTCTCTCTTTTTCCTTTAACCTTCTTCATCCTTTGAACTTGGTAAAGGTGTTGTCTTTCTTTGGTTGTTTGTTTATGCAACTTTAGGGGATGTCTAGTAAGATTGATTGCAGATTGTTGTTAGGGAAGTATAGCTGAAGTTGAAAATAATAGAATGGAATATTGTGTTTGGTTGGAATATTCTGAATAGATCTTTGTGTTTGGTAGAAAATATTTATATGGTTAATTGAGTTGGAGTTGAATGATAAACCTTTCCATTCTAATCTCTTAACTTAATGATATCAATGTTGTATCCTTATGGGATTGAGTGTCGACTCATTTTCTTGCTAAAAAGATCTTACCCTTTGATGAAGTTTGTTTTAGTTTTCTTGAATTTAACTTAAATTGGTTCCTAATTCTAAGCTTGAGTATTAGGATACTCAAATCAGAGACACATTTAATGATATGAGGTTTTGGATCATCCTAAACTTATTCTTATGCTTTTAATTTTGATTATTGGCATCTCATATTTTAGGATGAATTTAGGTTAATGAAATATTAAGATGGAAGTATTGTTGTAATGATCTATTGTTGAACTATGCCTAAAATATAGTTAGGATAGTTATCTTCTTTTGTTAAATAGATTTAACTGAATGAGTGATCATGAAAAGAAATGTATGAAAATAATAGTGAGATTTTGATGAAATGTTACTTATCTGAATTACTTTTTAATTCCTTTGATAAAAATACAATAGTATGAAAGGTTGAAGTTGTTATATTTCATGACCTAACCCAAAATTTGAGTATTGTAACTCCTTTTGGCTATGTCTTTCTGAATTGCTCAGACTATTTCATAACAACAAGTTCTTTTTATGAAATAGTTAGCTAAAAGCACATCGTTTTAATGTTTAGTGCTTATCATGCTCAGTTCAATGAATTGACCCATGCTAGCAATTTTGCAGATGGACTTTGTAAGTGATGAAGGAGAAAGATCTTTAGGAAGTTACATTTGTTTATCAAAGAGACTGGATCTTTTTATGATGAAATATGGTTCATTACTGAAATGTACTTGATGGAAAAGAAAGTTGTATCTGAAATTGATTTAAATATTGTTGTTTGACATTAGTAATGTCTGAAGTGTTTGGACTTGTAAATGTATGAATCCTTTTGTTGAATAAAAGATGTGTGATATTTGTTTGTACTTGATGTAAATCCTTTTGGCATGAATGACTAGAAATAATAAACATTTCTCTATTTTACAAATAGTAACATACTTTTATGATTGGAATGGAATAATTAGAGATCAAAGGTGTTAAGATGTACTACCCTCTCTAGTGAAGATGTAACTTACAAAGTTGACATTATTACATGATATTCAACTATATCTCTATGACTATATTTAAATCAAATGTTGGTATGAGAATTTAACTTGATATTAATTTATAATGTACAATGGGTTTATAATGGAATTTAACCTACAATAAGGGAAAGGAAAGACAAATTCCTTGAAAAGAATCTTAGTCTTAATCTAAAGACCTTTTTGATATGAATCCTGAATGTTATCTGTAGTTGGGAAAGGTGTGCTTTCTCATGTAGAATTCCTTAACTAGAATAGGAATGTAGGGAAGGAAAAATAAATGGGATTAGACTTCATTTCAATGAAGTCTAATATAAAAATAACTTTCTTAGAACTTATATAAGCTAGGGCTTGAGTAAGTGAGTAAGAAAACAACACTTTCAATGTGTTGGATCTGTTATGTAAAACATAAATCAGAATGTTAATAGTATAAAAACATAACATGTGAAATGGTTAGGGAGAATATTTATCTACATACCTACCTCTATTGTAGTTTTAACTTGGAACCCTAATGGTTAAGGAACCTAATTGTTCAGTAGGGTTACTGTAATTAATCCTTAATGAGGAAATTAATAAGTTATTAACTTTCTATCTAAGGTATGTTTGTCTAGATGAGGAAAATTAATGGATGTTGACACACGCCAATTGTAGTAAAGTACCTTCATGATGACTAGGGTCTTCATGAGGATACTATGTTGTAGTTGACATGTTTCAACACCCTTTCGAGTTTATTCAACTAGACTAACATAAATTCGACTTGATCACAGTTCTCCCTAGGTAGAGATAGGGGCATGACCTAGTGTCAAGGTCAACTCATGTTGACTTAGGATAAATAGACACGCCCAATCGACATAAGTCGATTGAGTATGTCTAAGTACCCTTAGTCACCATAAGCAGTCCTCCACACTAGGCCATGTTGCTAACCTTGGCTAGGGTTAAACCTTGAACAAGTGGACTGACAGAAGTTAGTGAAGACCATTCTAGATAATAGATCAAGTAGGGTGAAGGACATATTCCATTTGATGAGTATGTCATCTAGGAATATAAACATGATGAATATATGTTTAAAATATTTGGCCAAAGTATCACAAGTTGTTGGTTGCGTTGTCCTATGTCACTCAGTTTAAGAAGCAGGATTTCAGATGAATATCGGTAATAGATATTTAGATAGGCCTCTTAAATAGAACACTTGATACCTCTAAAAGGTAAAAAACCAAGTATATGTAGTATACACATTATAAAGTTAACATGAGAGATGGTATGATATGAGTCATGAAATGAGAGATCGGTGTTTCACCAAGTCATTTATATTACATATGGTTTTTTGTTATGAGATTGATTGGATTTGGAATGTGTGTTCTAAATTATGTTAATTTAGAACAGAGAACATTATCAAAAAAAAAAATCCCTTGTTTCTAAAGTCTTAAAATGGGAATGTTACATCTTGGTATCAGAGCTGAAGGTTGTAGCTCTTGGACCTATTGTGTCCATAATATGATAAAACTTAAATTTTCTTGTTAACAGAAAATGGTTAGAATGAGAGGAAATGCTGCAAACAACCCACCACTAGGTGGAGAAGCAACTACTTCCCAAAACTTGATGAGATCCTTGTTTCCCTATTGGACACAAGAGATCATTTGGTTGTATTAGAACAACAAGTAATGGGAAATGAGGAGGATGAAGAAGATGTTGGTAATAACAATCACCACCTCTAGGGACAACACCAATATAGGAAATTTTGGTGCATTGATAACAATAATGCTGCCAATGCTAATGCAAATGCACCCAATCAACTTGAGAACAAAAAGGTGAGATTGGCAGTTGAACTCACTAATGATATAAAAAGGATAAGTCCACCCAAGTTTGATGGCACTACATTGGGAGATGGAGCTGAGAACTGGCTCAATGAAATGGAGAAGTAATTTTCTATAAGGAACTTCTAGAGGAAACTAAAGCAATATGGGGAGCTTATCATCTTTCCCATGAGGCATCTTCTTGGTGGGATAGCCGTAAGGATGAGTTAAACATTGATGAAACAAACATCACTTGGGATCAATTTAAAAATTATTTTAGGAAATGATGGCTACCACAACTTTACTATGATTAGAAAATGACTGAATTTTAGAACTTAGCTCAAGGAAAGTTAATTGTAATGGAGTACTGGGAGAATTTTACTAAGCTCCTCAAGTACGTGCCTCAGTATCAAACTGACGAGAAGTTTAGGATACGGAAAATTCATTATGGGATTAAATCCTATTATAGGTGGTGAAGTAGATGTTCACAACCCAACCACCATGGAAGGGGTTGTTGAAAAATCCATAAGGTAGGAGCAGAAATTGAAAGCAATCTCTGCCCATAAGGAGGAAATCAGAAAGAAAATTCCTAATTCTTCTTCATCCCTTGCACCCAAAAAGGGACCATGGAAAAATTTTGGTGTGAAAAATTTTTTTTTACTGATAATAACAAGAAAATGCAGCAAAATAAACTGTAATGTATAAAACAATTTTTCAAGAACAATAATAATGGACATAAGTCCTATAGAGGAAAGATGATAACTTTAAGGTGGGAAATAAATTTGAGCCTAAGAAAGGACCTGTAGGAGGCTACTACAATTGTGGCAAGGATCATTATGCAAATCATGTCCTCTAAGGAAGGATGACCGCAATCAGCAACATAAGATACATGCTACAGTAGTTGAAAAACAAGCTGAAAAGAAAGTTACACCTATAGAAGTGCTAGGTAAGTTATTTGGTATACCATGTTACTATAATTTTTGATACTAGAGCTATTGAATGCTTTATTTCTACTAAATTAGCTTCAAAATTAAAAAGAAAATTTGGAAAATGGATAAATCATGGGTTGTACATTATGGAAATAATGTTGTCCACATAGTTAGTATGTGTCTTTTTGGAGCAAGTCCTTGACTTGCCTAGTTTTTCCACTGAATTTGATCTTTATGTTGCTCCTTTGGGGTCTTATGATGTAATCATAGGTGTTAACTAACTTGCTGAACATAAAGAAAAAGTTGATTGTTTTGAAAAACATATTAGTTGTCTATGATGATCGAAAAAAAACAAACACATTAGGGGGTAAAACATGAGATTTTAGTTAGAAAATTGTCAGCCATGTAGCTTAAAAAGGCAAAAACAAAGGTTACACCTTGTATGTAGTAAAATTTTTCTGAAACAACATGAAGGGGATAGTGATTTCTTGGAAAGATACCCACTGTTACGAAATTTTAGATGTGTTTTCGAAGAACTACCGGTCTTCCACCCAAATGGGAGTTTGATTTCATGATTGAGATCAAGCCAAGAACCAAACCTATTTCCAAGGCACCGTATCGAATGACTACCATTGAATTGGTAGAGCTTAAGGCATAATTATAAGAACTGTTGTCTAAAGGTTTGATAAGACCAAGTGTCTCACCTTGGGGAGCACCGGTAATTTTTGTGAAAAAGAAATATGGAACACTTAGATTGTGCATTGATTATAGGATGTTAAACAAAGAAACAATAAAAATAGATATCCACTTCCTAGAATTGATGATCTATTTGATCAGATGCATGGTGCATCAATATATTCTAAGATAGATCTTGATCTGGATATCATCAATTAAGAATCAAGGATGAAGATATTCATAAAACAACTTTTAGGACAAGGTATGGGCATTATGAATTCATAGTTTTACCTTTTGGTTTGACAAATGCACCTACAACTTTTATGAACTTAATGAATAATATCTTTCAAGAATACTTGAAAAATTTTTGCTTGTATTCTTGGATGATATTCTCATATATTCTAAAAGCATTGATGAGCATCATGAGCATTTGAAGATAGTTCTAGAAATCTTAAGAAAAATAATATTGTATGGTAAGTTATCCAAATGTTTATTCTACGAGACTGAAGTACACTATCTAGGGCATGTCATAAGTAAAGATGGAATAGCAGTAGACCCATCAAAAATTGTTGCAATAACTGAGTGGCCTACACCTAAGAATGTACATGAAGTTAGAAGCTTCATGGGTCTCATTGGTTACTATAGAAAGTTTGTAAAGACTTTTCAAAGGTCATTGCACCAATAACTTTGTTGCAAAAGAAAGATAAGAAATTTGTGTGGAGTGAAAAATGTGAATCTACATTTAAGACTCTAAAGAATCAACTTACATACACCTATTTTGGTTGTACCTGATCCAAATGGAGACTTTACTATAGTAACAGATGCTTTGGGAAGGGCTTGGAGGTATTTTGTTGCAAAATGAGCATGTTATAGCATATGAAAGTATAAAACTCAAGTTACATGAACTGAACTATGCTCCCCATGACCTAGAGCTTGCTGCCATTGTTCATGCACTTCAAGTATGGAGGCATTATCTTTTAGGGAGACCTTTTGAATTAAAGACTGACCATCTTGGGCTGAAGTATATTTTCACTCAGCCAAATTTGAATGCAAGACAACAAAGGTGGTTAGAATTTCTATCTCAGTATGATTTTGACATAAGTTATATAAAAGGAAAGGAAAACAGAGTGGTAGATGCACTAAGTCATAGGAAACATATTTATGCACTTATAACATTGAGAACTTAGTTTAAGGATGAAGTAAAAAGTATCATGGAATCTGATTCTTATTTTTAGCAAGTATAAAAAAGCACTTGTTGCAGATCCAAATGATATGAGATATAGAGGTTTTCACTTTGATGACGAAGGAATCTTGAGATATGATAATCAAGTATATATACCTTTGGGAAATGAATTAAGGAGAAAGTTGTTAACTAAATTTCATAACTCACCTTATTCAGGACATCCCGAGAATTATAAAAATGCTCATTGATATAAAACAACAATATTTTTGGAAAGGGATGAAAAAGATGTAATTGATTTTGTGACACACTACTTAGAATGTTAGTGTGTTAAGGCTAAACATATGCATCCATATTGGTTTACTGTACCCTCATAGCATACCATAGTATAAATGACAAGTAATTAGCATGGATTTTTTGTTAAGGGTTGCCTATGTCAAGAAATAAGCATGATGTTATTTTAGTTATTTTTGATAAACTAAAAAAGGTAACACATTTTATTGTTGGTAATATTAAGGATGATTCACCTATTTTGGAAAAAAATTTGTGATGAAATTTTTAGATTACATGGAGTACCTAAATTGATCATATCAGATCGAGACCCTAGAATGACATCTAGATTTTGGAAAACACTCAATGCATCCTTAGGAACTAAACTAAATTTTAGTTCAACATACCATCCTAAAATGGATGGGAAAACTAAAAGAGTTAATCAAGTTTTGGAAGATATGTTATGAATGTACTACATGGATCAGTAGTACAAATGGGAAGAGTACCTTCCATTAGTTGAATTTTCTTATAATAACATGTATCACGCCTCTCTAAAAATGGCACCTTTGAAGCATTATACGGAAGGAAATGCAGAACTCCAGTTAGTTGGGATAGCATAGAGGACAGAGAGGTAATTGGACCTGAGATCCTTATTGAAATGGAACAACAAGTTAAAATGATTCGTGAACGTTTGAAGGAAGCAGTAGATAGGAAAAAGAAAAGTTATGCAGACTTAAAAAGGGTTGATAAGAAATTTGAACTTGGTGAAAAGGTATTTTTGTGGGTTAAACCAAAAAGAGTTCTATAACTTTTGGAAAGGCTGCCAAGTTATCACCTCATTATGTGGGACCCTTTGAAATTGTTGAAATAATCAACCCTGTAGCTTATCGTTTAGCTTTACCACCTACTTTATCATGAATGCATGATGTTTTCCATATTTCTTTACTTAAGAAATATGTTTCAGATTTATCACATGTGTTAAATTGGAATTCCTTATAGGTCCAAGACTAAAGGAATAATCATGGTTAAACCCATTCGAGTGTTGGAAACTCACTAGTTGCACTTAAGAAATCATGAAATAAGTCAATGTAAGGTCCAATGGGACCAATTTAATGAAGAAAGTGCAACATGGGAAAACCTGAAGATATGAAAATTACTTTTCCACATTTATTTGAATAGAATTGATTTTGTTGATTGATAAAACTTGAAGATTTTATTCTTATTATATCAATAAATCTACCAGTTTTGGGAAGATACTAAATTCATTAGTATTGAAACAACTATTTTAATGTTGAATAATTATGAAAATTTGAATTTCTCAAATCTGGTTTTGTTATGAACTTATGAATAAAAGAATTATAATTTGGTTATATTCTTGATTGAAGTTATTTGACTAAGTTAATCATCGGGATGATGATGCTTTTTTAGGAGGGAGGTATGTAACACCTCTAACATGATTGGGACCTATGATGACTTTTATTATAGAAGGTTCAAACATTGATAGGTGATTTTTCTTAAGACAATGTACTCTTATGACTTAGGAAATCATGTTTGTAGTAGATAATAAGACATTTTTGAATAGGTACATTTTGTCATGTTTTTCTTAATTAAATATGAAGCAATCCATCTCTTTTATGTAGAATAAGTCACTACTTTGCATTGAGAAATTTAGTTTCCATTTTCTTAAATTCTGTTTTAAGAACAACATTACCTTGGATCAATTCTATTGATCCAAGGTATGCTTTTAATTCATGACTTTTGTTCATAATGACCAAGTCAGATAGATCAAGTGATCTCTAGATTCTGACTGTGTTAAGGAAAGAATGAACTCTTTAGACCCTACTACATATTTGAATTTCGATTATTAGTTTGGTTCTTCTTTTGTTAGTAGAATGCATACTTTATATGAATGGGGAACCTAATATAACTATGTTCTAATGTTAGTGACTATAGCCTTAAGTTAATTCTAACCTATGTCTCTTTGATCTTTGTTAATTGGGATGTTATGACTTAAACTAAAGACCTACCTATGGACCTATGTTGATTTCCTAAATTAATGTCTAACCTAACTAAGGGAATGGCTAACCTATGGAATGACATGGTAAATGGGTTGGTTGGTGGCATCGATTTCTAGATATTAATTGGGAGTTAATGCAGTCTTATCCTTTGGTGCTACCAATTTTGGCATGGGCATGAGGAAAAATAGAGAAGGATGAGTTGGCACCTCATCCATGAGTTTAGTTGCATGAAAAAATTGAATTTAGTCATTGCTAAATATAGAGATGGTGGTGGCGTGGGAATTGGAGGGAACTAACAGTCCTATTTTACATTTAATGTTTTTGAAATTGAAAAAAATCACCTAGGAAGGTGCATGGGGGTTTTGGTTGTTTTGATCTTTTGTTCATTTTTATCCTGAGCTCTGCATGAGGTTTTTTCTATCTTTCAAACCTCCAGTTCAATTCTTGCATGAATGTTATTCTTTCTTAACATGAAACTATTTGAGTGGGCACTATGAAAACTATAAAATAATTGGAAAGTGTTGAAGGTTTGTTGACATTTTGTGGAGAGGAAGAAGCTATCAAATCTTTGTTTGGGGATATTCTTTGAATCGGTGAAGGAAAAGTGCTATCAAGCATGATAGGCTCTATCCATTAAGTTTTATGCTTTTACTTAAATGATTCATTAAGAGAACTCTACTCTTGGGAATAATCTAGTTTTTGCTATGTTGAAAAGATTACTCTGCTTGTGGTTTTTGTGTTGTTTTGGAAATGCTTTATCGACTCTATTGAAATGATGGAAAGTATGATCGGGTTTTGGTTTTCTTGTATGGATAGTTGGGTTATGCTTTAGTCTCTCTGCATGGGCTTGGGATCAAGTCAAAAAACTATTTGAGATCTGGTTAAATTGTTTAAATCATGTAGGTGGCTTGGTTTGCTTTAATCTATGGAACTTGCTCTATTTCGGTTGGAAAACTTCAATTATTAAAATTGTTTTGAATACCTTGACTATTGTTGAATCTTACTTGAATCTTAGGGAAGATAAAAATTTTTTGTGAAGTATTCTTAAACATATTCTTCTAAGTACTGATGGAATGCTCAAACTTGGAAAAACATGTTTGATTTCTTATCACTTTCTGTGAATGAGGATCAGGTTTTGTTTGTATTCTTTCTATTCATACTTTGGGCCCTAAGATTATTTAGGAAAGATAAATTGTTGGGAGTTTTTTGGTATGTGGTTTAATGTGTCCATGGACATGTTTAAGTTATTCAGTTATTATTTACTATAAAGCCTACAAATGTATACTTCCACTTTTCTTGGAATTGTTCAGTTGTTTCATGAAGCCTAATTGTTGGAAGCCAATAAGGGGAAAAGTTATTCAATTTTCTACATTTATTGGGTCATTGGGTAACTAGTGAAATTTTAGCATTAGTGCTAAGAAGGGAAAAACTCCCTTGGGTATTGGCTTATTATTTTGCAATTTTGTTGCCAACTCAAACTTCTTGATAGTTCTATTGTCATTGTTTGGATGTATTTTAGTTTGTATGTTTCTTACACTTTGGGCCATTAAACCTGGTTTTGATTCTTTTAGATCTTTTGTCCATGTTCTTCATGAAAAAGGTAATGATGACTCTATTTTGGTTAAATCATATTATAAACTTCTTTTCCTTTATGGACCTGAGTTTGGAAGTTTGTTTGGACTTACCCTTCTATTAAGTTAATCCTTTCATCTCTGTATCTTTTGGGAAATGGATTATTTGTTATCTATGGAAGTCAAGGCTATCTTTACCATCTCCATGAATGATGAAGAGTAACAAAATGATTTTTGTTCATCATTTCCTTTATTTTCCTGGTTGTTGTACATTCAATTCAAACCCTGATTAGATCTCTGTTTCAGATTTTAGTTTGTAACATTTGATCAATGACCCTATCGATATAGGTTTTTGGTTTCTCAAGGTTCTCTTTATAATCATGCTTAGAACTATGAGGAAGTAATCTCTCTCTCTTTTCCTTTAACCTTCTTCAGCCTTCAAACTTGGTAAAGGTGTTTTCTTTCTTTGGTTTTTTGTTATGCAACTTTGGGGCTGTCTAGTAAGATTGATTGCAGATTGTTGTTAGGGTAGTATAGCTGAAGTTGAAAATAATAGAATGGAATATTGTGTTTGGTTGGAATATTATGAATATATTTGTGTTTGGTAGAAAATATTTAGATGGTTAATTGAGTTGGATCTGAATGATAAACCTTTCCATTCTAATCTCTTAACTTAATGATATCAATGTTGTATCCTTATGGGATTGAGTGTCGACTCATTTTCTTGCTAAAAAGATCTTACCATTTGATGAGGTCTATTTTAGTTTTCTTGAATTTAACTTAAATTGGTTCTAATTTTGAGCTTGAGTATTAGGATACTCAAATCAGAGACACATTTAATGATATGAGGTTTTGGATCATCCTAAACTTATTCTTATGATTTTAATTTTGATTATTGGCATCTCAGAATTTAGGATGAATTTAGGTTAATGAAATATTAAGATGGAAGTATTGTTGTAATGATCTACTGTTAAACTATGCCTAAAAGATAGTTAGGATAGTTATCTTCTTCTGTTAAACAGATTTAACTAAATGAGTGATCATGAAAAGAAATGTATGAAAATAATAGTGAGATTTTGATGAAATGTTACTTATCTGAATTACTTTTTAATTCCTTTGATAAAAGACAATAGTATGAAAGGTTGAAGTTGTTATATTTATGACCTAACCTTACTTTTTTTTTATATATCTCTTTCTCTCTCTTTAATTTGAGTATTGTAACTCCTTTTGGCTATGTCTTTCTGAATTACTTAGGATTGTTTCATAACATCAGAGTTCTTATTATGAAATAGTTAGCTAAAAGCACATCGATCTAATGTTTAGTGCTTATCATACTCGGTTGATTTGACCCATGCTAGCAATTTTCTGAGATGGACTTCGTAAGTGATGAAGGAGAAAGATCTTTAGGAAGTTACATTTGTTTATCAAAGAGACTGGATATTTTTATGATGAAATATGGTTCATTATTGAAATGTACTTGATGGAAAAGAAAGTTATATCTGAAATTGATTTAAATATTGTTGTTTGACAAAGTGTTTGGACTTGTAAATGTATGCGTAAGGATCTTGACCAATAAGGTTTTTATGCACACGAGAATGTTGTAGAAGTTTTCATGCAAGATTGGGCATGGGGTTAAAAGCTTAATCGAAGGTTGGCATTAGGAAAAAAATCCTTTAATGCAAAATTACGTTAGTAGGTGGCATGACATTTATCACGAGAAAAATAAAAATCTATAAGTAGAAGATCAAGGTGCATTATTGTTTACCTTTTATTTTTGTTATTGAAGATCTCTCATGAACTAGGGCATCCTTGAAGAAAATTTGTGGAAAACAGGTTGTGAAGATTTGTGTGCATAGCTAGTTTGATTAGTGAATCAGAGTGGAAAAAGAGTACACATGTGTGAGTGGAGAAGATCATGTGAGAGGATCCCGCGGGTGTTACACCATCTTATGGAAAAGGGGTTTTTCCAGGTTAGGGTTATGTAGCTAGGGCACGGGGTTTGAAGGAATTTTCACAAAGGAGTAGAGCCACATATTTGAGCAGATCTAGGATCGGGAGAAAGGAAGAATTTTTAAGGACTTGACAAAGAAATAGCACCAAGGAAAGTAGCAAATTTTTCACCAAAGAAGGGAAAGGGCAAGGGGAAACAAGATATCTCCACCAATTTCAATGAAGAATGGTACGCGGAGATGTAATATCCAAACTATGTATTACTTGGTAAGTAATGGGTATCAC
Source organism: Taxus wallichiana var. yunnanensis (assembly GCA_018340775.1). Taxonomy (NCBI): domain Eukaryota; kingdom Viridiplantae; phylum Streptophyta; class Pinopsida; order Cupressales; family Taxaceae; genus Taxus; species Taxus wallichiana. The sequence continues at coordinate 137,501,061 of CM031239.1, read as the reverse complement.
ATGTTAGAAAGATAGTCATGAGTGACGATAACCATCGAACGAGCACCACGAGAGAATGAGATGGCATTGGGAACTGGTTTTCCCTACATATAAGAGGACACTAGATACAATTCCTATCTACAATGATGAGGTAAAGGTGAAAATGGAGAAGTCCGAGTTATTGAAACTCTATGATTTTCCCTATTTTGGAAAACCTAAGTCACTATATCAGTGGTTAATGTTGCGCATGCATGAAGACCACTTCTATTTCACAGGATGAAGGATGCAAATAACTCCCTAGGTGATTTCTAATTTTATCAGTCTTATCTATAAAGGAGAATTATTATATGATGACTTGGATGATAAGGAGGCCATTAAGAAGACCGTTGAAGCTTATGACTACAATAAGGGTTCACACTACTTCGACATTTCTATAATTCGACCTGTAATGAGGATGGTCACATGTTTGGTCACAAATCTAAATGGATAGGAGATATGGACACGAGATCATTAAGTCTTGGTTGAATGTTTTCCATAAGATCTTAGATGGGACCATTTATAACCTATCGGATTTTAGATCAAAAGAAATCATCAATGCCGCGCGCGATGGAGAGAAGATCATGTTTTGTAATATCCTCGTTACCATTGTCTTTTTGGAGATTAGAGAGCCCAATGGGCTAGATAAAAAATTTTAGGAATACCCAGATGAGAACCCTTCCCCTACGAAAATATTTGAAAAATACACTTGTAACACCAAGATGACCACCCACAAAGGCACACCTAGAAAAATGGTATAAACATATGCGTCATGCATTCAAAGACTAAATGGAGAATACCTTACTGCGATTTGCCTACTTTACTACAAGGTGAGGTTAAATTCACCATATACCAACATTTTTGTATTAGTAGGTTTACTCGACATATGGCACCAATCACGGTGTAAAATTTTGTTCTCCTTCATAGCATAATACTTCGAGGTCATGGTCAATCGATTCAAAGAGGAAAAGAAGTTAAGGTTTGAGCTCAGTAAGGTAGACCAAGATTAACATGAGCTACGCAAAAAAATTGATATATCCTAATAAATGTGCCTATGTGAAGAAGTATGTCTCCCATGACGTACATATTTTGAAACCAGTGACATTGCCTATTATTGGAAGGACCATAGTAAGGGTATACCTATGTATAAGGCCTAAGTATGAGAAAGGTGCTTACATTGGAAATGATGTCTCTATCCTGGAAGACCCCACCCTAAGGAAGAAGGCCACGCCAAGGCAAAGGGAGAGAAAGGAGGCTCCTAAGAAAAAGGCACCAAGCACACATAAAATGTAGTCGTAGGCACGCTGATTCGGGCACAAGACCAAGCACCTATACACAAAGGAAGAAGTCCCCTACAAAATAAAAAAGAAGACACCGAGGAAGTGGATTCAGACCAAGAGAAGTCCCCTACAAGAGAAGAATCACCGGTGAAAGGAATCGCCTAGGGAAGAAGGAAAGGAAAATTCTCCTATATTGAAATCGCCGATTAGGAAGAAGCAAAGAGTAACATAAAGGTAGACTCAAAAGAAACATAGAGTATGGATGCCAACAAGGGTAATGAATATGATGAAAAGTGTGATGAGGCTTAGAATCCCCCATGTGTATGATGTACATGAGTCGAGGAAGAAGGAAATGAAGAAAGGGATGAGGAAGAGGAAGGCGCCCATAACCAAGGAGGAAGTGAAGAATTATACATGAAGGATCAGAATACCTTGACCACGACAAGGAACAAATGGATAATACCATAGAGAGGGAAGTAGTAGGGATTATCTAATAGTTGGTAGAGCATGAAATAGAGAAAAGCACTAAGGAAGTACTGAAGGAAATGAAGGAAAGAGAAAGTGTGGGAAAGGATTATAGAAGCATGGGTGGAGACCCTAGATTAGCAGTAAGCTTCCCAAAGGTAGCATGCATAGGTGGAAAGGGCATAGTGGAAGTACAAATAAAAAAATTACTTATATTAATGATCCAAATAAGGTATTGTGCACGTGTTTTCAAATTACCGTGCCTACAAACCAACTCTTTGCATGGTCTTATTTCGATGAAGAGGGCTCGTACCCGTGCATGAGGAAAATGCTATCTTGGGATTTTGAGTCTCACGTTGATGAACCTGAATTTTAGGTCAAGTGAGATACATAGATGCATATACCATATGCCAAAGGAGTGAACCCTTTGGTGAATTCCCAACAATTGTCTAATGCAAGTTTACAACATTCTCAACAAAGTATCGGTGGAGGTAGAAGCAATAATCTTCAGAAGAAACAAAAAAATAAGGGTCTTTGAGGAGGAGCTTGAGAAAAATAATGAGGATATCATTGAGCGGGACAAAGAGATAAAACAAAAGGAATTGATCAGTGCATAGTTAAGGTGTGAAATGAGGGATGAAAAGGAAAAGGTGTGCGAAATCCATAAGAAGATAGAGGTCATTTCAAATGACATAATCTTAAAGTACCTAGACCTAACCCCCTGAGCAAAAATATGAGTCAACCATGCACTACTTGGAAGACTTAACCCGCATCCTCACCATAGAAAGGCAGCCACTTACATTAGAGTTGGTGAAAGAGGCAATGGAACACCGAGAAGGAGAAAGAAAAAATGAATATTAGGGAGATGATTACTCAAAAGTATTCTTAGTTCCTTTCCATTGTAAATACGATCATGTAAATGGCCAAGGCTATATATGAAAATTATCTTGTGAGAGATACGATAGCGAGCATATTGGTTACTACACATGAGGTGGATCAAAAGGAATTTAAAGAAAATAAAAAAGGCAACGGGGTGGATTGTGATAATATTTTGGTGAGGTTGAGAAAATTAATGGAAACCTTGTGGGGTTTGGTTAAGAATCAGCTTTAGGAGCTATATCCCGAGGTCGGTCATAGAATGGACGCGATGGGTGATCTTAACAAGCAACTAGAAAGCATTGTAGATACACTGAATGCTAAGAGCAAAAATTGAGTTTTGATGAAGTAAGCACTCCATTAGGTGACCTACTTCATTAGGTGCATGGTGAGGTAGATTTGTGGGAGAATATTGAGGTAACCGTGAAGAAGGAATTCCCACTCCTCCTATAGCAGTAGAATATTCTTCTATTCTTTCGTTCTTTATTCAGATTTTCCTAGTTCCACTATTCTTTATTCTTTGAAGAAGTAGGTTGTTTTCAAGGACGAAGAACATGCATAGTGTGGGGTGATTTTGGACCCTAAAATATTGGCTAAGTACCAAGAGGCACGTACGCACATGACTAGTGAGAAGAAGGGAACTCAGGGGAAATCTCACAAGACAAAGGGGTTCAAGATGGGTTTAAGTGAAACCAAAGTGTGCGTGGGAGTTAGAACAAGGGTTTAAATGACTTAACCATATTTGGAATTCTAGAGGCACTTGAGGAAAAGTGCGAGGACCCAACCAGGTGTGATGAGTGGATAAAATTCCATCCTGGAACCTTAGAGGCCAAGAAAAGTATATTCCATGCAGGGAATATTCATAGATACATCATTACAGAGAGTGGAAGGTTTTCAAAAGGATAATCATTCACCTATGAAGGACCACATCAACACTTGGCACGTGGTATGCTTGGGAGAGAAGTCATGGTGGTGGTTGATGATCCTATAAAAAGAGATGTTTGGGTTAGGATTAGATACACTGAGACACGAAAGGCATATAGATGTAGAGAGAATGCATAGAGAAAAGATAGAAAAAGAGAGTTAGATTGATGTGTGTATGGAGAGGCATAAAAGAGAGGTGGGATATACATATGCATATATGGGGACCGAGAAAGTAGAAGGAAGGGAAACAAACTACTTCATTAAATCCTATTGTATAGGCTGGACCTCTATCACTTACTATATATGGTCTGAGATGACCCTTTTGACTGTAATGTGGCTACCATAACTCTTTTAAATCATATATATATATATATATATATATGGGTTCATTCTGTATATCTTGTTTATGGGTGCAAACCCTTTTGATATTTAACATGTTATAGCTTAGATTTATTTTCCTATGGTTCATTCGGTGTTTATCTACCTTCTCTAATGCATGGGTGTGTGTGTGGATCTACTAGTTTTATGTTCTTCTTTTAGGATGCATGTATTTCTATCTCTGTAAATAAGCCCTATTAATGTTGGAACCTTCTCAAAAATCTCACATAAAAGAGGGGCTCGGTGCTTGCGCATGCCTTAGGTGAGTTCTCGTGCCTACTAGGTGATATGTCGGTGCACTTGGAATTAAAAATAAGTATTAAGTATAAAATAATTACTACAAGATCCATATGAGATCATGATGTATTGTTGATCCATAGGAATCTAGTATTGTAGATGAAGTCATCTTCATGTTTCCATAGGTTATCCAGTGATGTAGGAGAGACTTACTTCTTGGTGCATAGTTTCGGTTGCACATTGGTAGACCCTTTTGAGAGGTCTTTTTTGTAGATTCATAGTGAGAGATTTGTTACATAGTGTAAGATGTAGGGTAGCTTCTAGTATGTGAGATCCGGCGGTGTTTCAGAGGAACGGTTGAAGTGCACTCAAGTAGATCCAATTAGCGATCTGGAGGAGAAACATGTGGTGGTATGGAGGCACAGTTTAGTGTACTCAGGAAAATTTGGTTGGAGATCTAGAGGAGGAGATACTCTTATAGAGATACATGTACACTTATGTAGAAGATTTGGTTTGTAATCTCTTGTTATATTATATATATGAGATCTCTATCTTTTTTGGACGTATCCCACATTGGGTAACCATGGTACATGATGTGTTATGTGCGTGTACTTTTTTATTTGGATTATTCTTGTTTACGCTTTCAATATTGTAGATTTTGTGGGGATTGTTAGATCCGTATTTGCATGTTTTGAGTTTTATATTCAATGGTTGCAATGTTTCCACATAGACCCATCCCCAATAGATACAACTCAAAACAAATTCAAAATAATCGAGACAGGTAGGAGGTAATAAGGGATGCACTATTTGTAGTGGTTCTTATTGGTAAAATTCATGGATGGATAGTAACGGTAGACCTTTGATGTAGGAGCATCCACTCTCAACTTGTACATATGGATGGTATCATCAAATTTTGGGTTTTCCTACTAGGTTGATACATGTTATAAGTTATTAAGGGTCATCTAACATTGAGGGAGTGTGTTAAGTCCTTCAAAAATTCAAATTAGGCCAATTCCCTCCAAAATCCAATTTGAATGTTGAAGGAAATTTTTGGCTTTTAATTGGGTTGTGAGTGTTGTCTTGGAGCATTCAAGATTGTGTAAGTTTTTTAAAAGCTCTATTAAAGTCTAGGTGGCTTGGTAAAGTCATAGTTGTGGTCTAATGTCAAAATCTTAAGGTCCTAGGCTTGGATGAGTCTTATAATGTCATAGTAAAGACAAATCATGGAATATGAAGGGTCATTTAGGCAAGATTCGGTTAGGAGGGTTCATGAAAGCCTATTTAAAACTCTTGAAACTATTTTACAAAGCATCATTTGAATGGTCTTGTGTTGAGAAAGAAGCTTCAAGAGGATTTAAAGGAAGAATTGTTGTACACACAGAGTTCTTGCGATAATATTTCTTTTTTTTTGTACATTTTTATGATAAATATACATGTGCATGCAACATAGAATAATTTTATCAATTGGTAAGATCTATTTCCTAAGTGATTTCATTGGTGAATTTGTAAGTTCTCGTAGTTTTTGTGTTTTTCTCTAGCCAATTGTAATGTTTGATCATGTAAGGGATAAATAGGAGACCATTTAAAATCATGTTGTAAGATTTGATAAGGAAGGGTATTTTGTAACGAAGAAAGATTCTAGGTGAAATTTTAGTGAAGTTCCTAAGTGTATTCAATTCAATAGTGACCTATATAGTAAGAAGAAAGTCACCTTCTTTTGAAAAGCGTAACAAAATAGAGAACTATGTTTCTCAAAGAAATGACAAGCAGTGAGGTTTAAGACCAACTTTTTCCCTGAGTTTTGGAGCATATTGATTATGAATGGTAAGGAAAGTACATTTATGAGATTAAAATAAGCAATTGAATCAAGTATCAAGGTTGAAAAGCTGAGTCATTTTATTTTGGTGAAAAGATTTATCTTATCATGTTTGAAAGGAAACCCTTGTTAGGGTTTTGACAAGAAGAGTATTATGAAGGATTAAAAGTGTGACAAGGTTTATGAAATCATCAATTAGGTTATATAAGATAGTAGTTTGATGAAACATAATGTTAAGAAGCCTTGAAACCCTTTAGATGAATAGAAATTCATCTTTGTAATGTAACTTGTAGGTGCTTATTGGTGATACAACAACAATGTTTCCATAATATTTAGGAGGTTTTGAGAAAAATGAAGAAGGATTCACACTATTAAGGAATACATTGTACCCATAAACAATAAATTATTGAAAGAATTTCCAGGTAAAACTTCATTTATTAAAGTTTGCTCGTAGTAACCGAGTGTAAGTAAAGATTGTGTCATACATAATAGATGAGAAAGGATAGGATAGGGTGGTTATAGGATTGATGGTTTAAATTAAGGATGCCAATATGAATTTATAAGTTAAAATAATTCATTTCTAGCCTTTGAAGGTTGAGGGACTAAATAATCATTGTTGTAGTTCTTGATAATGCTCAAAGAAAACTAAAGTATACATTTTTTTCTAGGAAGAAGGGAAGACTTTGTAAGTTGAAGGAGCTTGAGGAAGGACTGGGTGTTGAAAATTTGAAATTAGCACCTAAAAAGGTAAAGTAAGGATATAAAAGAGGTTTGAATATTTTTAAGTTCATCCCATGCTCAAAAATTATAACATTCCACCCTTGAATGAGCTTGCACAGAGTTAGTAAGACCTAACTTGAGGTCATCAATAGAAGGTAGAAAGCAATTTTGCAAAACAAGTGATCTTTGAAATTCCTCACATAGTTAAATTTTCCAAATGGGTTCCTATCTCAGTAATTGGGTTGAGATTTTAATCTTTATTTCAAAATTTATACCAAAATAAGTACCTAACCAAGGCTATTGTAAGCCTTAACAAAGAAAGGAGAAGTGTTATCAAAAAGGCACTTAAAATAAGTTTTAGAACTCTAAGTTTTGCATGCACCTTGATGGCCTAAAATGGTACAACAAAGTGGGATTGGTTGGTTATGATATGCTTCAATGTTTTATATTCATGACTAAATCAAATGTAATTTACTTAAGAAGCATAGAACAACATGGTGGTTAGAAGGTAAGTCATTAAAACCTTTGATTTGTTAAAATACATTTCATTGCTTAAATTGACATGATCAAAAGTAATAGAACCTAGTGAAATGATTGATATATTACAAAGGAATTACATAGTTTTGATGTACGTAAGAGTCAATAAGAAGCTAGTTCAAGGCCTTAAGAGACATTGTTTGAGTTATAAGTCACTTCTAACAATAGATGTGATTCAGATTTATTTTGCTCGCATTAACCTCTCTCCCCAACACTTGCTTTTGGTGTGAGATCACCCAAAAAAAATTCTCTTGGCATGAGATCGCCCAAAAATCTCACTCTTCACATCATTTTCAGGACATATTTCTATCCTTTACACTCTTTTACATCAGATACACACTTTCCTTTACTACTAATTTTACACATTTTTGCATACTTGGCTCAAATTTTTCATATACACAACTTTGGATACTCTTTCAATCTTCTTTTGTAGGTCTACCCCTAATATGCAACAAGAACCAACCTCTAACAATAAGTACAAACAAAATAACCGGTACAACACAACACATATGCTTCACCCTTATGGTCAATTTCCTTTCCTATCCTTCACGCTTCACTTTTCATCATTTCACGCTTCACTTGTCCACTCGAATGTTATTCAATGCATGCTCTATGTAATGCCCCTCACGGGACATTGAAAAGATGCACCAAATGTGCCTAAAATTTGGGGTAATTTTTTTTTTTTTGAAGTGTTTAATTAATACTAATACATCTCTTATACTCTTTCTTGATTACTAATTTTATACTATTTTAATTTACCCAATTAAATTAATTACTAGCCTAAACCTGATTTAATTATTTAATTTTATTTTAAACTTACTAGGGCCATAAAGATAAGACTACACCCCTTCTATTCTATTCACCCTTTCCTTACTTATTAAACTCATCACACCTTTCCTTTTTGTTATATTTCCCATTAAGACCCCATGATAAAAAAAAAGTGCAGGGTTTAATAATGACCCTAGGATTAAATCCATCTGGGCCCTTGGTTTAGAAGAATGCCCTAAAATTTCATTTTGCCCTAATCCTCTAATGGGCTTTTTCTTCTCTTTCTCTTATTTCTTTCTCTCATTTTGTTTTCTTCTCCCTTGTGCAGGTGTTTGGAGAGAAACTATGGAAACTATTTTTATTATTTATTTTTCTTTGTTAATACTCTTGTTGTATTATTCTTTGTTGTGGAGTATATGTGTGTGTGTGTGTGTGTGTGTGTGTGTGTGTGTGTGTGTGTGTATATATATATATATATATATCTATGTGTATGTATGTATGTATATATATAATGTATGTGTATATATATATATATATATATATATATATATATATATTTATGTGTGTGTATATAAAACTATTTCTATTTACTTGTTAAAATTTTAAAAGAAAGGGGTAGATTTATTGTTGTTAAGGGAAGGAGAGTAGAACCATAGGCTGCGCGACTAGGGACAGATAGTGCGGGGTTTGGGGCGAGGGAGCAGAGAAGGGCCACGGGTCGGAAGATGATGCATGGGAGTTTGTGGGGGCGTCGTGGCGAGGAGGTGGCGTGTGGGGCAGCGGCGAAGCTAGGCACATGAGGAGGAGTGGCGGCAGTGCGGCGGGTGCGGAAGGGGCAGCGGGTGGGGGCCGAATCCCCCTACCAAACTTGTTTTTTTTTTTACAAATTTTTTTAAATAAATTTGTTTTTATATATATATATATATATATTTATTTATTTATTTATTTATTTATTTATTTATTTATTTTGTTGTGTCATTTTATATATGTGAATGTATATATATATATTAAGATATATATATTAAGATTTAATGAGATAACATTTATATAAATATTTTTTTGACAAAAACAAGAAAACTATCACATTTCAAGTACAAACTCCTTTGCACAAAATAATGAAAAAAAAAGATTTCTAAAACCATGTTAATATAAAAGGAAATGTGCATTTTACAAATAAAGATAGTTTCTTCCAAAGTTAAAACAAGAACAACTTCTTATAACCAAGTAGTATTTCATTTTAGATTTAATGCAAAGGATCATTTCAGATTTACACACATGTAGGATTCCTCAACAAGTAATATATCCTTTTTGTAAATAAAATATGGAGATACATTAAGTTACAAATAAATGAGAATTTTGATACAACACTTTCTTCCACAAGCTTAGACTACAAGGGTGTTGCATAACTATTTCCAAATATGCAAACAACCAAAAATTTCCATTATAAGTTTCTTACAAGTTGGGAGAGAGATTTCTCATTTTAATCACCATATCTCAAATTTACATGTGAATGCAAGATATACAAAATGGAGAATTTGCAAGGAGATGAAACTATTCTCATAACCATATCCAAAGGAGTTACAATATAATAGGTTTTCATAAGGAGAGAAAATAACAATAAGAGCCCAAGAGGCCACCCACTCCAACTTGAGAGCCAACTTCCATGTCTTCCCAAAAACCATACAAGGAGAAAAAGAGCTTGTTTGCCACCCAACCATAGGCATCATTACATGCCTATCCCAAGGTTGGGATGCATGCTAGCCTCCCCCAAGCCCATGGGAAAGAGGATAACTAACCAAAACTTGCACAAGATGGAGGGTGAGCTAACAATGATACAAGCACACAAAAATTGGGATAAATACAAACAAGACTCCAAAGTTTACAAGGAGGAGAACCCGTGTTCTTCCTCAAAAGTGGGGAAGAGAGAGAAAGTTCTTCAAAAATTATATTCCAAAATTCTTGCACAAAGCAAAAATCTCCCTACCCTCCTTATTGCTCCTAAATTCAATCAAAATCCTCCTTATTCCTCCACCCTTTCTCCAAGTCCTTCTTGGAAGGATTTTCAACCCCAAAGGGGTTTCCTTACCAAGAATGGGGAAGGAGATTCAAGCCAAATGAATCAACTTCCCCACCTCAACCATTGAGGGAAACACTAAGACCCTACAAGGCTTGTCCATCAAGCCTTGAGGATTGAGAGGAAAATCCCTCTCTCTTCCCCCACACTCCAAAACTCCATCATGCCATATGATGGAGGGAGTAAAACAAACAACAACAACCAAATAACAAAACCATGCAACCCATCTAACAACTAAGATAAATGCAACACAAGCAAAAGACATAAGAGCCTACCTCAAGGAAAGCTCTCCAAAAAGCTTTCCAACTTCAAATTTCTCCACTCTTGACTCAAGCAAATCCCAAGCTCCAAATCACCCAAGCATCCAAGCAAGAAGTTCAAAAAAAATTCCCTCTCTTTTCCCATGAATGGGAATTTGAAGAGGAGCAAGCAAGCATCCTCACAAATGAGGGGGTGACATGTGTCACCCCTCTCCCTCATCAAGGTCAAAGATGCCAAAACAAAAGAGAGAAAGGGTAAAATTATCTTTTTGCCCTCTTCTCCCAAAATCCCCTAAATGTTAGCAAGACAAAATAAGTGAAACTTTTAATAAGCACTCCAATCCACACCCCTTACATGGATGTGACCAATCAAGGGGTAAAAAGGGAGGAAAACTCCTCTAGCCTTGAAAATAAGCCCCCCTACCCATTAGGTAGGGTCCAAGGGCTCATTTTTGTGTTAGGGGAACTCCCAAGCTACAAAGGGGTCCCCAAAAATGCCCAAAATAACCTAATTTCGGGTTTTGCATTTTTGGCACAAGGGTAGAGGGTGTGGGGACCACCCAAGGGTCTCACATGTGACCCTAAACCCTTGTGATTAAGTGACTCAATAAACAAAATCAACAATTTAAATGAAAGTGGAATTATTAACTCCCAAAACAAGTTTACAACTTCACTAGTAACCCTAAACAAAATTAATAATTCAAAGCACAATACATTACATAAATTGGGGTCACTCATAGTGCCCAAAATAATAATCTCCTATACTAAGGCTTCACACAATGAACATGGCTAGGACTCAGCCCATGGGTTGCTTGTGCAAGATTGAGTAGTTGGCCTGAATCCCATGTTCTCTTGTAAACCTGTCACCTGCACACTCATTGCACACATTAACCACACCTGTCCGATACAATATAATTCAATGACATAGTAAGATATCAATGCATTCTAAACTAACCTAACATCCTACTGAAATCAAGATGCGACAACGTGCACAATTATACTCAATATTCCAAAAGTTAGACAAGATGATACATGACATATAACCATAGAATTTCACATGCAACAACTATCCATTATTATAATTATGTTCCAAACACAACATCATATCCATTAGTATCCATGACATTATAAGAAAATGTGACAATATAGAAATTAAGCTAAATTGGTGCTATACGCCTAAATGTCCACACATGTCTAATAAGATCAAATATCAAAATATAATGTCCAAGATATAACCAATCACTGTCAAAACATGTCTATGAGCAAAGAAACAACAAGCTACTGAGCTATAAAAAGTGTGGGCACTACATCCCCCTCTACTAAAATTAGACTTCCTCCTGGAAGTCACTGAAAGAGATAGGGATATCTAGCCCTCAAAGGAATCACATCCTCCCAAGTAGTTGTTATCTCATCATACGGTCCCACTGTACTCTAACCTGGTCCAAGTCTCGACCCCAAAGGGCCAACCTCTGGTGCTCCAGTATGCATACGGGCTCCAGTCTCCATTGTCCTCCATCCTCTACCTATAATGCCGACCAATCCAAAACATGAGAAGCATCAGGTACATATCTACATAGTACAAAAACATGAAAAACATCATGGGCCCGTGCAAGGCGTGGTGGCAAAGCTAGGCGATAGGAAATGGACCAATGACCTCTAAAATATCAAAAGGCCCCACAAAGTGAGGTGATATCTTAGAACCCTTTCCATAATGGATTGGACTCTTATGTGGATGAACTCTCAAGAAGACTTTATCACCCACTGAGAAGTGATGATCAATCCTCTTAGTGTCTGTATACACCTTTTGGCGTGCTCTAGCCTGCTCAAGACGTTGTCTAATCAGAACAACCTACTGCTCTAAATCCTGAAGGTAGGTTGGTCCTAGAATAATCCTATCATCTAGTCTATCCCAACTCAAGAGGTGTCCTGCAAGGTTGTCCATACAAGGCCTAGTAAGGAGCCATACCAATGGAACTATGATAGTTATTGTTGTAAGAAAACTCAACTAAATGCAAATAATCTTCCCATTTCTTCTGTTGATCCATCACATACATTCTCAACATGTCCTCTAACACCTAATTAACCCTCTTTATCTGCCCATCTGTCTCTGGATGATAAGTTGAACTGAAATTGATCTGAGTACCCAGAGCGGCCTGAAAGGAAGTCCAGAAAACTGAAGTGTAGATGGTATCCCTATCATTGATGATGGTCTTTGGAATCCCATGCAACCTAACAATGTCCTCCATAAATACCTTAGCAATGGCCTAAGCATTATACGTGACCTTGGTTGGTGAAAAATGCACAACCTTGGTTAATTTATCCACAAAGTGACCATAATGGCGTCATGATGATAAGAAGACATAGGAGTCCGACTATGAAATCCATGGAGATCACATCCCATTTCCACTCGGGAATATCATGAGGGTGTAAAAGTCTATAGGATGTGAATGCTCTGCCTTAACCCATTGACACTCAAGGCATCATGCAACAAAATCTGCTATGTCCCGTCAAAGACCTGGCCAATAATATAACTCCCTCAGATCGGCATGCATTTTCTTCACTCCTGGATATGCCGCATATGGGGCTCGATGAGCCTCTATGAGGATGAAACTATGTAAATCACCTGACTTAGGCACGTAGATGTGCCTATGGAACCGAAGCAAACCATCTGTCTCTAAAACACACCTAGAATATCTGCCCTCTAAAGAACCCTGTGATTCCAACATCTGTTTAGCTCCCTCATAAAATTTGTCCTCTGGAAGGTGCTCAAGAATCCTGCCTCTCAAATATGACTGAAGTTTCAAGGAGGAAAGCACATGTCATCATCTACTAAGTGCATCTACAACAACATTTTCCTTCCCTTTGATATATTGAACCTCCATGTCATACTCACATAGGAACTCCATCCAACACCATTGATGAGCATTGAGGTTCGGTTGTGAGAAGATATGCTACAAACTCGATGATCTATCCTCAAAATGAAAGGTCTACCCAAAAGGAAATGTCGCCAACGCACTAGAGCATGTACAACTACTACAAGCTCTAAGTCATGAGTAGGATAATTAAGCTCGTAGTCCTTGAGCTTACGAGACTCAAAAGCAATAACTCGATGCTCCTGCATAAGAACTGCTCCCAAACCCTCTAGTGATGCATCAATACAAACAACAAAATCCTCTGTCGGGTCTAGAACTGCCAAGATGGGCGCCGTGGTTAACCTTTCCTTAAGCAACTGAAAGGCCTGCTCACACTTCTCTGACCAATCAAACTTCTTCCCTTTCCTCTGAAGAGAAGTAATAGGGTGAGCAATCCTAGAAAAGTCCTGTACGAACCTGCGGTAATACCCTGCCAAACCCATGAAACTCCTTACCTCAGTAACTGATGTGGGTGCTGGCCAGTCCAAGATAGCCTGTATCTTAGAGGGATCTATGGAGATACCCTCACCTGAAATGATATGACCCAAGTACTGAATCTCTATCTGAAAGAAGTTGCATTTTTCCAAGTTCCCATACAACTTCTGCTCTCTCAAAACCTGAAGTACCTACCTCAAATGCTCCTCGTGTTCCTCCTCGGAACGAGAATAAATCAATATGTCATCAAGGAACACTAAGACAAAGTGATCCAGAAATGTCCTAAATACACCATTCATGAGGCTCATGAAGACAACTAGGGCATTGGTCAAACCAAATGGAACCACTGTGAACTCATAATGCCCATAACGTGTGTGAAATGTTATCTTATGAATGTCTACATCTGAAATGCGCAACTGATGATATCCTGACTTGAGATCAATTTTGGAGAATACTCTCGCTCCCGCATCTGATCAAACAAGTCATCAATCCTAGGGAGTGGATAACGGTTCTTTATTGTGACTTTTTGAGTTTCTCAAGTCTACACAAAGCCCGAGATAATCATCCTTCTTCTTCACAAATATGACTAGTGACTCCCCAAGGAGATACACTAGGGTGAATGAGACCCTTATCCAACAACTCCTCTAACTAAATCTTGAGCTCATGAAGCTCTGGGGTCATCATCTGATAAGGTGCCCTAGAAACTAGTGTTGATCCAGGTACTAAATCAATGGTGAAATCCACCTCTCTGTGGGGTGGTAACCCTGGAAGCTCACCTGGAAATACATCTACATACTCCCTCAAAACTACATGATCATCTAAGGGTGAATGCTCTGGAATGCTCTCAGATCGATCACTGATGGTGATAGCAAACAACTGACACCCTTATGCATGCTCCGCTTGAGTTTCTTAGCCGATATCATGCGCAAGGAGATAGGCCTCTACATCCCTGATATAACAACTACACTCCCAAGATCATCCTGACACTCAATGACCTTATTTCTGTAATCCACCTTAGCTCGATGACCCTCAAGCCAATCCATACCCAAAACTACCTGATAGGAACCTAGAGGGATAACTCGGAGGTCAAGAGTAGTGGAGAAGGCTCCTAAATCAAGTACGCAACTCTCCACATATGAGTCCATGGTGAGTTTGGCCCCAGAGGCCAACTCAACCTACCAACTATCTGGTTGCCTAGCCACCACTAGCCCACACTAGTCCACTATAGAAGGTGATATAAAAGAATCTAAAGCACCTAAATCAAAAATTATTGAGACAGAAATACCCCTAATAAGTACCTATCGTCTCAATGATTGTGGCCGATGCTCGGCCTGGCGGTTGTCAACCACTGCATATACATGATGAGCGCGTCCTACATCACCCACCATCTACTCGGATCTAGTAGCTCTCTGTGCATCCATGGTATTGGGTTTGTGCGGGCACATGCACACATAGTGATCAGGAGATCCACAAATGAAACATCCTCCTGTACCCCTCTGAGATGGGGTCCCTCATGTACTCTGGTGTACTGATCTTACCGGTCCAACCCTAGTAGACTCTACGTGTGAGTTGGTGTGGCTGTGCCACCGAGTGTCCCTACCTCCTATCCCTGGCTCCACCAAAACCTCCTCTAGAAACACCTCTCTAAAATCCCTGTGTCTGTCTAGCCCCTGCTATGGGTGGCCCCGTTCTTTGTGTATGTCCGTGTCGCTGCGGGTGCGGTGGAGCCCTCGTGGCTGCTGGTGGAGGCCAAAATCCTCCTCTAGGGGGTGGTGCAGTACCTCGTGACCTCTGACTCTAAAAGGCCTGTATCCTCTCTTGAAACTTGCTCTTGTTTCTATCACGATGCTCCTGTGCCTTGGTCCTATTCTCCTCAGCTAAGTAGGCCTTCTCAACGGCCTTCTCAAGTGTGGGAGGAGATAACATCCTAACTAATCTCTTGCTATATCGCATTAAGGCCTCGAATAAACTGTTAACTTTGTAATTTCTCATCTTACAAGTAGTCCACATCTGTGAGAAGATCCAGGAACTTGCTCTCATACTGCTACTATGCAGATCCATCGTATAAGTCATGAAACTCATCGATCCTTTCGCACAAAATGCTCGACATATAACGAGCCCTAAAATGCTCCTCGAACATCTCCCAAGTCACTATCTCTCGAGTCAAATGGAGCTTCCGCTCCTCATTCCTCCACCAAACGCCTTACGTCTCGGAGGAGGTGTATAGAAACCTTTGCCTTAACGTTGCTCTCTGTAAGAGTGCAAGCCAAAGCAACTATCCAAACTAAGGAGCCATGACTCACCCCAAAGCCATCTATAGAGCCGGTGTAGGTGGGGGTGGCCAAGCGAAGAAGATCCCTGATCACACTGCCTGTATCTCGATCCTGGCGATGTAGTCCAACAGGCAAAGGGGGTCACCTATCCTCGAATGGTCCCTCGAGACTGTGTGAGTGGCTACGACGGAACGAGGCTACCCTCTCGTGATGAATGGAAGGGCTACGTGACCTCTCCCACCTCATGTGTCGTGCTCTGGCGGCTCTGAATGTGTGTCCTCACCTAATGGCTCCTCATCTCCCAATGGTGTCTCCACTCTCATCTCCTGTGGTGGTGGTAGATGTTGCTCCACAACACCTATCAGCTGGTGCAAGGCCTCTAATATCCGAGGCCCAAATTCGGGTGTCGGTGGCTCTGTAGGTACACTACGCCCCAAACCTCTAGCTGATCATCCTCGCTTGGGCGCCATCCTACGCACGAGGTGAGTGAAAATTTATTAATTTAAAATTTAATGGTTGTGGATGGTTTATTTTAACTGTTTATTTTTATTCATTTACTTAATTTAGTGTTGTTAAAATTACCATTAACTATTTTAATTAGTTACCCGTGGTCCGCATGTGTGAACCTCATGCTCTGATACCAAATCATGCCCTCCGGGAATTGGAAAAACATCAAACGTGTAAAATACTAATTTCAGGGTAATATTTTTTTTTTTTTGAAGCTTAGTTTAATTAATACTAATACGATTAAATATTTAAAACAATTACATTTTCTTAAAAAGACGAAATATTATTACTCAAACCTTTAAGGTTTATGCAATTTAAGACTATTGGGTTTATTTATCCTAAACGATTTAAAAGCTTTTTATTACAAATGTATATGTATATGCATAATGGCCAAAAGAAGACCCAAACTTATTTGAGTTCTATTCAGGTACCTTTCCTTGGCGGGGACAAGCCAAAGTAATGTTTTTATACATTTAAATAATTATTCATATCACTTTCGTTTATAAATATATATTATTGTAATATTTTACCAAAGAAAGATAAATGAGGGTTTAATTGTTTTAATGACCCTAAGATATTTCCATCGGGTTGATCTTGGTTCGTTATGATAACTAAAATTTGCCCTAATCATCTAAAAGGCTTTTTCGGGGATTCTTTTTTTATTTCTTTCTCTCACTTGTTTTCATCATTTACGGTAATCCTTGAACCATATAAACATATTTTTTATTATTATAATTTACATATGTTAAACATCATACTTGTATTATTATTTGTTGTGGCATAACATCGATTAACATGGTGTATATATATATATATATATATATATATATATATATATATATGTATTTATTTGTATATTCTCTCACAAGTTAATTAAAAAATAATAAATAGCAAGTCATAAATATATTTATGGGCCTAGGATGTATATAGAATCCACTATTTCTATTTATTGAAATGAAAACCTTTGAAAAGAAAGTCTTGTTTAT
Source organism: Taxus wallichiana var. yunnanensis (assembly GCA_018340775.1). Lineage (NCBI taxonomy): Eukaryota > Viridiplantae > Streptophyta > Pinopsida > Cupressales > Taxaceae > Taxus > Taxus wallichiana. The sequence continues at coordinate 137,483,598 of CM031239.1, read as the reverse complement.
TATTTTCCTTTGAAATCTTTCTTCTCCATATATTTAATCATTTCCTCTACTCTTACTAACATTTTCATTTTCTCTTTAAGAGGGGGGTTTGGCAGGAATACGGGGCATGGAAGATGTGATGGCGGGGTCTGTGGAAGGGGGGTCGTGGGGAGGATGGCCATGGGGGTGAGGGTGGGGCAGGGGGGAGGGCGGTGGGTGGTGGTTAGAGGCGCAGGGCACAATGAAGGGGAGGCGGGTCGGTGGAGGAGGGACAGGCCCCCGCGGGGAGGCGGTAGGAGGCCGGGGAATGGGAATCCCCCACCAAACTTGTTTTTTTAATATATAAATTTGTTTTATATATAATATGTTATATATATATATATATATATAATATTTTTTTAAAATATTTAGATGCGCGAGGTGAGGGAGTAATCCCCCACAAATATTTATTATAAATATATAAATATATATATATATATATATATATATATATATATATTAAGATTTAATGAGATAACATTTATATAAATATTTTTTTGACAAAAACAAGAAAACTATCACATTTCCAAGTACAAACTCCTTTGCACAAAATAATGAAAAAAAAAATATTTCTAAAACCATGTTAATATAAAAGGAAATGTGCATTTTACAAATAAAGATAGTTTCTTCCAAAGTTAAAACAAGAACAACTTCTTATAACCAAGTAGATTTCATTTCAGATTTAATGCAAAGGATCATTTCAGATTTACACACATGTAGGATTCCTCAACAAGTAATATATCCTTTTTGTAAATAAAATATGGAGATACATTAAGTTACAAATAAATGAGACTTTTGATACAACACTTCTCTTCCACAAACTTAGACTACAAGGGTGTTGCATAACTATTTCCAAATATGCAAACAACCAAAAATTTCCATTACAAGTTTCTTACAAGTTGGGAGAGAGATTTCTCATTTTAATCACCATATCTCAAATTTACATGTGAATGCAAGATATACAAAATGGAGAATTTGCAAGGAGATGAAACTATTCTCATAACCATATCCAAAGGAGTTACAATACAATAGGTTTTCATAAGGAGAGAAAAGAACAATAAGAGCCCAAGAGGCCACCCACTCCAACTTGAGAGCCAACTTCCATGTCTTCCCAAAACCATACAAGGAGAAAAAGAGCTTGTTTTCCACCCAACCATAGGCATCATTACATGCCTATCCCAAGGTTGGGATGCATGCTAGCCTCCCCCAAGCCCATGGGAAAGAGGATAACTAACCAAAACTTGCACAAGATGGAGGGTGAGCTAACAATGATACAAGCACACAAAAATGGGATAAATACAAACAAGACTCCAAAGTTTACAAGGAGGAGAACCCATGTTCTTCCTCAAAAGTGGGGAAGAGAGGAGAAAGTTCTCAAAAATTATATTCCAAAATGCTTGCACAAAGCAAAAATCTCCCTACCCTCCTTATTGCTCCTAAATTCCATCAAAATCCTCCTTATTCCTCCACCCTTTCTCCAAGTCCTTCTTGGAAGGATTTTCAAACCCCAAAGGGGTTTCCTTACCAAGAATGGGGAAGGAGATTCAAGCCAAATGAATCAACTTCCCCACCTCAACCATTGAGGGGAAACACTAAGACCCTACAAGGCTTGTCCATCAAGCCTTGAGGATTGAGAGGGAAAATTCCCTCTCTCTTCCCCCACACTCCAAAACTCCATCATGCCATATGATGGAGGGAGTAAAAAAACAACAACAACCAAATAACAAAACCATGCAACCCATCTAACAACTAAGATAAATGCAACACAAGCAAAAGACATAAGAGCCTACCTCAAGGAAAGCTCTCCAAAAAGCTCTCCAACTTCAAATTTCTCCACACCTTGACTCAAGCCAATCTCCAAGCTCCAAATCCACAAGCATCCCAAGCAAGAAGTTCCAAAAAAAAAGTCCCTCTCTTTTCCCATGAATGGGAATTTGAAGAGGAGCAAGCAAGCATCCTCACAAATGAGGGGTGACATGTGTCACCCCTCTCCTCATCAAGGTCAAAGATGCCAAAACAAAAGAGAGAAAGGGTAAAATTATCTTTTTGCCCTCTTCTCCCAAAATCCCCTAAATGTTAGCAAGACAAAATAAGTGAAACTTTTAATAAGCACTCCAATCCACACCCCTTACATGGATGTGACCAATCAAGGGGTAAAAAGGGAGGGAAAACTCCCTCTAGCCTTGAAAATAAGCCCCCCTACCCATTAGGTAGGGTCCAAGGGCTCATTTTTGTGTTAGGGGAACTCCCAAGCTACAAAGGGGTCCCCAAAAATGCCCAAAATAACCTAATTTCGGGTTTTGCATTTTTGGCACAAGGGTAGAGGGTGTGGGGACCACCCAAGGGTCTCACATGTGACCCTAAACCCTTGTGATTAAGTGACTCAATAAACAAAATCAACAATTTAAATGAAAGTGGAATTATTAACTCCCAAAACAAGTTTACAACTTCACTAGTAACCCTAAACAAAATTAATAATTCAAAGCACAATACATTACATAAATTGGGGTCACTCATAGTGCCCAAAATAATAATCTCTATACTAAGGCTTCACACAATGAACATGGCTAGGACTCATCTCGTGGGTTGCTTGTGCAAGATTGAGTAGTTGGCCTGAATCCCACGTTCTCCTATAAACCTGTCACCTGCACACTCATTGCACACATTAACCACACCTATCCGATACAATATAATTCAATGACATAGTAAGATATCAATGTGTTCTAAACTAACCTAACATCCTACTGAAATCAAGATGTGACAACGTGCACAATTATACTCAATATTCCAAAAGTTAGACAAGATGATACGTGACATATAACCATAGAATTTCACATGCAACAACTATCCATTATTATAATTATGTTCCAAACACAACATCATATCCATTAGTATCCATGACATTATAAGAAAATGTGACAATATAGAAATTAAGCTAAATTGGCGCTATACGCCTAAATGTCCACACATGTCTAATAAGATCAAATATCTAAATATAATGTCCAAGATATAACCAATCACTATCAAAACATGTCTATGAGCAAAGAAACAACAAGCTACTGAGCTATAAAAAGTGTGGGCACACTAGCGCCAAGCCATAACAAAGCAGTGCTTAAGGTGCTGATATCTTCTCTAGGCGGCCCGACCCTTTTCTATCTTAATCACTCCTTTTGGGTCTCTTTTATCTTTTGGGCACATTTTTCACTTGTGGGTTGGCCTTCTAGTTTTCAATTATGAAATTCAAACAATATATTGATATAAATACATAGTTATGTGTTCAAAATCAAGGACCAAACACTAAGAATTACTATCGTCACCTAAGCTTGTATTCAAAAGAAATGTAAATCACTTCAAGGCATCCATATAACATCCATTCAAGGGATAAGGGATTGTATATTTGCATACACAACATAGGAAGGGGAATTTCATTTTATTCCATCCACATATTCTACTACATTGCTACATTCTAGCTACCACCCGCTATCAATCATTGAACTTACACACGGGCATCCTAAGGCACAATTTCTACACACACATAAGAACTACATGGAATATGAGATGTAGTGAAGCACTCGATTGTAAGTTCTCTCGAGGTGACTGTTGGTGACAGTTTGACTCCCCATTTTGTATCTTTTTTTAGGATTTGATGTGGTTTATGGGCTTTTATAGGTGAACTTTTTTTTAAATTACATATATCATCGGTGATCATAAGTACGAACAATAGGTGATCAACAAGAAATAGCTTAGACACTCTTCATGCATACGCTTAAAACCATATTACGACGATTTATGCAGTCACATGCACCCAGTAGTAATCTCCAAAGCACCTAGGTTCCCTTACCTAGCATGGGCACCCTTGTCTATCCTTTTAGTTGAGCTCCATAATTTATAGAGGTCAGATATAATGTTGTTTACATTCTATTCATCACTTATCCCTACTCAGATCACTTCCAGGTTGTGCATAAATCAGCTAAGTCTCTTCATCTCATCCTCTTTCTTAGGGTTTCATATTTTAAATCTTAGTTTAATTGTGGCATTGTTGTACTTTACCATTTAAACATCAGTTACTCTCTGATTCCTAGATTTAATTAATCCAAATTAAATTAAATTATTTGGTGAACCGCATCACTCAAACCCTACCTTCAAGAATGCATCACAATCTATATCCTTCTTCTATATTCATGGATCAATATTCATACCCTTCTTTTACTCTTGGACCAAATTTTCCGGCATGACTACTACTTTGTTGTTGATTTTATGAAAGTTAGTACTCAACATCGTCCTCATTTTATTGCTCCAAATCTTGATCCAACCATCAATGTATTCACTTTGCTTTCCACACTCGTATTCCTATAGCTCACAAAATTCTTAGGTGTCCCATACCACCTAAGAAGATAATTATTATAAGGTCATAAACATGGTTTTTTATCCAAGCATGGGACTATAAGTGTTTATAAAATTATTACTTACATCATTCTTTAGCTATACAAGTTTTTAGTTTCCTCAACGATTCATACACATTTTACTAACTATATAGAAAATAATATTTTTAATATATAATAAATCATAGTGCAATAAGAAAATCATTATGATCCAAATATCTTCTAAACTCCTAGATTTCATTAATTATATATATACTACTATTATCATCCCAAATTTTGGTTTCATGGATATGTGCATGTTATTCTACCATCAAATGAAGGGACCATGAAGAAAAATATATTAAACAGTTAAGTAGCATAACAAAACACATCGAGAAAAGCAATAGAATAGCATGTCTCTAAAGATACAAAAATGGTAAAAAGATAGCTAGACAACAAGAAACATCTAATAGTCATACTGCAGACAAATCCACTTTCATTCTACACATTGTGGTTTCCTAATCTTATAGAAGACTGGGAAAACCTATTCCCATATGTTTTTAATGACATTAATGGTGTCCATAATTTATCTTTACCATGAAGACATTCATGTATTCTTATAGTTATCTATACAAAATCTAGGTAAATTAAATGTTATTTTCCAAATCTATAGATATTATATCCATGTTAGTAATATTTTATACACCATAATAATATTATTAAGGAAGGCTTAATTAGTATCTTTATCTACGTAACTAATCAAATTAGAAACTTCTACTTTTTAAAACCTAGTTTATTATGTCTCCTTTTTAATTTGCATATCCTATATTTTATTTAATGTATTTTTAAAATAGTTTTGTCCCTTTCTAATATGTTTCTTACATTGACATGTTTTTATTTGCAGTTGGAGAAGTATGGTTTGTGGGTTATGAACCCACAACCTTTCCATGAAAATACTATTGTTTGATTCAAGGAAATTTTTAATTCTTTTCGGATAAAATCCATATTTGAAATTTCAGGTATGGTTTAAAATAATATTATTAGTCTTGAATTTAACTCAAAAATTTAAATCTTATGCTTGATGATTTTTAAATTAAACTAATATCATATTTTTAGATAGATAGGAAAAGAATGAACTTTGAATTTCTTGTAAAATTCCTACTTTTTAATTTTGTTTGTTGTAGTTGTTTGCTCTTGTTGAAAATGGTTCATCTAATTGATATTCCTTGTTGAATTTGTATCCTTATTATTTTCTTAGGATTTTATCTTTTCTCTCACACATTACTCAACAAATTTTCTCTTTTTTTTACACCGCAATCCTTGTATCCTATTTTTTTGTTTTTCACTTCCTTCTCCTCTTCTCTGTACTTTTTAAAAAAAAACTCCTTTCTAGCTTGCCCTATTGTCCCCAATAAACTCTCCTTTTATATTTTTAGCATCCCCAAACCCCAATTCACTATTTTGTTTTTTCTAAAATCTATAAATACATTATATTAATTCATGAGTTCACTTCTCTAAGCGTAAATTTTGAAATTCAAGCCATAGATTATATATATTTAATAATTACATCTATTGACTCATATTAAAAATCATTTAAAGCCTCCAAAACTTGCATCCCACAATGTGCATGATCAACCAACTTCTATTTCTTATTTAAAACACATATACTTTGTTCCATGTAGCCATGGAATGAGGATTTATTGAGTTATTGACTTCTTCTCCATTTTTTAATCATTAAATCTCATTTAGTTTTTCTCCTCCACATGTGGCTTTATTTTCTTTTTCTTTTTATTTATTTATTATTTTACATTCTTTAATTTATTAACTACTTACCTTATGTCTCTTTTTCTATTTTTTCCTTTTTATTTTCTAACTTTATTAATTACCTACCTTATGTTTCACCTAATAATATCTTGCTTAACTCAATTTTTTAGAACACGTAGATGATTCTAACAATTAACTCAAAATCATAAGCATTTTATCATCGCATATTGACAATAGTTTGACCATCGAGAAAGAACAAGTGACGTTATGTTTCGTAATTACGAAAGTGAAAAACATGATTAATTATCACAACATAACTATCAACCCCTGTCACAAAAAGTGACACATCCAAATAAACTCGACTAAATCATACAAAGGGGTTTTTAAGACTAGACTTATAGTTTAACTAGTTTTTCGAGCACTGTCTTACACATATCAATTCTCTCTTGTAAAACCCATTACCGCATCTTGTAGTGCCCACTCCTCTTTGAAACTTATTTTTCCATGATCATGTTTATTAGTTCCTTAGTGACGACAACATTCAATATCTTGGATAGTATGTTGTTGACACTATGAATATTTTGATTATCAATGGGTTTTGGACTATATGGATATATAGAGGACATTGATAGATATTGAAGTACATGATAATGATTTAGTGTTATTTTGATATATGTTGACATTTTGGACTCTTGACAGTGGTGATTATGTTTAGATGGTTGGACTAACCATGTGACCTCATTAATGTTATGATTTACTAATAATGTGATGTTAATAGGTGATCAATAATATGTTGTTGAATGCATCTAGATAGATATGAGCTATAGTAGATGTATGAAATGCATGGTTATCATAAAATATGAATTGTAATAGATGGTTATACTTAGGCGTAAGGTGATAGTAAATGTTAATGGATATGGTAAAATTGTGATAATTAGTAATTGTGAATAATTGATTTAGAATAGAATTTTTTAACTATGAAAATGATGCAGTTATATTATATGATGATGTTATTTGATAAATGATATATGTGTTTTTATTTCTTGACATATTGATATGGCCTTGAGGCCAAAGGTGGTATTGTCTTGGTTGTATGCAGGAAACAAAATCACAATAAACAAAGAAGGGACTAGGAGACTAACTATGGAATAATACCGGATGTTTACAACATGGTCACCTTGGTAGTCATGTGTGTTTGTGTGTTATTTTTATTTTACTTGTCATGTTTGTTAGGAGGTCTCCAAGGGGAGTAACCTCATAAGTGACCATGGGTGTGAATGTTGTATTTTCCCTTTTTATCATCTTAGTTGTGTATGTGATTTTATTGAATTGTAATGTCTTCTCATTTTATTGTACTTATTTAGTGTGCTCTTGATTTAGTTAATTAACTATGTGGATAATTTTAATTAGGAGATGTGACAAATGGGGAAATGAATGTGGTAGATATTCCTTATTCTCTTCATAATTTTAGATGGATTTTATTTGATTTTGATTTGTGTACCCTTCCCCATCTCTCAAATCTCGGATTTGGGCTTTGAGCCCATTTTTGGAGGCTTGTGGGACAAGTTATACTTGTCCCATACTCCTTAAACTCTCCCACAAACCCAACCTATGATATGAGGGGTCAAATTTAGCCCTTATTATGTGTTTTTGAAGAAAAAATGGGCAATTAATGGCACCTTTTTACTTACTCTCTTAATTGTGTCCTTGAAGTGTGGAATGGTGGATTGTGTGTAAGAATGAAAGTGTCATACCTTCACCTTACTCATTTATGGAGTCTTGAATTATGTGTTTGACTTGTGAGGTGGATTTGGGAGAAATGATGTGGCATCCTACATGGAGCCACCTCACCATCCTCTCCACCATTTTCTATTTATTGGAATTTATTGGTTGTTTTTGGGGTTACTTGCTTGGAAAATTTGGGAGCTTGCATTGGATTGGCTTGGATTTGGAAAGAGATTGGAGTTTTTTTTTCTTGAAGATTGAAGGAGATCACAATGGCAAGGTAGGGTCTTATACCTTGTATTTTGGTTTTCTTGTTGTGTATTGTGTTGTATATTGTATGAATGCATGTGATTTTGTATGGGATTGGGTAGAATTTGGCCATAAGAATGGTGTAGGGAGAGAGAAATGGATCCATTTTTGTGGAGGTAAAATGGAGTGTGTGAGGATTTTGTGGAGGGAGTGTGGGAAGGTAATCCACCTATGTAGAGTTAAAAGGAAACTATATCATTTTGTATTCTTTAAAATGGAGAGATAAGGAGTTTTGTGTGTGTGTGTGTAGTGCACTTGGAGGCTTGGGTGGACCCCTATCCCACTTGGGAGGCATAAGGATATGGCTACAATTTTTCCCTCCTTTGGCTTAGCTTTTAAGCCTATGTGTTTTGGAAAGTTGTAGATTTTTATTATTAGTGTTTTTGTTCTTGTATGTGTTGCAAGTTTTATTGGTGTATATGTATGTATTGTTGAAGCCATTTTGTGAAGAGTTGTCATGGTTGTAAATATTCCTTATTTTTCCATTGTTGGGTATCGGGGCCAATGAGAAGGTAGGCTTCACCTTCTCATTGGATTAAGGTTGGGAGGTGAGTGTTTCCTATCTCCCTTCCTTTCTTATTTATGTGAAGATGGAGGAGAAAAGAAGAGAATGCAGATTTGAACTATGGAATGAAGATGCAAGAGTATTTTAAAGAGAAAGAATTGTTGTAAATTTTAGCATGTTGTCTCCACTTTTGTGTGGAGGGCTTCTTATACTTGCATTTTAAGTTGAAAGATCCTTGTAAATGGATTCATCAAATCTGATTGGCAATCTTGTTTAACTATGAAGTGTGTATGGTTGGAAAGAATTATCGGAGAGTCCATATTTTATTGAATTTGAATCTCTTTAAGTTTGTATTTTGTTTAAAATCTACAACTTGAATTAAAATTTGCATCTTATTTAAAATGTGAAATTGTTCTCTTTGAAATAGAAATTCATTGAAGTATATAATTTTTTTCCTTTTGAAATGATCTTGTTATACTCCATTTAAATTTTAAAAGAAAAGAATCTTGTAAATGGTTGATTTCTCATTCTTATTTCCTTTTGAATGTTGCTTAAGATGATAGGATTTTAGTATTGTTGTTAAAATTCAACATTGTAAAACAAACAATGCATGCAATTAGGTTCCTTTAAATCAAAAAAAAATTATGTCTCCTCTCTACCTTTGTATTTGTGTTTAAATGAAAGGAATAATAAACCCAACAACTATACATAAAAGTGTGTAAGTGTGTGTGTGTGTGTGTGTGTGTGTGTGTGTGTGTGTGTGTGTGTGTGTGTGTGTGTGTGTGTGTGTGTAATATGTATATGTATTTATATGTATTTACCTATGTAATATAATTTCCTAAATACCCTTTTTGAAAACAAAAATATATATCAATATATATATATATATATATATATATACATATAGGGTAATCGAAAATTAATAATATTGGGGGTGGATTATCCCCCCCATGGCCTTATTTTAAATTAAAAAAGGAATTTTGGGGGAGGGAGGGCAGCACCACCCCCTCCCCGCGCGCCCCTCCTCCCCTAACATAAACCCCCAGCAATACGGCCACAACCATATATTTAAATAGTGTGTTGTATATAGGGTCTGAACCATGTACTTTTAACAATACAAAAACATATAATATAATAGAGATCTATATATGTATGTGTGTGTGTGTGTGTGTAGACATATCATTGTAAATAGATTTAGATTTTTTATATATATATATATATATATCCACTCAAATGGATATACCCAGGTATTTTAAAGCAAAATAACAAATAGGGTAAACAAATACCCGCAGACTAGAAATCTGGTTGAATCCTTTAAAAAATATAAACTAAAAATGGAAAACCCTAGAAAAAGAATGCAAAATAAACAAAAGAATGGATTCCATGGGAAGAAATTTCTCCCTTATTGTAGATCTAGAACAAAAATCCTCCATAGCTTCCCCTAAGCTTCCATGGCCTCCACTTCCTTCAACCTGCAAATCCAAATGTGCAAATGAGAGGAATTAAGGAAAACAAAAGAATAAAAGAAAACATAAGGAGAAATTAGGGATTTTTAGGAATACCTAGAACCCAGGGTGAGGATTAAATCAATCTAATGGCCCATATTTGATCCCCATCACTTAAATTTTATGGGAATGAGTATTTTAAAATTAAAGTTTATGGGTATTTGAATAATGGGGTCTCCTAAGGACGTTACACATGGGGGCAAGTGGGTTAGGATATGTTGTGGCATTTTGATTATGGATAAATAAACAAAAATTTTGCATGGGACATTATAATAAATTAATTAAGGGGTTAAAATAATTAAAGGTAAATGTGGAGTTAAATAAATTAATGGGAACCCTAGAGGAGGATTTAACTCCATAATGGTTTTGGGAAATTAATAATAATAATTTATTAGTAAATGCTTTTCGACTACTTTAAGGGTGTGTAGAAATTAATAAATGGGAATTAATTAAACGTAACTAATGTTGTTACCCTTGCAAATTTTTTCAAAAATCCATTATTTTTCCTAAGTAATTGATGGAGTTTGACATGGTTTTGGTGTGTTGAAATGTGGGTGTTACACATCTTATCTTCTCTTCTGGTGATAACATTTATCGTATTCTCGAACACCTACACATGCACAACCAACAATACCCAATGCATTATATGTTCAATATAATTAATCAACTTTAAATAGATCATAAACAACATATTATCATTAATAGTAATCAATAATTGTAATTTTCATATCCAATATCCATCTAGTGTTAATTCAATTACTAAAAATAAATGTTTTAAATCCAAAACACATCATAATTCTAATCAAGAAAATCTAATCAAGTAATAATATGTTGTATCTATTATGGCCATTACTACCATGTTCTCATAATGTCTCGAAATAATAAATGCATAGTTTTAGGATGTGATATCCTTCCCCTCTAAGAGGAAGCATTGTCCTTATAATTATTAGTACTATCAAAGAAAAATAACTAACGAAATAAATTTGGGTATGATTTGTGGATTTTATGCATCCTCCTTGGGTACTCTGGTATTTATTATTTTTCTCATGTTTAGATTCATTTATCCTTCTTTGATTTATATGGCCATTGCTTCCTATCCTTGATAATTTGGTAATTCTTATCTCTCTCTTGCTTGGGTCCATCCATCTCGCTTGGGTTTAAAAGGTCATGACTTCCTATTTTGGAAACTATGTTCACCACATTCCTCTCATCTCTTGTTTGGGATTATCTCTCATCACTGGGGTTGGCCCTATCATTTATCCCCATTACATGATATCAACCATACCTACGCTATCTATCTTAAAATATTTTATCATTTTATTTCTCCTTAATCATAAATGTTCCTAAATTTTTGTATGTATAAGAATCTATAATCCTAAAATTAAACATACATCAAAATCAATACACACTATATAAAAAAATAATGGTATCTCATACATATATCAAAATTAATCATTTTATACATCACATATCTCATAAAAGCACATAATCAACAATCCCTAATGAATCCCTCCCTCGATGGAGGCCATCTAATGTTTTGAGAGAATGGTGTCTAACTAGTCACATGTAGAGATTGTGCCAAATATGTGTATGGTTCTAGACTAATCCCTAAAGCCTCTCTATCTTTTCTTTCCAACCACAAAAACTTCCAATACTACAATATGGGACACATCTACTACCGGCACGTTGTCACCCATGTGTAATATATAGTCTCACTTCCTTCTCTCATGTCATATTTGTATTTTCCTCCATAATACCTTGCACCAAGGATGTCATATCTCCTACATTCACCACCATTAGATCATATTTTTTCCTCTAAATATTACAAGATGCCTCTTTCATGATACTAATATCACCCACATGGTCTCTAGTTTTAATGACATTGGATCCATCGTCATAGTCATCTATGTTAGATCCAGACACCATACAAAATATTTTGGTGTGTTAATTCAATCATCACATGTCACTCATCCATGGTCCACTTTACAACACGAACACCCCACACGCGGTATTATAACATCTATTAAAAAATCAAAAATCTATTATATCAAATAATGTAACTCTAAATCTCACTGGGTTGCCATATTGCTCCAACATAATATCTCCATTTTCATGACCTCACAATAGTACCCCTTCCTCCTCATACCTCATAAATCTCTCACCAACTTTATCCATCTATATCAGGGCACCAATATCATGGGTGATCTCCTCGAGAACCTCCACCCTCTTCCCTAGTCATCCCATCATGCACACCACTATCTCGAACTTGTGTATAGTAAATATCTTCCTCTAAGACTCTATAATTTTCACTCACTATGTCATCCCTAAGGCCTCTCTACTCTCTCCTATTCTCCAACAACTTATCTCTCAAATTTATGCTCCACATATACTATCTAAGGTCCCTATATACCTCTTACTCCCTTATGTCACTATCATCTACCACCTTATTATGAGGCACACCTCACTCAGTATGGTCGTAATGGTGACACACCTACCACAAGTATCATTCTCATCGCTCTCTCTATATTGGTCAACAATATGGTAGAGGTGGGGTCACAACATGATCCAAATGCATTAACTACAAAGGCACTTTATACATTAGGTATGGCTCCTCCCATTATACATAATGACTTATAATATCTAAGGTCCCCTCTACCATGATTTTACTTATCTATTTGATTCATTGATCTAATGTATCTCTATAAGGATCCCATACTATATACTCCACCCTAACATGTGGAAACTTCCTAAAACCTACCATTGTCCTCACCTGTTAGGCCTCTCTCCCACTATACAATCCTCGGAAATATCTTGCTACTTGTAGTAGTGTACCCATAGGCCTATACATAGGTAATCACTCATATATCCAGGTCAAAAATGTATGGTGTTCTCTACTACCCTCTTTTGTCTAACCCAAATCTGTTACAAATCATGCACTAGTTATAGCCCTATGGTTGTACCCCAACTAGACTAAATATCAACTTCTAATGCATTCATACATGCCACTAACACAAAAATGTGTACTAATCCATTCTCCTTGTGGCATAAAAATAATTCCACAAACAGACCAATGATATCCTTTCAAATATTGAGATTTTGTAAAACATAGACAATACACAATCGAATCATCATTGTTCAAGTGATACTCATTATTGTTTGTGGCCCATCATGTATCTCATCTCTATTGTATCCATTGATACATCACAAAGCATGTTGACTCCTTGAATCATTAGTCTTAGAATGGCATGTACATTTTGTAATTTCAATGAAACCTTTATAATCCATCTATCATCCCTCCAACTGAAGGTGTTGGATATAAACTCCCAGTGACTCAATAACATTTGAATTAAATGTGCATCTAGTGAGAATCACACCATTTACATAATGCCTCCAAATCTGAGGCCCTATTGTAGACACTCAAATTTGCTAATTCTACTATTTGGAACTTCTAGTCTTGATATTGTTCTCTTGCTCAAACAAGTGCATTTTACCCATTCTCATTTAGTACATCTCTATGTATCTTTTTTATCTTACTTATTCATACATACTCATTTTTCAAAATTTTTCGATAGTTGAATACATGAAATCCATTAATAAACTTGGTTGGTCACCTTCTAAACTTCACACATCATATTGTCTCTTCAGGGTCAAAAATGTACAATAGGGGTAATAACTTCCATACATTCCTAACCCTAGTGTATGGATTTTATGTTGCTCACTTTGATCCTGAAATTTTAGTTGTACATTATTATTTGGGTCATTTACTTATTATTAGTCATTCTTTGTAATTTAAATCACCTTTAGAATCATATATAAGAAAGTGAAACTCACCTCATTTAGTACCTATCACTCTTATGGACTCTTATTGCAAAAGATAGCACAAAAGGTACCCAAAGATCCTTATACTCTAAAATAATACCACTACACACTCATTAGGGTAGCACTATCTATAATTTTCAAGCTTCCCACTAGGTCTAGGGGACTACTTCTCACATTTACAAGCACTCAAAGTCATTCACTCGGGTAGATTTTCAAGAGAGATAATCAAGTCAAACTTTACCAAATGAACGATGTCGAATTTGATTGCACTATATCTAACTATCACATGCTAGGTGGAGAACGATGTGTGGTTTAAGGCCTCTTTAGAGTAGTTCCAACGTTGGCGGTGCATGAGATAACCACCATCCAACTAATGTTTTTTTCTGTAGGACTTTTTTATCCATGTTTAGGGTTTGAAATATTAAGTATACCATTCAAATACCCCCACAATGTGAATGAAAGTGACCAAAAGATTCAAAAAGTTATTCATATAAGTGACAAACCTAGAAATTTGCATATCATATTCATGAGTAGGGTCGAGAGACCGTATGGATGATTCTTCCCCTATTGTATGGTCCTACCCAGAGAATATTGAGGTCACATTTCAATAACAAGGAACTCTTAGGTCTAAATCTCCATGCTCCATCATTCAAATGACCCAAATCAATCCAAAAGCATTTGTAATTAGATAAGTGTACTTAATCCCTTATGTTTGTGAGCTTGCATTGTATCATGTACATTTGTTGCAAGTATTTATGCATTGTTCGATATTAAATTGTTAATATAGGAAGTTAATTAATCAAAATAACCCCATGCGAGTTTCTTTTTCATTATTTTTTGGTTATAGGTGTAAATCATAATCAAATATAAAAAGGTGAAAACACCTATAAGCGTGTAATGTCCTCTTAGTCAACCCTCAATAATTATGGTAACCATGCCACATCTATGGATCTCCATAGTCAAATCCTATGTGACATATACAAAACATCAATCAAGTACCCATTATATCTCAATACAAACCCATCATAAAAATAAACAAAATATATCTAGAACATTAAAATTTGAACTTTCCTACTACATCGACACTGCTAGCAAGACATCATTGGCCCATGAGAAATTATTCCTACCTCTCGTGTCATTAGCCCTCCTAGAATAATGTCATCATCCATGATATAAATTCCCCTTCCACTAGAATCCATCAACCCTGCTATGATCCATCATCCCAAGTAGGGCCAATCTCATCCATTTCAAGGTCCCATGAATTCTTTTGTATTAATTACAAAAATTTAACCTAATGACCTCTAAATTCAAAATGCTCCCAAACCCACCTAGACCTCGACCCGATCTACATTTTGACTATCTTTAGGTAATATTTCAAAGTAGGTGAATTTCACTGGCATCCATTTTTCCCTTTTCTCCTAGTTACTCATTCCCAATTCAAAAAACACCTATAATGGGAATCGCACCACCGTATGCCTCATCATGACCACCTCATCCTCCACCATGCACTCTCACCATCATCAATAAAATTGCATTATTTAGGTTATATCAGATTTTATTTTCTCTTAATTTCAAATTAGCAAAGAGACAAAGGAATTCCTCCCTTTACCATTTATAAAAAAATTTATACATGATTTTCATTGTGATTTCCCCCAAAATTCAAAACTACATATCTTTCACATTGAAAACCTTAAAACCATGTCAATATTTTAATAAAAACTAATTAAAGAGTAATTAATATGACAAAATACAATAAATATACAAATGTTATGCACTTGAGAAATGTAAAACTATAAGTAAATAGGAGAAATAAAGTACTTAGTTGATTCTTGTGCGATATGGAAATTATCGGGGTGTGTAAAGTGTTGGACAAGATGTAAACAATGTTGCAACTTCTCCCTATAAAATCTAGAACTTGAGAATAAAGTTGGGTAGTGGCGCCTAGTAAGGATAGGGGCATCTAGGTGTTCATGACTATTCTTGGGTCTTTGGTGACTGCGTAGAAGCTCAAAATATACTTTTTCTTATATCACTATGGTTTCACTACTAATTCATGTTAGTTACCTTTTATTTGCTCTTTGATCTCTAAGATTACTTGTAACTTGCAAAACAAACCCTAGTTACCTACACAAACTCATAAACACATCAAATTGGAATGAAATATGTAAAATGTGAAGTTAGAATAACCATGGCGGTCACCTAATGAGTGAAATTATGACCGATCATTGTACTAGACTCTAGACTCCATGTATTTATTTGTGCTTGTGTGTGAAATAGTGTCCTTAGATTTCCCTTATGCCAATTATGCCAAGAAATCTAGTTGTAGCTAGATAAGATGCAAATTTCTAATATGGAATTTAGCACTTCCCCTTCCTATGTAGTGTATATATTCCACAAATGTAGTCCCTTTGATGGTAGTGATAGTATGTAGATGTGATTTCCCTTAGAATTTCCAGCTAGAATAATAGAGTATATGTTGTGTATATATATGGATATCTTGTTTGAATTTTGACACTAGTGACACAAAAGGACTATGAGCTCGGGATAAGGATAAGAAAACTAAAAAGGTTGACCACAAATGTCAAAATAAATAAAAATAAAAAGAGGACATGAGTTCCCAAAATGGATAGGAGCGCTTGGGTGCTACTATCTAGAGTGGGCACTAGTGTCCTGGGAAAAATGACGACAGATGTGAAAAGACAGACAAACATGGATCCATGTGACCTAACCTGAACTGGATGTAGAAATGACATAGAGAGAGAAATATAATAGAAATAATCAAAGCAAGTGGATGGACAAGGGATTGTGTCACCAATGAATACTTTTCTTGCTTAAGATTCATGCATATAACAAAATACTTGATGGCATGGTAAAATAGTAGTATGTGCATGATTTTGTGTCTATATTTTCTCCCCATTTATGTTATTTGAATAAAATTCAAGTGGTGTAAAGGAAGTAAGGAACATACCTGCAAAATTTTTAGAAAAACCATATTACAAAGTGTGCATAAAGTGTAGAAACTTGTAGCATGGAAAGCGATGGGTCAACACTTTGACCTATATTGTGTAAGTGGAGATAGAAAACCATTGTTAGGAGAACTTGGAGAAATAGTTGAAATGGTTTGAAAATTTTGGATATTTTTAATTATTGCTAAAGGAGATTGAAGAGGTCGGGAGTGATCAATTACCAACTCAATTTTTTTATTAAATGGGAGGATTTGGGCATCCTACCGTCATAGGAAGAGTGTTAGGGAGAGAGGTCTATTTTCACTCTCAATCTATGACTATATTCCCAAAATTTCCAATCTGCTACAAACAGATGGAGACCAAATTTTTTTGATCTAGATATTATTAGTTTCAAATTAGTTACGATTAAGAACCCACATATGATCAGTATAGGAAAGTTAATAACGTCTCATTGCCCCCACTCCTACTGGTAGTGAGTGTTACGATTGAATAGTAGTATATGGCTTCCAAGTTAGCTCATATGGAAGTGATAGTAATGTAATGTGACTCAAAAATTAGGTCATCTAGTAGAGATAGTGAGTGTGTGTATTATACCAATTAATTGATTTGATTTGAATGATAGGAGATTGCTTTGAGATTGTATCCTTAGTAAATTACTCACGGAGAAATTTTTATGCTTTTCCCCTAGATTAGTTGATTTGGGGGAATACATTTGAAATAGGTGAAAATATTGAATGTATTATAGAATGATTTTACCTTTGTTTGCATGAGATCATAAAAAAAATTAATAGTAATATGTTATGAGTGTAAATTGATTGTATTTTATCTTGAGAGGGATTATGAGATGATCCCGCTTATATGCCCCCTATTGGAAAAAGGGTGAGGGTCGGAGAAATGAGCACTGATTTGAAAAAAACATATAAGACTTTTGTAATAGTGAATGAGAAATAGTATGAGATAGTGTTTCCAAATTATGAGTAGATATTGATTGGTACATATGCCAAAGTATGGGTAGATATTGATTGGTACATATGCCAAAGTTGAATACGAAATATTAAAAATTGTATGGTACGAGTGTTAGAGAAATTTATAATTCATATGGTATGAAAGGTGATAGAAAAAGAGTTACGAGGAAAAAATATGAGAGAAAATGTGTGACGTGTATGCGTTGTAAATATGGATATAAATATTAAATATAGTATATGGTAAATTAGAAATAGTATATAAGTAACAAATGAAAAGGGAATAGTATTATCATTTTTATCAAGATTGGGTGAGATTTGGAGCTCTAAACTATGAGGATGTCACTCGTTAGAGTGGTGATTTTGTCGAGATGAATGAGTAATGGAGGTCATGGCTTCGTATAAGACCGATGAGTTGGTAAGTGTGATTATTTTTGGAAAATTTTGGCAAACATGTCTAGTTTCATCAATTTTAATAAAATTTACATTTGTGTATTTTTTGGTGTTTCAGACCTAGATAGAAGCGTTCAGGTCATTTTTTCCTATGAGACACTAACGGCCAATGTAGGTGTTAGTGACATGTTTCTAGGCACTCATGACCTTCTCTTGGGAGTTAGCATCCTTGAGCAGGATTTGGGCCGTGTTTTGACATGTTTATATTCTTATCAATTTGATGCTATGATAAGTGATTTTTGTAGTATGTATGGTGTACTAATGGAAGAATTTTTTTGTTTTTGTGTTGTACAGAGGGATATACACTCAAGAGAGTTTTGGGCAGGCCACCATTTGAGTATGTTGCTTGCTTTGGGGTTTCAGACACAAAGTGGGATATATTGAATCTTTGTCACCTACGACACATTGCTAGATTAGGGGAAGTACCCTATAATATGCCTATGTTGACTTATTTATGTGATAGATGGTGCACAAATACATGTATATTTTGGTTTTCTATTGGTGAGATGACGGTGAACCTAGAGTGTGCGTACTAGATATAGTGGTTTCCTATTATAGGAAATAGAGTACAAGTGATGACTTTAGTGGATTCTTGTAATTAGAGGAGGTTTGAGAGGAGGTATTTCATAGGTACATGAGTACAAGAAGAGACTCATATCAATTTAGATGTGATATTGAAATCTATGAATCCGTTGTTGCGAAGTTTATTGTAGTGATCCTAGCTTTGTCGGTGGCAGTGGAGGGTATTGAAGCTAGGATATTGTATAAGATGTATGATATTTTTCACAAGATAGAGGAGCATGGGACTAGATATGCATGGTCATGATGTGTATTTTCCCACTTATATAGATATTTGTATAGATTTACTCGGGATTATCATGGGGCTGGAATAGAAGCCACAACTTTATTACATGTATGAGCCTTTGACCATAGTGAAATATTGAGGCCACTCAATGGGCCATGAGCCGAATGGGATAAAATTGAGATATTTCAGTGAGGTGAGTGGGTACACATAGTAGGAGGATGGATACGACAACCTATAGGTTGATGATAGATCAAATGGGTCCTGGGGCCATTATATGGAGGCCATATAAAGACTATCGAGGCTATGTAAAGACTATGGAGGTAGGTTAGAGGATGTTATGAAGTTGTGGTGCATTCGATGCACCATGTGGTTATAGGATCACTTCCTAGGGGTGACATAGTTATTCTAGAGTGATCAAATATCAAGACATATTGGCATGGCGCATATGTTCCTATAGACATCAAAAATCTACACACCCCTCTTTTACACAAATAATCAACCACATCCCGACATCGCTTCATAACGTAAGTCATATGTTCAATTAATCAAGTTCATTACAACCTCCCTAAACCTAGGTCATTACCCCCACACCCCTCAAATTAATTAAATCATTTATCCCACATCATATCCTCCCTTTCATAGCTAATTAATTAATTAATTAATTAACATATTCACCCTAAAACTCACTCATCCTAACTCACCGATTATGAATAGTTTAGATAACCCTTCTAAATATGTTATCCTAATGACCTCTAGCTTATCCTCACTTCTTACTAGTTATGACTAGATTAAATTAGGAAACCTTATAAATCATCTCCATCTATCCTAACTACTCCTATCCACCCCTAAACCCTCACACTCGACCTCTCTATGTATTACATCATGATCTCCCTAAATCTCTCAATAACCCAAGTTCAAAATAGAATTTTTATCCCCTCGAATCTCACCCAAACTTTAACTAACCAAAAATGTCGGTGATTCCTTCAAACATATGTGATCTATAAATACCATTTTGCATGCCTCTCTTTGAGACCTTTCGCGACCATCTAGGTGAGTCGGGATCATCTTCAAGCTTTCTCAAGTGTTACCATGTTTCATTGTTTTCATATCACATCCATTCAGATCTCACTCATGCCTGTCAAGATTTTTGGGATCTATTCAAGAGCTCTTCCATCATTCGTCGTAATCACATGCCAACTTATTATCAATTGTTGGCATTTGAAGTTTCATCTTATCCTATAATTCTGATCTTTCACCTTAATATTATCTATTTAATCATCTCCAGTCCCAATTTTTATCTCAAAAAGATCATAGCTTCTTATTAGACAAACAAATCATTTATTTTAGCAAAATTTTAGTATTTCTCATAATTTCTGTGATTTATGTGTTTTTTATCTACTTAGTAATGAGATTTCATTTATAATTTGTTATCAATTGCTTTTTTTTACTAACTATTGTATATATCTCCCCCAGGGTAAATATAGACAAACATGAAGAATATGGAAATCAAAGAAACTCAAAGCCCAATATTTATTGCGTCACCAATGACCCAGGTGTAGGTTGGAGGCGCACAACATAGAGTGTCGACATGAAAAAATTCACACCCAAGGCGTAGGTTAGAGGCGCACAACATAGAGTGTCGACATGACAAAATTCGTGCCCAAGGCACAGGTTGGAGGCGCACAACACAGAGTGTCGACATGACAAAATTCATGCCCAAGGCGCAGGTTGGAGGCACACAACACAGAGTGTTGACATGAAAAAATTTGTGCCCAAGGCATAGGTTGGAGGCGCACAACATAGAGTGTCGACATGACAAAATTCACGCCCAAGGCACAGGTTGGAGGTGCACAACACAGAGTGTCGACATGACAAAATTCGCGCCCAAGGTGCAGGTTCGAGGCGCACAACACAGAGTGTTGACATGACAAAATTTGTGCCCATGGTGCATGTAAGAGTATGTCAACATAAGGATGGATGCACCGAGGCGCATCTTCAGGAGGCGAAACATTTTGAGCATTAACACCCCGACAAGAAGCAAACCCTGGCGCATATATTCAGATGGCCATAGCTTTTCACAGGGAGCTCAAATTCACGCAAGGTTGCACTTTTCAGAAAGCTTACAAGGTCCTCTATCCAACTACAACTGGATATCTTTAATTGGGTGAGAACAAGTTCTTCAAAAATTCAAAATACAATTCACCATTTTTTGGGTTTGATAAGGTCCTCACCTACCGCCATAATGAGATGAATTAAATGCAACTTCGAGGTGGTTGGGGTAGATTTAGAATTCCTCTCTTTTCTCTCTCATTCTTCCTATAAATTATAAGGAGGGGAGTCTTTCTAAAGGTTGGACAATCTTGTTTTCCCCTCCCTTCTTCTCTTTGGCGGAGTAAATTTGTGGAGTTCAAACCTCCCATCTAAAAGCTGTAATGCAACTTTGCCTCTTGGCATTTTGTAGTGTATTGTATCAATCTTTGGAGAAAATAATGCATGTCTCGTGGATGATTGTCAACCCCTCTCTGTGTTCATTTACATCCTCCTAATCTTTCACCGCAAATCTAGTTATCGTGCATGATATTGCATTACATTTTAATGGTTTGTGTTTATTGGTAAGACAGATGTTCTTCATTCCTCGGTGCATCATCTTTGTCGGTTTAGGTTTATTTATATGCATCTTCTTACCTTGTCTCCTTGGAAAGTTAGATTACGTTTTGAGTAAACCCTCTCGTACTTTTATGTGTGCATACGAACAAAGGAATAGGAACCGGCCTTCATCAGGAGAGCTTTTCGATTTCGCAAGGTCCCACACTTGGGAAAAGCTCCATGTTATCTGTGCAATCGCACCGAGAGTCCCAACCCATCGAGTTGGAAACATTCGGGGGTGTTGTGATTCACCATCAATAGTTTTGGCATGCCTGGTGGGACCAATAGGTCATTCCACAAGATTTGAAGGAATTTTCAAGAAATTTGGACTTAGAAATTGCAGGTTTTACAATTTCATATTTTTTTCACCTTCCAGGCTGAACTTTGAAATCGATTTTCAAGGGCTTAACTTGCTCAAAACAAGTCAAAATTTCACCAGTTGATAGATCGAGGGATAATATTCAAAAGGGTATTCTTAGATTTTTGATATTTTGACTTTCAAAATTTCATAGTTTTTAGTATTTCAGGTTTTCCCAGGTGTTGAGCATGTCCCAAGTTCCGACACAGTGTGTTTCAAGTTTTGTAAGTTGCCTTGCATGACCTAAGTTTCACCTGTACCTTTCAGGGATTAGTAGTTACACAACAAGACCCAATAACTGAATTGTATCTTTCGGGTCCTTCAAAGTTTTAAATTCTTTTAAATATTGTCAGGTTTGGTGTGTAACTTGGCAAAATCCAGCCTTTTGAGGCTCGTTCTCTAACACATTTGGTGAATCGAAGGGATAGAATTCAGTGGTGTAGCACCAAAGGTTGCCCAGGTACATGAGAAGAATTTGAACCAGGTCTGATACTCGAGAAGAGGGGTTATTTTTCCACTTGCAGCTATCACCAGGCAGAGGAAGGAGAGGAAGAAGACCACAAAGATCACCATCTCCACCTAACAAGACTTTATCAACCCCTCCACCTGGTAGACCTTTCATCCAATCAACAAGGGTTCTCAGGCCAATCAGAATGGCGCAACAAAACCCTTTTGTCAACTTCACTAGTAGCATCCCACTTGCCCTTAATGCACGTAATCCGGCCCAATTGCAACATTGAAGAACATTCCATGTTTCTTTGGAGAAAATCATACCACTCTTGGTGATCATGTCAAAGACATTGCTAACGTTTGTGCAATCCATGAGATAAATGAAATGGATGTTCTTTGTCAAATTTTTGGCATCTTCGTTCAAAGGGAAGGCATTGCAATGGTTTAGGAGCCTTGGAGCTGGTTCTATCCAAAATTGGAATCAGTTATGCATAGTTCGCATAAGTTGTTTGGAGAAAAGGGAGACAATTTGTCTCTATTAGAACAATTGACAACTATCAAGAGAGCTCCCAATGAGCGGTTGGTGACTTCAACTTCAAATTTCAAAGGTCTTGGGATAGGATTCCAGTGGCGTCAAAGCCAACAATTTGAAAGGTGCTTTTCTATACTATCTTAAGGTGTGAATTCTGATATTTCTATGTTAATTCAATCTATGGGAGGCACAACCTTACCTGCTGCTTATAGCATTGCCATTAGGGCTGAAAACTATCTTATTCAAGCTGGTAAGCTAGCTCCTAGGCCTCCCATGCCCTTGTATCCAAACTTAGACAATCCAAGCACTAATCAAGCACCCACTTTGGCTCCTATTCCCACTCCTAGAAATCAAAGTTCAAATGAAACTTCTACTTCATCCTCTAGTGCTTCAAATGAACTCCAAGAGGTCATGAAACAATTGCAAAATTTGGGAAATGAGCTGGTTACACTCAAGAGGCAGCAGGCCCAAAGCTTTAGACCTTCTTATCAGCCTCAAGCTCAACCTAATAGGCAACCATACCAGCCCAATAGGCCACCCAATCCAACTACAAATCAAAGCCAAGTAAGGCCTCCCGCCAATAGACCATTTCAGCCCTATAACCCCAATGTTGCATCTACTTCTAAAGCATTAGTGCCAGTGCAAAAAAACATAGCTCAAGAGTATGATTGGTGTTTCCCATGCAATGAACCTCACAACCAATCTATGTGCTTCAATGGTGCTCGAACCAAGCCTTGATGGTGACAAATACTGGCGTAGAGGGTGAAGTGAGTCAAGAAACAAATCAGCAACAAGGGACATCTCAACAAAACATAGCTCCAAATGATACCGCACTTGTGAATTGGCAAGCTGAGGATTTTTGTGGCATGAATCAAACAATTTCTCGAAAGCCTAACACAAGATCAAAGAAGAGGAATATTGGTGAAGGGCAGTCATTGGCTCCAAGTGATCTATAACCTTCCATCACTCCACAAGGTGTTGGTAAGCAAAATATAGTTCCAAACACGCAAGGACAGCCCAAACCAACTCAAATGCCGATTATTGCTTCCCATGCGCAAGAAAGGAAATGTGAGGCTAAAGGACAGCAAAGAGATGTTTCATCCCCATTTAGCGTCATTGATCAAATGAAGAAGACAAATGTGAATATATCAATGTGGGAACCTTTATCCATCCTAGGCCAAAGAGATCTTCTACAAGTTGCCATGAAGAATTGGTCGACTTTGAACCAGTAGGTCCATATGCAAGAGAATGTCCTCACAAATGCTGCTCAGCCTAAAGGGAATCATGGAGGACAACAAGGTAAAGTTTTGAAACCCCCTCCATTCTATGTTTCATTAATCATTGGGAATAAACTAGTACACAATTACATGATTGATTCTGGGGCAAGTAGTTTTTTCATACCCAAGCAAATAGCTGATCAGCTGGGTCTCCAATATGAAGTCATATCAAAGGGGGTAGTGTAATTGGATGAGACAGTAGCAATAATGGGAGTGATTAAAGGTTTGAATCTTACCTTGCATGCATGCCCTAACGTTACCGTTTTGCAAGATGTGTTAGTGATAGATTTGCCACCACTCTTTGCCCTATGCTTATCAAGGGATTTCACAGCTAAAATTGGAGGCTACTTATCTCGCTTCGGTCACACATGTTGTTCAGAACAAGATATGGTACTAAGGTCACAATCAAATCCGAACCAATTATAAACTTTCATATTGAGCATCATACTCCAAGTCAAATCAATGCCAATTGTTCAACATTTGATCAAGAAGATTATCCAAGCATAGATGAAGTTGACACCAAAGTTGGAAGCATCCCAGATTTGACTCTTGATGAATGGGAAAGCAAGGTACATGCTTTTGATCCCTACCAAGAAGTAGAAAAATCTGAGCTAGGAGTC
Source organism: Taxus wallichiana var. yunnanensis (assembly GCA_018340775.1). NCBI lineage: Eukaryota > Viridiplantae > Streptophyta > Pinopsida > Cupressales > Taxaceae > Taxus > Taxus wallichiana. The sequence continues at coordinate 137,458,523 of CM031239.1, read as the reverse complement.
TATTGCGTACATGAAGAAAACCATCCTATTCCTAGCATCACCAAATCAAGCCATAAGGATGGCAATGAGGTATGGTAGTTATTTTTCAATGGATCAAGACATAAAATATTATTGACTTTCCATTTCCATTTTCTGTTCAAACAACAAAGCTGAATATGAGGCCTTGATTCATGGACTTCATTGGGCCAAGAAAAAGGGCATAAATAACTTGCAGGTGTTTGGAGATAGCAAGCTAATCGTTAACCAAGTTAGGGGACAACATGCTACAAAGAATGACCTGCTGAGGAACTACAAGAATAGGGTATGTGACCTCATTGAGGATTTCAAAGCTTTCAACATTGTATCCATACCCAAGAAGAAAAATGAAGCCATAGATAGGCTCGCAGCAGTTGGAGAAACGTTTGATGTGGTTGATAACATCAGAAGGAAAAAAACACAACCACATATGCATGTGATTGTGAGGCCAGCAGTTCTAGATAATAACACAAGCTGGCAGGTGTTTGAGAATGATCAATAGATCATCAATTTTTTACAAGAAGAGGTGAATGCTCGGCCTAGGAATCGTGGGCAGGACTAGAGCAGCAGTATGGGGATCAAGTAGTGCAGCTGCAGACAAACAAGATTCCTAAGGGTTTAGTAACATTGGATTCTATCTTCAACCCTAATGACCAGTTCCGTAAGGAAAAGGCTAACATACAGGTCAAGAGAGAAGATTCAAAGCCAATTCTGGTTGGGGAAGGAAAAACACTTCAAATTGGTAAAGTGGCCACTAAGCAGGAGAAATCAGATTTCATACAACTTTGCCAAGAATTTCCAAATGTCTTCACTTAGAGCTATGAAGACTTGAGAGGATTCAATCCGAAGTTGGCACAACATACCATAGAATTGGATCCAGATGCTAAACCCATCAGGCAGAAGCAGAGACCAGTCAACCCTCACATTGAGCCTCTAATGAAGAAAGAGCTAAACAAGCTAATAGAGGCAAGCATTATATTCCTAATCAAGCACTCAAGCTGGGTTGCAAACTTGGTTCCGGTCAGGAAGAAGAGCGGAGAAATCAGGTTGTGTGTGGACTTCCGAGACCTCAACAGGGCATCTCTCAAAGACCATTACCCACTTCCTTCAATGGAACAAATATTGCAAGTGGTGTCTAGTTCGAGAGAGATTCTCTCTCCTAGATGGCTATTCAGGGTATAATTAGATAATGGTGAAAGAAGATGACCAGTTCAAGACACGGCTTTCACCACCAAATGGGGCACCTATGCCTACAAGAAGATGCCATTTGGGATATCAAATGTTGGAGCCACTTTCCAAAGGGCAATGTATATGGCATTCAAGGGATTGATCAATAAAATAGTTCTGATATATCTTAATGACATCACTGTATTCTCAAAAAATGCAGCGGATCACCTCTTTCATTTGAGGCGGGTATTTCAGAGATGTAGAAGATTTGGGGTATCATTGAATCCCAAAAAATGCATATTCTTGGCTCACAAAGGAAAACATCTAGGCCATATTGTTTCAAAGGATGATGATTGACCCAGAGAAAGAGTTGAAGCAATTCGAGTGTTGCCATTTCCAAGTCACAAAAAGGTTCTTCAAATCTTCTTAGGGAGGATCAATTTTTTCCGCAGTTTGTTCCAAACTTTGCAGCTCTCGTAAATCCAATAACGTTGATGTTAAAGAATAGCATGGAATGTAAATGGACATCCGAAGGAAAGGCAAGTTTCAAGGCAATAAAAGAGGCTATATCTCAAGCTCCGACTCTCGTTAATCCTGAATTTTCCTTAATGTTATATGCCTTCGGTGGTGGAGACACAATTTCTGCAATCTTGGTACACAAAAAACAAAGAAGGATCAGAATAACTAGTTTCCTTCTTCAGTAAAGGCTTGGAGGAATACAAAAATAGGTACTCTTTCATTGAAAAGCATGTCCTTGCAGTGATCAGGAGCTTAAAGAAATTCAAGCACCTAGTCTCAAACAACAAGATCCAATTGTTGGTCTCTCATGCGGGAGTCAAGGACTTCCTTCTAAACAAGGATCTGAATGAGAAGCGTGCAGGATGGATCACTCGTGTCATGGAATATGACATCAAAATTAAGGTCACTAAACTAGTACGTGGAAAAGGACTATGTGAACAACTAGCTTTGAGTCGGCAAGTTGAAGCAAGTGATGAAAAAGAGACTGTCTTGGTACTACAGGATGGTCAAGAATAGGAAAATGATGATGTTCCCACTCCTTGTTGGACTCATAATATGATACACTTCCTACAGACAAGCCTATGCCCTCTAGAAATGAGCAAAGCAAAAAGGAGATACTTTAGATTACAAGCCATTCCATATGTTCTTGTTGATGGTGTTTTGTTTAAAAAAGACATCAATGGAGTTCTATTGAGGTGCACTTTGGGACAGGTCAAATTGAGAGGGTGTTAGGAGATTTTCACAATGGAGATTCCGGAGGAAATTTCACCCCACAATTAATAGCTCTCAAGATAATGAAGGCAGGGTATTATTGGCCGACAGTGTTTCAGTGACTCTATACATGGATAAGAAAGTGCAAGAAATGTGCACTCTTCACAAGAAAAGAAAGACTAGTAGCACTTCCATTGCACCCAATTTTGGTTGACCAACCAGTTATGCAATGGGGATTGGACTTCATCGGGGTCATCAATCTAAACTCAAGCCAAGGCCACAAGTGGATTCTCACATAAGCATGACTATTTCACCAAGTGGACCAAAAAAGCAAATAGCGCTCAAAGAAGAAAATGAGTCTAACATACTAGACTTTTATGAAGGAATAGTGACCAGGTTCGGTGTGCTGGCCACTATCATATTAGACAATGCATTGGCAGTCATAGGTTCTAAGATTACATGATGGGCTGTCAAGATTAGAATCTATTTGAGCACCTCTTCAAATTATTACCCACAGGGTAATGGACAGGCAGAGTCAACTAACAAGAATTTGCTAAGGATCATCAGAAGGACTCTAGATGAAAACCAAAGAACATGGCATACCAAGCTAAAATCAGCATTATGGGCTGACAGGATAACACCAAAGAGGTCTACAGGTAGTTCTCCCTACAAGTTGGTCTATGGGAAAGAGGCAATATTGCCTATATCATTAGAATTTCCAACATTGGAGCTCATGAAGTAGTTGGAGTTGTCTGAGTTTGAACCAATGGAGGCTAGGTATGCAGAGTTGATGGAATTGGAAGAAATAAGAGAGCATGTAGTTTAGACGATTGAGAAAGATCAGGCCTTAGTAAAAAGATGGTTTGATAAGAAGGCAAGAGCAAAGACCTTCCAGGAAGGGGACCTAGTTCTGAAATGGGATGTAGATCGGGAAAAACTAGGAAGGCATTCCAAGTTTGATGCCATTTGGAGTGGCCCCTACATGATCACGAGATGTAAAAGTAGTAATGCCTTCCAATTGTCTACACCTTTGGATGGAGAAGAACTCCTAATTCTCAGTTAAGGGAATCTACCTTAAACATTGCTACTAAAAGGAAAAGGTTTACCCTTATAAATATTAGCCTAGTTTTCAATTCCTCTAAGTGTGGATGCACATCGTCTTGTTGTAGTTAGGTTTCATTTTCCCTAAGTGCTTTAGCAAGACAGTTTTGTTTCTCTCAGTTGAATTTCTGATTCAAAGCATGCTCTCAGAGAAGGATTTGCAGTATCAGGCTCGGGATCAAATATCAGGTTGGTTTCAGGTTATTGTTTATGACTCCATGCCCAATGGATTGCTAAAAGGCCACTGATCTTCTATCTAGCAGGAAGGTGATCTCATTGAGTGGCAAATTGTTGTATATATCTCCCCGGGTAAATATAGACAAACAGAAGAATATGGAAATCAAAGAAACTCAAAGCCCGATATTTATTGTGTCACCAACAGCCAAGGTACAGGTTGGAGGCACACAACACAGAGTGTTGACATGACAAAATTCGCGCCCAAGGCACAGGTTAGAGGCGCACAACACAGAGTGTCGACATGACAAAATTCGCGCCTAAGGCGCAGGTTGGAGGCGCACAACACAGAGTGTCGACATGACAAAATTTGCACCCAAGGCACAGGTTAGAGGCACACAACACAAAGTGTTGACATGACAAAATTTGCACCCAAGGTGTAGGTTGGAGGTGCATAACACAGAGTGTCGACATGACAAAATTCGTGCCCAAGGTGCAGGTTGGAGGTGCACAACACAGATTGTTGACATGAAAAATTCACGACCAAGGCGCAGGTTGGAGGTGCACAACACAGAGTTTCGACATGAAAAAATTCACACCCATAGCACATGTAAGAGTATGTCAACATAAGGATGGATGCGCTGAGGCGCATCTTCAGGAGGCACAACATTTTGAGCATTGACACCCCGACAGGAAGCAAACCCTGGCACAGATATTCAGATGGCCATAACTTTTCACAAGGAGCTCAGATTCATGCAAGGTTGGACTTTTCGGAAATCTTAAGATGTCCTCTGTCCAAATACAACTAGATATCTTTAATTAGGTGAGAAGAATTTCTTCAAAAATGAAATACAATTCACCATTTTTTGGGTTTGCTAAGGTCCTCACCTACCACCATAATGAGATGAATTAAATGCAACTTGGAGGTGGTTGGGGTAGATTTGGAATTCCTCTCTCTTTTCTCTCTCATTCTTCATATAAATTGTAAGGAGGGGCTTCTTTCTAAAGGTTGGACATTCTTGTTTTGCCCCTCCCTTCTTCTCTTTGGCAGGTGAATTTGTGGAGTTCAAACCTCCCATCTAAAACTATAATGCAACTTTACCTCTTGGAATTTTGTAGTGTATTGTATCAATCTTTGGAGAAAATAATGCATGTCTGTGGATGATTCTCAACCCTCTCTATGTTCATTTGCATCCTCTTGATCTTTCACTACAAATCTAGTTATCTGTGCATGATCTTGCATTACATTTTAATGGTTTGTGTTTATTGGCAAGACAGATGTTCTTCATTCCTCGGTGCATCACCTTTGTTAGTTTAGGTTTATTTGTATGCATCTTCTTACCTTGTCTCCTTGGAAAGTTAGATTAGGTTTTTGAGTAAACCCTCTGTATTTTTATGTGTGCATCTGAATAGAGGAATAGGAACCGGCCTTCATCCGAAGAGATTTTTGATTTCGCAAGGTCCCACACTTGGGAAAAGCTCCATGTTATGAAATCACACTTAGAGTCCCAACCCATCGAGTTGCAAACATTCAGGGGTGTTGTGATTTGCCATCAACACTAACCTCTTGCCAAGTATGGATCTTGTAGATGGCCATAGGAGGAATTAACCATTCCATCTCCAATATCAACTCATTGTCAATTGTCTAGCATCCCTTGCACTAGGAACAATACGACCTACTACATGACTTGGAGTTGTGTGTCATTAACACAACCCCATTGATCGACTAGAGACTATCTTTGCATCTACCCAAAGAATCCTAGAAGCCACTGAAGAATTTTGGGAGGCCTATTACAAAGTACAATACATACAAGCAAACATTTACTGGTTTGAGCACCACTACGAAGCGGGATTCGAAATCCCGAGAAGACACAAACATTATATCTAAATCAGAAATCGAGAGTGATAACATCCTTGTAGATTTTGAATCCAACCTCGCACACCATGCGACACCGAGGAGGATTTTTTTGACTTCTTAGTCGATGATTACATTGAGAAACATGATTCATACTTCACTAAGGAAGATGATTTATCATGTTCAATGGGCTCTAACTTTTCGATAACTGGATACGAGACCTAGATTCGAATTCAAATTTTAGATCTATCTCTTGTCATATCATTGTTATCATCTAATATATGTAATAAAATAAATAATTGATAAACACTTAATCACATTTTCATATATCTTATATTGTATCCCTTTTTCACAAATAAAACTTAAATGTTTTAAAATTGGGTTGAAATCCACATAAGGAAGTCCTTTGGCTTCGAGAAGCGGCCTTTGTTAGGCAACCCACCCAACTATTTTACTAATCATATCTCGTGTAGTGTTTATGTTTGTAGATTTAGTCACAAGAAAGGAGCTTGATCCATTCTTCATGGAGTGCACAATCAACGCAATCAAGTATCCTCCATGGGTACCTTAGAAACCCCATCATATTCAATGTTGATCAAGTTTTACCTCTTTTAATTACCAAACAAAATTATAAGGTGAAATTTTCATCAACATTTCCCTGAAGCCATATATATTTTTGAGATCTACTAGACTAGTGAGATGAATAGGAGGAAGGTCGGGCCCAAAGCATGAGCATAGCTAGTGCATCCTAGTCCAGATGAGGAAAATACGGCTATAGAGCCTATACATGTTCACGGCATAAGGTACACCCTAGCCTATAATGAGTGGTGGGACCACATCGATCGGTATTGTTATTTCCAGTAATGGTGGATATGGCTAGTGGAATAGTAGTTACAGGAGTGGAGGGAAAGGAACCTACCCTCAACTTAGATGATGTAGTAGTGGCGAGAGTGGAGAATAAGTATTGTTTGCGTGTTATTTATGAATAATTTCTTGATGATATAATGTATGCATCTAAAGATGTTGAATAACTAATATAGGTTGTGGGATTTTAGGTGATACGTATTGATCACCGATTGTGGAACCCTCCATTCTCACGCCGACTCACAACGTTCTGTTGTCACCAAACCACTATACCCTCCAAATGGCCAAAATGTGAACAGAATGTTTGGTCTGATTGGGACACATGGGATCACCTCTCAAGCTATGGGACTTAAGCTTGAGGTGAACCAACGGAGAAGGTCCGATTCCTCTTCCTAAACTAAATGCTTTACTACTCCTAGTGTAATAAAATGACCATCTAATCCTAAGCTAACATCTTCATGAGTTTTAAGGAAAGAGATTACTCAAAACCGAAACTATACTAAGGGTGGTGATGCACCAAATTAAGGGGTTTTTAATATCGGAAGGGTTAATGTGGGAGGGATGCTTGCATCATGACCACCTTCACATATCGTAACTAAAAAGGGTAAAAATACCACAAACCAAGGGAAAATGTTCCTTTGTTAAACTTGGTGTACATAAGGATAGATTAAATTGGATTCACCACACAATTAATTTATCATGAGGAAAACACACATGCATATGTCAAACATCTATTTCTGCAACTAAGGATAATGATGAAATAACTTAATACAGAAGGAAAATAAGGTTTTCAAACGACATAAAAGATAGTTGTATTATTCCTTCACAACATGAAATAGATAACCTGAAATAAAGGTAAGATAATCACTCACACTAAGGAATTGTAAATTCATAAAGTAAACATTGATTAACCATTCAACACAATAAATCAGATTTTCAATAGCAAGGTGTAACTCTGAATATAATTAAAAGGTTTCTTAGAATCTCTAAAGCACTCTTCCAAGATTGAAGAGAAACTCCTCTCCAAAAATAATATATATCTACTAACTTGAAGCATTCAACTATTTATAAGTTCTTAGGCTAAGCCATTATAGCTGGGCCCTTAACTAACATTTTTCTAAAAATAGAAATGTCATTAAATTAAGGGAACATGATCCCATGAAAATAACTAATTTGTTACAAGGGTTTGACTCACTAAACCCTACAAATTTGACTAATCCATAGCTTGGATTTTCCTTTTCATGGCCGCTCAAATTAGCCTAGTTCAGCTATACCCTTCCTTGCCTGCAATTTTCTATTGTCCTCCTTCCCACACAACCATTCGGTGCTTATACTCAATCAAGTGCTTGATAATTCCCTGAATTTCTTCATCTCCAGGCCCACATGCGTAGTGATTCACTACATCTTTTGTCTCGATTTCCTTTGTGATCCTAGCTGACAATCTTTGAAGTTTATTTGTAAATTTCTTGGTCTCCATATGAAATTAAGCCATAAGAAAAATCAGTTAATGGAGTAACTATTGAAATTTTTGGTGACCTCATCATCACGGTTCACCAAATCCTTGAAATTTCCCTTAATTTGATCTTTAGGAAGAGCATCGATGTTTTCGTTGAATAATTTACACTTAGAAATATCAAATTATTCTGAGATGTCATTCAGGGCATCTATGATTTCCACTCATTTCTCCTCCAACTTATTAATCAAATCCTATAATACATGACATTGGAATTCCATGGATTTTTATATTCAAATAATTTTGAGGCATCATTGATCACCTCTTCTGAAGAATCAAGTCGAGATCTTCCTCTCGATCTACTCCATGTTTCCAAATTTGAATTTATATTATTATTATCTTTAGAAAAGGCCTCATCCATTTTGGAAATGGTGGTTTTCGTAACTGCTGAGATCATTATATATCTTAACTGCTTCCTTGATTAAAGGATTGGCTTCTTGTAGAATTCTCTCCATCCATCCACTCATTGATCTCCCTTTCTGGCCTGGCTTTTCAAGCTCGTGATGATAAATATCATTGATTGTAGATGAAATCGTCATAGCTGTAGTAGTTGAGACTTCAGTAGATGGAGTGGGTTGGGTTAATTTGCATGTGATGCGGTGAGTTTCTCGACCTTGGCTTTGAGTTCATATTTGGTTACCTTATCTTTTTGTCATATTTTTCCAAAAGAGCCCCAAGAGAAGTGTGCACATCTTGCTTGGATCCTTCATGAGTAGCCTTCCCCAATGAGAATTTTGAGATCTAGTAATCCACAGCTATGATTGTTTCTTTAGTTTTCCCCTCAACATGGGTGGAAAATTCTATCACTCATTCTCCAGATGGGTTAGTTTGTCATACTTGACATGGTTCTTGGTCTCTTGGCCTATCTCTTGGGCATATGCTCCAATATGCTGAGATCTATAACATCTCCCAGAGGAACCTTCTTATTTTGCTTGGGAGTTTTCCTAAATAGCCATTCTAGTATGGCTAAAGTTGATGAAGATGGAACAATGGATCAATTACCTGAAACATTGGTTAAAACAAGATCACTAGAAACCCTAGTTGGTATTAGAGCAGAAGTTGCAATGATGGATGGTGTGGATGTAAGGACAGCCATAGGAGTTGATAGAATGATGCTAGGGGGTATGATTGAAGAAAATGGAAGTGTTAAGGGAAGTGAAGAGGAAATGGGTGACCCAATATTTTCCCACTAATAGAGCTGTAAGTGATGAGAATACTTGGTCCATAGAAGGGGATAAGAAGGAAGAAATGGTTGTGGAAGTGGAAGGAACTGATGTTGGAAGTGAAAATGGAGGAGGAAGAAGATGTGATGGATCTTGGGAGATACTAGGGGAGTCACTGACTTCAACCACTTACACGAGGCACTATAGGAGATATGGTCTTGGGAGTAGGAGCCTTGGAGAGAGATGAGCCACCAACAACAAATGAAATATTTCTTGGAGTCATATGGGTTTTTTGGGTTGACCTTTTCCCTTTTGTGGGTGTTGATTGGCTCATAGTTGGTGGGGCCTTGGTATTTGTAGGTTGTTCTGCTCCTTTGGGTGAAATTCCCAAGGTAACCAACCAATTGTAAGTTCTCTATAGAATGGGCCCTGCCCTCTCCTTTATATTGCAGCATTCCTCTACATACCAATCAATCCATGGAAATGGTTGATTGGCAATATTATCATTTTGTATGCCACATCTAAAACCTCATCATTATCCTACCCCTCCATTGGGACATTGGCCATGCTGAATTACCAAACATCATCCAAGGTCAACCTCTTATAATATCTTTGTCACACGATGTATTCATCTCAACAATGAATCTAGATATCTTTCAATTGGGGAACGTGGGCGGTGGACCAACCTTTTTCCAAACTCACCCCAATAATCAAAATTAGTTCATGGATGAAAGGTTCACAAAGTCACTATGGCCAATTCTACATCCACATTTTTTCGCTATGAATGTTTGAGCAGGTCTATCTGCCAATTGAAATAGGGAAATGCATTCCTAATTTGTGGTGCTTGTTTTGAATTTGATGATAATCCAACAATTGTCGGACCAATTCCAGTAGAACCCATTTATCAGTGGGGCAACATGGTAATTTGTTAGGGGCACCTATAAAGCCTAGAACTCGAATGTAAGTGAAAGTAGGGAACTGCAAATAGATGGTTCCCCACTCACGCGCCTCTTTGAAGGCTTCATCGAAATCCTTCAGTTGTATAACTCTTTGTCAAAATGGTAGAGGATGACATCAAAGAAAGCATTGTTGATCCTGTAGAAATGCCTTCTTCCCTCATCCCAGTGAGTTGGGGATAAAAGTCATATATTTGGGAAGTTCTATTAACACCTCGGTATTCAAACTAGCAAAATCTCCCAACAACAACGAGAGCATACACCAAGAAGGATGTCATGTAGAAAGTCTTTGTATCGACACCTTGCCCAATTGATAGAAAATGGAGCTACTTATATGTTCCCCACATTGGATAAACTCATCGTTATTCTTGATGGTAGTGATGTATAAAAATATCCATTCTTGGAATTTCTTTCTGAAGGAAGACACGAAACTCGCTTAGTAACACAATAAGATCACCGACCTCCCGAATAAAATCCAGTGATGCATAGAATTTTGGTAATTTGGTGAAGCTCTTGTCCAGATAATTTTCATCATGATTTTTGAGCATACTCCCTCTTCCTTATCTCGGTGTCCCTCTACTAACTCTAGTGAAATTGTGGTGTAATATTGAACATCGTGAATCTTGAGTAGATCTTCGAAGAAGTCTAGGTCCAAACAGATTACTACCTTATCATCACTATCTCTCGACTAATATGGATTCTTTGTCAAAGTGAGTTGATGCAGCTAAAACGAACTCTGGTCAATGATTGGATGTGGGAAAACCAATAGTAAGGGCAAGCCCTCTATCGTAGATGGCTTGCATCCATGATTTTTTATTTGGAGCCTTTATTCTTTCCCAAAAATCATGAAAATCAATTTTCCCTAGGTCATTTTCCCTATATGCCCTAAGTCAGAAGATAGGTAGGAGTGAGGAGAAACCTCAAGAAATGAGTACTTCATCTTCTCTTTTCCCTTTAAAGTGGAAGCAGACTTCAAGCCCCGTGTTTCAAAATCCGAAGTTAGAGAAATTCAAAAAACTGAAGGAAAAACTTCAAGTCCTGAATGAAAAGTTAGAAAAGAATCACCAAACTAAAAAGTCTGAAAAATCTTCTCCAAAAGATATCTCCAAAACATTTTTCGAAAGAAATCTACGAAATATTTTCTTCAAAATGATTTTTTTGAAAGAAATATCTGAAATTTTTCTCTAAAAGAAATATCGAAATGATTTTTGTCGAAAAATGCTAATTCCCAACCCCCGATAAATGAGAATGTTGAGGAAAAATATCGAAACTTGAGAGGATCGTTTGAAAAACACTTTGGATACAGAAGAAAACTCAAAATGTGAAACATGGTGAACAAAGGGGTCGACATTTTGAAAAATACATAGAGGGAGACCAAAGAGAAAACAAAATGAGAAGGAAACAAAGAAAAAGACCTTAAACCAAATGAAAATAAACAAATTACCATACCTTGAAAAAGACGTCGCAAAGTACAAGAAACGGAATGTCAGAGAAAATGTGTTAGGTAAAAATGATGAGTAAAAACTGAGTTTAAAAATAAAACTCGATATTAATGATGAATTTGATCCGTAAGGAGGTAGGTGAAAAATTAATTGTGCGAAGAACTTGAAAGTTTGAACACAAAGCTTGAAATTTAGAATTTCAGGGTTTGAACTTCAAATTAGGAGACAAAAAGTGAATTGGCAAAGAAAAATTTTCTGAAACCCGAAAGTCTGAAAATTCAGACTTTCAGACTTCGAAGTTCGAAAGTAAAAATCCTGAAAATGACTCAGAGAATTCTGAAACCCAAAATCCCAAAAGTCTGAAATTTCAAACTTTCAGAATTTCAAACTTTAGAAGTCCAAAAGGGATTTAAACAAAATGGGGCCAAAAGTTCTAAAACTTGAAAGCCCGAAAGTCTAAATTTTGGAATTTCGGGGTTTCGGACTTCAGAGAGGTCAAAAAAATTCCAAATCCAAGCAATAAAACTCTGAAAGAGAAAAATCTCCAAATTCTGAAGATCGAAAATTTCAAATTTCGAGCCTTGGAGAATTTCATTGTACAAAGGATTTATAAAAAAATCGACATATATTTCTTCAAGGTAGGTTAAATGGTTAACATTTTTGGCAAACTCTAGGGAATGCTTGCCTACTAAGATTTCAGACCAGTAGCCTTAAGCAAAACATGTTAGAGTAGGTATTTACCTTATCTCATGTTCACCTAGGTACTTTATTTACCTTTATTGTATTTATCCTCACCCACTTATGTGTGTGGATATTTACATTATCTTATTTAGATATTAGGAGATATTATCTAGTTGTTAGGTATAGTTCTTTCCTTGATCTATGGTATTGACTAGATCCTTAATGTCTAGTTCTCTCCTAAATCTATGGTCTTGACTAGTTCTTTGATGACTAGTTATTTCCTTGATTTACGGCTTGATCTATGACCTTGACTTGTTTTTAGATTGTTATTCCTTGCCTATTTAAGCAAGGCCCATTCTCAATGTATTGCATTGAGTTCGAATAATATATGATATTGTTTCTCATTTGTTTTTGCAAAGGTTTTATATAAAGTTATTTTGGCAAATTGCTTTCATCTTATTGATCGTGGTGTTTGATTAGCATCTATGTTCTTGGCTTGGTACGATCTGGTTATCATTCCTTTCATGGTATCAGAGCAAGAGATTGTTGTTGACATCCGTCTGTAAGTTTTATTTTACAAATAAAATCTGTGTATTCATATATTTGGGATTTGGTCGTATTTTGTTGTTGCGTGTATTTTTATGCAAAACAAAGGCTTCCATTGGATCCGAAAGGTGTGAAAACCCTAATATTGTTGTAAACTTAGCCATTTCGGGGACGGTAGTTTTTTTTTTTTTGTGGTTATAGTGAAATACACAGTACACCTTGGGATTCACACCACGCGGTGAAGAAACCGAGGAAAATTTCTACTTTGGGTTTTTGGATTTCATGAGATTTACATTGGGTTGTTTTTAAGTACGGCGGATCGTATTCGGGTTGCATGCAGAAGAATTTTGAATCTTTCCTTTTTTGGCAAGGGTCCACGGATGTTGTGCACGTTTTTACTATTTCGGGCAAATCCGCAGGTTGCTATTTTCGGCAAACAAAGGTCACTATCTACACAGTCCAGAAATAGTATTTTTTACCAAAAGAGGCAGTTGGATGTGACTTTCTTGAAAAACACATGACACTCCCTAGAATAGCAATTTGTGCAAAGACCCATTAAAATCTTTAGCCGTTAGACATATGAGGGCTTAACGCTTGTGATTCTTACTATTAGGTGCTTAACTTGAGCCCCCTTTAATTTTATTTGTGTGGTGAAGGCAACAACATTTTAATTTATTTTAGTGGCACTTAAAATAAATAACAGAGCAAAATATTAAAAAGCTTGTAACTTTTGATCGGTAACTCGGTTTTGAGTGCCGTTTTTGCAAAAGTGTTTGTTTTTTTGTGATCTTTCCATTAGAAATATTTATTTTGAGACTTGAACTATAATTATAAAGTTCCAAATATGGAGGAGTGTTGTAATCAATTGTGGATGCAATTTCGGCTGAGCCCGACGTCCTAAACTTTTGGGAGTTGTAATTTGTACCTATCATGGATTCTGAGAATGATATGTTTTTCTTTGAAGTATGTGGACTTCAAGAGAATATTGTAAAATTTTTGGAAGAAAATAGATCGCTCAAGAAGTGAAATTCTCTTCTACAATCACTCATTCATGATAAGGATACAATAATACACTCCATGTAGAGCTAGCCGACATCATCATCATCATTTTGCGGACAGCCATATCCATGCTCCTAGTCCACTTGCAGCTATTACTTCGAATCCACCGACATTGATCTGTCTTTCTTTGAGTTTGTTCCTGCTCTTGATACTCATACACCTATGAAGCTTGTTACTACATGCTCTTCCCCATCTGTGCCTATTACAATACCACATGTTGTGTATCCTATTTCTGCTTAGTTGCATGGATTTTTTGGGAAGCATACCACTGCATCCAGTTCTCGCATGCTCCAGTCTCTGGGTCTCACTATTGGAGTCATTGCTGAGACATTTACAGGTGGTATTATTTCCTCTATTCCACATGTGAAGTGGAATTCTCGTCATGACATATGTTTTCGAGCAAATACTTCATTGGGATCACACATTGTGAGCTCCTTTTTTGTTCTCGCGACTCTTTTTGAGGATCCTAAGAAACACATGAGTTCTACATCTTCCCTCGGCTTAAGAAACCTAAGATTTTAGTTGTTAGACATGATCAACCCGACACATATTCGATGTTCTTTTACATGCACCCATTGTGCATTTTGCACTAAGTCATATGCAAGCATCTTCTTCATCCATCCGTGTTGATTTGGGGTGGATATCGATCACTCATGGAGGTGACAGGCATTCATTGAGAGGACTCTACTGAGGCATGGCTCCTCCACCATTCGGCCTCTTACTCCACTTTTTATACCTACGTATTGTGATGCTTCTTATTTTGAGTATTTTTCTTTAGCGGTGTAGTGTCTCTCTCTTGTTTGTTGAGAGATTTTGTATCGTATTTTAGACGCTTTTGGCATGTTGACAATATCTCTTCCGAGGGATCTATTCGGTGAATTCCGGTGTTATTTTGTCATTGTTTGAGTAGTTGATTTTGGGCAACTCATAGAGATTTATAGCATCACTCCACCCATTCAAAGCGAGTATGGGAGGGTGTGATGTTGGCCTTGCTTCTTTGGGTTTCGTGTCCTTTCCTTGTTACCTTGGCTTTTCTTGGATCGTGACACTCTAGATTTTGTGTCCTTTCCTTGTTGTTTTAGTTATTATTCTTGGATTGTGGCACACCTATTTGCAGTGATTGGTCGAATTATGTTTGGTGTTTTTTTGCACTTTCGACATCACTCCATTGTGATCTCCTTGTATGGAGCTATTCAGTGAAGCCCAGTGTTAGTTGTTTTGAGTTCTATGATAGAATTCTTCAAACATTGTATGATCTTTTGAGCTGATATTCTTTGGATTCCTTGGAGCAGGTTTTCACTCTCTTTTACTTTGTTGTTATTCTTGGTTTTGGGTACCTTGCACCTTTGTCCCTTTTTTCCCAATTATTGTACATGTGTACCTCATTAGGGCTAGTTGCCGGGACTCATCGTGGACATGCCACTTCTATTTTGGCCCCTAGCTTCACTTAAGGGGGTGTTAGAGTAGGTATTTACCTTAGCTCATGTTCACCTAGGTACTTTATTTACCTTTATTGTATTTATCTTCACCCACTTATGTGTGTGGATATTTCATTATCTTATTTAGATATTAGGAGATATTATCTAGTTGTTAGGTATAGTTCTTTCCTTGATCTATGGTATTGACTAGATCCTTGATGTCTAGTTCTCTCCTAAATATATGGTCTTGACTAGTTCTTTGATGACTAGTTATTTCCTTGATTTATGGCTTGATCTATGACCTTGACTGGTTCTTAGATTGTTATTCCTTGCCTATTTAAGCAAGGCCCATTCTCAATGTATTGCATTGAGTTCCATAATAATATATGATATTGTTTCTCATTTGTTTGCAAAGGTTTAATGTAAAGTTATTCTAGCAAATTACTTTCATCTTATTGATTGTGGCGTTTGATTAGCATCGTGTTCTTGGCAGTACGATCTGGTTATTGTTCCTTTCAAAATGTTGGGAAAAGGAGTCCCAAAAAATAAAAAACTAAAACATAAAACACACAAGCAAAAGAAAAAAAAAAAACGATGTGCAAAGCAGCACTGGAAGAAAAAACAAAGAACATTGTAAAGGGTGGAAAATCCTCAAAGGCAAGCTTTGAGGTGTATCCCATTCACGTGAATGGGTAATTCTTCTCCTTTGAGTCTGGATAGGTGAAATGAATTCACCTCTTTGTAGCTTGTAATAACATAGGGCCCACTCTAGAGAGCATTAAACTTGGCATGCCTACCGGGTTTGGCGCGATATTCCTCCCATTTTAGAACCAAATCTCCCTCCCTAAACAACCTATCAGAGGCCTTATTTTGAAGGATTTCTTAACTTGAGTCTGATGTTGTCCCAACGTATTCATGGTTGTGTTTCAAATTTCCTCCAACTCCATGAGTTAAACAAACCTCACTGTTAAGGCATCATCCTCCATAACTTCAAGTTGATAAGCCAAGTCAAGGAAGGCATCTCCAAGGAAAGTGGAAGTTTCACTTCCCTTCTATACACAAGCATGAAAGGAGAAACCCCAATGGATTTTTTAGGCATTATTTGATCTTCCCATAGGGGATCTTGAGCTATGTATGTTAGGTTCTTTTATTGGCCTCCATCGTGTGCTTGATTATTCTTATGAGATTCTTATTATTGGATTTAACCAACCCGTTCCCCTATGGGTAATAGTTTGATGAAGTCTTGAGGTAGACTCCATTCTTGATGTCCCATTCATTTATCTTTATCCCAAGGAAAGCCATAGCATTTTTCGAGATAACAAAGAAAAAGAATACCGAACCTTGTCATCAAATTTTCTAGAAAATCCACAATAGCTTTTTCATTACTTTCCTTTAGGGCCACTACCTTTGTCTAGTGAGTGAAATAATCTGTTGCAGTAAGCACCCATTTATGTCCCTCACTAGATGGAGGATTGATCATCCCAATTAAATCTAATCCCCACTGAACGAAGGGTTGATCCACCTATACGGGATGTAATGGGAGAGCCACTAGCCTCTATTTGCCTACAAAAAGAGCACACTCCTTACATTTCCTCACCCAGATATGAAAGTATTTGAACAAGTCTAGCTAGTAATAACCGGCTCACATGATCTTAGTAGCAATTGTTCGTGCGAGTAATGTCCTTGAGCGAAGGCCATTGTGAAATTCCTCTAATATCTTGTTCATCTATTATGGCTTGATGCAACGTAGAAGAACACCATTTATATCCTTTTGGAAGAGAACATTATCTATCACAGCATATGGAATAAACTAAAGACAGAAAGTATGTCTTTGGAATTTATCCATGTATGGAGCGTATATCCCTAAAAGAAGGAAATTTTGAATCTTAGTTGACCAATCAATATGATCATTTACTTCATCAGCATTCAAAAGCATGATATCTTTCGTATCTTTGGTCTCCATGTCCAGGAGCCATGGCGACATAACCCTTTGCCCTGACAAGCTTAGTGACCTTGATGTGTACGTCATACTCCATTACTTTTGTAATCCACCCAACACGTTTCTCATTCATCTCTTTATTCAACAAAAATTCTTTGACACCAGGATGAGAAACCATTAAATGGACTTTGTTGTTAGACAACATATGCCTAAACTTCTTTAGGGCTCGAATGACTGCAAAGACCTACTTTTTGATGAAGGAATATTTGAGTTCATATTCCTTAAGAGACTGATTGAAAAAGAAATGGGCTGCTCCATCAGATCATCATTATGTTGAGTGAGAATTCCTGAAATACTTTCTGACCTGCAAAAGCATAGAGAATGAAATCCCTGTCAAACTGGGGATTCACCAGCGTGGGAGCTTGGGAGATAGTTGTCTTGATGGCTTCAAATATTTCTCTTCCCTCCTTCGTCCATGAAAATGGGATATTATTTTTAAGCATGGCCATTAGCGGTTTTGCCAATGTTGCAAACTGAGGAATGAATCTCGAACAAAATTTATAGTCCCTAAGAAACTCTGGAGACCTTTTTTATGACTTAGGAGGGATAAGGACATAATTGACTGAATCCTAGTTGGGTCGATAGACAACCCCTCTTCCGAAACAATATTCCCAACAACTTTCCTTCTTGCACTACGAAAATGCACTTCTTAGAATTCAGTAAGACACCAAATTCTCTACACCTTCGAAAAACTTTTCTTAGATGAGTGATATGATCCTCAACATGCTTAGAGTAGATAGTGATATCGTCAAGGTAAACCAAGATCATATCATTGATGAGTCCTCTAAACACCATATCCATGGCTCTCTAAAAGGTATCCCTTGCATTAGATAACCCAAAGGGCATCTTGTTATAAGTGTATGTGCCCCATTTGGTGGTGAAAGGCATTTTGAATTGATCAGATTCTTGAACCAGAATCTGATTATATCCTGAATATCCATCAAGCAAAGAAAATATTTGTGCCCCTGCCACTATTTGGAGGATTTAAGCCATTGACAAGAGAGGGTAGTGATCCTCCAATGAGGCACAATTCAGATCCCTGAAATCTATGCACACCCGAATTTCACTATTATTTTTCCTTATGGGTACCAGATTGGCTACCCATAAAGAATGCTTGATGGGAAAAATTATGCAAGCCTCGATAAGCTTGGTTAGCTCTTTCCTCATCAATGGCTCAATTTTGGGATTGATTGGCCTCTATTTTTGATGAACTGGCTTGGAGTTTGGATCTAGTTCAATAGTATGTTGAGCTAAGTTGGGATCGAAACCACACAAGTCCTTGTAGCTCCATGCAAAAATATCATGGTATTCCTGACATAATTTGATGAAAGCTTTCTTTTCTGAGCAGTGCATACCTTACCAATTTTTAAAACCTTTTCACTTGCCACCTCGACCTCTTCAAAATCCTCCTCCTCGACCACACCATATTACTACTCTGCTTGGCTCACTCATCCAAATTGAAGATGGATTCCAATGTAACCAGGCCTTTTGGCAGCTTGTTTCCTTTCAGTTGTATAATTTGATCACCGTAAGAATTTTGAATTTTATCTTGATGTTTGGCAGTGAACTCGCTTCTTGTTGTAGGAAGAGAACAATCTATTGATCACTATCGAACACCTGCCAACTACTCACATTATCTGGTACTACGGGATGGACCACCATTTTGACTGTCTATTGCTCTTCTTTCATGATGTTTGTAGGTACATCGTACTAGGAGCCAATAGTAGCCAGCCTGTTAGCATCTTGATTTTTCTTCCTGGGAATTGCATGAATTCTAAAAGCCTCAAAATATTCTATCAGATCCCAAACCTAATTTTTATATGACCTTAGTAGATCATTTTTGATGCACTACTAGTGTAACTTGGTGCACAACCAATTCGCTATCGCCAAAGATAGTCAAGGTTTGGATTCCTCTTCTTTGGGCAATTAAATTCCTTATATAAGAGCTTCATATTTAGCAACATTATTAGTGCGGCTGAACGCAACCAAAAGTAAGAGAAATATTTGTTTCCTTTACGGAGAAATTAACATAACTCCTACACCAGATCCATTTTTACTTCATGATCCATCAAAGAACATTTTCCATAGTCCTTTTGTATTGCTTGATGCCTTAATAAGTTGAGAGGTACGATGGCATCTTCTTCATGAATGTAATATGTACCTAATCCAGTCTCTTCCAAAAACAACAGACCAGATTCTTCATTTGCCAATAAATCAAGCATACGGGTCATATTGATGATCTATACTCACCTCATCGAGAACTGTATCTAGAACCTCTTCTACAAGAGTAGTTGGCTCATGATCGCATCCTCATCTTCATGGTCACAAATTGTGTAATTACTATTTATGGGTTTGGTTGTGTAAGGTTCCATGTGATTGTGATAGATTAGTTCTACCCTTATAGTTACCTTAGTCCCATACCGGGTCCTCATGATCATATGTGACCAGTCTGATGACAAATAACCACCCATTTTTGCGGTGAAATCCTATGATAAGAAAATGGCAAAGAGGGGAGGAAGATAAATGATGGATGTGTCTTGTGTGAATGTCAAGCTAGGACATGCTTGGATAGTAAGCTGAAGCCCCTTAATGACCCCCATAGTTTGGACTGTAGTACCATCTAGTTGAACAAACCCTCTTAAAATCAGAGTATATGGAATTTGTAATACATCTACAACCTGCTTGGGCATTATGGAACTACTGGCTCCATAATCGATCATACAATTGTGTACCAAATGGTCACCAATAATCAGTGAGATATAGAATGGTGGAGGTTTGTTGGGCTTAGCATATATTTTTATTTTGGGTTGGCATAATTTGGTTACCACTACTACTTCTTGACCTGATGATCTATTAGTAGTGCCAAAGTTGTTCAAAGCCTCCCGTAGCAAGTTCCTCTGAGAAGGAATCGAGAGTGCATCCCACATTGTGACACTCAAATTGGTCTTCTTCATTTGCTCCACGATGTTGAACGGAATCACTCCCACTTTGCTAATGCCTTTTGGGGCATTGGGGTCTTCTTTTGAAATTTCCTATTAGCCATTGTGATAGTTGAAGTCCCATCCTTGTTTGTAGACTGATCTATGGATACTTCTGGTGATTTCTTTCCCATGCCTTTATCATCTGGTATTTGTTTTGGGGTGAGAAGTAGATGCTTGATAAGTATTGGAAGCTGAGATATATTTCCCTTTTCTTGGAATGTGTGTAGGATGCTATAGTGGAGGCATCAGTATTAAATCCACAAAAGTCTTCGCTTGCCAATTTAGTAGTGTAGTTTCATCGAGAAGGTTGGTCTTGAATTTAGGAGTGGATGGTTCGGCGCAGACGATTTAGGTAGAGCGGATATGCTTTGGACCATAAGGGCTTGACTTAAAAATCTGTTTGGGCAAAGGTTCGATTATGGGGCTAAGAACAAGGGTAACACCATTCATAGTCTTAGATGAGGTTATTCTCGGGTGGGACTATAGCTCTGGAAGATCTGCGGTAGAAGGATTCCGAAAGTTCAAAGGTTTTACATTCCAATCTTGGCTTGTGGCATGATTTTGTGATTTGATTGTTTCCTTGGCATGGAGGATGGATCGTCGATATTGGGGTTAAAAAGGACAAGCATACTAGGACTTCTACCTCTTCATTGCTACAAGTTCTTTCACAAAATTTTGTAACAATGACTTTACCTCAACCAAAAAAATTGAGGGATTAGGCGCATGTGTAGGTGTTGGCCTAGAATCTTTCAAAATTGGGGCAATGATGGCTATTTTCCCTGCAAGCTCTACAAACATAGGTATGTGAGGTCTAGGATCAATTTTACCTGCTTGAATCAAGAAATTTTTATCTCTTATAGTGATTTCATAAGCATCAGGGATAATGGTACCCCCATAGATTGAATCATGATGGCTACATCAATATTGGTTATAAGTAATATAGAAATGTGCTCTCTGGAGACGGCCTTACGAGTGTTGGGATATGTTTTCAAGTCTTGTCAAAACAGAGGTTGAAATCACTCATATACTCTTGAGGGGACAACTTGATCGTATGGAATTGTTCTACAAGTGAGATATTATCACTTTTTCTTTAAAGTACTTACAAAAATTCATACCCGACTCACTCCAAGTGGTAACAGATCAAAGCAATTAAATTCTAGAACCATTGAAGTGCTCTACCTTTGAATGAAGTAGCAAGGAGTCGAACTACCGCGCTATCTTACGTAATCTGTGTACCACAAAAATGCTAGCTATATCCATTATGTGTTCTTGAGGTGAAAAATTAGTCTCCCCAATGTAAAATGGTAAACTTTTTAAGGCATTTGTTGGCATGGCATCTCTTTGTGCTAACAAAGAAAGGACTGCTAGTGTTGAAAGCGGGACAAGAATCGGCTATCATGGCATTAAAAATTTGGTTGTGTCTCGGTGGAGAAAAATGTCCCTCAAGAATATTTGAATTCCCTCTATGAGGTAAAGCGGCGATTAGTGCTGTTGAAAGGCTTCTTCCCCTTCTACTTAAGGGAGACAAGGAAAGTTTTTATGCTTATAATTTTCCTGCCTTGAAGAATCTCTTGTGTGAATTCTTCTCATAAGTTGATTATACTAAAATTTGAAATCTAGAGAGATGGAGTCGATTGGTACTTTTAGTTAATGGAATGAGAAGAGAAGTTGCAACTCTGTCCCACCGGTCGTGCAAAAACTATTTTCACCAAATCACTGCACCCTCTGAATGGCCAAAATGTGAACAGAATGTTTGGTGTGATTGGGACACATGAGATCACCTCTCAAGCTATGGGACTTGGGCTTGAGGTGAACCTATGGAGAAGGTTGGCTTCCTCTTCCTAAAATAAATGCTTTACTACTCCTAGTGTAATAAAATGACCATCTAATCCTAAGCTAACATCTTTATGAGTTTTAAGGAAAGAGATTTTGCAGAACTGAAAATATACTAAGGGTGGTGATGCACCAAATTAAGGGATGTTTAATATATGGAAGGGTTAATGTGGGAAGGATGCTTGCATCATTGACCACCTTCACCTATCATAACTAGAAAGGGTACAAAATAAAAAACAGGTGGACGTTCCTTCGTTAAACTTGAGTGTACATAATGATAGATTAAATTGGATTCACCACACAATCAATTTATCATGAAGAAAACACACATGCATATGTCAAACATCTATTTCTGCAACTAAGGATAATGATGACATAACTTAATACAGAAGGAAAATAAGGTTTTCACAACTGACATAAAAGATAGTTGTATTATTCCTTCACAACATGAAATAGATAACTGAAATAAAGGTAAGATAATCACTCACACTAAGGAATTGTAAATTCACAAAGTAAACATTGATTAACCATTCAACATGATAAATCAGATTTTCAATAGCAGGTGTAACTCTAAATATAATTAAAAGGTTTCTTAGAATCTCTAAAGCACTCTTCCAAGCTTGAAGAGAAACTCCTCTCCAAAAATAATCTATATCTACTAACTTGAAGCATTCAACTATTTATAAGTTCTTAGGCTGAGCCATTATAGTTGGGCCCTTAACTAACATTTTTCTTAAAATAGAAATTTCATTAAATTAAGGGAACATGCTCCCATGAAAATAACTAATTTGTTACAAGGTTTTGACTCATTCAACCCTACAACTTTGACTGATCCATAGCTTAGATTTTCCTTTTCATGGCCGCTTAGATTGGCCTGCGATTCAGCTACACCTTCCTTGCACTGCAAGTTTCTGTTGTCCTCCTTCCCACATAGCCATTCGGTGCTTATACTCAATGAAGCGCTTGATAATTCCCTAAATTTCTTCATCTCCATGCCCACATGTGTAGTGCTTCACTATATCTTCTATCTTGATTTCCTTTGTGATCCTGGCTGTAAATATTTGAAGTTTATTCGTAACTTTCTTCAGTCTCCCTATGAAATTTTGGCACAAGACGAATCAGTCAATGGAGTCTCTATTGGAAGTTTTGGTGACCTCATCAATAGGCTTCACCAAATCCTTGAAATTTCCCTTAATTTGATCTTTAGGAAGAGCATCGATGTTTTCATTGAAGAATTTACAATTAGCAATATCAAACTCTTCTGAGATGTCATTCAGGGCATCTGTGATTTCCACTCGTTTCTCCTCCAACTTCTTAATCAAATCCTGAAATACTTGGCACCAAATTTCCATGGATTTTTTATATTCAAATAATTTTGAGGCATCATCGATCACCTCTTCTTAAAGAATCAAGTAGGGATCTTCCTCTACGATCTCACTCTATGTTTCCAAATTTAAATTTAGATTATTATTATCTTCATAAAAGGCCTCGCCCATTTTGGAAATGGTGGTTTTTACAACATGTAGATCATTATATATCTCAACTGCTTCCTTGATTAAAGGATTGGCTTCCTACAAAATTCTCTCCAACCATCCACTCACTGATCTCCCTTTCTGGCCTAGCTTCTTGAGCTCGTGATAAGAAATATCATCAATTGTAGATGAAATCATCATAACCGTAGTAGTTGAGACTTGATAGATGAAGTGGGTTGGGTTACTTTACACACCAGTGCGGTGAGCTGCTCGACCATGGCTTTGATTCCATCTTTGGTTTCCTTATCTTTGTCGTATTTTTCTAAAAGAGCCCCAAGAGTAGTGTGCACATATTTCTTGGCTCCTTCATGGGTATCCTTCCCCAATGAGAATTTTGAGATCCGAGTAATTTGCGGTTGTGATTGTTTCTTTAGTTTTACCCTCAAGCGGGGTGGAAACTTCTATCACATGTTCTTCGGATGGGTTAACTATCAAACTTGACAAGGTTCTTTAGTCTCTTGGCCTCTCTCTTGGGCATATGCTCCAATATGTTGATATCTATAACATATCCCAGAGGTACCTTCTTGTTTTACTTGGGAGTTTGCCTAAATATCCATTCCGGTATGGCTAAAGCTGATGAAGATGGAGCGGTGGATCTAATACCTGAAACATTGGTTAAAACAAGATCACTAGAAACCTTGGCTAGTATTTGAGAAGAAGTAGCAATGATGGATGGCGTGGATGTAAAAACAGCCGTAGGAGTTGATAGAATGATGCTAGGGGGTATGATTAAAGAAAATGGAAGTGTTAAAGGAAGTGAAGAGGAAATGGGTGACCCAATATTTTCCCCAACTTATAGAACTAGAAGTGATGAGAATACTTGGGCCATAGAAGGGGGTGGGAAGGAAGAAATGGTTGTGGAAGTGGAAGGAGATGATGTTGGAAGTGAAAATGGAGGAGGAAGAAGATGTGATGGATCTTGGGAGATACTAGGGGAGTCACTGAATTCAACCACTTCTCTCACAGGCATTACAGGAGATATGGTCTTGGGAGTAGGAGCCTTGGAGAGAGATGAGCCACCAACAATAAATGAAATATTTCTTGGAGTCATATGGGTTTTTTGGGTCAACCTTTTCCCTTTTTTGGGTGTTGATTGGCTCATAGTTGGTGGGGCCTTGGTATTTGTAGGTTTTTAGCTTCTTTGGGTGAAATTCCCAAGGTAACCAACCAATTGTAAGTTCTCTGTAGAATGGGCCCCGCCCTCTCCTTTGTATTGCAGCATTCCTCTACATACCAATCAATCCATGGAAATGGTTGATTGGAAATATTATCATTTTTATATGCCACATCTAAAACCTCATCATTATCTTGTACCTCCATTGGGACATCCACAAGCCGAATTGTCGAACCTCATCCAAGGTCAACCTCTCATAATCTCTTTGTCACACGATGTATTCATCTTGACAATGAATCTAGATATCTTCCAATTGGGGCACGTGGGCACTAGACCTACTTGTTTCACCAAACTTACCCTAATAATTGAAATTACTTCATGGATGAAATGTTCATAAAGTCACTTTGGTCGATTCTACATCCAATGTTCGGGCGAGGTGTATCACATCGATTGAAATAGGGAAATGCATTCCCAATTTGTGGTGCTTGTTTTGAATTCGATGATAATCCAACAATTGTCGGACCAATTCCAGTAGAACCCATTTATTAGTGGGTCACCTTGGTAATTATTTAAGGGAACCTATAAAACTTAGAACCCGAATGTAAGTGAAAGTGGGGAACTGTAAATAGATGGCTCCCCACTCACACACCTCCTTGAAGGCTTCATCATAAATCCTTCGGTTGTATATCTCTTTTCGAAATGGTAGAGGATGACAACAAATAAAGTGTCGTTGACCACTGTGGAAATGCCGGATTCCCTCATCTAGATTGAGTTGGGGATAAAATTCATATATTTGGGAAGTCTTTGTAAACACCTCGGTATTCAAACCAAAGCAAAATCTCCCATAGCAGTAGTAGCATACACCAAGAAGGATGTCATGTATAAAGTCTTCATATCTGACACCCTACCCAATTGATAGCAAATGGAGCTACTAATATTCTCCCCCATCAGATAAACTCATTGTTCTTCTTGATGGTAGCGATGTACAAAAACATCCATTCTTGGAATTCCTTTACAGAAGGGAGAGTTGAAACTCTACTTAGTAACACAATAAGATCACTGAACTCCTAAATAAAATCTAACCGATGCATAGTTTTGGGTAATTTGGAGAAGCTCTTTGCCAAATAAGTTTTCATCATGATTTTTAGCATACTTCCTCTTCCTTGTCCCAGTGTCCCACTGCTAACTCTAGAAAAATTTTGGTGTAATCTTGAACATCGGGAAGCTTGAGTAGATCTTCAAAGAATTCTGGGTCTAAATGGATTACTACCTTATCATCACTATCTCTAAATGATATGGAGTATTTGTTAAAGTGGGTTATTCTGAATAAAATGAACTCTGGGAAATACATGGATGTGGGAAAACAGCAGCAAGAAGGGCAAATTCACTATCGTAGATGGCCTACATCCATGATTTCTTATTTAGAGCCTTTACTCTTTCCCAGACATCTTGAAAATCAATTTTCCCTAGGTCGGTGTCCCCTATATTCCCTAAGCCGGAAGATATGTAGGAGTGAGGAGCAACCCCAATAAATGAGTATGTCATCTTCTCTTTCCCTTTGAAGTGGAAGCACACATCAAGCCCTGTGTTTTGGAAGCGAAGTTGGAGAAATACAAAAACACGAAGGAAAAAACTTTCAAAGTCTGAATCGAAAAGTTCAAAAAGAATCACTGAAATTAAAAGTATGAAAATTTATCGAAAAACCTTCTCCAAAAGATATCTCAAAACATTTTTCGAAAGAAACCTCGAAATATTTTCTCAAAACAATTTCTCGAAAGAAATCTTTGAAACGTTTTCTCCAAAAAAACTGAAATATTTTCTTTGAAATGATTTTAACCAAACAATGCTAATTCCCAACCCCTGAAAAAAAGAATGTTTAGGAAAAATATGGGAAACTTGAGAGGATCATTCGAACAACTCTGAATACCTGAAGAAAACTCAAAATGCAAAACATGGTGAACAAAGGGGTCGACATTTCAAAAAATACACAGAGGGAGACCAAAGAGAAAACAAAATGAGAAGGAAACAAAGAAAAAGACCTTAAACCAAAAAGAAAATAAACAAATTACCATACCTTGAAAAAGACATCACAAAGTACAAGAAACGGAATGTCAGAGCAAATGTGTCAGGTAAAAATGACAAGTAAAAAACTGAGTTTAAATAGAAAACCTAATATTAATGGCAGAAATCCGATCCGTATGGAGGTAGGTGAAAAATTAATTGTGTGAAGGACCTTCGAAAGTTTGAAACCCGAAAGCCCAAAATTAAGAATTTTGGGGTTTGAATTCGAGATTAGGAGAGATGAAAAAGTAAATTGGCAAAGAAAAAAATTTCAAAAACACTGAAATTCGAAAATTCAGACTTTGAGATTTCAGTTTCGGAAGTTTGAAATTAAAAATACGAAAACAACTCGAGAGAATTTCAAAACCCGAAAGACCAAAAGTTAGAAATTTTGGAATTTTAGACTTAGAAGTATGAAAGGGATTTTAAAAATGGGGCCAAAAGTTCGAAACCTGAAAGCACGAAAGTCTTAAATTTTAGACTTTTGGGGTTTTGAGACTTCAGAGAGGGAAAAAAATAATTCCAAATCCGAGCAATAAACTCCAAAAGAGAAAAATATCTAAAGTTTGAAGATCGAAAATTTCAGATTTCGGGCCTTGGAGAATTTCATTGTACAAAGGATTTCTATAAAAAAATTCGACATATTTCTCTTCAAGGTACATTAAATGGTTAGCAATTCCCTCATATGTGCTCATGGGAGGAGGTATGTTAGATCAGAGTTGATGTTGTTATGGGAAAGCATGCCCGTTTGTTTGATCTAGTATCTATTGCAGTAGTGACATGCATGGTTTTGTTGAGAGATCGTGATGAGGCTCGCACTAAGGAAGAGAGACAGAGAGAGAGAGAGAGAGAGAGATGTCATAGGTGGAGGTATAGATCAAGATATTTTTGCATGATATGTGGAGCTACAAGGTCAATATACGAGGAATAATAAGGAGCTTGTTGTGTTTTGGAGTTAGCTAGAGAGGCATAGAGGTTGAGATATTCTTCATAGAGTGAGTGTTGATGCATCTTTTCTATAGCTCCCACAATTGTAGATAGTAATAGCGATGATGATATACGATGTTTTTTTTATTATGTATCGATGCATGGGTGTTTGTCCCCAATGATTGTATTGTTTAAATGTTGTCCATTATGTGTTTTTTTCATTTATGTCAACCCCATTAGTGTAAAAGGGTGTCATGATTTCATGTTATTCTCCATGTGGTGTCATTCGGATGTCAAAGATGAAGGTTTGGTTCTACTATCCAAGTTTGGTGATTTCTAAGACGTCCGGTGTTTGGTCTAGTGAGTTGAGCCACTCTATGATTCTTCTTGAGGTGATTGTATGATTTCATGAGGTCAAACATGGATGGTATGATGTTTCTTGGGTGTACATGAGTCTACATGATGCTAGCAAGTTTAGTTCATGAAGTTACATGGTTGAGTCAGTCATTCGGGCTTATTTCTAGCCCTGGATCATGCGGGATGAGTTAGATATGTGATAAATGGAGTTTTATAATTCTTTTTGGTGTATGGTATTAGTATGGTGATGATATAGAGGGCTTGTATAGTTATTTTTAAGTCTACACTTAGTGGTTTGATGCTTCTATGAGGTCCTTAGGAGGTAAATAGTGAGAAACATGTAAGTAAGCACATACAAATGAGATTGGCTAGAGATTTTCTGAGATATATTTAATATGTTGTGAATTTTATCAGTTAGATTATGTTTTCATGATGCTTCATGACAAGTTTCAAGTCAAACTTCTAAAGAAATTTGAAGATATGCAAGTTTTGGTAAAAGCGGGTAATTGAGAGTGTATTTTTCTTACAAAAGTTGACTTTCATATGTTCATTTTGGACTGTATGTTTTTCATGGGACCTAGATATATTAGGGGATGTTTTTTCATGTAAATAATAAGGTTTAGAAAAAATAATGAGGAGGTTTTATCATCACAATTTTATGAACAATCGTTAAGAAGATAAAGTGGTTTAAAACCCTAGCTAGAAGCATCTTACAAAAAAAGTGAATATACCAGCCTAGTTTTGATCTATTTTTCAAATTTGATGATTTTATGATGTATAGGACTCCTTCAGATTTCTAGATAGGTGTTTTAGTGGTTGTTACATATGTGGGCTCCACTTGAAATGGCTCATTTTCGAAGATTTCCAGTTTAAGGCAAAGTTCTCCAAAGAAGGTAAATAATAAATTAGCATTTATGATGTCCCATTAGTTTTTATTTATTTACATAAAGTTTTAAGGTTATGTTTATGGTGAAAAAGTTCAAAGTGTGCCCTATTTATGAAGATTGGTTTTTAGGGCGAGTTTGGAGCAGACTTTGAGTAAAAGTGGACTATCATGAGCTACATAAGGATTTAGGAGCTGATTAGAGTTGTGTTGTGAATATGGTTCAGATTTATTTCCAATGTTGTATCAAACTTGATTTTTAATAAGTTATCAAAAATTTATGTGTTAAATACTCATTCTAGCGAAAAAGTGTGAATGGATTCATGAGGTAAAGTGATGAATCTGAGTTTTTCAATATTGGTGAAAGTTGTTGAGTGCTTAGACATAATTTCTAAGGGTGTTCCATACTATGATAAAAAATTTAATTCAATTTTTGGAGTGATGGTGTGTTTTGGGCTCATACTCGATTCTTGAGTCCTAGAAGGATAAAAATAATTTATAGATATGGACTGGTTAAAGGGTTTACACTTGGAGTTGGAAGGATTTAAAATATGTTATGTAAATGTGATACATATATATTTATAGTGGTGTATTTCTTATATCATGATGATTTTATTTGGTTAGTCTTTCATGTCATTTTGTGAATAAAAAGGTAGTTGCATTTTCGGGACATGTTTGCTCTTGTTGAAAGAATGAATTGGTTGGAGCAACAAATGGATAACTTGATGCTTGTTATCACATATATAAATTTAAGAGGGTTAATTTTTATCATTTTAATTAATTTAGAGGCTTTGAAATTGAAATAAAGGGTACAAACTAGCTGAGTTTGCAAAACTTGTTTTTGGGCGACTTGTTTTGGTGAAAACAAAAGTAGTTGTAGTTTGAGTAGGTGGATGTTTCATGTATTCTAACTTGAATATGATTTTATATATAGGTTATATTATTTCCATTGAGATGTCACATTCCATATTTGAGGTCTTAGTTAGGGGTCTTGATGCCCAAAGGTAAATTCGGAGTTGCTAGAAACAGGTGTTTTGTGAAGGTTATGAGCCATTAGGCCCATTAAATGAGATAATTTAATTTGTTTAAGTAAATGTGTGACCATGGATGATTTTTAAATTTTATATTACTCATGTTTAGTGAATATTGGAGCTTTACTAAGAATTTTTTTGGAATGACTGGATTTTTCTCATTCTAATGATAGGGTTTTGAGGATTTTGGTGCATGGATGAAGGTTTTTGGCTTGGATGACCTACTTGGGTCATATGTGACCATTGCAATCAATGTAATGGAATTTTTTTAAGTTTTATGGGTTGAATTAGTCACAAGGACTTATCTCTCTCATGTTTGGATGAAGAGAAGGCTATAAAGCTAGTGTTTTAGTTCATTTTTGAACTAGTGCTCTTGGAGGGAAAAGTGTGACCCAAAGGAAATTATTTTGCAGATTTAAAGGCATGTATTGAAGTTTGATAGAGTTTTTTTCAGGTTTATTAATATTAGAGAGCATGTTTGCAAGTGTTTAGATCTATGAAAAGTTGAGAAAGAATAATATTATGCAAGATTGAAGACTTAGGGTTTGAGCAAGGATTTGTGAGATAAAATTGTGATTTCCATCGGTTGTGGCAAGCAGAAAAAGAAGATATCAAACATATTAAGGAGGCTTATTTTTTCTTAGTCATCCTATGGGGTTTTATCCTCCTTGTGGAGTTGGTGCTTCACTAATTTGTGGGTTGGTGCTCCTTGTAGGGTTCATGTTCTAATAAACTAGGGGTTAATGCTCCTTGGTAAGTCAGTGCTTCACTAAATACATTTTCTTTGTTTAATATAAGCATATTTTCAGTGGTTTTATTCCCCATGATGTTTTTCCACTTATATCTTGTGTTTATGTGTTTTTTCTTATGTGTTATGGTTTTTTGAATGTATTGTGCACACTAAATAAGTGATGGTTGAATGTATGTGAATGCATGAATGATAATGGTTGTTGTAATTAATGGTTAATGAAATAATATTTTTTTAGGAATCATTCAGCCCTAGTCTATTGTGGTTCCAAAATTGGTATCAGAGAAGCTCCTTGAGAATAAAGTCTAACATCTTGAAGGAGATCCTATAAGTAAAAGCAATGGGTAAATATTCAAACATTAAGGCTATATTAAGAAGGAGGAATGAAATAACTCAGTCGTTATTAATGGATACCAAGATCATATCAAGGACATAGAAAATATCATAGTCAATTCATCAAGGTTTTGGAGTCATGGGTTGAAATTATGTCAAATCCCTAAAGGAGAAAGAGGAAGCTTGTTCCAGTGTAAAGACCAATTTAAAGCTATTAAATCATATTTGGAGAGTGTATCTAGTAGGTTGAATATGTACATGAGATACTTGAGAAGAGCTAAAATGCTATTGATGGGGTTTTAGAATGTCAAAGAGCCACAGATTACAAATTAATCCTAAGGTTTGAGGAAAACATGAGGAGAATGATGATGAATCTGGTCCGCGTTATAAACTAGATGTGAGAGTGACCAAGAAGACTAATTTGAGAAGGTATAACTCCATTATATAACCTATGTTATGAGTTACGGTTCATAATTTATTGGCTATTGCTATGTTTGTCATGATTTTGTTCATAAAGCTAGAGATTGCAAAAGAAGGTATCCTAGGAATGGTGTAGGGTTTTCAATGTTGAATGTCATTTATGTTGTGAGTATGGCCATAGATACAAGGATTTTTCATGGAACCTAAGAGTGTTTAAACCAAGAAGAAACAATATTGGTGTGGTATGTCATATGTGTCACAAGAAAGGGCATATTGCAATATTTTGTCACCAAATAGGATCTTTAGGGTACACAAGAAGATTTCAAGCTCAAAGTGGAATTGTTTTCAAGAAGAAGACTCTCATGAATGAGTCTAAGGATGTTTTGACAGATCTTAAGGGCAAGAAGGTGGTTTTTCAAAAATAAAATCTAAGGGATCATATTCTCAGTCTAAAATGTAGCCTAATCTAGTGAATTTTGTTAAAGAAGGTTCTTGTGGCATCAAGGAAGGTCATTGTCAGGTCAAGGAGGATGATTTCTCTTATTGAGGGGCTTAGAACTAAATAAGATCACATGTGTATGAATTTTATCCATTCCCTAGTGCATGAGAAGATAAAGGAGCTAGGAATTTGGAACACTTCAAGTGTTGTAAGGTATGTTAAATGATATTTCCATGTGTCTTTGAGTACTTATGTCCTTTGTAGGTGTTTGAGTTTGTAGGAGTAATAGCATTTATGTTTGGTGTCTTCCCATGATTAAGGGTCTTAAATTTTTGTTATCATCCTTATAAGGTCATTGTGTGTGTATCATTTCTAAAATTATCTATGTCATGTGTCCATGCATCTAAGTTTCTCTCATATTTTGTGTCAAAGTGAAAGCTAGTAAAATTTGAAGGACTAATGGTCAAATCATCTATCTCAATCTATCCTTTGATTTTGGATCAATAAGGTCTCGAGCATTAAGTCCTTGAATATTATTGTACTCATTTTGTCTCAAAGAGTTGATTATTCAAGTGCTCTAATTTAAATTCAAATCTCATCAATTAATATTATTTTTACATGATCTTATTCCATAAAGTGATGACCAAAGGTTATGTTACTCATGTAAAGGGTGTGATATCACTTTGTCTCGGTCCCTAAGAACAGTGTCTTGGTTCTTAAAAGTTTTAAGATTCGTGTGTTCATGTGTGTATAGTGTCGAGATCTCTATGTACGTCTTCAATAATGATTTATTTGTCCATAAGATTGTTTCAAATTTTTCATAACATGGAATATTTTTGGTTAGAGTCTTTGTAGTCGATTGTGGATCATTAAGAATTTGTAGTAGGTCTGTGGTACTTCATCTTAGTTGTGTGTCAAGGTAAGAAAATATTTTTGAGGTCTCTTGGTTGAAATGAATTCCATGGTATCTTGGTGAAAGTGAAAGTGTCAACCATCTAGTATGCCTATGAAACTAAATCATGAATTTCGGAAGAAGTGTTCTCAATATTGAAAAGTCTCTATTGAGAATGATGTATGGTAAGTATCTTGAAGGTTGAGATAATGTGTTATAAATCTAAGGTTTCTTTTCTAAATCTTTAAGAGGGTTGTCGAGAGATTTCAAGTTACATGATTTACTAATAAAGTGAAAAATGGATATTATTAGTCGTGAAGTGCGGGAGGATATCGTATATTGAATTGTATCGATACTATAGTGCTTAGGTATCAATTTTAAAGTTTCTTAAGTTGTGATTCATGAGATATTGATCTCAAATCGTTTGGTCTATTGGAGATATTCTATGGAAGATCATGAGAAAAGAGGTCTAATGTCTTCAAGGATGTTTTAAACAAGTATGAGAGAAGTTGAAATGTGTGAAAAGAATGTAATGAGGTTTGTAGATAGTATTAGAGGTAGAGTATAATGTAAATGGTGAAAAATAAGAGGTCTTAGTCTAATTTTATTGAGGACTAGTTATTATTTGGGGTCCATCTTCTAGTTACTGATAATCTAAGTTGTTTGAAAATTGTCCACGACCTCTAAGAATGTAGTTTTGAAGCATGATCTTAACCTAGGTAGAGGTGTTTCAAGTCTAGGAACTCTAACAGGGTATCGGTGTTCTAAAAGTTCATTAAGACTATGTAACAAGTAATCAAATAGGTATTCAAGGATTCTCGTATTTGTTAGAATCAAAATCATGTGTTACCACATCTTACTAGAGATTAAAAGAGAGATATAAAGGTCTGTGTTGTCTAAAGAAGGCTAAGAAATGTTCAAATGGTGATGTGAAGTGACAAGAAGGATATGTACGTGTGACAAGAAAATATTGTATGAGCTTCAAGCATATGGGTTTCAACATTTGAATTTATAGTGAGTCATTTATAGGGATTGTAAATATGAGAAATACGTAATTCTACACACTCAATTTAGCGATCTGTACAAAATGGATGATTGTATGGTAAAATCCTGTAGAAAGTCACTAGGGTAGGGGGAGATTTTGAACTCCTCAACCAAGTGTAAAAACTTGAAAGTAAATAATATGAAATGTGTTACCCATTTTGAAGATGGCTGAGATTGATCAACTGTAAACAGATAGTTTCATTGTATGTCGAGAGGTCTCTATGTAAATTTGGGAGTTGTAATGTATGGTAACTTGAGTGGATTTGTGGGCTATGTGTGGGCTCTAAATGATGGAGTAGGTGAAGTAAGGATTGAGAATATTTTTATAACACAAAGATGAATCAAAGTTATAGATTATTGTGGTCTTCAAATGGCTTTCTACAGGATAAATGAAGAGGTGTAGAGTATGAATAGTGTCGAGGTATTTATCGTGACACTGAGCAAGATCGTGTGAGTCAAATTTGTATTTCAAGGACAAATCTGGGTTTTTGTATCTATAGGAATGGATTCAATCATGTATGTAATATGGTCTATAATATCCAAAATACAAATATTAACTCTCATTATATCTAGTATAATGATATTGACTATATACAAGACAAATTATGGATTTCATAAGAAGAAGCTACTACATGTCGAATTAAGAAGTTGAATGGAGTCTCGAGTTATCATGATAGTTGTATGAAGATAAAGAAGGTTAGAAAAGTCACATTCAAAGTTTGATTTTTAATATGTTCAAGAAAGTTTTAAAAAAAAATTGGTACTTGTGGATACTCATATCTTGAATATTACTAAAGTGCTTTTTGAAAAGCGAGAAATCCATTTGGTCTAGGTCTATGATGGTTCATTCAAGGTAGGGGAGTAGATTTTTGTTCCTTAAAATGTAATAATCTGATTGGAAGATTGAATAGGAATAGCAGATGATGTTTAACAAGAATTAAGAAAGTTTTTGACACAAGAAGGCTATAACATCATCAAGACAATGTTGAAATCATTGATTTATGGCTTTGGGACTATAACAAATGAGATGTTCCATCTTCAGGACTTAAAATCAAGGTAAGTGGTCTAATTTTTACATTTCTCACTAGATATGGGTAGTAAAAATATAGGGGAGCTATAAGGAGGTATATCATGATGAGTTTTGGATTCTAGAACCTAGCAAAGTTTGTCTAAAATTCACTGAAGTTGGTTTTAGGGACAAGTGGTCCTTAAGTTGGTCAAGATAGAGATGAATGGAAAATTTGATCTGATTTTCACTATTTATCGGGTTTAGAGGATCATTTTGTTGTTGTTGAGGTCGGGAAAGGAGATATTTCAGCCCAATGGGAGCTATTAAGTCAAGTAAGTTGTGTTTTGCATTGTTGCCATTGTTTCTAGTCTTGTGTTGTCATTTATCATGTTATGTCATCATAGTATCCTTTTTCATAGATTTCAACTAGGGATAGAGGCATAAGACACATGGTATTCAGGTCATGTAGGTGTTATTCATGTTAGTTGTCATCAATGTTTTTAAGATGGTTTTCATAAATGACAAAGGGTGAGATTGTTAACCATTGTGTGTTTGTGTTATCATTGATGTCAACCCCATTGATGGAAAATGGTGTCATGATGTCATGTGATTCTCCATGTGGTGTCATTAAGATGTCAAACATGAAGGTTGATTGGTAGTGTCCAAGTTTGGTGAGTTTTAGATTGTCCTAGTGTATGGTCTAGTGATTTTAGCATTGTATGAGTATTATTGAGGTGATTGGGTGATGTCATGAGGTAAAACATGGATTATATGATTTTTCTAGGGTGTACATGATTTTCTATGATGTCAACAAGGTCAGTTCATGAGGTTACATGGTTGAGTCAGATCATTACATGCTTGTTTCTAGCCCTGGATCATGCATAATGAATTGGAAATGTAAGAAATGAGATGATAATTATTTTTAGTGCATGATAGCATCATGTTGATTATATAAAATTATTTTATAGTGAGTTTTAGGTCTGCACTCAATGGTTCGGTGCTTCTATGAGGTCCTTGGGAAGAAAATAGTGAAAAACAAATAGCTAAGCACATGCAAATGAGAGTGGCTAGAGATTTTCAGAGCTATTTGGGATATGTGGTTATTTTTATAATTTATAGGATGTTTTCATGATTCTTTATGTTAAATTTCAGGTCAATTTGTAGAATAAAATTGAAGATATGCAAGTTTTGGTAAAACTGGGTAAATGACAGTGTATTTTTGTGACAAAAGTTTACTTTTAGATGTTAATTGTGTGATATATTTTTTGCATGGGACCTAGATATCTTAGGATATTTTTTTATATGGAAATAATAGTTTTTATCAAAAATAATGAAGTGGTTTTATAATCACATTTTTATGAACGATCGTTAAGAAGATAAAGTGGTTTGAAACCCTAGCTAAACCCTAGCTAGAAACAGCTTGCATAAAAGTGATTATACTGCACAATTTTGATTTATTTTACAAATGTGATGATTTTATGATTTATAAGACTCCTCAATATTTCCATAAAGGAAATTTTAGTGCTTGTGACAATATGTGGGCCCCACCTGAAATAGTTTGTTTATGAAGATTTAAATTTTAAGGAAAATGTATCCAAAGAAGGTAAATTATAAATTAGCATTTATGATATACCAGGATTTTTCTTTATTTACATGAAGGTTTAAAGTTATGTTTATTGTGAAAAATTTCAAAGTGTTCCCTATTTATGAAGACTAGTTTTGGGGCAATTTGGAGTAGCTTTCAAGAAAAGTAGAATATCGGGATCTACAAGAGGAGTTAAGATTTGATTTAAGTTTTTTTAATCTAGTTCAAAAGGATTTCCAATTTTTATAAAACTTTAGGTTTGAACAAGCTATGTAAAAATTACGAGGTCTTCTTTGAGGGTCAAGTTTGGAGGATGTTCATTATAGCGAGGTGTAGATGGCTTCATGAAGTAAAGTTGTGAATATAAGTTGTTAAATATTGGTTAAGGTTAATGAGTGATTATAAATAATTTCTAAGGATTTAATATTATTTTATCAAGTGTGGAAGTGAGTTTTGGATTGATGGAGTGTGTTGGGCTCATACTTAGTTCTTGAGTCCTAGAAGGATAAAAAGAAGTGTGTAGAGATGGACCTTGTTGAAGGCATTACACTTAGAGTTGTAACGACCTATAATATATCTGTAAATTTGATTCATATATATTTCTATTTCTAAATTTATTATCTCATTATCAGTTGAATTGTTTTCTCTTTCGAGGTAATTTTGTGAAGAAAAAGGTAATTGCATTTTCGGGATAGGTTTGTTCTTCTTGAAAGAATGAGTTGGTTTGAGCATCACATGGATGATTTTATTTTTATATCACCTAGAAAGTGAAGAGGGGTGAATTTTTCATCTATTTAATTCATTTATAGGCCTTTAAAGTAACATAAAGGGTGAAAACTAGTTGATTTTACAAAACTAGTTTTTGGGCAGCTTGTTTTTGGTGAAGACAAAAGTAGTTGTGGTTTGAGAAGGTGGATGTTTCATATATTATAACTTACATAGGAGTTATCTACAAGATATAGGATTTCCATTGAGTGGTAAAATTCCATAGTTGATGTTTTCTTGAGGGTCTTGAGGCCTAAAGATAGATTTAAGGTGTTGAAATAGGTGTTTTGTGAAGGTTATGAACTAGTGGGCCCGTTAAATGAAATAATTTGATTGGTTCAAGTAAATGTGTGACTATTTATGATGTTTAAATGTTATATTACTCATTTTTATGAATATGGGAGCTTAAATAAGCATTTTTTTGTAATGAGTGGATTTTTCTCATTCTAGTGATAGGGTTTTGAGGATTTTTGGTGCATAGATGAAGGTTTTTGCTTGGCCAACCTACTTGGGTCATATGTGACCATTGTAATGAATGTAGTGGAATATTTTAAATTTTTATGGGTCTAATTATTCATGAGTGACCGACATCTCTCATGTTTGGATGAAGAGAAGGCTATAAAGCTAGTGTTTTGGAGGGAAAAGTGTGACCCAAAGGAAACTTTTTTTGGTTTTAAGGAATGTATTAAAGTTTGATAGAGTGTGTTTCAAGTTGAGGAAGATTAGATGGAATGTGTGAAATTTTTTATAGCCATGACAAGTTGAGAAAGAAGAATATTGTGCAAGATTGAAGACCTAGGGTTTGAGCAAGTATTTGTGAGCTGAAATTGTGGTCTCCATCAGTTGTGGCAGCAGAAAAATAAGAGATCAAACATGTTCGGGAGGATGATTTGGTGCTTAGTCATCCTAGTGGGTTGTATCCTCCTTACGGATTTTGTGTTTCACTAAATTAGGGGTTAGTGCTCCTTGTGGTTGGTGCTCTACTAAACTATGGGTTAGTGCTCCTTGTGAAGTTTTGCTTCATTAAATCTCTTTACTTTATGTAATATAATTAGAGTTTCGGTGGTTTTTCTTCCCCATGAGGTTTTCCCACTTATATCTTGTGTGTATGTGCTTCTTCTTATGTTTTTGGTTATTTGAATGTATTGTGCACACTAAATAAGTAATGTTTGAATGTATGTGAATGAATAAATGATAATAGTTGCTATAATTGATGGTTAATGAAATAAGATATTTATATAACAGATTCACCCCCAATCCATTGTGCTTCCAACAATAACTATGATTTTGATGAGATATATATATATATATATATATATATATATATATATATATATAAATACATACATGTAATTAATATTATATTGGTTGTTAATGTGTATTGTATACTATGTGATGATGATGAAATGTTTGTGGTATTTGGTTTGATAGAGTCTATATGCATTGTTGGGATGACTAATTAGATAGATATTTGTTGATAGTTGAAATGTGTTATGATGTGGAAAGAATAACCAAGTAATGGACTGAAAAGGAATTGTATGTGAATAATAATGAATAGTATAGCATATGGTAAATATAAATGTATGTATGTGATGTAATGTGGTAGATAAATAAAAGTAGTAATAATGATGTGTTGATAAATGAATAATGATGAGGTGTGAAATAATGTTCGTAATTGTGTGTGATGAGGATGAATGGGGAGAAGAGTGATTTCCCCCAATGTGAGAATTAGGTTCATTTATAAAATTCCCCCTCAACATTTGAGAATGAACCATAGAATAAAAGTGCATCATCGAAAAAATAGGTTTATCGCATGGGAGTAGATGCTAGAAATATATATCATGAAGCACATAGCATGAAATGTGTAGATAATGTGGGGTTCATGAAAGAAGTGATGCCCTCAATAGTCAAGTGTGAACCGTAGCACTAGAGTGTGTAATAGGGTAATGAAATGGAAAATGGATGTCATCTACCATATATTAAGAGGCATGCAAGGCATGGATGGAACATGTGAAGTAGCAGTGGTATGTGAATAAGTGCCAAATTGGATGCCAAATGGAATGGAACCAAGAATAGAAGGTGTGGTGGGAGGAAGTGTGGAAGTGACGGGCTTGGGATGCCAATGAGGTACTACAACAATGTCAGAGGAATGAGAAGATGTGACCATAGGTGGATTAGATGGAGTATGTTGATGGATAATGACCTTAGGAGGTGGGAAAATGACTACATTAGATGGAGGTGAAGGAGATAAGTGAACAATGGTAGAAGATCTCTTATGGGGTATAGGAGAGAGAGAGAACTCATGAGAGCTAGATTGGAAAGAAATGACACCTTTGTTTTTTAACTGTTGTAATCATTCATGGAGAGCCTAGAATTCATTATCGCGGTGGCCATTGATGTGGTGTAAATTGTAGAAATGGTGGTAACACTTTGGCGTTGTAAGTGGTGAGGTGGATCATTTTAAGTAGAAGGTAAATGGATGAGCCGTTTATCAAGTAAATATTGTAGAACATCTTGTGGTTTTGCATTATGTGAGAATTTTAATAGTTCATGAGTAGAATATGAAGAATACTTAGGTGAATTCTGATGCGGTGGAGGGGAAGGAAGATGATTATGCAGAGGCGGAGATGGGGATCATGTAGGAGGGTCAATAGATGGAAGAGGGGAAGACTTAGAAGGCATAGGATGGGTAGAAGAAGTAGAATAAATTGTTAATACATTATCCGTAATGAGGTACTTTTATAGATCAATAACTTTATAGCACAAAATAGTAAATGATTCACATGTATTATATAAAAAATTTTCCTTTAAGGGAGGAATTAATCCACAACAAAAAATAA
This sequence comes from Taxus wallichiana var. yunnanensis, assembly GCA_018340775.1. Classification (NCBI taxonomy): domain Eukaryota; kingdom Viridiplantae; phylum Streptophyta; class Pinopsida; order Cupressales; family Taxaceae; genus Taxus; species Taxus wallichiana. Next base: position 137,418,546 of record CM031239.1, on the reverse strand, counting down.
AGTGCATTTCTAAATCAATAAGCTAAAATAATAATTGATGCATGCAAGAATTAAATCATAAAATGTAATCTACAATGGGTTCATTCTTTCCTTGATGCAAAGAAGGAAAGCGTTCATATGTAACTTTAGGACCATTGTTAGAAATAAATTGTCTAAGAAAAGCATCCTCCATATCATAATAAGTACTAATGGATCCATAAGGAAAATGAGTATACCATTGGAGAGCATGATCAACAAGGTTATGAAAAAATGCTTTGAGTAAAAAAGTGATCATTGGAATAAGAAGACATGGTTGAATAATAATGCTTGAGATGTAAATAAGGATTTCAGTGCCATCAAAACAAGATAAGTTAGGCATGATGAATTCCTTTGGGAAAGCAGAATTGTGAATCTTTTTAGGAATAAGATTTCCATGTAGAGAATTATTTTCAATGGAAGCATAATAGGATTTAATTTCAAGGGTGAGTGTATGAACTTGAGATTTCAAAGTTCCAAAATCATGCATGAGGGATAGAATATCATGTGAAGGAATGGTTGGTGAAGTGAGAGGCATATTTAGGGGTTGGATCTTGCCATTGTGAGTGATCATGGGAATGTGATAAGGAGGAGTGGATGTGGAAGGAGGAGAAGGAGGTGGAAGAGGAGGAGAGGAACATGGAGGCTCTATGAGAATGCTAGATGTAGAATCATGAGACACAATAAGAGGTGTACTAGTGGTAGGATTAGAATCATCAAGACCCATAGTTTTAGAAGTGGAAGAAAGAGTAGTAGTAAATTTACATTAAGCAAGTATTAAGAGAAGTAATATCATCACTAACATGTTCATGATCAGAAGCATAATTGACATCACTACCAGTCATATTTTCACAAACAAATATTTCATCAAGACAATCATCAACATAAAAAGAAGTGGTAAGAGTACTAATATCATATTAATCATTGAAATCATTGGAAGCATTTTCAGAAGTAGAAAGAGTAGGAGATATAGCTTTACATTAATCTGGACTACTAATAGAAGCGACATCATACATATTTACATTTTCAATAGTAGATGTATAATTATTGTTATCCATATTATCACAAGCAAGGACATGATCAAGCAAAGAAGTTCTTGTAATATTGCCATGTGTTATTAGAGGAGGAGAAGGTACAATAGCATGGGTGACTATGGAAGATGAGGGAGAACATGAAGAAAATCTTTGTCATGGGAGACTATGTAAATTTAGGGGTGTAAAGTCCAATAGGAAGAGCATGTTGGAAAGCAAGAAGTTTTGAATAACGGAAGAATCACATTAAGGATTGTGTAGACGTAAAATCATGCACTTGGGTTCATTTCTAGGTCCATAAACACATATTTAAATTCATATGATTCCTAAGCAAGAAAGCTAGTAATTGATCGTTGTCTTTGTCCTCTTTAATTTTTTTCTTGTCTTCTCTACGGTCTTTTACACCCTACATCCCACTCTGAGACTTCACTTGTTTATATTTTATGACTTCGGACACTAGTTCCTAGACAGGCCTTGACACCCAGGCACCCTCATCCTTCTAGGTGCCACTGACCTCTTTCTATATTACTCGCCCCTTTTGGACCTCTTTTATATTTTATGCATTTTGTTTTCCTATGGGTCGGCCTTTTAGTTGTTAATTATGAACTTCAAACAAGGGAATCATATAAATACAAAAATATGTGACCAAAATAGAGGACCAAGCTCTAATCATCTATTATCATCACCTAAGGTTCCATCCAAAAGGCATCAAAGGAATCCATCTAGCACTCATTCAAGGGATAAAGGACTATATTTTATGTATACACTTCATATGAAGGGAAGTTCATTTTGTTATACACATATCTATTTACATTAGTACATCTAGTTATTACCCACTATCACATGCACTTGCATAAGGGCTTCCTAGGGCACTATTTTATCACACACGCTCAATAACTACATAGACACTTTGAGATGTAGTATAGCATTTGGTCATACGTTCACTTAATCGAGTGACCTCTAGGGTCATCTGACTCCCCATATTGCATATTTTATTTTTGGGATTTGATGTAGTTTGAGGGTTTTGTAGGTTACAGGAAAAAATTTTGACCATAGTTTGACACACATGAGAAAACCAACAACAAATATTAGTGACACCTTGTGACACAAGAAATACTAGTTTATGAGCTTTTTCTGACATCACGGGAACTTAGAAGAGGTCTCTCGGTGCCTAGGCTCCTCGCCCCGATCTATGTGCCCTAGTTTAAGAAGATCGCAGTTCCATAATTTCATGCACTCAGATGTGACGTTTTCCCTTCCTGTTCATCAGTTTTCTAACTTGAGATCAATTCCAAGGATAATGTGAATCAACTAAGTCTTTCTTTCCCTCTCTTACACTTAGGGTTTTCTATTTTACTTTCTTATTGCTTGTGTCATATGTATTCTAGTAGTTTCTTAGCATTTATTTATCATACGTGATTCTGCAACCATATTTGTTAAATCATTTGGTGAACCCATCGCTCAAATCCCACCTTCTTTCTAGGGTTATTTTAGGTATTTTTAGTAAATAGAGCTCCCTCCATTTACCGTAGGGTTTCTAAATCAATGGCTGAATCTGATAACCCCTTTGCCAACTCTAAAAGTGTTCCTCTTGAAAATATTGAAATTCTGATAGTGAGAAATCCTATGATGAGGACACCAATGTTGATCAAGAACAATTAGAAAAGCTTACAAATTTTTGTCAAGATTTGTGTGACAATCCTATGCATCTTTTGCATATTCTCCATGCTTTTATGGCTACTAAAAACTCTCAAGATGTTGTTTATGCACCCCTTATAGGTTCTTTCTCGGATGTCATGGCCTCCACTCAACCCCTTTATATTCCTACTTCCATTCCCACTATTATCACTCCAATCATTCAACCTAATGCTTCTATTGCACAACCTAGATCTTCTTCAAACACTGCAATTTAACTTCTTAATATCGAATATATAAACTCAAATCTATGAACTTCAAATAGCTGCTTCTTGTGCATCTCCATCTCGAACTCCACTTTACTCCACACTTCTTTCGCACCCACCATTTCCACTTATGCACTTCCTCAAAATTTCATCACCCCTAAGCTACCCACCTTCAATGGCTATGATGACCCTCAAGAGCATCTTAGATCTTTTTATGTGGCATGTCTCGATTATGTGGATGATCATAATTTATCGAGAAAATATCTTCCCTAAAATCCTCTAAGATTATGATATGCATTATGTTTACGATCTACTTGTTCATTTAGTAACATCATTTACGCATTTATCCGATGTTTTTCTAGCTCATTTTTCAATAAATATTGATTCTAAGATATATTATGCTCAACTTGCACCAATTAAAAAGGATATAATGAGAATCTAGTGGATTATGTTTTATGATATAAGCACAAACTAGCTAGGATGAACAATGTTCTCACTAACTAGGAACTTCAAGATCTATTTGTTCAAAGTCTTTTACCACCTCTACAAGAGAGTATTATCTTTGATACATCTCCTTCATTTGATCAATTATGGCATACTCTTAAATTACATGAAGGAAAACTTATCTCTATGGGAAAACTCAAGTATCATGATCAACCTTCATCGTCTTCTAACCAGTTTCAAAGAAAATCAACTTTTAATCCATCTCCTAAGCCCATTGAAGAAAAATCTATTGTTAAAGGTGTCTCTACTCATAGAAAGCTTCAATGGCAGCCTCCAAAGTGTGCATTCACAAAATTTCCTTGTCTTCCGCACATTCTATTAGCACAACTTATTGAGAGAAATATTATTATGCTTCCTCCTCCACTTAATCTAGACCCATCTCACCCTAAAGGATGTAATTATAACAAAAATACTATATGTGACTATCATCAATGCATTGGGAATTCTACCGATCGATGTTTCAAACTCGACATCTCATTCAAGATCTTATTGACAACAATGAAATTCAGTTCCCCGATCCTTTGGGATCTAAGTTGGTCAATGAAAACAAAAATCTCAAAATCTTTAATGATCCTCTCTCCTAAGCACGATGATCAAACTGTTGATTCTTATGCTAATCATATGTATCATGTTGTACCCACTCCTTCATTGGGGCCTCTTAATTTTCTAGTTGCTAGTGTTGATGCATCACCACCATTCATTACATTCTCTAATCATGATTTTCATGCTACATTTTCTTCTAATACATTACATATCAATGATTCTATTGGACCTCATGCTATAAATAATATAATGTTTTATCCATCAATTTATGTGGGTGTGTTCTCTATTGCACTTCTTGTCACTATCAACTATCCACTCTCTCATATTTCATATCCAGTTCCGAAATCTTATGGTTATGTCAAGCTTCCAATTACATTTGGGGCTCTCACCATGCTTTTGCTATATTTTTTTTGTGCCTTCAATCAAAGTTTGTGACATCCTCTTAGGTCTTCCTTGGCTCCGTGTCACTCAAGCTATTATTTCCATGAATCACTTATGTCTAAAATTCATTCACAAAAAGTAATTTATCACTATCAAAGGTGTTACGCCATGAACACTATGACCTCAGCATCCTCAAGAGGTTTTCATTGCACTTGTTAGATAATATAAGTCCCCTAGACCTCTCAAACCTAAGGCACATTATGCACCCATCTCTCTAATTCATACATGACCTATTCATTCTCATCGATCTACTAGTCCATCTTCTCACCCTAGTCCCCTACTCATATATCCCTTTCACATAGGATTTGACCACCTCCTTCACCTCCTAGGTATACTTCATATAGGTTCTCATCACCTCCTCAATATCCTTCACATAGGTATTCATCACCTCCTAGGCTTCTGTCACATGTACTTCATCATTCTCATACACCACCAATCTCGAGAGAATGATCACATGCCTTTATCTCCTCGGGTAAAGGGTGGAGGACCCTTTCCCTTCACTTTCGTCAAATGGATTATTCATCATCACACACTTAGGGGGAATCATACTTAACCCCCTTTATAGCATTCTCATGTGTCTCTTATTTCTACTATTATGCTCTTTTATTCATACTTTCTATTTCTAAACAATATTACACAACTTGTATCTTCACCACCATATGATGCACTCTAGTTCCATGGTTCATACTCAATTGCTAAGGGTATAAATAAAAATGAACCTCACCTTCTTCTAAATTTCACACTTTGTGCTTCATGATCTGTCTTACAAACATCTCTTTCAAACCATTTCCCAATGACGCACTCTTGTTCTATGGTTCATTTTTTGTCGTTATAAATGAAACTCATCTCATACATATTCATCCACATCCACTTGGGGTCACGTTGCTCCTATTACATTCACATTACATATCATTCCATCTCACTCATTCACATCATACTACATATCTTGGTTGCATTTACTCTTGTTTTCTTATACTTGTTACATGTACATTTTGTTTCCTATGCTAGTGGAGAATTATTATGTCATTATCTTTTCTATATACGCATGTGCATTCATTTGTTCTTTAGTGGTGAATGCAGACTTTTAACAGATCTTTACATGTAGCATTAATGCTTGGCACTATATATCTTACTATTCCCATTGAGGCTCCTAGGGAATCTACTTTATTTCACACTACATCTGTTATTGTTTCATTTTATACTACTTCTTATTATTACTAGCACACTACTTGTTCCATTGATACATACATGCTTTGACATACTATTTATCTTTATAACATGCTAATGGGTGCTTCATGTGCATCATTTACCTTGTACAACTATTTTTCACCATGGTTTTATGTTACACGTTGCTTGATATTATCTTCGCTTGAAAGCTATTATTTGTAGGTTATGCCCTATGTCTTGTTTGATCATTGCTTGTATGCTTTTGGACACTTCGGCCTTAATTTTATTTCAACATTATGGTGATGTCCCATGTTTGAAACCCACTTTTTACGGTCTACTTTTCTGCACTATTGTTTATTTACATTGTCTTCTATAGCATGTTTGTCACTTTTTCTACTAACACATGTTTCTAGCCACTTTGTTTGCATGTGCCTTGGTTTCTACCATACACATTCCCCTCCTTTGTATGGTATTTGTATGTAACTTAATAAACCAAGCTAAGTCACTTAATGAAAATTAACACCACATAGTCTTCATAACTAAGCTAATCTATTAAAATCACCGTGATAAAGCCATGAAAGGGGAAAACTAACTAATGCATCTAATTAAACATTAAATATAAAGCCATCCTTGTTGTTTTTTACGGGATTTTTAAAATGTAATTGCTCCTTATTTTAGCCTATTGTGATTACGAGCAATAAAAGGAAGGTTATATCCATGAAGAGGAAGGGATAACACCAATATGGATTTATTGCCATGTATGGTTCTTCACTTACTACTCTTTGCAAGTCGAGGATAGAATGGATACTAGATCAATAACCTTTTCAAATTAGAAATGCCCTTATCATGTGCATATAGTGTAAATATGTAACTCTGGTGTAATATTGGAAGGAAGGTGGTAAGTTGTTTATATAGATTTCCAAACGGGGAGAAGCTATAAACCTCAAGAATGTGTGATAAAGAAAGTAGAATCAGAAAGTGATAAACATGATTATAAGAGATTAATTAGTTATTAGAAACTCATGGGAATTGGAGATTATTTAATTAGTCAACTAGGATTAATTAATAGGCCAAGATAAGCTTAAGAAGCCATTTGGAGGTGATTTAGAAGGAAATTGGTAGAATTTGAAGGGTTTGAAGGGGAATTTAACCAATAAGAAGGTTTATTGATTAAATAGGCTTAATTAACTAATAATAGTTAAAATTGAGTATAAGAGGATTATAACTAATGAAGTGTTGTTAATTGGCATCCAGGATGAAGGAAAGGATAGTTAATTAATGGAGTGTATTTAATTGATCAAAATGGAGGGAATGTTAGCTAATTAGCAGGAAATCACTAATTATAATAAAATGATGGGAAAGAGGATAATTAGTGTAATTTTAGTATTAAAACTACATAGTTATATTTAGGTGTCTACATTTTCCCCTCTTTGATGTGGTGTAGCGTAAGTGACACCATTTCAAAGATAGTAGATAATTACTAGACAATTTGAATAAGTAGAAGAAAAATTAGTAGGATGGATGATGCCCCCTCAAGTGTCGATGGGGTGATAGAAGAGGTTGATTGACGCTCGAAAATAAGAAGGAAATATCAAGATTTAAACTAAGCCGAGGTAGGCCATTAGTCAAATTGATTGATTTAAAAATAATTCATGTGTCTTGACGAATGGAAGAAAGGAGGGAGGGAGGGGAATAAATATGATCCCTATTGCCCCAAGTGTTTTGGAAGAAAATGTTGATAGCAATGGAAGGGATTCAAAATGGGCCTGATTGGCCATTGAGAGAATTAATAAAAATTGTAAAATGATTCGGATAAATTTAGGTAAAATAGAACCAAGCGTATACATGGAGAATAGTAAGATCGCAACATAGTCGATGAACCATTTGGCTCAGGAGAAACTTTTTATTTGATATAAGTATACAAAAAAAGTGTAAAATGACATGAAGAACCATAATATTGATTTTTATTCATTGTTAAAGGAATGACTCAAAGTAAAATACATAAAGTAATGCGAACGAGAAATTAAATAAGTAAACTCATAAAGAAACAAGCACAAACAAATATACTCAAATAGACAATGTTCAAGACATTTGCACAAATGTTTTAGTGATCAACTTCATTTCCCACATGTTCAAGTTATACGACAAGGGTTAAAAATGGAACCCCAAGTAAAGATACATACAAGGTGAATAAATGGAGGGAATATAAGTCCTATGAAAAATATATCATGCACTATGAAACTTCCCCAAGAAACAATATGTGCAAGGGAAGATAGACATAGCAACTAAACTAGCTTTGTTAATACAAGAATATCAAAATGATCTACATGTCATGCACGATAAACAGTGAGTACCAAAGGAATATATTTTGTAGGATAATTTTCAATGTTTGAGGATGTTTTTTCCTATGAAGGTGTAGAATGTGTGAATGTTTTTTACCAATGTTTTGGATTTTTAGAATTTTTACCAATTTTTTGGATTTTTGAATGGATTTTGTGATTTGTTTGTGTTTTAAACTTTTGGGAAGAATGTAGTGAAGAGAATGATAATGGTGTATGTGGTACACGAAAAATATCATCGGGAAGCAAGGATATGCCTCCATGAAGAAAATGTTAGCGTAAAATGACGGTTTAAATAAATAAATCATCGCAATGGAATGCCAATACATGGAGGAAAATAGAGGAAATTTTAGTAATCATGCACTTGTGAGGAAAGAAAAATGAAGAATTAGGGTTGGGAGGGGATAAATAGCAAGGGGAGGGGTAAAATCCATTGCGACCCATTTGAGCTATTATACCCTTTTGCTCCTTTAGAGAAATTTTTCTTTAATTTTTAGATATATGACATGATTACACAGTAGTAAAAATCATGAAGCTGCGTGCTCAAGAGTACGAGAGGACTCCACCGGATGGTACTATGGTAAGAAATTTTTAAAAAAATTGATTTTTATCACATTTATTGATCTTTTTAGCTAGTAAAAATTGAATTTTAATGCTAGCACATGTTATAGTGCACGCTAGCATAGCCAAAAAAATGCACTAGTGTGAATCTCACGAGCTAGCATTAAACTAATGGTATGAGTTTTGTTAGTGTTTTTGCTAGCGCATTACATGCGCTAGTGTAAAACAAAGAGCATGAGTGTGAAAGGATGTGTGCTAGCATGAAATGTGCTAGTGTGATGAGAAATGTACTAGCGTAGCAATGATGTGCACTAGGGTGAAAGGAAGTGTGATGGCATAGCAATGATGTGTGCTAGTGTGACAAGTAATTTTGTTATCAAAAAAATGATGTGTACTAACATAGTTTCTAACCTTACAAGATAATTTAAAAGGAAATATAAGAATTTATAATTTATTAAAAGATGAGAAATGAAGAAATGATGTTAATTTTTTATGTCTCAAGTAATCTACAGGAGATACCGTGATCCTTGGAAATGCTGGGAGCGCCACGAGACAACCGTGGGAGTAGAGGGGATTAGTTGTAATACTCAAGGTGGTGGCTTGGCCTACATTATGGAGTCACCACATATCATTATGAATCGTACCCTACTCAAAAAAATAGTAGTTCAATGGCGTAGTGAGAGCCATAATTTTTGTCTGTCAACTAGAGAGATAATTGTCACACTAGATGATGTCTATTAGATCCTGCGGGTTAAGATACAAGGTATTTTGGTTGTATATGATGATGACATTGATCATATATGAGTTAATTTATGGGATATCTTTCTCAAAGAGGAGATACTTCGAGAGGGGATGGAAATGCATTTATACAGAGGTTTCGAGAGTAGGAGAATAACATGAATTCTCATGTACTTGATAGCTCTTATCGGTGGCTACTTTCTTCCTTATAAGACTAAGATGCACTTCTATCTAGGATTGATAGGATTAGTGGCCCAACCTGATGGATGGTAATATCTTTGAATGGGGCTAGAGTATTGGAACACTTATACATAGACTTGTACTTGATTGTGTACAGAGACAGGTTGAGGATCCTAAGTCTCACGCCCCTACTACGAGATATGGGCATGGGATCAAATTGTGATTGGATGTCCCTTAAGTACTCTGCAAGTTAGACAAACATATGAGACCTCATGCCGAGGCTAGGAGATGGTGGGTGTCGATTCATAGGTCACTTGGAATATATCACCTTATACATGTGAGCATTTGATGACCTACAACTACATATGGTGACTTGGAGTTCATACGAGACTATACCACTAACACAAAGATGCAGTAGAGTTAAGCACATAAGAATTGGATCACTAAGCACATCCACATCTTGGAGTGGTATAGAGTGGACAAGGTACAAGTGCTAACTTGGCATTATTCGAGGGGATTCCATGTGATGAGTGATGGTATGCATAGGTAGCATGAGATAATTTTGATTTTGGACCTGTATTAGACCCAAGATATCATTGGACATTTTATGTAGTGTTATCCCACATGGGATGCGCATGCATAAGTAATTGATCCTAGGACTATCACTAATTATCCTACTTGTTACATGATAGTTTTGTTGATGTAGATTATTATTCTCGCATGCAACTATAAGAATTGGGATTAGAGCAAAGGCAACAAGGATATGGGATAATGCCCAGAGACAGGCCAAACTTGTCAAAGCATGAGGTGAGGTATAGGCACCAGGACCATAGGGATAGGCTTCCCTGGGACCACAGCTATAAAAGGTGTCATAGGGGCCTCAAGAGGTACATGTGGCACAAATAAAAGTACAAGTGCTTTCCCAACAGGTATTATAGCTTGTTATAAAGATGTCAATGAACTAGCGGGTATCAATACATGGTCTACCATAACCACCTAGAGTAAATAGCCCAAGTTTTTAGCAAGTCATGGAGTGATGGAGATGGAGATGGGGTGGGAGTTACACAGGTACCACCCCGGATACTAGTGTCCGGTTACAAATTTATACCAAGAATGAGATGGGATATCAATGGCCACCTTATAATTAGAATGGGACATGGCCATGATGTGAGTAGATGTAGCACTTATTACAATGTAGACCATCCAGAGGTAATCAAAGTAAAGAGCCATAGAGAAGGTTACTCTTAGGTAACATCTTGGTGAGGCCATCACTAAGCAAGATCATCTCGCATTTATAAAGAGGACTCAATTGGTAGCCAAAAGGATGCAATGTAGGTGTATGTGGCATGGATTATAGGAGAGCATGATGTTCTATAGTGTGTAGCAGTGGTAGCTGGATCTGGTGACATTGTTTATGACTTTGTGGAAGCTTTTGGAGACATAGGTTATTATATATGGTTATACTTGTCTATGGTTATAAAGGTCCAGAGGGAACCTCCCTATAGCTATATTTTAGGTAGCAAATCGAGGTCACATAGACCATCCAGATCTATGAGATCAGTTTAGATGCCCCCGCCTATTCATAAGACTGGTAGTCTTGGCATTAAAGAGAGTCGAGACATGACTCATTTATTAGATGACACATTATGTACATATATTTATTTGTGTTTATGCCTCAAGATGAAGACATGCATTTTTGACGTAGTGTATATGTATGTTTTTCTATATGCCTCGAGATGAAGGAACGCATTTTTTATTGATGTCCATGATGACTTGTTTTTGTATATGATTTTATCGAGACACATTTGTATATGGACATTGATGTATATCACATTTTTATTTATGAGATATTTTGTTAGCCCATGTTTTTATTATGGTTTATGATGGGGATAAAAATAATCCCTATTTCCCCATTGATGATATGATGTGATGTGATGTTAGCTTAGCATACATGTTGATTTTACTTTATGATGATGTATCTTAGCATTTATTGATGATATGTGATGATGTTATAGATAGATGTGATTATATGGATGTGAATGATGAAATGATAACACACAAGGTACAAGCAAACAACAAGTACAAGGAACAATTAACAAATATAATATATACACATGCTAAACAACACAACAATATAAAGAAATAATTAATCTAATCAAGTAAAGAATAGACTAATATAAAAATCATGCAAGACAACACACTATATGTACAAACAAGCAAATAAAATTATGTGCAAACAAACAAACAGGAAAGAAAACCTCTACTTTGTTGGGAACATTTTTGAAGCATTTTGTACTATTGCTTATTTTCACGAGACAATGTTATATTGTTTTGGTTTGTTTTGGTAAGACCTATTTGAATGTTTTAGTGTTTTTGGAAAGTTTTCCAGAGAGATATATACAAGAAAATGAAGATGTAAATATGCCCCTAGTGATATATGGGAATGTACAAGGGAAAACTCCTCATAGATATACAAAATTAGGATCATTTAGATCAAGGTCACAAAGGACAAGTTCAAAAGGATCTCGAAACACACAAAGGACTAGCTTAGGAAAATCGATCATGCACCCACGTGTGAGATGAAACACTCATTTGTGGGCTGGAAAACCATTTTCACCAAAGGACTTGCCCAAAGTGCCACAATTGAATGGTTTTCACATTTGGAAAATTTAATTTCTCTCGACTATTTTTTTAATTATTTTATGTTTTACTTTTTTATTTTTTGATAGGTCTCCATGTTTAGGCATAGAAACGCTTGAGATGCATGGCATTCATGGGTTCTCAAATTTCATCACCATCAAGATAGGTAAGCTTATAAGCACCTAAACCAAATTTAGCCACCACAATGTATGGCCCTAACCAATTAGGTTCAAACTTGCCTTTCTTCTCACGCTCTTTTGTAGTGTTGAATTGATTATCTTTAAGAACAAGGTCTCCTACCTCAAATTCATGAGGTATGATGTGTTTTTGTAGCTCCTATGCACTCGGTTATGATACACTTTGAGGTGATCCAGTGCATGGAGGCACCTTTCATCAAGTAGTTCCAACTCTGCTAGCCTAGCCACTCTATAGTCCTCATCTTTATCCAAATAATATCTCAAGGATATCCGTAAATAAGGAAGCTTGATCTCAAGGGGTAAAATGGCTTTAGTGCCAAATACAAGGGAATATGGAGTTGCACCTGTAGGTGTGTAGATAGATATTTTGTAAGCCTAGAGGGCAGGATGGATTTGAAGATGTCAATTATGTCTAATTTTACTAACCATTTTCTCCATGATACAAACAAGAGTCTTATTCGAGGCTTATTCATGTCCATTACCTTGAAGGTAATAGACCATTTCTGGAAAATTTGAAAACATTGGCACGATGTCTTCATTTTTTTGTTCTTAAAATACTTACCATTGTCCGATATAATGACGAAAGGGATTTTGTAATGGTAGATGATGTGGTTCATGATAAATTTGGAAATCTGCACACCAATAACATAAGTAAGAGGAACAACCTCTACCCATTTTGTAAAGTACTCGAGTGGCAGTGATAATGTGATTATGGCCATTAGAGGAAGTTGGTGTGATATTCCCTATGAGATCGAGTCCCCATTTTGAAAACGGCCATGGTGTCATGATAGGTTGCAAATATTGTGATGGAGCATGTATTAGGTTGCCATGTTTTTGACATAGAAAAAATTTCTTCACATATTGACAATAATTTATTTCCATAGTAGGCCAATAATAGCCTACTCTCAAGAGTTTCTTAGCAAGAACCATTCTACTAGCATGAGCCCCACAGATGCCTTTGTGTACCTCTTTGATTACTAGGACAGACTCTTTTAAATTTAGATAGTGTAACATATTCCCATCGTAGCCTCGATGATAGAGAGTAACCCCAAGTAGGGTATAATGGTATTTTTCATTGGATGAGGTTTCTTTTTTAGAATGGGTGATGTTGGGAGGGAAGGTACCATCCTGTAAGTAATTAAATATATCAAGGTACCAAGGGGAAAGGGACCAACAACTTCACATACAAAACATGATTATGGTATGTCATATGTAGGTACCGTCAAATGATCAACAAGGAATTCAAATTCCTTAGTGTTTGGAGATAGTGATACCAATGATCCAATGGTAGCCATGGCATCCGTTAAATGATTTTGTGCTCTTGGTACCTGTTCAAAGGTGATTTGCACAAAGTATTCCTTTAAAGTATCTATCATTCTCTTGTATGGGATGAGCTTCTCATCCTTGACCTTATACTCATCGTTCACTTGTTTAATGATCAATTAGGAGTCGCCTATAACATTGAATTGTCTGATATTCCATTGTATAGTGACTTTCAATCCTATAATGAGGGCTTCATACTCAGCTATATTATTAGTACATGGGAAACCAAGTTTGAAAGCTTGAGGAATTAGATCACTGTAGGGGTGATAAGAACAACACCTTTTCCTAATCCATTAAAGGTAAATGACCCATCAAAGTATATCTACCATGTGGTAGATTCCTCAATATATAACATAGAAGCATCTGGAAGATCCAGAATCAATGGTTTGGTTCTAAACAAAGGGCCTTAATCTAGTCATCTCTCGAGCACTTGTCTTTTAACTAATTTCTAGCTGATATACTTAATATTCAATTCACTAAGTAAGATGATCCAGTTGGCCATCCTCCCTATAAGCACAGATTTAGATAATACGTACTTGAGTGGGTCAACTATGGATATAAGCTCAATTTTTTTCTTGAGGAAGATAGTGACGTAGTTTTTGAAAGGTAAAAACAATGGCCAAGGAAACTTTTTCATTTGCGGATAATTGAGCTCATAGGAGATCAATGTATGACTAAGATAATAGATGGATTTCTCTTTTTGATTCAAATCATATTGAGCTAAGAGAGCACCGATAGAAAATTGAGTAGTTGATATATATAAAGAAGGGGTTCGCCTTGGGTAGGTAATACTAGAATAGACGGGTTAGCAAAATACTCCTTGAGTAAGGCGAATGCTTGTTGGCATTCAGGACCCTAGTGAAAATCAACATCTTTCTTGAGAAGATGGGTGAATGAATGGAATTTATCTGCAAGTTAGGAGATAAATCTACAAATGGCTTGGATTTTACCTTACAAGATGCGCAATTGTTTGAGGTTCTTGGGAGGAGGCATTTATGTAATAGTCATGACCTTTTTGGAAGTTGGAGATAAGTATGATTAGAAGAGATTAATTAGTGATTATCAACTCATGGGAGTTGTAAATGATTTAATTAATCAACTAGGATTAATTAATAGGCCACAATAAGCTTAAGAAGCCATTTGGAGGTGATTTACAAGAAATTGGTAGAATTTTATGGGTTTGAAGGGAAATTTAACCAACAAGAAGACTTTTTAATAGATAATGTTTGGAAAAGGCTCCAAGGGCCATTTACATAGCAAAGATATTACATTGAATCTCACAAAAATAAAAAATAAAATATCTATTAAAAAACCCCACAAAGCACTCGAGTCAAAAAGAATTTCACTCAACCAAATAAAAATAAGAACCCATCAACCAAAGATATAAAAAAGCAAAAAGCAGAAGGCCACGATAAAACCGGCCCAGAAAGACGATCAACAAAAATTCTACAAGAAAACCCCTATACACATTTTTCCCTAGTCCTCAAACTCGGGCCAACAAAGTCCATCTAGATGTCCTCCTTGTCAAAGCTACTTATGGCGAGCTACCTCTTCTTTCCTTTATCGACTGCAACCATCTCCTAAAGAACATCAACCATGTTTTCCAAAATAACAATCTATGCATTAGACCTCTGAACCCCCCTAAGCATATTCCTATTTTGAGCTTTGACTTGACGAACAATATCCTCCAAAGCTTCAATTTTGCTAGCAAGAAAATTAAACACAATATTTCCCTCCAACAACCTATCACTAGGGTTATCCTCCACATTTTTCCTTACAATATTTTGTAGAACAGTTGTAGCATCCAATTCATTCTTGGCTCTCTCTTTCATTTTGTTGAGCCTAATCCTATCAGCCAAAGAAATGTGATCCTCCCAATCTTCCCCAAACCTAATGCTAATCCCCCTTGTTTGCGGAATCATCTTACCCGTTTTAACTAACAGAAGGATTATCCCCTGATGAAGGGGAACCTCTATTTTCTTGTCTTTAAAAAGCTTAACAAACAATTGAAGGGAATTAAACAAGTAAAATGGGATACTCATCTTCCTTCCTCTTTGAAAATGGTTAAGAAGCATGAGATGTTGAGAATGCAGTTTCGATACTTACCATCCAAAGTTATATATTTCATAATGTAGAAACAAACTTCAGACCATCTCCCCAGAAGAGATTTATGGGCTATACCATCCTCCATAAAACATATTTTCTCCTCATCTTCAATAAAAATGTAAACTTCATCCTAAAGCCAATTCCTATCCTTAAACACTTTGCTTCCACCAAAATCCATATTAGTAACCCTTCAATTAGTTCTTTCGACACCAAAAACTAACACCCCACATTATGACAACCCCAATATTCCACACCATTGCAAATTCCATCGAGATATTTTCATCAAACCCTCGCAGCTATTGTAGAAACCGAGTAATTCCCCTAAAATTTTCCCAAATGATTGTATCTCTCTCCAGGACCCATGCGCAAGATGATGGCTCAACCCTAACCCTACTACCACCCATCTTAAGGAAACAAAACTGAAAATAGAACTAGTTTATTGATTAAATAGGCTTAATCAACTAATAATATTTAATTATTTTAGTAGAAGAGGATTATAACTAACGAAGTGTCGTTAATTGACATCCAGGATAAAGGAAAGGCTAGTTAATTAACGGAGTGTCATTAATTGACCAAAATGGAGGGGAATGTTAACTAATTAGTGGGAAATAGCTCATTAAAACAAAATGACAAGAAAGAGGATAATTAGTGCAATTTTAGTATTAAAACTACATAGTCAAATTTAGGTGTCTATAGTATTAGTTTCATATTAACATCGGGTCCTCTCTTTGGCTGCATTCTCCTAGCGACTCACACATGCCTAAATGAGGGGGAATACATTCGGTGAACAGTCACCCCATATAGTAACTCGAGCTATAACATATTATAGTACAATACATAATTGACACAAAGCATGGTATAGAAAAAGCCCAAAATCTAACTCGGGTCCTCAATTCAATATAGACACTAGTGGAACAAGCCGGTGGGATCTACTATCAAGATCAACTTTGATGGGGCTTCCAAAGGAAATCCTGGTCAAGCAGGGGGAGGGGGTATCTTAAGAAATAAAGAGGGTGATTGGTTGTTTGCCTATGTCAGCCCTTTAGGAAAACAAACCAATAACATGGCGGAAGCCAGAGCCCTCCTATGGGGAATTTTAATAGCCAAGGAAAAAGGTATTAAGGATATACAGATTGAAGGTGATTCCTAATCATCATAAGTGCTCTCAATAATAGGTGCAAGATCAATTGGGCTTTAAGAAACATCATCCAAGACATCAAGGAAATGCTTAAGGATTTTGATAAAGTTTCTATTAATCATACGTGGAGACATGGTAATATTTGTGTGGACAAGATGGCAAATATAGGCGTCGGAGCCATGAGTACAAGATATGGGGCAAAGGAGATAAGCTTCCCTCTAATATTAATGATGAAATCATTAAGGAAAAGGGGCGCTAAGTTTCATAATGTTGGCACGAGTGGTCGTAAGTATTTCAAGTACCCTGGGAACTTTCACAATAATCATCTTCTCCACTCACTTTTTGAAAGGGTGAATTTTTGCTTGGTTATGGGGAGCTGTTAGTTGAAAGGGAAGTTTGGTAAAGCTAAGATGGGAGGTGAAAGAATCAGGGTGGAGCCTACTAGTCAAAACTTTGAAGAGAACAATCGAGTCTATGGAATAAGCTTAAGGTTGGGGGATTCAGCAATTTCATTACCAAATTACATGGTCATGACTCAATCCTGTCAAAAGATTTCAGCATTGCTTGGAAGGAGGGGTTTTTAATATTCATGGCATGGATGTTGAGGTCTCAGAGACCAACATTGCTAGGATTACTAAAATGAAAATGGAAGGTTTGAAGCTCTATAAGGATAGAAAATGCAGGGATTTGGAGATTGACAGTTTTTTGTTGGCAAAGAGAGGTGTCGGTTTTTCACGGATGGTATTGCTCGCTCTTGCATCCCTGGTGTGTGGAAGGACGTCTGCCTCCAACTCATGAAATACATCACATTGGAGGGCAAGTATAGAAAGATCTATACCCACCATATGACCCTACTCAACATGTTCCAGCACAAGGTGATGATCAGTATTCCTTTCTTCCTTGCTACCTCTCTCACGAATTCCTTGATTGCCTTTCAACAAGACAAGGCTGAGCTTCCCCTGCACGAAGGTTTGATTCTCCTGCTGGTCAAGAATGGTACTCCGACCCTGGTCCCTCCTTTGAGGACGGTGATGGACGAGCATGTTGAGGAGGATGATGTCACTCTCACTATTTGCCTCACTAAAATGAAGGTGGGCAAGGGTATCGATGTGGAAAAGGATTGGGAAAAATTCAATAGAGATGGTGACCTTGGGGAGGCCAGTGCTTCCAGGAAAATGGATTGTGTGGGTGATCCTAATGTCTTTGATGAATGGAGTAGGAAAATGTTGTACCTGGAGGGTGTCCTGAAGGCCATGGAGGCTGCCAGTGCTGGCCAAAGAGATTCTATGGTGGACATTATCAATATTTCCAAGAAAATGGTCACCGATCAAGTTCAGACTAAACATAGAGTTAACGAGCTAGAAAATCAAGTGAAGGTTTTGTTGGACAGGGTGGAAATGATGGAAACAGGAAACAAAAGAAGGAAATTCAACCTCTGGATCAGTAGCTCTGAGGAGGAGATGGATAATGGTGGCCATGGCGGGTCCTGATCCCCTGGTTGTTGTGTTTGGTTGGTGCTCCTTGGTCGTGTGTTGCAGGTTGTTGGAGCCCTCTCTAAACTGTGGGCAGAAGTTTGGTGAACTTTTGGTTCTTAGTGTTTTTTTTCATTTTTAGGGGTTTCCTCTCTTGGGTCCAGTTTGCATTGTAAGAGTTAAGATGTTTTAACTCATTTTCTAGGACTCTTTTGGTTTGGTTACTCCTGTTGGTTATCTCTTTTTGCTCCTCTCTCTTGTATGGCCCCTGGGAGCTAATCCCTATTTTTGCCTTATCTAATAAAAATATAGACACTAGTGCCCAGATACGAGACATTAGTGCATGGGAACTTCGACCTTTCATGGGTTCCTATGACCAAGGCTAATTAGAGTTACTTTCTCATATTAGCATAACTTACGAAAGTTCACGAGATAAGTTTTCACAACGAGGCACAATCCTCTAGTAATCAGAATGCATTCTATCTCCTTTTTCTACTTCAAACAAACACAGAACTAAACGTGGATCACACCATTTGTAGTGGTGTATAAATTCGGGAAGTAATCATGGATGGAGAGTAACACTAGACCTATATCCCCAACACTCTTCTGTCGTGGCATGAAATTTCCCAAAAACTCGTTCTTGGCATGAGATATCTCAAAAAAATCACTCTTGGCATGAGATCACCTTAAAAACTCACTCTTCTACAAAGCAGTTCTAGACATTTTATATCCATTTTCACTCTTCATGGATCAAGTGCACACTTTATTTTTTCTACTTTTTCACATTTACATACTTTTACATGTTTTTATACATTTTTCATAAGACATGACTTTGACTACTCTTTCATTCTTCTTTTGCAAGTTCGTCCTTAATACGCAACAAGAAACATCCTTACATCAAGCTATAACAACAATAGGTACAACACATACGCTTCACCCCTAGGGTCACTTCCTATTTCTCACCTTCCACAAAAATTCATTTTTATCACTTCACGCTTTCACATGTCTCGTGGCATGCTATAACCATTACACTCTACATGGTTATCAAGTACACATCTCTTATCTACTTTATGTTATCAAGTATTCACTCAATAACATAAAGTGGGGGAAAATATAGACACAAAATCACGTACTTGGGTACATTTCTAGGTCCATAAACACATACTTGCATTTATATGATTCCTACGTGAGAAAAATAGTAATTGATTGTTGTCTTTGGCCTCTTTGATTGTTTGTCGGTTATAGGTGAACTCAATGATCATAGTGTGACACACAGGTAACCAACAATGACTATTAGTGACCACCTTGTTTTGTTTCTTGACTTTTCTTTGTCCTTTTACACCCTACAACCTAGTCAGGACTTCACTTGTTTATCTTTTATGACTTCGGAGACTAGTGCCCTCGTCCCTTTGGATGCCCTTGACCTCTTTTTATCTTACTCACCCCTTTTCGGCCCCTTTTATCTTTTGGGCATCTTATTTTCTTATGGGTCATCCTTTGATCTATCAATTATGAAATTCAAACAAGGGAATCATATAAATACAAAGATATGCAACCAAAATAAAGGACCAAGCTCTAAGTATTTATTATCATCACCTAAGGTTGCATCTAAAAGGAATCTAAGAGCATCAAAGGCATTCATTTAGCACTCATTTAAGGGAAAATGGGTGCATTTTCTTCATATCCTTCATAGAAAGGGGAAGTTCATTTTCCCATCTAAACATCTATTTACATTAGTACATCTAGTTATCACCTGCTATCACATGCACTTGCACAAGGGCTTTCTAGGGCATGATTATATCACACACGCACAAGAACTATATGGAGTCTAAGATGTAGTGCGGCGTTGTCGTAAGTTAACTCGGTCGGGTAACCGTCGTGGTCAGTCCAACTCCCCATATTGCATATTTTATTTTTGGGATTTGATGTAATTTGATGGTTTTGGAGGTCATCATTTGTTTGTCGGTTATAGGTGAACTCAATGATCATAGTGTGACACACAGGTAACCAACAATGACTATTAGCGACCACCTTGCGACACAAGAAAAACTAATTTCGAGCTCTGTGCGATCACAAGTGCCCAACAGAGGTCTCTAGCACCTAAGCGCCCTCGTCCTATTCCAAGAACCCGATTCCAAGTAGATCTAATAGTTCCACAATTTACTATGCTCGGTTGCAATAACTTTCCCTTCATGTTCATCACTTTTCCAACTGGATCGAGTTCTAAGGATAACACGAATTGGCTAAGTCTTTCTTTCCCTCTATTGCACTTATGTTTTTCTATTTTACTTATTTATTTATTGTTTCATCTATATTCCAACGGTTGTTTAACATTTATTTATCATACATGACTCTATAATTAGGGTTTTACAAATACTATATTTATTAAATTAGATTACCATAAACGTCATGAAATTCATATTCTCTATAGAATCATCATCAAAATTAGGTTGCATGCATGTATCTCGGCATATCATACTTAGGAGATGAGGACCTCTTCTTGGCCATGAGGGTTTTTGGGATCCTAGGAAAGAAGTTTGAAGAAGAGCGAGTTCACCAAATGATTTAATAAAAATCTAATTAAATCTAATTGTAGAGTAATTGATATGATAAAATACAATAAAGATATAGATGTTAAGCACTTGAGAAATGAAACATTGTAAATAAATAAGAGAAATAAAGTAATTAGTTGATTTGTGTGTAATCTGGAAATGTTCTAGGGTGTGTTAAGTGTTGGATGGGATGCAACTAAAGTGTTGTAATTATTCCCAATAAAATCTAGAGCTTGAGAATAATGTTGGTCGTGGGTACATATGTGTTGATGATTGTTCTAGGTGTTAGTGAGTGTGTAAAAGCTCATAATCAACTTTTTCTTGTATCTCTAGGGTTTCGTTGCCAATTCATGTCAATCACCTTCTATTTACTCTTTAATTTTTGAGAGTACCTATAACCTACAAAACAAACCCTATTTTCCTACTCAAACTAACAAACACATCAAATTGGAATGAAATATGCAAAATTTGAAGTCAGACTAACCTCGGTGGTCACCCGATGAGTGAACTTATGACCGAGCATTGCACTATATCCAATACTCCATGTAGTTCTTTGTGTTTGTGTGTGAAATAGTGTCCTTATATTTCCCTTACGCCAATGACGCCAAGATAACAGGTCGTAGCTAGATAAGATGTAAATGTGTGATATGGAATTTAGCACTTGCCCTTCTTACGTAGTGTATGCATCCCAAAAATTTAGTCCTTTGATGGTAGTGATAGTATGTATATGTGATTGCCCCTTAGAATTGTCAAAGAATAATAAAGTGTATATTGTGTATATATATGGATCTCTTGTTTGAATTTTGACACTAATGACACAAAAGGGCGACTATGAGCTCGAGATAGGGATAAGAAAACTAAAAATTCCGACCACAAATGTCAAAATAATTAAAAATAATAAAGAGGGAAAAAGCACCTAGAATGTATAGGAGCGCTTGGGTGCTAGTGTCTAGAGTGGGCATTGGTGTCCTGGGAAAAATGATGACAGATGTGAAAATAGAGATAGATAGGGATCCCTATGAACCGACCAAAACCGGCTGCAGAAATGAAAAACAATAGAAACAATCAAAGCAAGTGGATAGACAAGGGATTGTGTCACCGGTGAATAATTTTCTTGATTAAGATCCATGCATATAATAACATACTAATTAAGATAAAATATAAATATATAATCTTAATCGATGTTATTGTAGCAATAAAATAAATATGCAATGAAGTACAAAAATTAACCAAAGCAAACTAAGCAATAAAATGTGAAACCCTAGTTGCAAAGAGGAGAAGAAGGTACTTAGTTAATTCACAATAAATTCTAAACTGTACCGAAGTGTTGACCAAATGAATGAAGTGGTAGGATCATTGCATAAAGACCCATAAAAATGCATATCCTGGATGGATAGGCTAGACTGGGAACCTAGAGATTGATAGGGGCACCCGCGGGTTCCCTAAGCCTATTTCTGGGTGTTTGGGTCTGCATGGAAAACCTCATAAAACTTCCTCCGAGTGTCGTAATTTGGTCACCTTTTCTCACTTTGAGGTCACACCAAGATCACCGAGTTCACTGGAAACTTATAATAAACTATGAACCTACAAAACCCTCAAATAGAAATCAAATACTTAAAAAGAAAGATGTAAAATGAGGGTTTGGACTATCCTCAGTTGTCACAATAGTGAAAGTACAATTGAGCACCGCACTACATCTCAAACCTAATATAGTTCTTTGTGTGTGTGTACATAATTGTGCCCTAGGTGGCTCTCGTGTTAGATGCACTTGACAAAGCAAGTAGCTAAATGTAAAAAAATGTAATATATGTGTGCATGGAATAGAATGAACTTCCCTCCTATGGAGTGTATGCAAAATAACTAGCCCTTATGTCACTTGTGATGGTGCTAGATGGATGTAATGGAGATCTTAGATGCCTTGATGGATGCAACCTTAGGTGGTGATAGCTAATGCTTTATGCTTAATCCTTTTATGATAACATAACTTTATATTTATATGATTCCCTTGCTTTAATTTCATAATTAACCCCGAAAAGGTAAACTACCAAAATGATAAGATGTTCAAACAGCTAGAAAGGACCCAAAAAGTGTGAGTAAAGTATAAAGGGGTCATGGGCGCCCAGAGGGGATGAGGGAGCCTGACGTTGGTATCCTAGTTGGGCGCTGGTGTCCAGGATGATAAAATTCAGAGTATAATAAGGAAAACCGAGCAAGTAAAGGTGCAAGACCAAGAGAAGTGACACAAAGCAAAGAAAGGTGGCCAAAGACATGGGTTAATTAGTAATTTTCTTACTTAGGAATCATATGAATAGTATTATAAAATAATGACTAGATAACTACCCAAAGTGGGTGATTTTGTGTCTACATTTTCCCCACTTTATGTTGGTGAGTGTAAACCTTGGTAACATGAAGTAGATAAAGATTACGTACTTGATAACCATGTGGATCAATGTAGAGGAGTGTCTTTGAGGACTAGACAAATCGTAGAGTGATAAAAATGTGAAGCGTGGATGCTAAGGAGGAGGAAGTACAAAAAGTGATGATGAAAATGAACCTAGGGTGGAAACACATGTGTAGATGCCGTGATGTGCATGTTGTTGTTGATGATGATGTTTTTGTGAATGATGTGGATGATATTGAATATTTCTTCCCATACGGATGGGCTGTCTGATAAGAGAAGAATGATCAAGTAGTCAAATATGCATGTATATGTGTAAAAACTATGTAAAGAAGTACGTAAAAAATGCTGAATTTTTTTAAAAAGGAACATGTGCCCCCGATCGTGATGAGAAAAAGAGTGTAGAAAGGATCTGAAGAAGTCGATGAAGCGTGATTTTTTTGACCAATCTCACGCCACGACGGAAGAAGTATAGGGAGGAAAGTCTAATGTCATCCTCTAGCCTTTAACCACTTCCCAAAGTTATAGAGCACTCTGAAATGTTGGTTTTTTAGGTGATCCTATGCCACGGTAGAAGTAGTGTAGAGAGGAAATTCTAGTGTCATCCTCTAACCTACAAATTTTCCTGGAATGAAAACACCACTACATATGGTGTGTAATTTTCCTCAATGTAAATGTCCCAAAGTGCTAAAGGACTCTTTGACTGTTAAAAGTCTCTATGACATGTCAAAGAACTGTGTAATTATCCCCTGGTTACATGCATCCAAGAAGGACATCATTGTACTAAGGACCCAAGTCTGATTCTCGAGCCCTGTCGAAACTAAAAACTATGTTATATAGGTATTGTGTTGTATATAGCATTGTATGGGGTGACTGATTCACCCATATGATGCCCCCCTCACTTAGGGTGCATGTAACATTGTTGAAGCAAAGATACGGCCCAAAAAGAATTGATTGTTGTGTTGAAATTGTGCCCTATAGGGGAAAAGGGAATGCATGCTTGGTAAAAACCAAGGCACATGCAAACAAAGTGACTAGGAGATAAGTGTTAATACAATAAAACATGCATGTATAAGATGAAATGTAAGCTAGGAAGACAATGTGTAAGCTAACATGTAAGTAAAGACGCAAGAAGACAATGTAAACGTGCAAGAAGACAATATAGATTGTGAAAAGTAGGTTGCAAACATGGGACATCACTCATGATGTCGCAATACAATCAAGGTCATAATGGCTCAAAACAAATAAGTGTGCACATAAGACAACGGACGAAACCCGCAAACAAAAGCATGCAAAGAGCAAGCAATGGAAAATATTGTAATAAATAACCATGGAAACAGATAGTCTTACATAATAAATGTTGCACATGAAGTACCTGTTAGCATGTTAGAAAGATAAAAAATTATGTCAAAGTGTGTATAATCTGATAATGTAATGTGTTATAAAACAATAGCAACTATCATGTACGAAATTGGATGCCCCCATGATCCTTTTTGAGAATGGTAACAAGTACTACTCCAAGCATCCATGCTAGGTGTAAATGATTTGTATAGCCTGCAATCAAAACTAGAAAAGAAATGAATAGACATGTGTGTGTGATAAATATGATGACATATAATATATCTATCTAGTATGTGTAATAAAATGATCATGTAATAAGTAAATGTAAGTAATACTACATGGAACCACCGTAATTTGTTGTGGATGAGGTGGAATGGAATGTAATGTGAATGATAGGAGAATTATGCCCCCCAAGTGGATGTGTATGTATGTAGTGAGGTTCATTTATTAATTCCCCCAGTGAGTCAAGAATGAACTGTAAATGGGAGTGCATCATCAAGAAATGGTTTGAATTGTGTGTAATATAAATATACGATCATCAAAGTGTGAAGCATAGAGAGTGTGTGAGAAAATGAGTGAATGTGAGTGAGTGAGATGAGGTCCATTTGATATGTAAACCCTCAGTAGTCAAGTATGGATCGCAAAACTAGAGTGTTTCATAAGGTAATGACTACAACATGTATAAGTAGATGTAAAAGAGATGTAGAGTGAATGTGTAGAGTGTGTAAGAGGAAAAGTGTGTAGAAGATGTTGCGAGAGAAGATGTCCTAAGTGTATGATGTGCAATGTGTGAGATGTGTAATTTGTAGTGTGACTAAGAAATGCTTAGGGATATGTGTGATATGGGCGAGTGTGTAAAGATGTGTAGTGTGTATAGTGTGCAGTGTGTGAGGTTCATGTGTATAGTATGCCCTCAACAGTCAAGTGTGAACCATAGCACAATAACACATCATCAAGAAATGATGATACCGGTGTATATTATGTGCAAATATCTAGGTGTGATGTGATGAGAGTACAAGATGTGTATTAATGTTAGAGGGGGAGATAATAAGCATTATTCCCGAGTGGGTGATGGTGACTACACTATCTAATAAAAGTGAAAGATCAAGGCCCTCCACATGAAGCTAAGAGAGATAAAAGTGTGTGATCATGCTCGAAGATAGGTAATGTATGAGACAGGGACGTTGTGCAAGTGAATGAATCCTATACGCACGCATGCGACCGATGAACATATGGTGGGAATATTTGT
Organism: Taxus wallichiana var. yunnanensis; assembly: GCA_018340775.1. Lineage (NCBI taxonomy): Eukaryota > Viridiplantae > Streptophyta > Pinopsida > Cupressales > Taxaceae > Taxus > Taxus wallichiana. The sequence goes on along the minus strand of CM031239.1, from coordinate 137,392,710 downwards.
GCAACAAAATGTACAAGTGATGGAGACCTATGTGAAGTGAAGCACTAAGGTGATGGATGCCCATGTGGAGGAGAGTGTGGAGGTGACATACACCTATGTGGAGTAAAATGAGGTGGTGAAGTATGCCTAGATATAGGATTTTTCCTCCCGATGGACCTAGACTGATGAAGTGGACCAGCAAAGTGATGATACCGTGTTGGTCGTGAATGAACAGTGAGTTGGGATCATATTGTGCTCTAGGATTGATAGTTCATGGGGAAATAGATGGATTGGGTGATGTAATGACAACCTTAAGAGGATATTTTGACCATGGAGTGGATGGAAGCACACCATTATGACTTGATTTTGTGAACTAACATTAGATGCAAATGATTCATGAGACGATAAACTTAGACTTATGAATCCATTGAGGCCTAAGAGCATATCACACCGCAATTGTTTGTCCCACAAGGAAGGGTACTAGCATAGTAAGAGGACTGGTTTGTAATGTGAAGCTTGACAACACCATAGGAATTGTTCATCGGATATGAAATTTTTGAAAGCGGATAACCAATAGTAACAAGAAGTGGAATAGAACACACATTGATGGGCCATAACGGATCAACCTTGGTGTTATTGATAGGGATAGATCTCGATAAAGTCACTGATGTGTAAGTGATTAGGAGATAATGTCACATGATAATCATGGTCAGAGAAATAAATGATTAGAGGAGACATCTTTGTATTAGCAACTAAGAAATCAAGAGCCCCGATGCGGGGAGGAGGAGGTAGTTCGTGATATGTATGATTAGATGAGGATTCAATCGGTTTCTTGTCGTGTTTTAGAATTGGATTGTTAAATATCTTAAGCTTATGGTTGTCATTGACAGGTGCAAATTTTGTAAGCTCTAGATGCTCAATTTTATTATTGTCAATCAAATCTTGAATGAGATTTTGAAGTTTGAAACAACAATCTATATAATGTCTTACGCATTGATGATAGTCGTAATGGAAGTTTTCATCATAATTACAACCTTTTGGACGAGATGGATCTAATTGGAGAGGAGGAAGTGTTATGAGATTACTTTCACCAAGCTATGGAAGAAAAATATGTGAAATGACAGTCAACTTCGTGTATGTATGCCAAGGCGGTTGTGATAGAAGCTCTTTGGTGGTGGATACCGCATTGACAATGAATTTAGCTTCTGACGGGTTTCGTGGTTGGTTTAAAGGGTGTTTTACTTTGAAAGCATGTAGAAGATGAGGCTTTCTCCTGATATTTCAGCTTGCATATAGATAAGAGTTTAGTTTTGTGTAGCTTGAGAGTGTGACACAAGTGATCAAATGAGGGAGATGTCTCAAATAGAACACTCTCCTAAAGAGGTGGCAATAAACTTTGAATGAATAAGTCTTGAAGCTCAAAATCGTCAAGCACATTAGACATATTAGCTAGGTTATTTTTTATATCGTAAAACATAGTTTGCGAGATGTTCATTAGCCCCTTATTTAAGTTGTGCAAGTTGCGCATATGAGATCTTAGAACTAATATTGATAGAAAAGTGAGTAAGAAAAGCATTGGCTAGATGTGTAAAAGACCTTACCGAGTGGATAGGTAGGTCATAAAACTAAATCATTGCATACTCTTGGAGACTACAAGGAAAGATCTTTACTATAATAGTGTGATCATCTGCATAGTCAAGACATGCCACGTGAAAGGCTCGAAGATGCTCTTGCGGGTCATCATGGCCTTTAAAGATTAGCAACTTAGGGAGTTGAAGTTTGGTGGTAGCAGATACGTGGAAATAGTGGGTGTGAAAGGAGTATGAAGGAGTGAAGTAGAGTCAAGAGATAGAGATACACGAGAAGCAACGAGCTATAGCCAACGAATTTCCATATGCAAATCGATATAAAGAAATTAAATCACAAGTATTCGAAGAAGAGTTAGGTTGGCATTGGGAGTATTGGGTGGAATGATAGGAGCGGTAGAGGCAGGAATAGAAAGCTGGAGCAAGAGGTTGAGTGGATACCATGGGATTTGATGAGTTAGTAGCATGAGGAGTTGAGGCATCACAAGTATTTTTAACAAGAATCAAAGCATGCGAGAATACGCGAGAAGATGAGTGGTATTATTATGCAAAGCTTGTTGAAAATTAGTAAGTATGTTTAATTGGTCTTGATCAAAATTAGTATCCTCATCGTATGAATTTTCACTATCAAATGCTTCTATTTCGTTAAGGGGAACATTATCAAAGTTAGCAAAGGGATTTTCAGTTGCATCCACCGATATAAAGACTTTAGCCATTGATGTAGAGACTTCAGCCATTGATTTGGAAACCCTACGGAAGGATGTAGGAAGTTCAAGATGCTTAAGAGACCCAAATAGACCACTACATGTGACAAGCATAAGAAGAAAACCCTAGAAAGAAGGTCGATTCGAGCGAAGGGTGAACCAAAATTATTAAGCTAAAATGTAAATATATGAGCCTAATCTGATACTATTTTAGTAGTAAAATAAATATGTAATGAAGTATAGGAATTAACCAAAGAAAACTAAGCAATAAAATGTGAAAAACTAGTTGCAAAGAGGAGAAGAAGTTATTTAGTTGATTCACAATAAATTTTGAACTATATCAAAGTGTTGACCAGATGAATGGAGTGGCAGGAGTGTCGCACAGAGACCCAAAAAAATGTAGATCTGGACGGATAGGCTAGAGACGGGGAGCCCGAAGAGGGACAAGGGCATCTACAAGCACCCTAGGCCTATTTTTGGGCATCTGGGTTTGCGAAAAAGCTCAGAAAACCTCCTCTGAGGTGTTGCAATGTGTTCACCTTTAGTCTCCTTTGGTCGCTTTGAGGTCACACCAAGATCGTCGAGGTCGCTAAAAACCTGCAATAAAGTATGAACATGCAAAACCCTCAAATAGACTTCAAATCCTAAAAAAGAAAGATACAAAATGAGAGGTCAGATTATCCTCCACTATCACAACGGTGAACTTATGACTAAGTGTTGCACTACATCTTAGACCCAATGTAGTTCTATGTGTGTGTGCGGAATTGTGCCCTAGGTGGCTCTCGTGCTAATCGCACTTGATAGTAATTAAGTAGCTAAATGTAAATAAATGTAATAGATGTGTGCATGGAATAGAATGAACTTCCCTCCTATGAGTTGTATGCAAAATAACAAACCCTTGTGTCCCTGTGATGGTGTTATATGGATGCAATGGAACTCTTAGATGCCTTGATGGATGCAACCTTAAGTAGCGATAGTTAATGCTTAGTGTTTGGTCCTTTATTATGATCACATAACTTTATATTAATATGATTTCCTTGCTTGAATTTCATAATTAACCCTGCAAAGGCCGACTAACAAAAATATAAAATTCTCAAACGACTAGAAAGGACCCAAAAAGTGTGAGTAAAGTAAAAAGGGTTCAAGGGCACCGAGAGGGGACGAGGGCACCTCGATTTGGCTTCATGGTTGGGTGTTGGTGTCCCGGATGATAAAATCCAAAGTATAATATAATAACTCGGGGACATCGAGTAAGTGAAGGTGTAGGACCAAGAAAAGTGACAAAAAGTAAAGAAAGGTGGCCAAAGACACCGTTTACTTAGCACTTTTCTTACTTAGGAATCATATGAATAGTAGTATGTAATCGGATTAGATAACCACCCAAAGTGTGTGATTTTGTGTCTACACATACTTGATAGCATAGTAAAATAGTAGTATGTATTTGATTTTTTGTCTACAAATCATAAATTGTACCACATTTGTGACGTTGTGTTGTCAAACATTTTGACATATTACACTTCTCTTTACCACCCTTTTGTAAAAAAATCTCCATTTTCCATCATTTTGATACTCGAGTATCATCCTCGCATGACCCCTAATTAGGTGAGTTATATCTTATTTTACTCATTATCTTATAGTGTTTATTTTTAATTCTTGCTTATTTAGGGTTCCAATCAACTATTGTGCTTGTCACATGCAAGTCAAGCGACTTTGGTAGGTAAGTATGAGGTAGGTATATTTCATTTAACATTCATTACTTTCATTTAGCACTTTAATTTCAATGTTTTCTTTCTATTTCATGTTTTTATATATATATATATATATATATATATATATATATATATATATAGGAATGTCGTCTCATGTTTCACTATTGTGACACACGATGATATTCGATTGGGGCATATGTATACACCATATTTTTACACTTGTTAATCATTTCTTTTGTGTAGGGTTTGTTAATGTAGTCTCCTCCTAAGTTGGAACCTTAAGAGTCTTGTCGGGATTAGGGTATGATTAGACTTGGTTATGTGGGATAGACCATGACATTTGAGAGATGTCACTATTATCCTTAGTCATCTTATACATGTCTCATTTCTTCCCTTTTCACACATTTTTTCATTATGTCCACGTGTCTCACTATGTCTACATATTTCTTATTGCACGCCATTATATTTTCTTTTAGTTAATTTGAACCTCCTTCATTCAGCCTCGTCTATATCGTGACTTCAATTCCCCATGTTTTTCATCCTTTTACCTTAGGGGTTTCCCCAAAGGCTAACGCTATCGCCCATGGGAAATGGTGTATGTTTTGGCTTTTCCATAGTTGATGCCATCGCCTATATGCCCCCTACTGTTTGTTATTTTCACCCCAACACCTCTTTACAACTACTTGCTTACATACAAGACTTGCATAATTACATACTCGCACTATTTTTCACTTATTATCTGACTTTGGATTCTTGGAGCTTGCCTCTTTTTCATTTGGGTCACCATAGTGAGTTAGGATTGGAGATCTTCTTATTGATTTTTCCACTTCTCTATCTATAGTGATTCTCTCTCGATAATGTTGTCTCTAGGGAGGATTATACATTAGTGGTCACATACATACTACAAGTATTTCTAACCCTCTTTAGTCTCTTATTTTGTATGCGTTTTTTGTTGCTCATTCATTGGTATAGATTAAAGTACGTGTATGGTTGGTTTATTCTATTGCATTCTATTATTACTATTATGCCTCTTGGAATTATCTACCCATTGGGTAATCCCTTTTATTTCAGAATCCTAGTAGGATACCTATCTTTATCTTAGTTGTAGGCATTAGCTAGGGCTATTATTATTCCTATTACGCCTAGGCTTTATCTACCCCTTGGTTACCCCCTTTATTTCATAATTCTAGTAGGATACATATTTTATCTTAGTTGTAGGCCTTGGAAACCTATAGCTATCCTAGTGCTAGGGCTATTATCCTCTAGATTTATGACATTAGCGCTCCCTAAGCACCTTTGTATCTACATAGTGTGGTCGGTCTTAGATTGGATCCCTATATTTGAGAATCCAATTGGGAAACTCTCTTTTACCCATCATACAACTACCAAATATTAAATGCATTTTGTTTCTTCTTACCTTTTAAGGTGGAGACAAATGCTAGTAGCTATAATATGTGGGTTGTGTTCCTACAAGGAGATAAGTGTGTATGTCACCATTTAAAGTTATTTCATGGTGCTTTCGTTGAATTACAATATATGTGATTAATTGTATGATTTTGTTCAAGTGGTTTAGAAATAGAAGCACTATATCGTGAGTAAGGAAACTATTATACATATTGATCACCAACCTCTCCAACATTTGCAAGCACAAACTAAACTTATGTAGGCTAAACATTATAAGTGATGGGTTTTTGCAACAAATTCATTTGATTATCAAATATAAGAAATATGTGACTAACAAACTAGTTGATATGTTATCTCGACCTTTATTGCTTTCAACCATGTACACCATAATGTTCCTTAATCCTTTTATGTGTGAGTCATATATAGAAGGATATGAGCATGATGAAAATTTTGGGGAGCCATTTCTTCAAACAAATAGGACCCAAAATTCTAGATTCATACCTAAGGGGGATTGTTACCTTCAAGATTGGTTTCTCTACATGTTGGGTAAGCTTTGTGTGAATAAGGATGGAAGAGTTCAACTAATAATGGAAGCACATAATTCAAAATTTGTATGACATTTTGGTATTATAAATATTGTTGCAAATTTGTACAGGTATGTTTATTGGCCTAAGTTATAGGTTGAGGTTGCCAAGTTCATAAGAGCATGTGTTTTATGTAGTACAAACAAGCCTAGTGAAAGAAAGTTGGGTTTATATGTATCATTATTGGTTCCTTCTAGGTATGTAGAAAGCATTTGCATGGATTTTGTAGGTGGGTTGCCTATGTCAAGGAAGGGACATGACTATCTCTTCATTTTTTTGGAACAATTTAGTAAGGTGTGTATTCTTATTCCTTGTAAGAAGACCCTCAATGGTTGTGATGTAGATGAGTTCTTTTTTACTCGTGTGTGTTTATTTATTTTTCTTAGTTCTATTGTTTTGGATTGGGACTCTCAAGATTTTGGTAAATTTTGGGGCACGTTGTGGAAGTAGATATGAATACCAAGTTCAAACAATCTATCGATTTTCACCCACAAACAAATGGCAAAACAAAAGTTGTGAACATAACATTAGTACAACTCTTGAGAGGGTATAATAGGAAGCATCCCAAGACATGATGAAATTTTGTTGTATATTCACATTGTTATAATGGAGTAGTGCATGCTTCTATTAATGTACTCCTTTTGAAACTTGTTTTGGCTATACCTATCTCCATAACCATTTAATGTTGTTTTGAATTGACCATATGAATACAATGAAAAAGTGGATCCCGGGGTCCATAAAGTTGAAAGGTGCATTGAGAAAATTTAGCAATTTCACCTCCAAGACCAAAAGAGGTTGGAGGAGTCGTTGAAGCCTCTTAGGTATGGTTTATATGAGATTCTAAAACTAGTCGTAAAGAATGCATTTAGACCTGATTTGCATCCTTATATAAAGATTTATTTAGTTGTCAATGTTGAGAGCTTGCGTCTTTTTTAGCCTTTTATGTTGGACAATGAAAATGACGAGATATTGCTACCTTCAACTGAAAACCTCACTCTTGATAGTCAAATGGAATTGGACGAGGATGTGGTGTTACTGAAGAAGGAAAGGAAAACACATTGATGAGTGCAAGAACATTGATTGATTGGGTTAAAGGGATAGTTACTTGCCAATGCCAAATGGTATTCTAGAGATGTGGCGAAGAAATTTCCTCACATAGTTCCTAAAGCTTTTAGAGATTTAATTTGAGGTATCACACAAAATATGGATCTAATGTATCAACAAGATTGTGGAATGGTTCCACAATTCCCAATTGTAATTCATGCTTGTAAAAGACTATTGTAACAATTGTCCTCAAAACATCAGTTTAAATAAGTTGGTGTGGAAAAATACAATATGGGGATGATCAGAAATCTTCAAGATGATGTAGCCATTCTCTTTCAACTCTTAGAAAATGGGGTTTTTCATATATAACGAACCAATGTTGTGTTACCACTTGTATTTACACATGGAAATTGTGTAACCGTCTCCGACAATGACATAACGGCCCCAATAGTCGTGTCACTACCTCAATGGTTTCAGTAACCACCACTTTGTATACGTTGTCTCTTTGACCGCAATACAAAAACACTCGGCATTGAGCGATTGCAAATGCTTCCTCTGCTCAATGACCTTCCTCTCGCTCAATGACAATTTAGTTGAGCATTTGGTTGGATTCCTAAGTGAATGAGCATAAATGCATACCTAGTAAAATCTAGAAGGCATTAGAGAAGTCAATGAGGAGTTGTGAAGTTGGATTCACATTACAATTTGCAAGCTTGAGTCTTTGTTCATGTTGTCTTCATGCTTTCCCAACTATTAGAGATTGTTGGAGTGTTGGATGGTTTTGAGAATTGCATTAAAATTTCAAAGCAATCGTGTCCAAAATTGGATAGTATAGTTATTGGCAGATTTTTTATGTTGCTTAATATTTCATAAATAGCGCAATGGAGGCGATGTAAAATTTGCAACAATTAGGGAAAATCACATATTGATAGGGTGATGTTCCTCTACTTTTGAGAGGAGAAATTTCCTTGTATGTTGTGGGTATTTGAGTTTATGGTGTTGTTAACTGAAAAGCACAAATGAGACAAAAATGGAAAGGAGAAAGAGAGGAGAAAAGAGAGCAAAGAGGAGGAAAGGAGAAACCTATTAGCAAAATAAAAACACAGATTTTCTCGGATAACTCCAAGAAAACATAAACTAAAAACCTCTCTTTCACATGGAAAATAGAACTCAATAGCAGCTGCACAAAAGATAGGAATCAATCAGAAAAACAAAGTCTCCATCGTTAATGAATTGTGTGGATATGGCACAAATTCCATGTACAAGAATAGGCAACACAAAGTCTGCATATTAATGCATCACGCACAATGAATTAACATTAAAAATATATCTTTAATAATGAATAGTAAATAAAGTTCACAATCAAGAGATGATAAGCACAATAAATTAATTCTCATTCCCTGCTACAAATCAGGTCAAATCAGGTAGAAACAGATACAAAGTTGCAGTTGTTTATTTCTCAATTGACAAAAAGGTAGAGAATGGGCAGCTAGTCCCCCTTCTCCAATTGTGTTCAAGCCTTTTATTTGACTCAAGTTAAACTAATTTGAGTTCACTTTATAATCTATTCAATTACATTAGTTTAATTACCATAATTTGACTGATTTCTTGGTGACACTCAGAAATATGCATAAATTCATCACATGACATTTTTCTATTGAAAATGGAGCATTGTTACATACGGAACCACCATGAGAGACACAGAATTCAGAATTTGAAGAATCCATAAGGATTGGTTTGAAGCAGCTGCCGATCATAAGGCTAATACATGAAACTAGAATCCATCGCTGTGAATCATAACCGAGTCCCAGATGGCATTTTTATAAGAAGTTATGACTTGTTTGCAATCAAACCGTGCAATTATTAAAACTAGGTTTTGCTTCAATTTAAATATCTTCCAATTTGATTTAATCTACAACAAATCCAAGGGGCGGAGCAACGTAGCAGAATAATAAATAAATATGGCACTCTGGCATTTCGTCAACCACTTTGCATACATTCATTCGGTGATTGATATTTGTTCATTTTTTTGTTTTTACCACTTCGTAAATCCGTATTGCAAAGCAATGTATGCGAAACATCATTTGAATGATTTGGGAGGCTTACGAGACCATGAAAGTGTAGCAGAAGCAAATTTAGATGGTTTTTATGTAAATTTCGCTACGAACCCTTTGAGAGCCAATCAATAATACAATCCACCAATCAAAGAAAATTTATAGTCTACCTGGAGGCGTCAGGCATAGGAGCTGATGGTCAAGATTTGAGAACATTTGATTGAGAATAACACAAGTTATGAGCAAAAATACCTTGTTGAGGCGTGAGAGGAGCAGAGCATTTAGAGTTACATGAAGGAGGAAAGCCAGAATCAGTTGTGTTTGGATGATTAAAAAAATCATTAATATCTTTCATATGGCACATTTGTTTTGGTTTGATTGGTGAACTTTAAGTTACGCATAAGGCCAATGGGAAACTCCTCCAATCCAAAGCCCGTGGCTATTCTGGGTGATTGAATAGCACGCGCGGTTTATGCCCACATACATGTGCCCATCCATACATGTCTGTGCGGATCCCACCAGCTGCAGTATGCACACATTTCAGGAATCATTAAAATAAATACAAATGAGATCAAATGGTTGTATGTGGCCGCTGCTAAGTGGATTGGTAGGCCTATCTCCTAATATTTTAGAGGTTAATTGTGGGTCCCACTGCGCATGGATGATGCGGGGCCATCATTCGGGCCATGTGATTCTATCGCCGGAGTAGCCAGCTCCCAATCCAAAGCACACCCAATTCATGTTTGATTACCTAATTCAATGCATAAGCACACATTCCAAGCAAACTATGAATGAATGAATGAAAACTTTGTCCACGAGGTTAAAAATAGCCTATAAGACACAAATTAGGAACCAAACAAATTCCAAGCACACCAAATATGCCATGTGGCTTCTTTTAAGCCAAAGCGCATCACTTAGCCTCCTTGGGAACCTTGACAAACATTTTTTTATGTTTTTGAGAACCAATTTACATGCAAAGCGCGCGTGAGAAGATTTTGGGAATTGCCACTTAGCAAAAGCACACTTCATAAGAGGTTTAAGAACTAATCTATATCTCCATTGCATGGCACACTTACCCATTTGTTTAGGAACCCCTATGGCACACATTCACGTATCAATAAGAACCTCTATCCTCGCCAAACACACTCTATCAATTCCTTAGGAAATTAGACTATGTTTAAATGCATATTTGAAAGCATGGGCGTGACAAATTCAATGCATGTTGGGAAGTTTTGGTCATGGCGCATGCATCAAGGACAATAAGAACCAAGTCAAACTCAAATTACATTTTCTTCCATGTAAACCTTTGGTGCATGTTTAAGATGTGAGGACAACAAAGGACAAAAGGACTATACTACTAGACATCCATAGCGCACCTCCCAAGGAGTTTGAGAACTCATACATAGCAAGTGGGATTCTTAAGTGCATGTGTGAAGGCCACTTGGCACAATCTAGGCAAAAGTGCATCAATTCATGTGTGGGAACCTCCTTTAAGGCTATGGCGCATGATTCAATGGTTTTGGGAACCAAATTACATGATAAGCACACATAAAAAAAAATTTGTCTTAGGCGCACTTGGAGATGGTTTTGGGAACCATAAGAGCCCAAAAAAAAAAACGTTTCAAAGGTGCACTTTTGGGAATAAGTTAGTTTGTAAAGCGACCTTTTGAAAGGATTTTGGAACCATAATGAAATGTGGAGTTCACTCTTGTGAAGACAAAAAAGAAAAAGACAATGCTTAGGCGGGTTGTTTGTACATGGAATGCACTTGAGGATAGTTCCTAGAACCTAAAACAAGTCTGCAAGGAACTTGGAGAACAAATTTAGGCAAAGGTACATAAAACAAAATGGAACCAATATAAAGCTCAATAAGACCTTGGAGACAAGTTCTAAATTCAATAAAGTGTCAAAATGCCTCTTTTAATAAAATGAAGCCTCGACAATCAAATTAAATACTCATGGATCAAAAATGCAAACACCATGATTCCATTAAGATGTGAATTTATATGCCTTGTGCCATGAATGGAGATAATTTGATAACTTAATGACCAAATGGGGCAATGAGATAGTGTTGGGGCCAAAATCACACTAGCGAAAATGATATGATTAATATGGGTTGTTTATACTCAAAATTAATTTCTCCGGCCTTTTTGACGCATTCAACCACAAATTAAACTGTTTTGGACAACCTAAATTTTTTATGATAACAATTGGCTCTTTCTAGGGACATGTTTTGGGTTGGACAAAGCACATACAAGGCATATCATGGACTCCAAAATCTCAAGAGTTCATCATACCAGTTCTTATCCACTAGGCTATTTCGAGAATATTAAGCAACATAAAATTATGTCAACAATAATAATTGATATTTTTATCCATGAAAGGCCAAAGATGTCTGTAACTTGTAAATTTATGAATAACATAGTGAAAGGGGAGTGCATTTGCCTCACCCACTAGATTTTTTTCTCCATTGGGTTTCTCTGGGATAAATCTTGTGTTCATGTTGTGTTTTGGGTATTGCTTTGAGACTTCTCTCTATGTCCATAAGTCTATACATTTTAATTCCAACACAATTCATCTTTGGTTTAGCAAGCAAATTGGTTTAGAACAATTATATATCAATCACTTGTTCAAGAATATAAGATGTGTTGATGAAATTCAATGTTGAATATCTACCTAGTTTATTAAATCAACAATGTACAAATAACAACATTGATTTGCCTTAAAAATAAAGGCCAAATCAACAAAAGGATGTTTTCCAAAGTTCTCGTGTAAAAAAGGGAAACCATATAAATCTCATTTTTAAGTCATTAAAATATACAAGATTTTTAAATTTGTGTCATAAAATTATAAATTTTTCAAAATTAACTAAAATATAGAACCAAGCATCCAATTATTTGGAGGATATATTAGAACTAGTGGATATTTCTTCTTATGAACAATTTTTTAAGGCTTGTGTGATCAAACTCAATGTCGATCTTACACATCTAGAAGTTAATGTGATTTAAATGTTTGTTTTCCACATTTTTTCATCTTTTCCCATTGATGTATGTATTTGTTAACAAAATCATCAACAAATATTTACCAAATCCTCAACTCAAGTTCTTTTGTGTTTCCTTTAATGTCTACCTTCATCTAATGTGTTGAACATTTAGAACATAGGTCACTCCACTATAACCTCCTCCACAATTCCATCACACACAACACACCAACTCCACAATCCTACTTTTGGCCCACCATTTTAGGTGCTTCACTTTTCATTCACCAAACCACAATCTTGGAATCAACACAATTGTACTTGATCATTGTTTGAATGTAAAATTATTCTTAGCCTCCATATCAGCATACTCTTTGCACTTTGAAGACAACTGCTAGTAAATAAAGCCCCCAAAGTCCAAAAATATCACTTAAATAGGATAATGCAAATTATCCAAATATTGGACATTTTCTTGTCTATGTCAAGGCTTATTACAACAAGATATCATCACTAATCTAAAGCTTTGGTTTGTTCCATGCATAGGGAACACAAATGCAAATGTTTTGTAATAGTGGAAACTTGATTTTTGTTTCAATATTGCATCTTAGATTTCCAAAGGTATTTTTGTTTACAAAGCTTCAAAAAAAAATGTGTTATTGGTTGATTTCAAATTTCCATGTTACTCATCATGGTTAAAATGGCCATGAAACTTTAATTGTAGAGTTTCACTTTATAATCATTTGTTGATGCTCCATAATTACATACCAAGCAATTGAATCAGACTATTCTTTTAATGGTCTAACTTCAATTATCAATCCAACTTTTGTTTTCAAAATTTTGCATTTTAGAATTTTCATGGGATTTTGTTTTCAAAGCATTGAATTTTTCTTTGATGATTCATTTCATAATTCCATGTATCGTGGATAAAATAGCTATATAAGTTGTTATGGACCTTTCATAGCAAGATTTCACTTATTCATTCTTTGTTTATGCAACATATTTAAACAATGAACCATTGATTCACCATAGATTTGATCCAACTAAGTCAACGTATCTAGTGATATATACTATCAAATGCACACACAACATACATCAAAAGGGATGTCAATGTTTAATAATCCTTTAATGGAAACACATCAATGATTAAATTTCTGACCTCCACAAGAGTAAAATCATTACTTGTAAATGAATTTCCCTAGTAGAATTTTAGAAAAAAGGGGATGGAAACCACATACAACAAAACATAGACAAAAGAATTAATTAAAGGGGTGAATTTGCACCATGAACTTCAAGTTTGTATGCTTGAAAAGATCCAAACTTATGATTATAGATGGACATCAACCATTCCAGCAAAGACATCAATTACGCAGCACTTTAATATTTCTTTTGTTGCTCCACCTAAATTTGATCCATCTCCTCCTTCCATATGACCATTCCATGAAGACCTTGTAGTCATGCAATCCTCAAGGTTGTTGCTCAACCCCTTTCCACCAGCTCTTGGCAACAACACACAGATCAACACATCGTTGTCCCTTATCTTATTTAAAAACTCCTCTCTTATGCATGCCAAATACCTATCTAAAAAGGAATCGTATGGTCTCAAATATCTTCCAATTTGTTGCCAACTATATCTTCTAATCAATCAAATTCAATTAAATCTCTCTACTTCTTTGCTCTATTTTTCCATTTGCAAAAATAGGTATTGAATTGTTGTCTATCATGTAGTCCTTCATATAGCTATTCATAGTGCTTCGACGGATCATATTCACAAGTTATCAAGTTAAACTTTTTTACTTACATTTAAGGGATATAACATAAATATACCTCTTATTAATTAGACTATGAACTTCAGGTAGACGAGTTAACTAATATTAAAATTCTTAATCTATAAACATTTCATTGTTCTCATTGTCACTAATGCGCTATAAATTGATTTAACAACATTCTTCTTATTTTTTATGTTTTTATCAAAAAAATATGTTTTCTAGTTTATAAATCAAAATGCAATAAGGCTAACCATCAGCCATGCTTTGTACAATGATTTGCACCACCACCAATAGAAACTGAATCATATAGATAGGTTCCCGTCTCCTAGGGTGTCAATGGGTTGTATGCCCCATATGGAGTGCAAATGTTCGAACAATAAAGGAAACCAAAATATGAGTCTAAACTCATGCGATTTAACAAACCATACAAACGATTCTTCCAAATCTAAGTCATCTTTAAACTTCAAGGTGACCGACAACTTCAACATCTTCTTCACTACACATCACCTAAAAAACATCTCCAATACCCCAAGTGAAACCCTAGTGGCCTCGACGACCTCATCTTTTTCGTCACAAATGAATAAGTTGTGTATCCTTGGTGTGCAAATTGCAAGAACGACGATGGTCATGCCCACCACACACTCATGGATTCCACCCACCTTTTCACCATTAATTGTTGTCACGAGTGGATTTGCGAATGACACCCATCATGGATAAGTCATCTCATTCGGTCATATGAGACAACACAAACCATTGATAATAGATCATCATTGAGAATATCACAATTGTTTGCGGAGAGCATAAATTTGCAACAATTCATGCTAGATTAACGATATGTCAACTTTTACATTGCACATACTATTTACCATCAAAGCAATAGCCAATTTCAACTCCTACATTTTCGTTTCATCAATTGTTGGTATTAAGAAAACCTTTGTGCTTTCCACCACTAAATTGGTTTAATAGCAAAAAGAAAAGTTGTTGCAATCATGTTGTAGATTCAACAACTTCGCTAACTCATTCAATTGTGTTAAATGCATTCAATATTTTGCTGAAACACATTAAAAAAGTTGTGTAGAATCAAATGCAAGAATGGACCCTAACAGATTATAGGAGAACAAATGTTAATGTAATCATGAACATTTTATTGGTGCATTTAGAAATGGCTAGTCAAGCCGTTTTGGTCGCCACAAGAAAAAATCCTCTTTTTTTTTTCAAAGCTTGCAGATTCACCTCCTAATGCAAGTGTTTTATCTTCTAAAAATTTATCTCAAACCACCAAAGGTAATATCATTGAACAATCGTCACCTAGTAAGCCTATATGTGACCTAGATAACACTTATTACATAGGTATTTACTATAAGTTCAACTTTGTTTGAAAGTACTTTGATACCGTCTTGTTTTATAGTTGATCTTACTTATTAGTATGTGTCATTTGGCAATTTAATGGTCAAACAACAATTGGCACGGGACAATCAACAGTAGAAGGATCAAGGAGGATGGAATGATTTTCACATTTATGAAGATTTCCAAAATCTTTTAACCTACCTTTGGGGGTCCAAAGAAAACAAGGCCCCAGTCTGCCCTTCTGTATTGCCCATTACTGATTGATTGGAACTACCAAATAAGAACAATAGAGCTTAATTATATTTTGTAGCACTGGATTGAAGCTAAGATCTTTTTAAAATAAGGAATCTTATAAAACCTGAAATCCAATATCTTATCATCTGTCATTTTGGAAATAGTAACAAACAGTCTTGTACAAAAGAAACATTAGAAAGTGAAATATCAGATTTTGAAAACCCACTGTACCCTGGTTTATTGTTTTGACAATATGATGGAAGACACCAGAAATTACAGATAAGACATACTTCTATGCTAACAAAATTCGCTTGGACCCAACCTGGTAGAAATTTCTCCACCAGAGGGCAGGAATATCTTGAGGGACAGCTGTATAGATCACGTGAATTAAAATTTTCTGTTGGAAATGAGAACTATTTTCGCAGAAAAAAATTCTTCCTCAAACAAGAAAACCGTGAACTTTGAAATTTAAGAATTTCACCCAAATACAGTCCTTGTTTTATAGCATGCACTTTCTTGTATTTTACTTTTAAAACACTACCTGGTCTAATATTTGCCACAATACATTCAAATAGGTATATTCTTTCACCTTGAATGAAAAAACACAAATATTTGTAGATTCAAATGGACATCAACCATTCCAACAAAGACATCAATTTCGCAGGCACTTTAATATCTCTTTTGTTGCTCCAACTAAATTTGATCCATCTCCTCCTTCCATATGATCATTCCATGAAGACCTTGTAGTCGTGCAATCCTCAAGGTTGTTGCTCAACCCCTTTCCGCTAGCTCTTGGCAACAACACATAGATCAACACATCGTTGTCCCGTCTTATTTAAAAACTCCTCTCATATGCATGCAAAATACCTATCTAAAAAGAAATCGTATGGTCTCAAATTTCTCAGAACAGAACATGCAAAAATGTAATTCGACTCACCGTACACTGTACAGTGATTTCCAAGCAGGGGGAGTAGGCACACTTGGAGATTTCATTTGGATATGTAAATGAAAGAAGTTTGTATAACGCTCTCCTTTGTGGGTGAAAAATACCCCAGGTTTATTATCAGAATCCACAGACCAGATAATACAATCCATATTTGTACAAAGAAATGCAATCAAAAGTGTCAATGAATTATTGGATACCTTGCTAGTAATAGAAAACATGCAGAATAATCACCCACAAAAGACTCCCACACAAGACCAGATGAGTAAGAACTATGATGCATTTGATGATAAAAGGAATCCACTGCGACTGCATGTAAAATATAATTAGTGTCCCTGAATGGCGCCCCCTGGATGCTGGTGCCCTAGGCAACTGCCCTCACTGAAACAAAAGATGTAAGCCAACAACTAACAACTTAATGTACCCTCAACACTTCTGAACCTCCTTAACAGATTCCTAACCCACCACTAACATGAAAAAATGGACATTGAAATCCTACACCTCAAACTGAGGAGACAGACTGCTAAAGAGAACATAGGCAAATGCCTAGAAATCATCCTACAGGAATGCATGCTCTCAGGGCAAGAACAACAATAATGATACGCGACAAGCCAGCTGATATGATCAATCATTGTGAAAGTCTATCCAAAAGCAACTGTAGCCACATGCAGGATATGTTCAAGAAATTTGACTCTGAACTCAAAGAGGATCCAACACACTAAGATAATCCAAAATCAATTCAGAGTCTCTGATGCTTCAAGTTAAGGATGTCGCAGATATCCCCCATGATTTGGCCACATCATCGCTCCTGACAGAGTTCACACTATAACCAATCAACTTTCCTTTATTATTGCCCTGTGTAGCTTTGCTTAACCTTCTTAGCCAAATTTCATAATCTACCGCATAGGCTGTCATTGTAAGTTGCAAATGCTTTCAAGAAAGGATATAAATTTCCAAGCTGTTCTTGAATGTAAACTTCTGCCCAAATCCTCCTCTACATTGTAAAGCAGCTTTTATTGAATTCAAGTTGTTGAAGTTCCACCGCATAAAAAAAAGGCTTTCTGCATTAACTGCAGCACAGGGTTTTCCTTATTGCAAAGAATGCATTTAAGGGAACTGAAGAATGATCGCGGGACTGTTCTATCTTCAAGTACAGCTACGTTGCCAGGATACAGGTATGAAAACCGGCACGATACGCAGATACGTCAATTTTAAAAAACCCTTGGGTATGATATGTCCATACATATTTATTAAAAAATTAAAATATATATATATATATACTCATTTTACTCATTTTTTAGTCCATAAAAAACTGAAATAGTAATACAAAACTTGAATCAATGTTCAAAACATTTAATATACTTAAGACTTTGCATTTTTATTGATCATGTGGCTGCCATACATATGATATACGAATATCATGTCAACATGAATACGAACAAAACTAGAAATTTGAAAAATATACTAGGATCCATGTTCAAATTTTCAAAACATACAATATAGTAATATACTTAAGATTTTACATTTCATTGTTCATGTGGCTGCCATACATATGATATAGGAATACAAACAAATCTAGAATATATCATCTAGATTTTCCTCAAAATCAAATTCTTGTGTGCCACTTGCACTTGCACTAGCTCCACTCTCATTAACTCCACTCTCCGCTCCTTGCGAACACCCTTGAATGTCATCTTCGCCATCAAATAATGAAAGTTGGGCAAGCGTGGCTGCGGAGGCATCCAAGTCTGTGGTCTCTGGAATAAGATCCCAAAGTTTGTGAGGCCCTTTAGCATAGTCCTCAGACTTGTGTGACAAGAGGCGCAAATTGGAGTGCACATATACCAAATCCTCAACTTTTTTAGATGCCAACTTGTTTCTTTTAGCTGAGTGGATAAAGCTATAAGTACTCCAATTCCGCTCTGCGGAAGAATTACTAGCCACCTATTACAACAAAGTTAGAAAATTGAAATTCAAAGACAAATTAGTAACATACTAAGAATGTGTGAAAAATAAATTAAAATTTAAATAATCTTAAATAAAATTTAAAATATTCAAAATGATTATAAATTTTAAAATTTATAAATGTTATACCTGTGAAAGAACTTTTATAGCAATAGGACGTAAGTACTTGGCATCATGGCCATGTACACGCCACCATGTGGTTGGAGTCAAGTTGCTCTTGTCGAAAAGAGCCTCAATCGATCCCATGTGGCTTTCTGAACCAGTAAACATGCCCATTTCACTTCTGACCACACTGGCTATAGATGGATTGGGAAAAATCCTTCTGAATGCTGCCTTGGTTCCAATTCCAACTTCGGAGTCAGAGAATGGTGCTCGCTTGTTTGGTAGCCCAAGTACATCAGAGCTATAGTACTTTGGGGTCAGTGCATAAGCAAGGAGATGTAATGGGGTGGTCATTTTATTCCACCTTTTCATGACCACACTCTTGACCTCACTGTAGAAGGTCTCTTCTGGATCTTGTTCTTTTTTTGTATTACATCTTTGATACGCTCAAGCATAGAATCTATGCCATCATATATCTCTCCCAAGCATGCTTCATCAGTATCTACATATCGAATCATGGAGAGAATGGGCTCTGTAAAACTCAACAAGTACTCAACCTTGGCCCACCAATCCTCATCAAGGACCCATGATTTTACCTTTGTAGCTTTTTCTGTATTTGATTGCCTCCACATTGACCAAACATTGTTGATCACCATATTGCTCAAAGCCTCTCTCACCTTCACAAGCCGTCTCAAAACGAGCATGTGAGAGGCAAATCTAGTTTCTACAACCTTCAGCAACTCTAACCTTGAGAATTTCCTAAAAATGGCTTGTGACATATGATGGTTTGTGATAAACATTTGAATGTCATTTGCCTCAGTATAAATTTGCTCAATCCATGGGATTTTCCCAATCTTTTGGAGCATCAAATTAAGGGAGTGAACAGCACAAGAGGTCCAAAAAATATTCTCATATCTACCCTCTATGATCATTCCTGTTGCTTAACAATTTTTAACATTGTCCGTGATGACTTGGACAACATTATGGGGGCCCATTGACTCAATTGCCTCTATTAAAATGTCGGCAATAAATTGTGCATCCTTGACTTCCCCTTCACAGTCAATGGCTTTAAGGAACATTGCCCCTTTAGGGCATACTGCAACAACATTTATGAGGGGTCTATTTCTAGCATCTTTCCATCCATCTAAAATGATGGAAACCCTTGTTTCCTTCCATGAGTCTCTAATTGGTTGCAAAGTCTTGTGAATGTGTTCCACTTCCTTTCCCAAGAGTGTGGTTCGAACTTTTTCATAACCTGGGGATTTGTACCCTTGTGGAGCTTCATTGATACCCTTCACCATTTGATGCCAATATGGAGATCTCAATACATTAAAGGGCAGCCCACATGCATAAATGCATCGAGCAACAACCTCATCAGCAATCTCCCTCTTTTCAATATTAAATGCTTTCTCCAATGCTCCTTTTGGCCTTTTTCGTGAGCTCTCTGGACTCTCAGTCTCTTCATCAAAAGGGGAATCACGTGGTTGACTTTGAGTTTGAATGAAAGGATGAGAAGTAGGTCTAGGTGCGGATGGTCGTGATGAAGGCCTTCTTTGCAAAGGAATTGTTCTAGTTCTATTTCTTTCAGCTTGTTTATCAACCTCCTCTTGCTCTCTTAGGTATTCTGCCATTTTTTCATTTGTTATTTTTGGGCACCTCTTTATCCCCACACCTCCAACACTAGTCAAATGGATTTTCAGTCAGCTATATGAGGATTTGTACTGAGTTTGGCAGCCATGACATATCCAAATCCGACCCCCACCACCAACAATGTTGTCTACCACTGTCACATGTCTCCAAAGAGGGGAATTAGGATCATGTCTCATAGAAACTGATGTGTTTTCATCTTGGCCTTGCACTCCACCTGAAGCAAAACTTGATGCCATCCTAATCTATTTTTGATCACCAAGATCACCATAACGGCGCGAGGTGAGAGCATACACAGAATTAGGATGTTTAAAAAATTAAAAACATTTTGCCTTAACATAAATAAATTAGTTATGTCATCCTAATTTGTTTTTTATCACCAAGATCGCCATAAAGGCGCGAGGTGAGAGCATACACAGGTTTAGGATGTTTAAAAAATTAAAAAACAATTTGCCTTAACATAAATAAATTAGTTATGTCATCCTAATCTGTTTTTGATCACCAAGATCGCCATAAAGGCGCGAGGTGAGAGCATACACAGATTTAGGAAGCTAAAAAAATAAAAAACAAATACATTAACATTAGACAATGCATTCAAAAAAATTAAAATGATTTTTTACCAATTATTAAATTAAATAACCCTAAACTATGTCATCCTAATCTGTTTTTGATCACCAAGATCGCCATAAAGGCGCGAGGTGAGAGCATACACAAATTTAGAATGTGTTTAAACTTTAAAAATAAATGCAACATAATAAATAAATAAGTAAATAACCGTAAAAAAATAAAACAAAAGGATGAATTAAAAAATATATATTAAATTAAAATACGGTATACCTGTAGTGTAGAATCGTATATCCTTGTTGCTTCTCTACTCTTCTAGTTTTGATTCTTGAATGAACAATAAATTTAGAACAAGCTCTTCCTCTCAAGTCTCAACAATGACTTCCTCTCCTTCTCCTCCTTGCAATGGTGGACTCCAAACAAAAGAAGCAATGGCTGCCCCTCCTTCAAATCTTTGCCTCCTCTAAGCTCTTTGCAAAACTTCCTTCCAATCTTTGCCTCCACTAAGCTCTTCACAACTCTTCTTTGGCTCTTTGCTCATTCACTTGCAAAAAGACAATGAAATTGTTTGTGTGATTTCAAATGAGAGGGGTGGGTGCTTTTTATAACTTTTTGTGGGGGTGAGGGTGTGTTATTTTATTCATTTAGTATTTAGGGTTCGCTTTTAGGAAATAGAATAGTAAAAAAAAAAATTTAAATGAATTAAAGCTTTAAAAAACATTTTTACAAAGGGGTACGTACGGGATACTTACAGGGCACTCCCGGTACGTCACAGATACGTACAGACATTTCCATGAAGTACCCAGGAGTACCATGTACGTATCCCGTATGTACCCGTACCCGGATCTCGACGTATCCGAACCTGATACGTATCAGGGTGGGTTCTTCAGGGGGCTGGGCGTATCCTGGCAACGTAGAAGTACAGTTGTGCCCTCTATCTCACACAACGTATTCACACCAGATATCTCCATGCTGAATAGAAGCAGATGCAGCTTCATGTAAAATAGCAGCACCATCTCAACACTGTAGAGTTTCCTCTAAAGTAAAAGCGCTATCTCTTCCGAATATTTTTGATGGAGACTCTTCAACCAAGCAAGCACTATCTCTTTCAAATATTCTACTTGTGAGGTTCCACTCAAAAGTTAAAGCTTTCCACTCAAAGAATAGTTAAAGCACTACTTGCAGGGTTTCACTAGAAGGCTGGTTAAAGTTCTTAAAGGATGGTTAAAGCATTCCACTCAAAAAGATGGCTACAATGTTATTGCAGGTTTCCACTCAGAGGATTGTTAAGGGGTTACACTCAAAGGATGGTTAAAACATGTTAAAGCTATCATCAAGCGTTGCATGGGTTCCAGAAAAGGATTGTTAAAGCACCCACCAGATGTTCCAGATATATTTACCAGGAGTCACAGAGTTCCACACAAATTATGATTAAAGCCTTCACCAAATTTTGCATGGGTTCCATTCAAAGATTGCTAAAGTGCCCACCCAGAGTTCCACACAAGGGATGGTTATAGCATCCACCAAGAAAAGTGCTAGAGTGCATTACCCTTCCAGAAGTAAGGCTACCTGGGGCATCACCCTTCCAGAAGTAATGAGGAGATTATACTACTTGCAAGGTTCCACACAAAAGATGGTTGGTACTTGCAAGGCTCCACAAAATGGTTAAAGCATCCAACCAGGACTCAATTTCTAACAGGAAACAGAGGGCATCACCCTTCCATAGAACTTTGTTTCTAACGTGAAATGGAGAGCAATGCCCTTTCACAAGACTCCGTTTCTAACATTAACCAAAATGGAACACCCTTCTAGCACTCTATTTCTAACATGAACCATGGTACAGCACCCTTCCAGAATACTCTGTTTCTAACATGAACCAGAGTATAATACCCTTCTAGGACTCTGTTTCCAACATGAACCAGAGTTCAATACCCTTCCAGACGACTCTATTTCTAACATGAAACAGAGTGCATCACCCTTCCAGAACTCTGTTTCTTACATGAAACATGATCCAGAATGCATCACCCTTCAGCTGTAACGAGTAAGGAGCTGCAGTAGATTGATGTTACACATGCACATCTGTGTAAGACATTTAAGATCTGTTTTAAGACAAATTAACATTTGTCTGCCACAGTGTATAACAGTTGAAGTTTTGTGGTGTGCTGCGTGGCCATATCTTAATATTCAACAAGAAAACTCATTACAGAACTTCCTCACTTTTGCAGAAGAAAACATTGTAGATTGCAGGAAATGTTACATCTGGTGGTGCAGGCGTTTGATTTCTAAGATAGATTTTGAATTCGATTTCTGTGATAGATTTTGAATTCGATTTCTATGATAGATTTTGAATTCGATTTCTGAGATAGATTTGTGTTAAGTTAAGATTGAGTTTGAATTGCTGAAGGTCCGAAATATTGGATTTTTTATTGGACAGTGCCTTCCAGTGTGACTTCAAAGATCTGCATTCATTGAGCTGCATCACTATATTATTAACTTATATGAAAATAATTACCACTGTACTAATGTTTAAAATACAACAAACCATTCTCAAGTATTAGCCTTCAAAAGAGGAGTAAAACTAGATATGTATA
Organism: Taxus wallichiana var. yunnanensis; assembly: GCA_018340775.1. Classification (NCBI taxonomy): domain Eukaryota; kingdom Viridiplantae; phylum Streptophyta; class Pinopsida; order Cupressales; family Taxaceae; genus Taxus; species Taxus wallichiana. The sequence continues at coordinate 137,369,510 of CM031239.1, read as the reverse complement.
TTGCGAATGCTCAATCTGAAAACAAACTTTTCTCAACTATTAGCCTATAAAACAAAATCCTACAAAACTGGATCCTGTGGGATAATAGCTTCTAGTATTCCATGCTACGATTCAATTTAGCAGTACCCATTGAGAAATTTTAAGTTCACCCTTCTCGATGAGATCATTGCCAAGTGTTATTACAACAACAAAAGTTTGATGATGACTTACTAAAGAGAGAGAAAAAGTTCCATAGATAGGCTTGATGATCATTGATAACTTATTAAAAAGAGATTTGATAAATGAGTTGGCGGTGAAAATGGCTACATCTTAAATCTCCCTTAGATATATAATGGACTGCATTTACAGCATGAATAAAGATAAGCCATAATTAAAAACCTTCCTCAAGATTTCATTACTTCGCATTTGATAATCTATTGACAGCCATTATTTCACATACAACAATCAATTGACAGCCAAACTGGAGGACACTAATGTATTGGAGCAAGTCTGGGACAAAGTTTCATATGTGGAAAAAGAGGGATTACAATAAAGAAATTAGTCTTTTCTAGAAGCAATACAGATTTTCAAATGGATTATTTCAAAATGAAATACCATCAATCGATGAGGATACGGTTACCCTAAAAATAAACGCCCTAATCTTCACTTAACTTTAACCAGATACTCACAAAATTCTTTTAGCCGAATATCTCATTTACATAATCTCATTTTTTTCTCACTGACAAAACTCGCATATTTCACACATGTAACGCCTCTGCTGCATAGATGCAGAAAACCCTTATCACCTGTGTGAAAATCCTCTCAACAGTTTTCGTGCAAAAAAACCATGGAAGGTTTATCTCAATTGCCTCTCTCAAAATTTAAAAATAAACTAAAATATAAAAGGGCAAAAATTAGATTTTTTTATGAGGGGGAAGCCCGCTATAAGCATCATTACCCAGAAACGCGAGGGTTCGATCTGCTGGGAATCTTCACTGAGGCTTTCCGCAGCCCCTTCACATTGTGCTCAACCAGGGTTAGGGTTTATGGCAAAACAAACATCTCCTACCAAGTCACCAAGTCCAGCAGCAGCAACAGACGGTTTAATGAAAACCCTACACAAAAAAAAGAATGCAAAGGGCAAATCGATAACCACTCAGATACGACCAAGTATTATCGTACGTCTGCATACACACAATCTACTTATAAACCCTTTTCGCTATGACCCTACACCGAAATGTACACGGAAAATGCCAGAGAGCCTGCCAGAAAAATGAGTGTTTTCCGGTAAGGGGCAATGCACAGAGAGATGCATCCAATGTAATAAAAAGCATCAATATAGCTATTAAATTAACTGGGAAGTACACTGCAAATAGGATAGATCATTGATTCATTGCTGCTACTTCGGTAGACACTAACACTTTTTATTCGAAATTGAGATACAGCAAAATGAGGCATTGGATTTCCTCCATGGAGAAAGGATCGATCATCTCCCAATCACACAAACCTCCCTAAACAAAAGAAGCTGAATTGAGGAGGACATATTGTCTCCCGATGACACAAACTTAGCTAAACAAGAAAAGTTAAAATCACAGCCAGTCCTTCGGATTGGTGCAGGCATCCAGCAGTTTCCATTCATCGCTATCTTCTTTGGGTTGCTGCAAGGCATTATGATTCTGAATTTAAAAACTTCCATGGCTCCATAAAAGAAACAATAAGACTACATATAATGATATAACATATAAAGATCATAAGTTAGACATACATGATCATACTCCCACCGTGCAGTCAACGGCAGAGACATCAAAATACTCTCTATTCGTCCTCCTGTCCTGAGTCCAAATGTAGTACCCCTATCATATACCTGCTCAAAGAAACCAATTAGCTTTTATTCTAAAAGGCCAATGGTGCTCGATAATATCACTGAGCAATTTGAATGTTTTTCTGTGATCGTTTAATGATTGTGTGCCAGCCCAGTTCCACATGAAACTTCAATGAGAAGAGCTTTAAAAGAGCATCTTACCAGATTGAACTCAACATAACGACCTCTTCTCAGTTGTTGCCATGACTTATGCTTTTCTGTGAATGGCATATCCATACGCCTTTCTATTATTGGTATATATGCTGGGATTACAGAGTTCATACACTCTGCATCATAAGTTAAAAGCAAAATTAACAACAAATACTCAAAGTAATATATATATATATACAAGCATATTAAAAAGCTCCCAGCAATTAATAAACATTAAAAATTTCCATCATCAAACAAAAAGATCCGCATTCATAAGTCTTTGCAAAATATAGTAGTAGATGTTTTGCATGGAATACAACAATAACCTAATCAGAACAATGATATAACTTGAATTAGCAAGTAATAAGAGATGAAAACCAGACATGTTTTTTCATCTCTATTTTCTCCTCTACAAAGCTTCCGGTTATTTAATTTGTATCCCTATGTATATTGGCATGTTCAGTCAGCCCATCCTAAGGGTTTTGCAGCCTCCAAAGGCTTCGAAGAAGCCAACAAAGCTTCTGGTTATTTAATTTGTATCCCTATGTATATTAGCATGTACAGTCAGCCCATCCTAAGGGTTTTGCAGCCTCCAAAGGCTTTGAAGAAGCCAACAGCCCTTGGATAAACTAAATGAACATATTCTATAATCTCTTCCATCTATGGGTATGTGAATTTATAATCAAATATGACTTGATTAAAATTGTAATGTCATTGTAGGAATGCCTGAATGGCCACCACAATCAAACCCTAAACATTTAAGTATATAATGTGTTGGATTAAAATCGTGATGCGTGAAGCCATGTGATCAATCAAAATGTGCTTTCCTCGTAGGATGCAAATACAAAAAGACAAAAAGGTGCTATTGAACTCACTTGTTGTAAATGCAAACAAGAACTCCTGATCATGGTCGTTAAGATCATCAAAGAATATTCCTCCAAGTCCGCGCCTTTCACTGCGATGCTGGCAAAGAAACAAATTCAATAATCAAACTGAATAGTTTTCTTCATAACACCTTATAAAATTCATTCCTGAACTCTTAAAGTGCATGTATTACACTTCAGTTCTATATTTTATGACCCTCTGATGTGAGGACAGTGTTCACGATCCTGAGCACGAGGTTGCCACTTATTTTGTTTAATTTTGTAACTTGCTTCATGCCATGCCCAATATGCCATAATTCTTGAAAATTGGACAATATACCTATAAATTTTGAGCCATTTGTACAACAAACAATTTAAAGTTAATCTTTGATTCCATATTTGATGTACACTTTACTATTTATTTTGACATCAATTGATGCTTACTTTGATGCCTATGAAGTTGATTTAGTGTGGAAGGAAAATCCATAATGTGCTTGAAATATTTCAACATTTTGTGTTTTTAATTTGTCAAGTTCTATCCTGAGTTTTTCACCATAAGCCAACTCCTACTTTTAATATTGCTACATCATTCCTAAACCCAAGTACTCCTTGCATACTAGGCTAGAAAGAAGAATTGTAGTCGAACAAAATATGTAAAGAACTCATACAAGAGCATTGTCGTATATAGACCAAACAAATATTGGTGGAACAAGAATACTCCAGAGTGGTGTCAGAAAATATTTTCTCTATTTTCATGCATTATATCCCATCAAGGAGGAGCCTTTGACTCATAACTTGCTCACATAGTTGACATTGGACAATGCCTGATTAGAACTTTGCTAAAGTAACCTTCAATTTAAAGGAAAGGTGCTGATGTGACATAATGTATACTCATTATGATGAGACGATGCTTACTTAGAACTTGGCTAAATTGACGTTCAATTTGAACGAAAGGTGTTGATGTGATGTAATGTATATTTGTTACAATGAGCCAAGATTAAAAAGATTGTATTGTGTCATTGGAACAGTTTTAAGTTATGATGAATGACCAAGATAAAAAGATGTTGAACGGCCTAGATTTAAGGTTATGTACAAACCATGGTTCATGAGATGGATGATTAATGTACTTCCTTTCTCATCAGATGCAAATACACTTTGTAATGATCCCACTTCAGTCATATAAAGAGATACAACCATATACAAGAGGAATGTTTCTCAACACCTAGGGAAACCAATCTTAGGGTACATGCCAATATTTGAGTTACTCTTTTGGTTGTGCATAATATGTGAAAAAATTGTATCTTGTGAGATACCATGAAGATCTTAAAATAGTGCCTGATATTAAGGGGAGTGATAGCATGATGTCAACTCCTCTCATATTGAAACTCATATTTCTATGTAACCCCCAATAAACATTAAAGTGGGGTCTTGGTGTGATGTAACATTTATTGGTAAATTTTGAGTATCTTGTGAGATACCATGAGGCCTCAAAATGGTGTGAGATATTAAGGGGAGTGATAGCATGATGTCAACTCCTCTAATATTGGAACTCATATTTCTATTGTGACCGCAAAAAAACATTACGGGGCAGGGGAGGTGGGTGTTAGTGAGGTGTAACATTTATTGATCAATTTGTTAGATCATTGATCAAGTCAAAATGAGGTGTGAGGTTTAAAGTATCAAGTGAAAATAGATGGCCAGGATTATACCCTAGTATTGGGACAATTTAAATTATGGCGAACAGTCAAGGTTAGAAAATTATGTTTTATTCTTTGATCATGACATGGTTATTGGAAATGTGTTGTATATTTTCCATGAATTACACTCTTCTAGACTATACAACCCAACACGACCGAGGGGGTTTGGGGCATCACCCCAACTAGGGGGCTTGGGGGAGTAACGCCCCCAATCAAGGGTTCACGGGCGAGAAAAAAATTGGGCTCCCCTTTATAGGATTTCGGGCCCGTATAGGTAATTTTAACCTATGTTATTATGGGTGGTTAGATAACTCATGTTTATGGGGAACCGTTATGGGTTGTATTCTTGGCTTGTGGTTTTGGTACCCATTGTATTGTAATACCACTACAATGGTAACCTATTGATGTGCTTACATATAGTTTGATAATGCAATAGGATAGAACAAGACTAAGAAGTATGTTATTGTATGGTAAAACAGTTGAGTTAATACAATAAGAAGATAAGTTACTATGCCGAGTTTTTCCAAAAGGGTTTCCCAAGATATATCTTGTGTATTGTGTTATTTTGTGTATGTCATTTCTCTATTTTTGTTTATCTTAAAGATTTTGCAAAGAATTGTTTCTCGTATTTGTTTATCAAATCAAATTCTCTTCATTTAGTATCAAAGCTAGGTTCTAACTTTGTGTGAAGAGTTATGGTTCTTGGACCGTTGATAAGTTTTTCTTCAAGTGGAAGTTTTGTGTTTGTGAATTTGTTCAAGTCGAGGAAAATTACTTGAAGTGCAAGGATTGAGATTGAAAGAAAATGGGGAGGGGGTTAGTGTGACGTAACATTTATTGGTCATTTTATTACATCATAGATCAAGTCAAAATGAGTTGTGAGGTTTAAAATATCAAATGAAAATAGATGGTCGAGGATTATACCCTATTATTGGGACAATTTATATAATGAACAAACAAGATTAAAAAATTATGTTTTATTCTATAAACATGGCATGGTGGTTGGAAATGTGTTGTATATTTTTCATGAGTTACTCTTCTAGATCGTATAGCCCGACACGGCCAAGGGGGTTCGAGGCATCACCCCGACTAGGGGTTGGGAGCGACACTCCCCAAATTGGGGGTCGGGGGCAAGAAAAAAATTGGGGTCCCCTTAATGGATTTCAAGCCCTGTATAAATAATTTTAACCTATGTTATTATGGGTGGTTAGATCACTCATGTTTATGGGGAAACTGTTATGGGTTGTATTCTTGGCCCATGGTTTTGGTACCCATTATATTGTAATATCACTATGATGGTTACCTACTTATGTGTTTACATATAGTTCGAGTAGAGGAAAATTACTTAAGTGCAAGGATTGAGATTGAAAAAAAAAAAAAAGGGGGAGGGGGTTATTGTGATGTAACATTTATTGGTCATTTTATTACATCAAAAATCAAGTCTAAATGAGGTGAGAGGTTTAAAATATCATAATCAAATGAAAATAGATGGTCGAGATAATACCCTATTATTGGGACAATTTAAATAATAAACAGTCAAGATTAGAAAATTATGTTTTATTCTTTGATCATGACATGGTGGTTGGAAATGTGTTGTATATTTTTCATGAGTTACACTCTTGTAGACTGATGATACCTAAGACGGCCAAGGGGGTCTAAGACATTGCCCCAACTAGGGGTTTGGAGGAGTAGCATCCCCCAATTGGGTGTTCGGGGCAAGAAAAAAATTTGGTGTCCCCTTAATGGATTTCAGGCCCGTATAGGTAATTTTAACCTATATGATTATGGGTGGTTAGATCACTCATGTTTATGGGGAGTTGTTATGGGTTGTATTCTTGGCCCATGGTTTTGGTACCCATTATATTGTAATACCACTATGATGGTTACCTATTGATGTGCTTACATATAGTTGGACATGCAGTAGGATAGAACAAGGACTGAGGAGTATGTTATTATATGGTAAAATGGTTGAGTTAATACAATAAGGAGATAAGTTATTGCATTGGGTTTTCCCTAAAAGGGTTTCCCAAGATATATCTTATGTACTATGTTATTTTGTGTATGTCATTTATTTATTTCTATTTATCTTAAAGATTATGTGAAGTATTGTTTCTCTTGTATTTGTTTATCGGATCAAATTCTCTTCATTTGGTATCAAAGCTAGGTTCTAGCTTTTGTGTGAAGAGTTAAGGTTTCTCAACCCTATTGATAAGCTTTTCTTCAAGTGGGAGTTTTGTGTGTGTGAATTTGTTCAAGTGGAGGAAAATTACTGTAAGTGCAAGGATTGAAATCAAAAAATTTAATGGCCAACATTTTGAGTTATGGAAGCTCAAGATGAAAGATCTTGCGGATAGGCGTCGGTGGACTATTGTGTCTGGAGTCCTACTGCAAGTATGAAGGAAGAGGATTGGGATAAGAACAATAGGAAGGCAAAGAGGTCAATCGATTGTTTCTAGACTCTGTCAAATTCAATTTTGTTGAATGTATCAAATGAGAAAACCACTCATGCGCTATGGGAGAAGTTGGGGACTCTATATCAAACAAAGTTTCTAGTGAAAACAAATTGTTTCTCCGAAAGAAGTTATGTTTCATTAGGAATGAATGACGGTGCCTTTGTCGTAGAACATCTTAACGTCTTTAATATTGTGATAAATCAATTGATTTTTGTTGATATTAAAATGGAAGAGGAGGATAAGTGTCTTACTTTGTTGTGTTCTTTACTTGAATCTTAGGATAATCTAGTTATGGCTATTACTAGTACTACAACAAAATTACAAGTTGAGGACATAGATGCAGCTTTATTATCGGAAGAAATGAGAGTGAAATCCATTGAGGTTTATCAATCTAAGGATGCGTTGTATGTGAGAGGTCGTACCCATGAAAAAAGCAAGAAAAGGACAGCTAAAGTCTAGAAATAAATCAAAGACTACAGGAAAAAATAAGAGAAATTGTTGGAATTGTGGTAAAACAAGGCATTTCAAAAAAGAACGTAGATCTAAAAAAGCGGAAAAGGGTAAGCCATCGACAATGTTGGATGTTCATATATAAAACCATCTAATGAAGACTCAGGAGATTTGTTCTCGGCAGTGTCTAGCTCACATGCAAGTGATGATGCATGGTTGATTGATTCGGGTGCCTCTTATCATATGACCCTCATCGGGAATGGTTTTGCGAATATGAAAAAATCAATGGAAGTGAAGCCTTCTTAGGAGACGACTCAACCCACAAAATCATAGGTTCAAAGATGGACGGGTTAAAACCTCTCCCGGTGTTCCCGTGCATTTTCTGGGTTTGACCAGAAACCTAATATTTGTAAGTAAGATGAATGATGTGGGTGTGCAAGTAGTCTTTACTAAGGATAGTTGCAAGATGGTTTGAGGAGCAATGGTGTTGGCAAGGGGAGTCCATATAGGAACACTATTCAAGCTTGAGGCAAGCACTGTGAGTGATGAGTGCAATAGCTCTGTGGTTTCGAAGGATAAGAAAGTTGCAAATCTAACTACTACATCTCTTGAAAGAAGATGATGTTGTGGCATCAAAGGATGGGACATATTGGAGAGAAAGGCCTTTGTGCATTAAAAACCAAAGGTATGGTTGAAGGAATTTCTTAGTCTTTTACCTTTAGATTTTGATTTTTGTGAGCATTGTGTGTTTGGAAAGAAAACTAGGGTAAAGTTTCCTAGCAATGCTACAAGATCATAAGGGATTCTACATTTAATACATAGTGATGTGTTTAGACTTATGAAAGTTCCATCACTAGGAAAAGCTCTATATTATGTCACATTTATAGATGATTTCTCAAGGAAGACCTAGGTATATTTTATGCGAAACAAGTCTGAGGTTTTCAATAAGTTCAAAGATTTTAAGGCTCTTGTGGAAAATCAGAAGAAAATAAGATAAAGGTTTTGAGAAGTGATAATGGTGGGGAATATTGCTCTAATTCCTTTGAGCAATTCAATAAATGTAATGTGGAATAGAAAGGCAGAAGACAACTCCATATACGCCACAACAAAATGGAGTTGCAAAAAGAATGAACAAAACTTTGTTGGATAAGGGTAGGAGTATGCTCAGTGGTGCAGTTTGGACAAGAAATTTTGGGCAGAAGCAGTGACAACTGCTTGTTACTTGATCAATAGATCGCCCACATCCGCCCTTGAAGATAAAACTCCACAGGAAGCATGGACTAGTAAGAAACCCTCTATTCGACATTTAAGGGTATTTGGTTGTATTGCTTATATGTATATCCCAAAAGAGAAAAGAACAAAGTTAGATGATAAATCTGCTAAGTGCATATTTATTGGATACTCTAATGGTGTAAAAGGATACAAGCTATGGAATCTAGAAACATAGAAGGTTGTTTACAGTCATAATGTAATCTTCAGAGAAGTTAAGGGGTTCCTCTGAACAAGAAGCAAAACCAAATGATGAAAATGAACAAGCTTATGTTGAACTAGAAGAGGGTGAATCATGTCTAAGTTTGATGCAACTACATAAGATGAAACGTAGAGAGAGTTGCACGTGGAAGATTCACATGAAGTAGAAGAACCAAAAGATGCGAACTGTAAACTCTAATCTTGAGAAGATCAAATTGGGTGAGAAGGGAACATGATAAGTAATAGCCCTCATGATTTCCATTTTACATTTCTTTTATCAATTTTTTTGTTATTGATGATGACCTAAAGATTGTAAAGGAGGATTTTGGCTCAAAATAAAATAAGTCTTGGAAAAAGGCTATGGGGAAGAAATGGAGTCCTTAAATAAGAATCACACATGGGACTTGGTAAAATTACCTCCGGAAGAAAACATGTTGGTTGTAAATGGGTATTTAAGAAATACAATGCATAAGGGAAAATGGAGAAGTATAAAGTTCACCCAAGAGTAGCAAAAGGGTGCTCGAAAGGAGAGGAACTTGATTTTGGTGAGATTTTTTTCTCATGTTGCTAAGTTACATTCTATTAGATTTATTATAGCTATTGTTGTTGCTTTTGATCGGAAATAGAACAAATGGATGTTAAAATAGTTTTTTTGCATGGTGAGCTTGAGGAGGAAATCTACATGAAGCAACCAGAAAGCTTTAAGGTTAAAGGAAAGGAAGATTTGGTGTGTAGGTTGAATAAGTCTCTTTATGGCTTGAAGCAATCACCAAGAATGTGGAACCAAAAATTTTGAGATATTTGTTGAGAATTGGACTTGGAAGAAACTAAGTTTGATCTTTGTGTTTATTATAAACAAGGTAAAAAATTTGTTATCATTGTATTGTATGTAGATGACATGTTAATTGGTAACAATAAGCGGATGATCAGCCAAGTTAAGTCTCGGTCTCATCTCAATTTGATATGAAGAATTTAGGTGCTTGTAATGTCCCCTTTTCTAAATTAAAAATAATTAATAATATTTTAAGTAGGGCCCAACCAATTCTTATGTTGGGACAACTTCATATTATTATTATTAAAATAAAAAATATTTTTAAATACTAAAATTAACTAGTTCATAGCTCCGGTCAAAAGCGTTTAATCATAAAAAAAAATACTAAAATAAAAAAAAAGGAGAGGTCGTCCCTCTTTAAGAGGGAAAAGCAAATATTAAAAATTAAAAAATAAAGAGGCCTACATGGAGCGCTCCACAAAGAAAGAAAAGTAAAGGCTATAAAAGCAAATGTTGGGGCTCATTTGTGGGATCATCTTGTGAATTATATACTTCTCTTTTGGAAATTGGAGCATTGAGCTCTCATTTTCACCCTTTGAGGACGAAAACCCTCATTGGATCCTATTGGGGACGAAAACCCTCAATAGTCACAACACTTGGGGATGGAAACCCTCATTTGTTGAATTGGTGACTTCATCCATTCATTTTCAACTTGATCTACACATTTAGAGATTTGGGATCATTTTCCGGTGGGTTTTCAGGGTTAGAAAATTGTGATTTCACTTTCATTGGATAGTTGGTCTCTTCAAGATCATTTTGAGCATTGGTTTGTGTTGAAACTCCAAGTATTGATGGAGTTATGAATTTTAGAAGTTTCAGTTGTATTTGCACTTGAAATAAATTTATAAAATACAAATTTGCTCCAAATTTCATCTTGTTGGATTTATTGAGTATTTGGGATATTTCTATGTTAATTTCCAGCCCATATTGCATGAGAATGGATGCCATTAAGTGTTGCTACAGTTCGCTGCATTAGGAAGACTTGTTTATTTACTTTCAGCTGCTTTTAATGATGTATGATGCCCTAAAAGTGTAATTTCCTATTCGCTGCTAGGGTTTCTAATATTGTTGGATCTGCTGTTATAAAAATCAGATTATTTTCAGCTGGGGTTTGTGTAAATTCCTTGTTGGTGTGGTTCAACCCTAAAAGGGACATTACAATGCTGCAAAATTTAAGTTGGGCATGGAAATTAAGAGAGATTGTGTAAACATGAAATTGTGGTTAAATCAAAAGAAGTACATTGACATGGTATTGCAAAGGTTTAAAATGCAAGAAAGTAAACCTACCAATAGTCCCTTTCCTGTTTATCTATTGAACAATGTCCTAAAACTAAACCAGAAATTGAGGACATGTCTCAAGTGTCGTATGCTAGTGTGGTTGGTAGTTTAACATATGCAATGGTCTGTACAAGACCCAATATAGCTCATGTTGTGGGAGTAATTAGCAAATTCATGTCAAATCCTGGAGAGGAACATTGGACTACAGTCAAGAGGATCTTTAGGTATCTGCATGGCACATCTAATTATGCAATATGCTATCAAGGATATCCTGATGAAAGTGAGACATTGAATCTACATAGCTTTGTGAATACAAATTGGGGTGGAGATCTATATATGCACAAATCTACCAGTGGGTATGATTTCAACTTGTTCAGTGGAGCTGTAAGTTGGATGAGTAACGTCAAGCAAGTGTTGCAAAATCCACCACAAAGGTCGAGCACATGGCAACCACTCGATGCAATCAAGGAAGCAATTTGGCTTCAAAGTTGATTTTCACTATTGGGTTCACTCAAAATGTTATAAGGATAGATTGTGACAATCAAAGTGCAATTTGTCTAGCAAAGAACCCTAGGTATCATTTTAGAACAAAACACATTGATGTTCAAACACAATTTGTAGGAGAAATGGAGAAGATATTACTTTGGAGAAGGTGGGCACAGAAGATAATGTTGTTGATTCCTTGACAAAGGCTTTAAGCACTAAGTTTTCTTCATTGTATAGAAAACTAATGGGCTTGATTGCCATAAATTGTTGACTATATAGCCTTGAAACCTCTGATTCAAAAATCGCCGATAAATCGCGTTCAGCCTGCAAAACGATTAAACTTACAAAAAATCGCGATTTTCGAAATCGATAAATCGCGGTCAAAAACCCTCGAAAATCGTTGAAAATCGCGGCTAAAATCGGCGAAAATCGGGGGAAAAAAACGCGGCTAGGGTATAAGACGAAAATAAAGTAAATCGATTTGTTTTTTATGTTGTTTTCTCTTTCCACGGGCTCGTTTTTTATGTTGCGACTTCCTTCGTGTACAGTCGACGCGTGAGGGCATTTTTTACCAGTTCGTGTGCATTTTCTACCAGTTTGTGCGCGTTTTTTACCTGTCCGTGCGCGTTTTACCAGTCCGTGCGCGTTTTTTACCTGTTCGTGGCGATTTAGCTCGTGGGGATTTGCATTTTCTTGCCCATTTGCAGTTCGTGACAGCCTGCAGGTATGAATATGTATATTTATTATTAATGTATGTTAATATTAATATCTTTGTTACCTTTGTAAAAATAATAATATTAATACTGTTACACTGTATATTAATAAAAATAATAATATTAATACTGTTACACTGTATATTAATATTAATGTATGTTAATATTAATATTGTAAGTGTAAAACTGTAAGTGTATACACTGCATGCGGTGTACGTTGTACACTTGGTGATTTGTATACATATTACAGTGTATAGTGTATACAACTGTATATTAATGTTTTTAAAAGTAGCGATAAAGTTGCCGATTTTTGCCGATTCCCGATTTTCGATTCAAAATTTGGCCTACCGATTAATCCCGATTTACGATTTTTTGAACTATGCTTGAAACCCCCAGTGTCGTCCTTTGAGTCTCGAGATCTCAAGGGAGGAGGTTTTTGCCCCCCTCTTCGGGTTGTCAGTCCATCAGGAGCTTCTTTTCATCGGCCTCAAATGTTAGGAGGGGTGTGGTTACCATTCTTGAGTAGACCACTGGTCCTCGTTTGCCCCCTCCTCCATTCCCTTCTTTGCTTCTCCCATCTTTCTCCCCCATTTGCTCCATTGCCCCCGCCTGTGGGAGTATTGGCTTCGGGTTTCCTTTCTGCTTCGTCTCTTTTCCTTTCTTCTGTTTTTGGGAACTCGTTTGAGTTGTCCCCACTCACACTTTGTATATTATTTGGACTGCAGTCCCATTGACCTACTTTTGTGGTCATTCGTTGGACATTAATATATTTATCTTATCTTATCTTATCTTCTAAATTGTGCTGACTTGGCATGGCAGAGAGTGCAGGGCATTGCCAGGAGAGGAGTTTTGGGGGTAGCACCCACCCAATGGGGGTTTGAGGGCTAACCCCTGAGAAAAACAATTGGGGCCCCCTTTATAGGATTTCGGGCCCGTATAGCTAATTTTAACCTATATCATTATGAGTGGTTAGATCACTCATGTTTATGAGGAACCGTTATGGGTTGTATTCTTGGTCCATGGTTTTGGTACCCATTGTTTGTAATACCACTATCACGGTTACCGGTGATGTGCTTGATAGGATAGAGTAGGATTAAGAAGTACATTATTGTATGGTAAAATGGTTGAGTTAATACAATACGGATATAAGTTACTATGATGAGTTTTTTCCCAAAAGGATTTCCCAAGATATATCTTGTGTACTGTGTTGTTTTGTTTATTTCGTTTCTCTATTTTTGTTTATATTAAAGATTCTGTGAAGTATTGCTTTTCTCGTATTTTATTGGATATAATTCTCTTCATTGGTCAATGCCTTCTCTCTCTCATTAATCAAATATAAGCATTGTGTGATTATCCCACTTCGGTAAAACAGAAGTGTATTACTCATATGGAGCAGTGTTTCAAAATATCAAGGGGGAGACAGTCTTAAGGATGTGATATCATAAAGATTTCAACAATAGGATGCTACCACAACAGGCTGTATAGTATGCATACAACTACAGAATATTTGTTCTTGGTGGTTTATTCCATGCAGCAATTAACAATGTCATTTATTAAAGAAAAATTATTGGTTATGGGAGAAATTTAAAGGTCGTCATTATCTTTATCTAGTATAATGTCTGGTGCATGACATACAATTGATATTGGGGACCTTTAAGAAACTAATAATTAGTTGATGTTTGGAAATGTGCTAAGCTCAAGAAAATGAAGATTCAGAGCAAGGAAAAACTTAATAGAAGGTTAATGATTTCAGGAAGCACAAAGTCAACAAAGGTAAGAAGCCAAAGGTTGAAGAAACCGAGGATGACCTTTCTCTGATTGGCTAAGCTCAGGAAAGTTGAGGAAGTGGAATACAGCTCAGACAAAATTATCAACTGTTTGGAAAATTTATTGTAGTGACAGTGCAATTTTTCTTTCAAGGTTTTCCAGAATTTCAATGTCTTTCATATTTTCCTAAGATTTTAGATTTCTTAATAAGAATTTAGATCTCAATATTAGTGGTATACTCGTTTCTACCCAATTCGGCCAGTTTTATTATTGAATTTCCCATATAATTTGTAGCAGAGATTTAAGTTTTTATTTTGGTTTGGTGCATCTCAGGGCTCTAACGCACCCACTCACTTCTTCATTAGTCCAAGTTATAACCTGGCCACAAGAGACGGACACTGAGCCGCCACTACAGTTTGTAAACACTATAGGGTGGTTATGCAATAGATTGAATTAAAAATTACTAAAACTTGTAAGCCATCATTGAAATTTGCATGCCAACAAGCCCAAAGCTCATGCATACAAATAAATCAAAATGATGAGAACGTGAGAGAGGGCACATACAATCAGTGGGCACTACAAGGACAATCAATGTCAATTGTTTTGAGGGCAGTATTCTTTTGCATTGTTTTTAGGAACAAATAACTCCCAACAAACTTTTAAGAGAATCAAATGGAAAATTTTCACAGCATCATTTCCTGTAAACGGAACTTGTTCATGCTGGGATCAAGAATAAAGTAGACAACCCGCTAAATTGTAGGAATTCAATGTGTTATAGGAGGATGATATTTAATTACAATAATTGTAGCATAAAATAATATTGTAGAATTGTAACAAAATGAAACATGAGTGAATGGACATAAAGATATAGACTAAGAGAACAAATTCTAAATGAAAGGAGTACTACTACATTAATATGGGAGGTATGTACGGCTATCTCTAAGAAGAGATGTAGGCTACTTATCCTGTGCTATTACAAAAAGAATGTAGTAATCTCTGGGAAGAGATGTGGAGCTACCGCTATCTGTTCTACATATTACAAACCGGTACAATCTCTTCGAAGATATTGGTTAAATATATTAGAAAAATTAGGTAGCTTGTAGAATTAGTTATATTGGGCAATGGGTCAGCCTGCATTTGGATTAGGGATTACCTATCCATTAAGAGTAGTATAAGTTTATATAAAGGAGATGAGTAACTAGAGGGATGTGTGCCACATGTTGGCATCTCCATCAACCCATATACATCATAATATCATATCCCGGATAAATAACGTTTTTTTTTTTTGTATGGCCTTGCCACCTAGCTATCTCTTGTATACAATGTGCCTCTCTTGTTTTGTTTTTTGGGGGACGGGTGGGTGAGGGCATAGTTCAAAAAATCGTTATCGGCGATTAATCGGCAAGCCAAATTTTGAATCAAAAATCGGGAATCAGCAACTTTATCGCTAATTTTAAAAACATTTAAATTCATAAAATATACTTAAATTAAATGTAAAAACAATGTTAAATGATGCGAGAAGTGACTCTATAGAATGTCATAGGCCCATATGCATATTTTCTATTAAGTTTTGATCAAAAAAAAGAGTACAAATTCAAAACGTATAAAATTAAATTTATAGTTAGTGAGCACTCAGCATACAGTGTATAACTTATACACTATATGCTGAGTGCTCACAGTCACATTAAACTTTTAAAGATTGTAATATGTATAAAATTAATTGTTATAACTTATTTTATATAAATGTATAACTATACAATATATACTATATAGTATACTGTATAACTATATACTATAACAATTAACTATTAAATATATACTGTAAATTGTAATATATTAAATATATACAAAAGTTAAAACTAACAAAACTAATTAATATATTAAATATTAAATATATACAAGACTGTAATATATTAATATTTTATTCATATTGTAAAGCTATAAGTATAACTATAGACTGTATAACTATAGGTATTCGGTATTACTATTATGTAATATAATAATTAATTATTAAACTTATAAATATAATTATGTAATATAATTATTAAACTTATAGTTATAAACCTATACTGAACTTATTGAACTTGTAGTTAGTATTAAACCTATATTGTAGTTATAAACTTATAGTTTACGGTTTTTATTAAAGATATTAAAAAAAAAAAAAAAAATACTGTAGTTAGTATCGGTTTACCTGCACGCTGCTAGGGCCACGATCTTGGCAAATACCACTTCAAATGCAGTCGAAACCACCTCGGATTAACTCGAAACCACCTGGAATGCCCACGCAATCACGTCCAATGCCACGAAATGAGGTTAAATGCCCACGAAATCACGTCATAAGCTTGCGAATGGAGGAAATACGAGTCGCTGGAGCAAAACCGCGACGAGCAAGAGAAAACAAGAGAAAAAATGAATCGATTTGGTCTTTTTTCGCATTAAAACCTAACCCACAATTTCGTCAGCGATTTTCCACGATTTGAGCTGCGATTTTCCACGATTTTGCATGATTTTAATCGCCAAAAATCATCGTTTTATCGGGCACACACGAATCGCGATTTTCAGAAAGGTTTATCGTTTTGCTTGCCTGAAACGATTAATCGCGATTCTCGGGCGATTAATCGCGAGTTTTAAAACAGAGGGTGAGGGTGGGGGTATGGTTGGTTATTCTTTGAATTGGTCAAACTTACCAATGGAATAGGCAGAGCAGCTTGCACTGGAGTGCATGTGGTTCAGCACACTTGACACATGATCATCAATGAACTTCATAAGTTGATTCATTATGAAGTTCAATGGGACTGATGTGATGATGCTGCATCATCTTGGATGGCGCTTGGTTGATGCTAGTCCTGGCAGTTTTGTACCTCACCCATTTTGGTGACTTCAAGTAGGAAGTATAAATAATGGGATGAGAATGTAAGGCCCAAATCTTGCATTGCCTTCATATGCTTGTTATTACCCTTGGATGTAGGATAGATCATTTTCTGTTTGCAATTGTACCAAATTGGTGTTTAATATTGTTTGACAATAACTATGTTGATGATTGCAGGCACCTTATTGAGGTGATAGGATACATGTTGTGATGGGTACCTTACATTTTGGAGTACCATGTGGAGTAATGTAGCTCGTATATTGTTGACAATGATGTGTGTGTATGGTGTTCATTATATTGGTTATGTGATTTTGATTAATATGGCCATGGTGGGATCAAGCTTGAGTGCAGGGTATTTTGATACATTTCTCAAATGAGCGTGATGTTGTATATTCCCGTAATAAGATGATTGCGGGGTATTTATCATTTGTATGCTTACATTTTTTCCTTGGAGGAACATGTTGCATTATTATATTGATATATGGTTGTACCGTGTTGTACAAAATTGTATTGATGACTTACACTAGGGATGTTATGACTAGTTGAGCTGGTATGTTGACAGCATTGGGTGTAGGTATACGTCATGGAGGTGTTCTCTTGGGATTATATGTTCCTAAGCGTATATGATGGTTTTAGAATGTCGAGATCACTATTCAACTATACATGTAAGCCTAACTGTTTGTGTGTTATTGCGAGAGATTTTTTTTATGTTTATCCTATAGTGTCAATTAAATTGGACATTGTAGATGTTTATCTCAGGGGTTTATGTTCTCACTTAGTTTGATGAGATTGTAATTATTGTATCATTATTGGAATCAATTGATAAGTGACATGAACAATCAAGGGCTGGATATGAGAACACTGTTGGACATGTGTTAACCAACCCTAACTTAGGTGGTTATAGTATGTATTACAATTTACATTACTTTGTAACCCTATGTTTTCTAGTATGCTGCCTAGTTGTAATTACTCAACCCCTTTATTTCAACCCACTCCACCCTTACACATTGAGTTATAGGTGGTTCTAGAAGGTCAAGTCCCTATTGATTGGTGAAAAATGGCATCAATCTACTTGCACTGATGTGCCAGGTCCAAAACTCTTTCTAGAAAAAAAAGGGGATCCAAACTTCCACACTGTAGCTAAGAAATTATCATTTTTCGATTGACTTCTCATAGCAAAAACAAAAACTTCAACTGAAGATCCAATGGACCTCAAATTCAAGACTTAAATTACCATATAACAGTCAAATAGATGTCAATTTTAATGTCGAAATTAATTGCTTATGTCATTTCAATTGTTTAGGCATGGAAATTACAACCCCCAACACCACCCGGGGTTGCCATTGAAAAACACGTATCAGCATAATTAAAATAATTAAATCTAAACTAAATGAAATTTCTAACTAATTGTTTATTTAGTTAGTACAATATTAAAATAGTTAATTTAATACAATGGTGAAATTAATCAATTAACTAACCCTTGCTTTTATTTATTTTTATTAACTAACCCTTGCTTTTATTTATTTTTATTGGTTCAAGTCTAATTCACTTTTAGGTTAAAAATAAAATTATGATGATCCAACCTAATAATGAAATTCTTGTGATCCATTAGTTAAATGAAACACAATACAATTTACTCTTAAATTATACTTTTTTACGTTTAATCCAGCTTTTTATTTATTTATCCGTGACATGCATGTTTCACCTATATGAGGAAATGTTATTTAAGTGACACCTTTGCTTTCTTCTTAAGAAGCATTGGCTTCACGCCTATGTTGCCAAGAAACAAAAATGGGTACGGGTACAGGTATGAAACGCGGAAACGCCAATTTTCAAAAAACCTTGGGTACGAAACGTTACGGGAAACGTCTGTACAATATATTATAAAAAAAAAAATTATATATATGCATAGTACTCATTTTAAAATTGTACTCCATAGACCATAAGAGATAAGTATAATTGATAAAACACTCAAAATATTTTGTATTCATTGAAATAATACATTATTATCATGTATACTTATCTTTAGGATGTTTCGAAGGAGTTTCCGATTCGGAAACGAAACGGGGGGGCGCGCTAGGCGTTTCCCGGTAACAGAGCTTCACGCTTCTCTCCCTGAAAATGGATCATGCAATGAGATCCAAAACGTCGGACAAAAACCTTACCCAAATGAATCCAAAAGAATTTTACTAATCAGCAGATTATTAAACAACAGATTATGTGGGGCAGATCTACTACTAAGTAGGGGTCAAAATAAATAAGAATTGTATGAATGGTCAAAAGCCCTCCACTTGACTACAAAAGGCAATGGAATCGTAAAACATTCAACCTGTTTCATAAAGAAATATCTGCCTCTACACCATATTCTACCAATGGAATTTTCTTAGGGATAAGCAACAAAATTTCTTTAGAACTGGATTCAGCTGCAAACATCACAAAAAAACATGAATGGACTAAAGGGGAGGTGATTTGTTATGTGATTATTTATCCAGGGTGTGATAATGTTAAAAAATAAATGGAAGTCACATAAAGCTAAATATAACGGGATGTGATTATTTACCCAGTGTGATAATGCTAAAAAAAAAAATGGAGGTCACATAAAGGTATATATAAAGGTTGTTAAAAATCAAATGGAAAAAAATCTATGGATATTATTAAAATGTAATAATGTAAATTAATTAAGTTGTGAAAAGGTGCGGAAGTCACATAAAGCTATATGTAAAGGGGGTTAAAAGTGAAATGGAAAAAAACTATGTAAATCCCTGATAATGTGGGAGGATATTACTAAAATGTAATGATAAAATTTAATTAAGTTGTGAAAAGGTGCATTCATTTACCCGATAATGTGGGTGCATATTATAAAAATGTAATGATGTAAATCAATTAAATTATCAGGTGTGGTTATAACAACCTTTGAGTGCATTATATATTGATTGGAACTCTTGGAAGAAGCATAAAAATATGAAGAGATTGAAGACTCTCAATACAGAGACATTTAAAGAAATGGTGGGAGGTGTAGTAAGTGAGTGGTTGAGAAAGGGGCACACAGTGGGGATGCAGTGTATACCCCGAGTGTCTTGGCCAAGGATACTAATTTGGACTCCTGAAAAGGACTTTGGTTCCTCAACCTTCATACTATTCAGACAGTGTCTTGTTCCTGCATTTCTCCCATTAATAGATATCTTAGAAAACATTTACAAGGAGTTGCCTCAGATATGTAATCTAAATCTGCAATAAAAGATTATTGTTTTGTGATTAAGTTTATTCTCTGGAGTAATATTTAATATGTTTTAAATCTGAAACCTAAAACAAATATGTAATATTTGTTTGCGTGATTTAAGACAACAAAAGCACCCATAATGTTTTGCTATCAGAGACCATAGATATGAATACCCTATGAAATTGAGTGAAAAGGCAGCATTTGGGATTAATTTCTCTCTATTTGATTTAAATAATAAAAATGTAAAACTACCATCCTCGTATATGAGGGTTCGTTTAATGCACAGGTTCTGATCATTGTATTTTGCTGTAGTAAGTTTGTGGCTCCGTTTACTTGTGGCTTAATAGAACAGTATGGACAAAAACGTAGTTTTTTTTTTTGTCACAACTCTTATTTACCAAACTGTACACATGTATAATCTAACTTTCCCACACGATTTGTGCATCAATGAGATGCGTGGATGTCAATTAATGGGGAAAATCAAAATGAAGGACAAAAACAAGAAAAACAAGAGGGAAAAATTCACTACAAAAGGGACCGAAATCCACAAAGGATACTTCCAAGAAAACTTCTAATGGCTTTGAATCGGTATCCACCGGTTCAAAAACTATAAAATCAAAAAGAAATTGATAGGTTTATTCAAAAGATTAAGCTACTGGATATGGTGGAGAACTTGGAACAGAAAAGAAACAGAGCAACAATTGTCAAGTTTAAAACGATACTTTGAACTTCCAAATAAAAGTACTATTAGTCATGGAAGATCATGCGTAGCCAACTTCTAACTAAAAATAAATAGCCTTAAATTGGTGACAAGATATAATACGGACTATGAAGTTATAAACCAAGAGGGTAAAATGGGAGCAATTCAAAGAGTTGCTCCAACAAATTTATATGATATTATTTTCTACAAGAATGTCGAAAGGAATTCTTCAAACTTGGACAAAATTGAAAATGGTCAATAAATATGAATAAGATTTTGAAAGGTTAAATCCATATGCACCTTTTACGAGACTCAAAAAATCGCGTCATAAAATTTATTAATGATCATAAAGTTGAGTTTAAAGCAAATGTTTGGTGTGAAAAGTAACAATCGGTTGAGAAGACTGAAAATTTTGAGAACCAAAAAAATTTGAAAGATAGTGAACAAAGATAAAGGAAAACGAAATCGTTTTTCCGATAGAAAAGAGTTTACCGACAAGAATCAAACAATGAGAAGTCCGTAAATGTAGAGTAACAATAAGTCACATCCTTCCGAAAATAACTACCCTTGCAAATACCAAAGGAAACTTGAGTCAAAGTTGGAATGTTGGACTATGTGGAGAAAACCATTTTGATCAAAATTGTCCAAAGAAAGAAAAAATGAACATCCAACATTTTAATAACTTGATACCACCAATCTTATCCATTGTTCTCCATGTTACCCGACTACCCCATGGTCGCTACCCGACGCATCTCTAACCCTAGTCACGTCCATGGCGGCGGCTCTGCTCCTGGACGGGATGGCAATGCGGCTGCGGGTATGGATTCCACGGGATGCGACAGGGCCAGGGTGGACAGTGGATTTCCTTCCTCCCCTAGCGATGGTCAGGCTCGTGATTCGTTTCCTGCGCGTAAGACTGTAATGCGACCCTTTAAAACTGCAGTTGGAGGCAAGACTTTGGAGGCTGTTCACAAGGACTCGACACTATCTTGGATTAATCTCGCTTTTGCATCCTCTGAGGACGGCGGCACATTTACCGGTCAGGCTCCCTCTGGTGGGGAAGGGGCACCTGTGCTGGGAGTTCACCACGCTCTAGACGGGACTGGCCAAGGCGCATCTATTCAAGGCCACACTGTAACCTCTTTCAAGGAAGCATTAAGGGGCAAGGATTCTCCTTTGAAGCCTGCAGACAATACCCCATGCATAACATTTGGGGAGGAGGTCATTACAACTGAAAAATACTATCAGGAACATGCTCTGATCTGCAGATTCGGAGGACTCTGGCCCAGCCTTCCTGACCTACACGCATGGATTTCCAAGCACTGGACTCCTTTGCTCAGCTGGGAGGTTAGACTTATATCCGTGTGCTAAAGGTATCTTCATTGTGACTTTTTCTGCAATAGCTGATAAAAACTCCATAGCTTCCAAGCTTTGGGTTTGCCAATCTAAGTACCTGGTCATTAAACCCTGGTTCCCCTCTTTTAACCCGCTCACTGAGTCTTTTTCATGCAAACCTGTTTGGATCCGACTGCCCCAATTACCCCTCCAATTCTGGAGCAGTGAATGTTTGAAATCTATTGGAAACACCTTGGGAACTACTCTTTTTATAGATTCTCAAACTGCTGAATACACCCACACTACCTATGCTCGGATATTGGTGGAACTTGATACGGCTAAAAACCTCCCTGCAACCATTGATCTCAGGGTGCAAAGCAGAACTTGGTCACAACCTTTAGATTACGAAGGTCTTCCATTTCGATGTAGAAGATGTTTCTGTCTTGGTCATACCTCTATTGCTTGTGGGTTGGCAAAACGACAAAGATGAGAAACGCAGTTGGTGGAAGGATGCCCGCCCGGAACATTTGGTTTTCGATGCAAAAGAGGACCTTGAAGCAATTCCAAATGCTGAGGTTGAATCTGACTTTGTCCCTGAAACCCCTTTATCGGAAAATCCTATTGCCAATAGCAAGGAAATTGCAGCAAATTTATCTCATATAGTTGTTGAAAGCAAGGAGAAATTGTCTCATGAAAACAATGATGTTGTTTCAGTTGGAACTTTTGCTACTATGGAAAATTCTCCTTTTTCTAACCCTCCATTCGTGGAGGCTTCATCAGGTTGGGTAACTGTCCGTAAAAAGAAAAAGTTTATTTTAAAGAATGACACTTCTCCGCCTCGATGATTCATCTCTCTTTTGGTGTTCGGCTGTTCTACATTGTCCCTTCAACCTTATCTGCTCCGAACAAAGTGGTTTTTGGTTCAGTGTGTGCTAATCTTTGTACTGTGTTGGCAGATCGATTGTTGTTTTTCAGCTTTTTTTGCTGAATTGTTGCTGGACGTTGGTACTTTTCTGAGCAGATTGTTTTCTGCTGTAGGGCTTCCATGTTTTAATCTTGGCTTTTGAGCCTTCCTGTACAAGGGTATAGTCCCTTTCAAAAAACTATTTGCCAATAATAAAAATAAAATGAAAACTTAATACCACCAATTCAAAACATAGAATGAAGGTTTAAAAGTTGTTGTCACATCCTTCGAAAATAACTACCCTTGCAAATACTAAAGGAAACTTGAGTCAAAGTTGGAATGTTGGACTTTGTGGAGAAAACTATTTCGATCAAAATTGTCCAAAGAAAGAAAAAAAGAACATCCAACATTTTAATAACTCGACATCGCAATTCACAACATAAAATGAAGGTTTAAATAGTTTTTGTCACATCCTTCCGAAAATAACTATCCTGCAAATACCACTCAAGCAATTGTTTCAAACAATGTGGGCATTGGGTAAGCAAGTGAACTCGACGTTGTACAAAGTTGGAGTTCTAGCTTAGTTGGTTGAGTAATAGCATTGATGGTGTCCTTAGGAACAGCTTTAGTATCATTAGTCTTGCCTTTGAATGTGGATTTGCTTGGAAACTTGGCATTATATGTAGGAGTGCTAGCAACGTACTTGAGTTTATTCATATGTAACAACTTAGCTTTGCGCTCTTTGAGTGTATGACATAGATGGTCAAAAGATCGAAATTTGTCAAATATGATCGATTCTTGCAAAGGAGAAAGCAAGCTTTGTGTAAAGAGATCTTGTAATTCACTGTCAGCTAAGATATTGCTCATCTTAGTAAGCATGGTCTTGTATCGTAAGACATAATCATTGATAGGTTCATTAGATCCTTGTCACATTTTAAACAGTTGTGCATAAGAAATTGTCCCTAATGTTGATAGAGAATTGTGCCAAAAATTGATTTGCCAAAGCAATAAAAGAGCGCACAAGGTGTGTGGGGAAATCATAGAACCATTGTAGTGCAAAGTCTTTAAGACTTCTAGGGAAGAGCTTGGTGAGTAAGATGTCCTAAGAGACATAATCAAAGTAAGCCATATGAAATGATCAAAGATGTTCAACGGGATCCCCTTTACCATCATAGATAGGGAGTTTAGGAGCAACAAAACCAATAGGCAAAGGGTAAGAAACCACTTTGGGTGCAAGTGGGGTATGAAGCAAGTGGGTAGAATCTATGGCATGAGAAGCAGAGGATGCACCTTGTTGTAATTGTAAGGTTTGAGCTTATAATGTATGAACAAGGGTTTCAAGAGATTGTGTGCTAGACAAAGAAGTGTGTGAACCATTATGATTGGATATAGGATGTGTAGTAACAGTAGTAGTTGCAAGAAGAGGCATAGAAACATTGTGCATTGAATGATTAGGTGCCCCCAAAGATGTAGGCAACGTAGATGTACGAATGGTCAGCAGAGGTCTCTATATGAGATAACGAAGTGTGCTTAAGTTGATCTCTAGCAGCATAGAGAAAAAGATCAACATCGGGATTCTCATGTAAAAATGTGTAAAACGTTGTGCCCCGTCTTCTAAAAGGTCATGTGAATGAGTGTCAAGGTTGTTATTGGAGCCTTCGCCTTGGACGGGATCAGCATTAATAGTGAAGACAACATTGGTAAAGATATCGGTAATAGAATAAAACTAAACACTAGGAATCTTGTTGGTGTTATCAACAAAAAGATGCACAAAGGGATTGCCTTTGTAATCCAAAGTATGAGCATGTGGGCCTATGGGCTTGATTCGAATATCATAAAACATTTTAAACAACGACACGATGAAGTAGATTAGAAAGATAGATATAGCACCAAAAGCGAAGAAGAAAAGCATAGAAAAGATCAAGTCACGAGTTGGGTTCACCAAAGTGTTTACACCCTTATTAGATTTATGTGAAATCTAGATTAGTGAATTAAGTACACTAAAGGATGTAAAGGGAAGCTACAAGAGGTTATTCTAATTAATTAACTTCCAACATTAATTATCTAATATCAGAACAACACATTAATACTTACAACTAATGTATGAAACAAGATATGAACTTGAAAACATAAGAGGATGAGTGCACTTAGCTATTTATAGATGGATCTAGGAAGTTCTGGGAATGCACACTCAAACAGGAGATCTCGAGACTATGATGCTTCATTCCGGGAATTGTATTGGGAACTAGCCTAGGGCAGAATTGTACAACTCTGCCAAGATCATCCATACGGTCTTAACCCCACAGTAAGGTCTTGGACCTACTTAGATTCTCGTCTGCAACTTTTTGGGACTTGTCATTTGCCTTAAAATGTTAATGTTTGTCAGTTGTCAAACCCTAGTTATCGGCCATGTTGCAAAGCCCTATGAACATTTTGAACAAGATCTCAAACCTTAACCATGGATGGGAAACCCTACAAAACAAACATTAGTTGGGTTGTGGGCACCCCGTGCACCGTCGACGTTTGCACTACTCGAAGAGGCCTCAAACCAAATGTTGTTCTCCACCTAGCATGTGATATCTGAATGAATGCAACTAGATTTGGCAACTTCTTTGACAATGCTTGAGTTGAGTTTGGCTCTTGCTAAAATACTTGGAGAAGGGATGTTTGAGTGCTTGTAGATGAGAGAGATTGATGCCTTGACTGGTACAAAGCTTTAGACATATTGTGATTGCTGCCTTAATGACCGTACATGAGATTTTGCAAGATTTAGGGATCTTGTGGTGCCTTTTGCAAGTGTTGGAAGTGAGTGTATCAATGTAGTGTCATAGGATTTCCAGGTTAGAAAATGAGGTAGTGTTAACTTGCTTATATAGGGTTCGAAGGTAAATTATTGAAGAAAGGCCGACCTAGAGGGAGTAAAGGACCCATCGAAGAATGTGGAATTGAAAGCAAAGATGGAGGATATGCCGGTGTAAAACCGTACAAATAGGTCAAGACTGGATATAAATTCCTAACCAAACTATACGACCTTGACCAAGGATGAAAAACATGATAAATGAGGTTTGCATCCTATTAGGTTGACTTAGTATATGGATTTTATGCATGAACTCTCAAAATCTGTTGGCATATCGGTGTGTAAGAATAAACAAGCTAGACAAGAGACCTCGAAATGTACTAAACATGATAAATGAGGTTTGCATCCTATTGGGTTAACTTAGTATATGGATTTTATGCATGAACTCTCAAAATTTGTTGGCATATCAGTGTGTAAGGATAAACAAGCTAGACAAAAGACCTCATAATGTACTAAACATGATAAATGAAGTTTGCATCCTATTAGGTTGACTTAGTATATGGATTTTATGCATTGAACTCTCAAAATTTGTTGGCATATCAATGTGCAAGGATAAACAAGCTAGACAAGAGACCTCTAGAATGTACTAAACATGATAAATGAGGTTTGCATCCTATTAGGTTGACTTACTATATGGATTTTATGCATTGAACTCTCAAAATCTGTTGGCATATCAGTGTGTAAGGATAAACAAGCTAGACAAGAGATCTCGAAATGTACTAAACAGAATAAAAAGGTTATGTTTATCTTATCTTAGAAGAGTGCACCGTCAACACCAGCAAAGTGTCAAAGAGTAAATTGTCAAATTTGAGTGACTACAAAGCGATCTCACCTTTATCACCTCTCGTTATCTTCTTTCATGATATCCCCTTAAGATGATCTCTCTTAGCATCTTAATGTTATCCATTGCCAAACTAATCCTACTAGTCAAAATTTTCCCTAAACACAATCCACTTCGACCTTTTCACATATATTCATGTCTTCCCTAGATCTCCCCATGATGACCATTACATTATCAAAAAAATAGATAATAGCATCAATTACATTTTTACCGAGGGTGGATCTCTTGAAATGATCCCTTAATCATCTCCTACGGCTGAAGATCCACAAGAGGATCTTACTTTTCACTATCACCTTCCCTTTCATTATGGTCAAAGATCCAAAAGAGGATCTTCCCTTCTCCCCTTTATCAAGGAAAAAGATCCAAAAGACAACCTTCCCTTCCTCTAAGCATCTATGAAGATCCATAAGAGGATCTTCCCATCTCTTATCCATTTGAACATACCAAACTTCACCCACTTAATATTGTTAGGCTGTAAAATGCATTGTCATGCAAATAGAATGTGCAAACCAAACTTAGTATTTTATCCAACTTAAATAAGTGACGGGATTTACAAATATAAAGCCATTGGAATGGTTGTTACACTTCATATTCTCTATGACTTCAACTACATGCAAGAACTCTTCTAGGTCCAACTATAGGACAAAATCTCTAACACCTAGGATTATCTAATATTATGTACAATAATATTACATCCCCCTTAATCCGCAAGGGTTACGGTTAGACCGAACATGCCTCTGATCTTTTCAAAAAAATCATTTCCAATCGATTTTGTCATGATGTTTGCCAATTGCTCTACAGTAGGACAATGTAGCAATTTGACACTACCTTCTTTCACATGATGTTGAATCAAGTGGAATTTTGTATTGATGTGCTTGGTTTGGTCGTGAAAGACTAGATTCTTTGCCATTTGAATTGCAGATGTGTTGTCAACCATCAATGGTGTTGATCGAAACGTGTTATTCTTGCAAGCCTAAAAGAACCCTTTGAGCCACAAAATCTCTTCCGTTGCTTATGAAGCAGCAACGTATTCTAATTCCACTAAAGAAATTATCGGCATTGATTGCTTCTTTGATTTCCAACTAAAAATTGTTGTGCCCAGATTCATTAGGAACCCTAATGTAGATTTCTCAACTTTAAAATCACCAACATGGTCAAAATCTAAATAGCCAACCAGTTTGAAGTCTCTTGCCCTTAACTATTTTAGCCCAAAATTGTGTGTTTCTTTGAGACATCAAAAGACTCTTTTTACTACTAACCAATGACTTTCTCTAGGTTGTTGCATGAATCTAAACAAAACACGAATAGCCAAAGAAATATCAAGTCTAGTTGTGGACACATAGATCAGACTTCTAATGAGTTATTTGTATTAGGTTGCATCATCCAAATCAATGGTATCTTTTGATGTTAATTTTTTATTATGTTCCATGGGTGTAGTGAGAGACTTATAATTTGTCATTCGAATTTGCTCAGAATTTAACTAATATACTTTCGTTGAGTGATGAAGATGTACTTTGATTTTGAAGCACTTCAATACCCAAATAGTAATGAAGATAGCCCAAATTTGTCATTTCAAACCCTTTCATCAACTTTGCTTTGATTTTTGCAGTATATTTCTCATTATTCCCTGTTATGAGCAGATCATCCACATACACCACCAGAAATACAACTGTTTTGTCAACTATTTTGACAAAAAGAGTTGCATCTTCAAACTCAAATTGCTTGAAATTCATGTTCAAGAGGTGCTCAGTAAGTTTTTCATACCATGCACGTGAGACTTTTTCAAACCTAATAGCAGTTTTCCTAGTTTGCACACTTTGTGCTCTTGGTTGTCAACTGCAAAACCTTCAAGCTGAGTCATGTACATTGTTTCTTGAAGATCGCCATTTAGAAAAGCAATTTTCACATCCATCCAATGAACAATTTGTGTTGCTAAAGCCAACAAAATCCAAATGGTAGTCCACTTTGTTGTTGGTGCAAAGGTTTCATTGTAGTCTATGCCTTCCTTTTGGGCATAACTCTTTGCAACAAGCCTTGTTTTATGTTTGTCAAGTGAACCATCAGTGTTATATTTGTTGTGGATTAACCACTTGTAAACAATTAGTTTACAGCCGAGTGGAGGATCAACCAACTTCCAAGTCCCATTTTTCACCAATGCATCATACTCATCTCTCATGGCTTTTCTCCAGGACTCATCCTTTTCAACTTGTTTGAAAGAGGTTGGTTCTGAATCGAATGCAACATTGAGTTCTTTTGGAGAATCATTCAAGGTGAGCTTTTCAATCTTGTTTTGAATTTCTTCTAGGACATTTTCTATTCGTTATGCAGCTGCATATGCACTGTGTCCCAGCTTTTCCAACTTCATCAAGACAGGTATTTCAATGTTTGTGTTGCCCATTTAGGCATCTTCTCTGTGGTTTTGGCACCTCAATTTAATGATTTGAAGCTCCTTCACTTTTTGTCCTCTATTCTTCTACCACTTGTCCAGTTTCATTTACTTTAGGAACATTTTCAATCTCTATTATAGGAGATAATACGGAATCAAATGACTCCCAACTATATGTTTCCCTCTCACTGTTTGAAATTTCCAAATCACTCTCCTTGTAGACATCAAACTTGGCATACTTCTCCAATTGACTCAATTGACGATTGATGTTGGCCTCATCCTTTGCAATTTCACAAAAGATGACATCCCTTGCAATGAGGAATTTCTTGTTTTTTTCATCATAGTGCCAATGTCTTGGAGGATTTTGAGTATCCAAACTGAATGCATTTGCAACTCCTATGGTCAATCTTATTCCTTTTCTACTTAGGAATCAATGCATAACAAAATAGATCCAAAAACCCGAAGATGATGCATGAAGGAAAATGACCACACCACATTCATACAATCTTCAATTGAAGAGTTATTGATGGTGATTTGTTTTGGAGGTACATAGTTATTTGTGTTGTTTATTCCCAGAAGTGTAGATTTACCCCTTGAAATATAACACTACACGAACCATATTCATCACAATTTTGTTCATCCTCTCAACTACATTTTGTTGAGGAACTACGAGATGGTGTTTAATCCTATTTTGCTTGAGATAGGATTCAAACACCTTTGAAGCATACCCACCACCATGTTTAGTCCTGAGTATCCCAATGTAGGTTTGAGCTTCATTTTCCACCATAGCTCGAAACTTTTGAAATGTTTTGAAGGCTTTTGATTTTTGTTTGAGGAAATAGATCCATGTCATTCTGTTGTAGTGGTCGATGAACAACATGAAGTACTTGTGATCACCAGCTCATAAGAAGAGAACACAAGTCGGAGTGTCCCAACTACAAGTTTTTGTCAGCTTTCCATTTTGACTTTTGAAATGGTCCTCTTGAGTATTTAGCCAAAATGTAGGCTTCACGCTTCTCAAATTTTGCAAGCAAGGTGGGCAATCATGCTACGCCATTCTTTTACAACACACAAATGCAGTCATGATTTGAGTGCCAAATCTCGCATGCCACAACATACTCGGAGACCCAACATAGACCTGTTCAAAGAACGGGCGAACAAGAAATGGAGACAAAGTGGGGACATGGATATAACTACCTTTGTCAATGGATTTTTCATCATAAGGCTGACTAATAAGAAGGATTGTGCTATAATCATGGTGGATCGTGGTTCCTAGGGAAATCAAGCCTATTCATTCAAAAATGGAAACCAGGGTTTGACCCATTTAAAGAATGCCCAAATGAGATGCCTATTTGGGTTAGACTTCCTAGTCTCTCTTTGGAATTGTGGGAAGAAGAAATCATAAGCGGCAATATCACGGATTATAAGACATCTTATAGCCTATGATTCAGTGACAAAAACAAAAGCAAACTCACCTTTGCTAGATTTTGTGTCAATGTCCAATATGGTACTATTTTACCATCATTCATTATGTTGTCATCCAGGTCGAGGACTTGGTCTAGAAGTTGCATTATGAAAGAACTCCTATATGCTTGAAGTGCAAGAAAATGGGTCATGAATCTAAAGAGTGTATGGGAATGCCCAAAGAAAAGTATGCTAGGATGCCAAAAGAAAATCCTAAGAACTAGTCTGAAGAAGTGTGGCAGGCAGTTCAAAGTAGGAGTGAAGATCAATAGAGATGCCTCAGATTGAGGGCAGAAAGGGAGAAGCATTAGACAAGATGGAAATCCAAGAAGGTACTACGAAAGTGTTACAAAACCAAATGAAAGAAAGCAGGGTAGAGATCAAAGAAATCAAGAATAGAAATGGAGAAATATTCAACAAGGTGGAACCCCAAGAAGGCACTAAGGAAGAACTACAATTCCAAGTGGAAGAAATTCAAAAGAGATCGTAATTTCTGAGATAGAGGATGAACTACGAGGCCTGACCAAGGAGCAACCAATTGACATCTCTAACGAAATATATGAGGAAGGATGATACAGAGGAAGTGGAGTGGGGCATCGGGAAGAGAGTAAAAGCCATGAAGAAGAGATTGATAGAGTTATCTACTCCTTCCTTGTAGAAGCCCAATCTCCTGCAGCTACCTTACCGAGTCCAGCCAAAAACACACACAACATTCAAAAGTACCTAAAAATCCCCTAAGGATACCAACAAACAAACAAAAACTGGAGAAATCTACGGCAAGGGACATTACAGAATGAAGTCGAAGTCAAATCTTTGGTGGAAAAGGTGAAAATACAGATAACGGTTTGAAGCCTCTAAGTTCAAAAAATGAAGATTGTTTCCTGCAATATAAGAGAAGCAAATAGCCTCAACAAGTAGAGAATTGTTAAGAATCATAGAAAGAACCAAAGTCCAGATGTTTTGATGCTTTAGGAAACCAAAATGAATATTGACAAACTTATGGAACTCAAAATACAGGTTTGGAAAAACTCTAGCATTACAGGGGCGAGCACCCAAGGGACTTTAAGGGGCCTTCCTTTTTGTGGAACCCTACAGTTCTAGAAGGTAATCCTATCTTGCAAAGTTTAAATCATGTTGTGGTCCTATTCAAAAACATAAGAGACAGGAAGTTTTGGATTTTGTTGAATATCTATGCTCCTAATTCCAAACAAGGTAGAGTGACCTTATGGGAGGGAGTTAACCTCTTTGAGAAGCAATTCGGTGCTATAAACTCACTCCTTGGGAGAGACTTAAATACGCCTCTTTTCCCTAGAGAAAAAAAGGGTGGTTCCATTGCCTATATCAATACTATGGAAAATGTCATTGTTCTCATGAATGATTTGGGGTTGGTTGACATTGATCTCAGAGGATCAAAGTTTACATGGTCAAATAGAAGAATAGGGATGATCTCATTCAAGTCAACTAGATAGATTTATGTGCAATATGGATTGGATGATCAGCCTAAATGGGGAGCTTACCTCCCTCTTGAGAATTGGGTTGGATCATAATCCTTTAGTGCTTAGAATTAGTGGGGAGGAGAATCGGTCTAGGAAACCTTTTAGATTCGAGAAAATGTGGCTTCACCACCCATATCTGAGAAATAATATAAAGGTATGGTGGAGTAAGGAGTGCATAGGGTCCAAAATGTACAAGGTGGTTTGCAAACTGAAAGAAGTAAAATCCCAACTCAAAAAGTGGAACAAAGAAGTCTTTGGAA
Source organism: Taxus wallichiana var. yunnanensis (assembly GCA_018340775.1). NCBI lineage: Eukaryota > Viridiplantae > Streptophyta > Pinopsida > Cupressales > Taxaceae > Taxus > Taxus wallichiana. The sequence continues at coordinate 137,337,179 of CM031239.1, read as the reverse complement.
ATATCTTTGTTCAAAAAGCTAAAATTGTGGAAGAATTGCGGAATACTGAGCAAAGAGCCCAAGAGGAGGGGATGGATTAGGAGATTCAAAAGAAGGAAAAGGAGCTGATGTCCAAGTATCATATAGCTTGGAAGCGAAAGAGGAAACCTATTGGAGGCAGAAATCAAGAGTGAAGTGGCTCAAAAAGGGGAATGTAATACGAAATTTTTCCATCTGACTGCCTCTAAACACAGGAACAGTAATAGAATTGGGGAATCAGTTAAAAGGGATGGAACATGGACAGAGGATGAGACAGTGATTAAGGAGGAAGTAGTGGACTTTTTAAGAATTTGTTGGGGGAGTTTACCAGGATCAGAAGAGAACAATGATCTAACCCGCCTTCCTTTGGCTAAGGAAGTCAAATATGTTGTTTTCAAGATGGAAGAGGACAAAGCTCTAGGTCATGAAGGTTTCCCACCCTTTTTCTTCCAAAACATTTGGGAGATAATTGAGGGGGATATTGTGGAGGCAGTGAGAGAGTTTTCCATAAGGATAAAATTCTCAAGGAGTTAAACAATATGTTTATATATCCATTATTCCTAAGAAGAAAGAGGCTAAGGAGCTCAAGGACTTTAGGCCCATTAGCTTATGTAAAACCCTCTAAAAGGTCATTTCTAAAATCCTAGCCATTAGAATACAGGGTTTGCTGCCCAAATTCATTTCAAACATTAGGGGCTTTTGTGTAAGGGAGACAAATCCTCGACAACATTATAACTATCTATGAAGCCATTCATTCCACGGTTAAATCTAGAAGGGAGGGGATGTTCCTCAAAATTGACATCAGTAAAGCTTATGATCACATTTTGTCGGGCTTCCTTGGTAAAATTTTCAGATGCTTGGGGTTTTGTAACAAGTACAGTGGCTTAGTGATGAAGTGTATTACAACCCCAATGTTCTCAATATTAATCAATGGTACGCCTGCAGGTTACTTTCCTATTAAGAGGGGTCTTAGACAGGGGGATTCACTTTCTCCCTACTTGTTCATCTTGTGGCAGAAGCGGCAGAAGCCCTTAGTAGAATGTGTGATGCTGCTAGGATAAATAGGCACATCAAAGGCCTTATTTTTCTTTGGGTATTAGAGCAGTCACTCACCAACAATTCCTGGATGATACTTTTCTGATGGGGAAATTCCTGATGGAGGCCAGGGGCATTAAATCTACTTTGCAAGACTATGCGGTGCTTTATGGCCAATACATTAATTTCCTTAAAACCTCTCTTTTCTTCATTAATGTGTCTAAATAGAGACAACAACAATTATCTAATATTTTAAATTGTCAGGTCAAACAATTCCCTATTGTGTATTTGGGGATGCCTCTTAGCATGGGCAAGTTGGACTTCAAGACTTGGTCTCAGCTCATTGATAGGGTTCAACAAAAGTTGGCAAGGTGGAAAGGGGCTCTTCTTTTGCAAATAGGTAAGGTTCAACTTCTTATCAGTTCTATTCAAAGCCTACTTGTTTATCTTATGTCCTTGTTTAAAAAAATCGGGCACAGTTAGGGAAAGTTTTGAAAGAATCTAGAAAAAGTTGTTTTGGTCACGAGCAGAATCCAATAATAGAAATCCCCTGGTAGCCTGGGAGAGAGTCACTGTACCTAAATTTTTTGGTGGACTAGCCATCAGAAACATTAAGACTATGAACAAGGCTCTCATGGCCAAAGTGGGTTGGAGATTCTTGAAGGAGGGCAGCCTATGGACTAGAATCATCAAAACTAAATACATTGATAGGGAGAGGGAGAAAGAAGATTTTCTTGTGAAAAACAATCTTCCCAAAGGCTCCATTATTTGGAAAGGAATGATTAACATTAGGAGCACTCTCTTGAGGGGGTGCAAGTGGAACAAAGGGGATGGTAAGAAAATTCACTTTTGGGATGATATTTGGCTCGGTGAAGGTGCTCTTATCAATAAAGAACCTTGAAATACTTTATCTAATGACCTTAAGGATCAGTTTGGGATCCTTGTAAGCAACTATTAAATAAGAACTGAGGATGGGTGTAAATGGAGAAGGTTGCAATGCAGGAGACAGAAGCGCAAGAAGGGTTCCGACAACCTGAATCAAAACCTCCATAATAGTCACATGTGTTCTAAACCCAAAGACGATGAACTTGTTTGGAGCCTTACGAATAATCGGAACTATAGTGTCAAGAGTGGTTATATGTTAATTCTGAACCCCAATAAAGAAGAATCCCATGGAAAGAAATTTGGAGCAAAGATTTGATACCCAAATTAATATCTTTTACTGGCTTGCCTTCCAAAATAAGGCACTTACGGTTGAGAATCTGATTAAGAGAGGCATTGTTACTTCTAACAGGTGTGTCTTTTGTGAAAAAGACAATGAGTTAGCCAATCATATCTTCCTCGAATGCCCTTTTAGCAGCCACATCATGGACAATATCCCAAAACTCTTTGAGTTGAGATGGGTGAAACTAGTTTCCCTCACAGAACTCATTATGCAATGGAAATCTCCTTAGTGTGGAGCTTATCCCTACCTCACATGCTATGGGGTATTTGGAAGGAGTGTGATGCAGGAGCATCATCATGGTAGCTTTGAAGGACAATAAAGTTTGAATAAGCTTTTGAAAGGCATTGAAAATGTATTAGGAGTTGTCATAAGGTTTGAATATTTGAATTTGTGATGTAAATTCCCTTTTGTACAAGTGTAAAAGTAGAAATAAGTGTATTAGTCCAAAATAAGGTTACTGTTGGGTGTCTAGGTGTGTATGAGTTGTCTTATCTCCATTATCTTTGTAGGAGGAGGATTGAAAAGGTCTAAATATATTGTGTTAACAGCATTTAGCTGTCCAAGGTCATGGTTGACCAACGAAATCCTTGTATTGTGCTTGCATAGTTGAGAGTATCTCTCAAAAATAGGAATTCTAGCTTAGATAAGGACTATCATGGTCAAGTCAAGATCATTCAAGGGCAGTAGAGGTCGAATTTCATCTACAAGGGGCAGAAAACATGAATAATGTGTGTAGAGGGAGTTGAATTTTGGGGAAAAAGTGTTAATTTGATATAGAGCTTATGATGTAAAGCATGTTTTGAATATGAAGTGGATAGAATTGAACTTCTTGAGCTTTGTAGACCTCTAGATCCTCCTTTATAGCATGTATGTTCCATGATTATAATGAAAATGCATGAATTATGGATGATCCAAGCATATTTTGCAGGTTACAGGGGACTGTGTGGAGAAAATGAGACAGGACAGTGCGGTACAAACCCTCAGTGCCATTTATATGTCAAAAATCTCGACTATTAATGTACAAAGCTTCCACAGGGTCCAAGGAGTGTAAAGATGATTTTTACAAGTCTTGAAAATGTATGATCTGATTTTTATAGAAATTTATGGGTTCTCGGGTTCGAACTAGGGCTCCCTCTAGTTTTTGTTTGCACCGATGAAATGGGCCAAGACTTTCAAATTATCGCTGCCTCAACTCGAATTAGACACTAAAAATCTCAGCATGACTGGAGATGAGCTCGTGAAGATCTCTGTAACAGAAATTCTCAGGTACGTGTAGTGAGGACAGTGAACAGGAGATCTCTAGTAAATGATGCAAATTCAATGATTTTTCATGTTTCAAGGCTCTAGATGTGTTAGAATGATAGTTTGGGACCTTCATGAGGTGTTAATGATGTTTTTCTAGTAGACGGGACTCTATTTTAGCCTACTGTCATCTCACAGTCCTAATCTAATACTATGTCCAGTACAAGACAGGGTATGTGAGGTTCATACCACTTTCTTGACAATTGAGTGTTTCAATGGTGGCAGAATGATTCAAGTGAAGTCTCAGGAAGGTATAAAGTGTTCAAGAATGCTTAAAGGTAAGACAATAGCCTTGGCCCAACTATCATGTGATGGTACTGAGCTATCATAGAACTAAGACTGTTTCTCCCTAAAGAACATCCAAATGGAATTAAGTTTGTTTGAAGTCTCTGAAAGGACTATGGTATTAAGGGTGAATAATGTCATGATCGCTGTCCCATGGAGTACAAGCCTAAGATCTATTATATTAAGTAAACAACCTACTAGATAACAGTCAAGAAGGTTGATGATGTACCCACACAAGTTCAAAAAGGTGTGGGATGATTAAGGTCGATGGATCTAAATTGCTGTCTTAATGATTGGATCAGATGCAGATAGTAGGTTGTAAGTACTTAATGACAAGGGACTTTGTCAATAAAATGACCATGCTTGTACCCTGAGGGGAAGGCTAAAGTAATAAGACCTTGGAATCAAGTAAACTAATATCAGTTGTCACCAATAGGAACTCAGTTTTGCACGGAGAAAGATATGAGAGATCAGATAGGTTGAAAGCTGAGCATATACACACTGTAGAAGACATGAATCAAGGTTAGTAGAGATAAAGGAATATCTCAAATGTTGAGAGTTGAGTGGAGAATGTCCTTAAGTCAAGAAATACACAAAGAAAGACGGAATGAGTCAAGCTTATTCTTGAGCCACATATGAGGATACACCCTTTAGTATGCAAGTTTGGACCAAATGAGGGTCACTCAAAAAAAAGGTGTGGAACACCAAGAAGGTGAAAGATCACTTCAATTCAGGTCTCCTACAAGTCAAACTGGGATTCTAGCATTGATAAGACTGTGAGTCAAGACTAAGGAACATATTGGCATGCATGTGTATTAGGTGGTGCTGAGCTAGATGGCATGCACCAGAGTGAAATAACAAAATCTTTAGAGGGAAATAAACTAATGTGGAAAAGGTGGGTAAGCTTATTATGCAAGCCATTACAGAGAAATTGACTACTTGTAAGGCCTTGGACAGTAAGGCTGGATCCAGGATGAAGGCTGCAATTGTCAAGAACTGGCAAATTGACATTGCAAAGTAAGATAAAACTAAGGATAGGAAACATACTAGAAAGACTATTTGATGGATCAAACTCCCCATTGGATGGGTCAAGCTGAACTTTGATGGGGCATTGAAAGGTAATCCAAGTAAATCGGGGAGAGGTGGACTGATAAGGGACAGGAATGGGAATCTGGTGGTGTTTTATGTTGGCCCTCTTGGTACTCAAACTAACAACTTCGCCAAGGCTTTGACTGCTCTATGGAGTTTTCAGGTGGCCAAAAATTCCCAGGTTAGAAAAATAATCAAAGAGGGTGACTCTTTGAACATCATAAAGTGCATCAAAGACCTTTCTAAGGCCAGTTGGACCATACGAAATATGATGACTAGGTGTAAAGATATGCTTCAAAAGTTTGATGACTACAAGGTCGAACACATTTTCTAGGAAAGGAATGGCTACGCTGATTTCCTTGAAAACAGGGCGTGAAGGGTGAGGCGTTCACCACATGGACTACTAACAGACTTGTGCCGAATGACATGGCCAAAAATATTAATGAGGACATATCTTATGATTTGGCTACACAACAGACTAATGAATTAGCAGGGCATTAGCAAATGACAGGGGTGCTTATTGAACTATTACTCCAATCAGGGGAATGACGGCCCAATCAATGCAGTTGTGCATGTGAAAGGTCATAAGAGGAAAGGGAGTTTTAATTGGAAGGACGCACCAAATAGTAAAAGGAACACTATTCCCGCATGAGGCAAGTTTCTAGTTACAAAACAAGGGATAGTTGGAGAATGAGCACCTTTTGAAGCGCATGGACCTTACTAAGTATATTGAAAGGATTTAAGGGACCCCAGCCTATCTATTGATTTTTCCCAAATTTGGAAGGGGGTTGTGACCATTACGGGTATTATGATGGAGGTGACCGAAGATAACATTGATGAAGTGACTGGGTTGTCCACGGAAGGTCTGAAGATTTTCAAGGATAGGAAGAAAACGGAAGAGATTCAGGCGTTCTTTAGGCCGGCTGAATGTATCCAAGAGATGGAGGACGGGATTCTACATACCTCGCTTCCATAGCCCTGGTCGGAAGTGTGCCTCCAAATAATGAAGTATGTGACAATGGACAATTGTAGCATTCATACCCATCGCTTCTCACATTTGAATCATTTTCGGTAATTCATTCTCAAGAGTATCCCTTTTTATCTGTTAATGTCGTTGGAGCCTACAGTTAGGGATTTTCAAAATGGGAAACAGAGGCTCCTATCCATCAAGCCCTTATTTTGCTTCTGTATAAGAGTGGAAACCTGTGATTGCTAAGAATTTGGAGATTTCTAAGAGAAATAAGAAGACATCCCGGTGACTCAAAGGAAAACCTAGTTTTGAGCAAGAAGAAAGTGGCAGGCAAAGGTCGGGCAACAATCAGACTTACTTGGGCAAAACTATTAAAATGGCCATTGATGAAGCCATGGCCATCTTGGAGAAGCTATCTACGGGTGCGGTTTCAAGGAGAAATAAAGGCAAAGAGGAGGGGGACCCCAAGAAAGCCCTGTGGTGAATGATGACTGGCTCAGGAGACTCTATATAATGGACAGAGTTGGCTACATTCAATTGAGCATTAGCGAGGGGCTTGTGAATGAAGTTCTTAGTATTAATGAAGACATGAACAAGCTAAAGGTGGAAAATAAGAAACTTATGCCGACCAATGTTCAATTGGAGCAAAGACTAGAGCTTCTTGAGAACAAGATGGCGAAAAAACAAATTCAGTGTATTCCTTCCAACCCTATGAGTGATGGGGTGGCCATTGCAGCACAAGAGTCGGATAAAGGATAGCCAAACTCAATTCGATCCTAAAGGTCCGAGTCTCCACACACGTGGGAGCCTTACGATAAGATAAGATAATGTTATTAATGTCCAACAAATGACCACAAAGTAGGTCAATGGGACTGCAGAGTACAAAGCAAACAAATCTAGCAAGAGGACCCAAACGGGTCGCCCGAAATACAATGAGAGAAGGAGAGGAAGAGAAGGAAACAACAGAGGCCGAGAGACTAGGAACGAAGAAGAGAGAGATGAATGTGTGGGGAGGGAGCGGAAGGAGCAGCATCCCCAACAACATCACCTAACACTCAAGGCCGGATGGGAGGGACTTGCAGTGCGCCGATGACAAGAAGCTGAGACTGTAGACTGCCTGGGGAGCCGGTGTCCGGGAGGAAGGCAATGCCTCTTAGTAAGCTCTGGAGGATCACTGTCTATGTGGAGGGCCCCTGGGACATGCCTGAGATAGGGAGCCTCGGGTGGAAGAAACGGAGTCTTGAGATCGACGGACTGGACTGGGGTCGACACGTGACCAAGTGCCGCTTAGCACCCCTCACCGGGAGAGCACCGGGAAGAAGGAAGTGATCAATCTAGTAGCCATCCGTCTGGGGGGAGGATGGAGGAGCTTGTCCCGAAGCCTGAGGGCCTCCTGAAGGTAGAGAGCAAGACATCTCTGATCATAGTATCTGAAGAAAGTTGTGAAGGAAGGAAGCTCGTGGAATAGGCAATGGAATCACCCACGAATCTCATATAGTAAAAGGACACCTCAAAATGAAGTGTTCTTCGGTTTCAACCTCCTAGAGAGAGCAAAGCAAGCAAGTTTGCTCCAAGCGGTCTAAGTGATGATCAGTCGCAACACGAAGTCAATGTGAGCCCACTCTAAACTGACCCAAAGAGATACGAAGGGCCTGCAACCAATGTCGGGAAATGTACATGGGTCTGAAAATGACCCCATCACGGATCTCAAGGAAGTGTGCCGCATAGAGTGACATCTTCAGACGCAACCCGTTGGGGGGTTGGTCCAGGTGTGCTGAATGAACTATCTATAGATATCATCTCTGATTATCCTATGAAGGTCCTGTTGGTTGGGTAGCAGATGGGCAGGGGCATCCAGAGAATAGCCGAAGGGTGGGAGACGATCCATCTAGATGCCAATGAACTCGAAGAGGCGTGAAACGCAGGCATACCAGCAGCGAGATTGTCTACTGTGATCTGAAGATGCAATAGCTTTAGAGGAGCAGTAGGCAAGATAAATGCACCTGTCTCTGTCAACAAAAGAGCAAGAGAACCCCCGAATACGGTGCAACAACACAAGGCTGAACATGGTCTCCAAACGAAAATGGTGAGCCTCAAACTTAGCAAGAATAATGTTGTGAGGAACAGATTCTTTGCTCCTAATAATACGTCTAAGCATGAGGATCTGAACGCGCTCGATAGTGGCCCAATCTGAGTCCAAAAGAGAGGGACCCCAAACTTTTGAACCATACAAAACAATGGGCCTAACTAGTGAATCGGAGAGGGACATCTTGGAAGGAATGTCCTGAAAGTGGTGGCAGAAACATTGTCTCTCAAGAATCGCCAAACAACCAAAACCCTTATTAACCCGGGGTTTGAGAGCCGAACGGATGCTAAAACAAGGTCCACAAAAAGAATCCCCAGGTAGGTATAAGAGCAAGTGGTCTCAATCTCCACACCCTTAAAGAAGAAGTGGAGGTCCAAGTTTTTGAGACAATTGAAAACCATAACTTTGGTTTTCCCAAGATTCACTGATCATTTATCGATGATCACAAAAAGGGCTAAGGCATCCAGTGCCTCTGGACACCCCTCTGCGAAAAAGCCGGAGAACTACTTCATCCGCAAAGAGGAGGATGTAAATCGGAACACAGTGCAAAAGGCACCCATCCCCTTCCTATATATGATCCCCGAGAAAGTCCTCAAGCTCATTGATATAGATCCCAAATAAGGTAGAGAGAGGGGGCAGCCGTGTGACACCATTGGTGCTCTTGATGAAGTCGGACAAGCCAGCAGAAGTGCGAAGGCGGCCAAGGACCTCCTCATAAAGGCACATGATGGCTATAAGAAAATCTCGAAAATACCTATATCTCTCGAGCTCGGAAAAGGGCTTCCCGTGGAACAGAATCAAAGGTTTTCCGAAAATCCACGAAAAATAGCGTAAAACTCTCGAAAGAGCGGTGGCGAGCCTCTTGATGATGGCCGAAGAGTGAGGATGTGGTCGATAGTCTAGTAAGTCGGTCGGAAGCCGCCTCGCCCTTAGCTCGCAATGGTACCGATCAAGGAACTCGGAAAGTTGCAAATGAAGAAGAGTAGCATAGAGCTTGGAGAATGTGTGACCCATCATGATAGTCTTGTAATTGTTGGGGTCGAAGTGGGCCCTGATATAGATCCCAAGTAAGAAGAAGATAAAGACTGGTTTGGGGTTGCTCCATGATGGAGGGTGTTATTCATGACAGTTTGCTTTGGTCTTGGTTGCTAGTTTGTCCTCTTTTTGTTGTCTTTTTGTTGTCTTTTTGCTGATTTCTATTATTTCCCTAGGAAAAAAATTTATTGTGCTCTAGCATTTTGGGCGAGATGGACCAAGCTAGTTTGATCATGTTTTTGTTTGGTCTCATGTGGTTTTAATGGTCATATCTTTAGTTGTGTAATGTCCCTTTTTCCATGCTAGTCACTATGAAGGCCTTGGGCCCATTCCACCTTCCGTGGGCTTCGAGGAAGGAAAGCAAGGGAGGTGAACATTGCCATTATTGTAAGTAATTTCCTTATTTATTTAATTACTAATTATGGCTTGGAGTGATTCAATTAGGTGAATGACAAAGCAAAAAGGAACTTCTATCTTCACCTTCATTAAGGTCGGTCTTCTTGAGAGCTACAAGGGAGATAAAGAAATATTCTTTTATGAGGTCGGTCTTCTTAAGTGAAGATTAAAAAGTGCATTTCCCCTTCATTAAGAGGTCGGCCATGAAGATTGGGCTTCTAATTCATCCTGGCACCAAAGAAGAAGTACTTACGGAGGTTCGAATGGAGGATATTATCATCATTCATCTATTTTGACATTTACTTGGATTTGGAGCTAGTGGAGCTTCTCTTCTTGCCCAATGACGAAAACCCTTTCTTGGACACCTATCAAGATGAAACCCTTCAATAGGATCACACTTAAGGATGGAAACCTCGTGTTCTTTGGTGGCTTCACCAGAAGTATCAAGTGAGCTTTAAGGAGGATTTTATATTTATTTCTTCCCTTCTAACCCTAGGCGACTTGCTTGGGTGAAGGGTTTGATATCATCTAGGGCACTTTTGGACAATTTGAGTTGAGATTATTGTTCTTCATATTTTATAAGGCTGGAATCTACATTTTGGAGAAGTTTATCTATCATTTCCAGCCCTTGGTTTTGGCTGTTCTACTGTTGTCATTAAATTATATGCAGCTCGGTGTAATCACTTATTTTCTCCATTCTTTTGATGTAATTTGGATTGATAAATATTGTTGTGGTTGAATTAATTATTTAGAAGCATTTTCAGCTATTATTGCATGGTTAAATGTCGATGTGAAGTCCCTAGAGAGTTCGCTGCCCTAGAGGACTGATTATTGATTATTTTAATAAAGTTGAAGTGTATTTTCAGTCATTTTCAGATTGATGCTTGTTGGTTGATGGTGTATTTTCAGATTTGGTTCATTAGGGTTTAGGCTAAACCCTTACTCTTGGTTTCAACCCTAGAAAGGGACATTACAGTGGTATCAAAGCTTGATCTTCCCAACCCGAGGGTTTCTTGCAAGAAGATAAAATGGTGGATAAAATTTTTGGTGATGTTAGATTTGAAAGGCTTGCCCTAGGGAAAGAAAGATTGGCCAATAAAATGGCTCAGCTGATCCATACCCTTCAAGATCCGAATGGTGGAAGGAGCCCTTCAAAGGAAGTCAATAATACTCGAGCATCCTAAAAGGACGACATTGCTACATGGTATGAGAGTATAGGGCTCTTCCAAAGAAGATTCGTGATGCCGTGTCATTTTCTGAGTTCATGGGAGTAAGCAAGGGAAGATCAAGGCTCAAGCCTAAGTCGCAAGTGACACAAGGAGAAAGAGAAAAATCAAATCTGCAAGAGGGTTTTGAGGTGGAGTCCCAAGAAGACCATGTTAAAGTACATGGAGATGTGTTGGTAGACAATGAACCAAAATAAGTATGGGATCCCGGTAATATTATGAGCTCTGCAAAGGGTAACAATTCTAATTTTCAATACCTTTGATGTTGTTAATCTCATTGGGAAAATGAAAAAAATCAGAATTGATTTTTGGATAAATGCAAGAAAATCTTGGTACAAGTTTTAGAAAGTAATACTCATAGAAATCTTGGGTTGAATACAAAAGCCATTCAGCTGGACCGAAGTGATGATGGCCAATGGGCAGCCCTTTGTCTATTGAGTAATAGGTATGAAGTTTTGAAGTAATGTGGGTATTTCTAACAAGGAGTTTGGTGCCAAGCATTTGGACCAAATTGCTAGTGTTCGAGGCACACAAAAGAGTACAAAACAAAGGGCATATGTGACTGAGTTGCAGGACAACCCTATTGGAGAGTTTGCACATGAGGAAAGCACCTTACTGAGTAACAATGCTAAGGTTCAGCTTGTTGTACCTTTCGGAACAACAAGCAATAAAGGGCAAGTTGATGGTTTTTACAACCTCGTTAAGGCCCATGAAGGTGTCTCGTGCATGTATCAACAAGTTATGGTTGTAGTCAAGGAAAAAAGGACTTCATCAGGTGTATACAAGACCATGTCCAGCCATTACAATTCCCAAATTGTAGCTGTACAAGTAAGTTCAGTTATAGAATTGCTGATTAGTAAGAGATTTTTGAGTAAGCTTTTGATTGTTGAAGAAGTTTCAGTCATCCTTGGATCATTTCCAACCTCCAAATTGTTGATAGGGGTAGTTTTCAAAGAGAAACTTCAGTATTACAGCTGTTATATCTTTTTAATGCTGGTAATAATCAAGGGAATTGAGTTGGGACTGCTGCAAACAGCCACTTACAGACTCACATTGAAGGATTTGGAACATTTTGGGGCTGCCTACAGCTGTTGCACTCACCTATCAGCATTTTTAGGGCTTGTTTCAAATCAAATGTCGAAGAGGGAAGATCAGGACAGTATGGTGGGATCACTTGGAGACCAACATAATCAGGGTGTCAACAATCTAAGGAAAGGTGAACAAGCGGAGGGACAACCAAACGTATGAAAGTATTGAGGAATTGATTCTTCTTACAATGTCATTTCGCTGCAGGGGCATTTCCATTTCATGTTGGAATGGAAACGGGTCTTACTGGTCTTCACCCGGTCTCCTACAGGATGCCTTGGGACACTCGGATCTCCTTTTCGTCACAGAAACACACAAGAGCCCCATTCGTCCTCTTCCGGACCTTAGGGGTTACTACTGGCTCTTTGTTTGCAGGCAAGATACTAGGAGTTCTGGTGGTGTTAGGGAATCGGCGGAGTCGGTTGTTTGGTTAGGGACACTCTTCGGGGCAGGATTTTTGTGGCACCGAGGACGAGTTTGCCCGTTTTCTATGGATCAAGGTTAGGCAGACCCCTCACCTTATCCAGACATCTTCATTGCAGTTTGTTATTTCCCTCATGTTTCTTCTCCCTTCGGCATTGAGAATGGCCCGAATGGACACCCCTACTCGATCCTTCCGCTGATATCTCTCGGTTCTCTGCGGTTGGTGAGGTCATCCTCTTGAGTGTGATTTCAATGCTCAAACCAAAAACTTCCAAGTCCCTTTACATGACAGAAGACTGTTGATGCTCTTTGTACCTCAGAGGTGGACTCGGGTTTTGTTGGTCTTCACAGAAGTCTCTGCGATGTGGCAGGCCCCGACAACTTATGGCCGACACCTTTTACAGATGGGGGAATCTCATGACTGTTGATCCTTAATGGCATAACTTGTTTCCCGAACTCTCGCTTTTCACCTACGGACCTCACTTTGTGGTAGCGCGAGTGTAGTTGATTATGACATGACTACTCCTAACGTCCTTGGCTTTTATTGACCATCTTTCTGTCTCCCCATTCCCCCTTTGACCATGCGGCTCTTCCCCGCTTCTTTGGAAACCACCCCCAAGACCCCTAGCCCCCTCACTACCCCGCCTCGTATCACTTTGAGACTCGATAAGGGCGACCCCGTAACCTTCTCCTTCCACCTTCGTCAACTTCTCCCCCCTTTATCCCTTTTCACTATGTTCCCCACTGACAGGATGTACAACCTTCTTGCCACCGCTATCCATCACAAGGTGGCCTTGCTCTCCTACCCCCATTCCACCTCCAAGCCCCTTGGTACGAGGACATGCCCCATGAACCAATGGTATGATGACGACTGCAAATCCCTTCACCGCTAGCTCCGCATGGCCTTTACCCATGACCTTCCCCACTTCCCCTCCCTCAAAATTGCCTATTGTAATCTCCTCCGCCACAAGAAACGTACCTTCATTGCCGTAGAAGGAGAGATCTCCGCACTTCACTTTTGTATTCCCAAAACGCTTTTGGCGTACCATCATTCCCCGACGCTCCCCCTTACCCCTGGAGCTTGACCCGCTCACTTTGTTCACCTACACCTCCACCGTATGATATCCCAGATTGTGTCCCCACCCTCCACATGTAGCATTTTCACCTATACTAATATTAAGAAGGCTATTTCGGTGATGAATTGCAGCAAAGCAAAGCAAATGAGGAAGGCTTTCAGGCAGAGTTCTTCAAACATGGGATCAACACCATCAACAATTATTTGGTAGACCTTTTCAATCAAGTGGTGTGTATTGGCTTTCCACATTCTTGGTCCCACCATATCATCCACCCTATCCACAAAACCGGTCCTACCTTTGACCCTAACAATTATAGGACCATTATGGTGGGTCATACTTTCTCAAGCTATACGTCATTGTTCTTCATTTGCAGCTATCTAAGTTTCTTGAGCAAGATTAATGCAAAGCCGAGGGCGTGCAGGATTCGGGTGATGGGTACTGCATAACCGATCATATTCTCACCCTCCGTGCTATCATTGAGGAAGCACATCACCGTTCGTCCAGAGTCTTTTGTTGCTTTGTTGACTTTCGGAAAGCCTTTGACTTTGTTCCACGGGAGGTCCTCTTCCGCCGACTTAGAGACATTGGTATTTTGAAACCCTTCTTGTCGCCATCACCCGACTCTATGAGGAGGTCTTGGGTTGCCCTCGTCTCGCTATCTTTGGGCTTTCCGATTTCATCAAGAGCACCAGTGGGGTCAAACAGGGCTGCCCTCTCTCCCCTACCCTGTTTGGTATTTATATTGATGAGTTGGAGGATTTTCTCCGGGATCACATACAGGATAGGGACAGTTGTCTTCTTCACCAAGTTTTGATCTACATTCTTCTCTTCGTGGATGATGTAGTCCTCTTGGCTTCTTCGAGGAGGGATTACAGAGCGGCACTTGATGCTTTGGCCCTCTTCTGTAATCAAAGACACTTACAATCAACCTAGGTAAAACCAAGGTTATGGTTTTCAATGTGTTGAAGACCTCGGACTTTCATTTCTTTTACAGGGGGAGGAGTTGGAGATCACCAACTCCTACACCTATCTGGGGATCCTCTTCTCTGGACCTCACTTCAGTCTACGCCCGACTATTCAACCCCGCATCAACAAGGGGTATGGCTCCCTTGCGATCTTGGAGAGAGTGCTTTCGTCACCACTTTCAGGATACATCGTCCAAGATGTCTCTCTCGAGACTCTCTTGTGAGACCCATTATTCTTTATGGTTCTGAGGCCTGGGGTCCCTCACTGCTCGAGTCAGATTGGGCTTCTGTTGAGCAAGTTCAGATCCTTATGCTCAGACGGATCATCAGGTGCAAAGAGATTGTTCCTCATAATATCATCCTTGCCGAGTTTGGAGCTTGCCCCTTCAAGCTAGAGGTCATCTTTGGTCTCACCTCACTCTTGCACCATATCCAGGGACTTTCTGATTCTTCCACAGGCAGAGACAAGTACATCTACCTTGCCTACTATCTCCCCCTTCAGGTACTCCATGCATGCTTCTGCTCATCTCCTTCCGAGCAAGCAAGACCTGAACAAAATCATGAGAAACGACATTTACAACAGTTCATTCAAGTTACTTGGACCAACCCCCCTGATGAGCTAAGCCTAAAGATGGCCTTCTACGCCAATCACTTTCTTGATGTCAACAATGGACTCATCACTCGGCCCGCGTATATCTCCCATCATTGGATACATGCTCTCCACATCTCCCTAGGCCAAGTCAGAGTTGGCTCTCACAGGGTTCGAATCAAGAGTGATCACCAATTGGATCGGACCAAGTGGATCTACCTACTTACTCCCTCCAGGAGGTTGAGACAGAGGAACACTTCATTTTCCAATGCCCCGCCTACTATGAGATCAAAGGGAGGTTTCACTGTCTATTTCGTGAACGCCCCACGTTCACGACCTTCTTCAGGTATTATGATCAGAGGTGTCTCGCTCTCTATTTACAGGAAGCTCTTAAGCTTCGCGACGGGGTCCTCCATCCACCTTCCAGGGAGACTACTACTAGACGGATCACATCTTTCTTTGTTGTGATCCCGGGTGAGAGGGGCACCAAGCGGAGACCTGACTCTTGTGGGGACTCTCATTCTAGATTTGTCAGAACCAAAGGTGCTTCTTCCCAAGCCAAAGATTTATGGACCCAGACCCGGCCAAGGGCCCCTTCTCATGGACGTCGAACACTGGAGTTCACCCAGAGAGCTTGACTCTCCATAGATCATGGGCATTTGAGGCGACTTCCGGTCCTCGAAACCAAACATCAACACATCACCAGTTTCTTTTCGGCTGATCTTGGGTGACAGTCATGAGGGTTGGTGTCAAGGCCTCTCCCTCCACCTCCCCTTCTTCTTCTTCATACTCTTTTTCTTCTTCTTTGTTGTTCTCGGGGACCTGTTTGGGTTTTTCCTGTTGCTTTTATCCTGCTTTGTATGGTGCAATCCCATTGACCTATTTTTGAGGTCACTTGTTGGATATTTAATATAATTATCTTAT
Organism: Taxus wallichiana var. yunnanensis; assembly: GCA_018340775.1. Classification (NCBI taxonomy): domain Eukaryota; kingdom Viridiplantae; phylum Streptophyta; class Pinopsida; order Cupressales; family Taxaceae; genus Taxus; species Taxus wallichiana. The sequence continues at coordinate 137,321,449 of CM031239.1, read as the reverse complement.
CTTATCTTGTCCCACATTCACTAGGTTGCAAGTTTCTCCAAAACTAGAAAGCTATATAAAGAACCTAGTACACCATGTTTCAATTTACACCATGTCCTTGTAAGACATTTGCATTTGATAAGAGCATTTTCATGTTATTGGAAAGCTTTGTTCAAACCCCTTTCTACTTGGCCAAGAGTAGTAAGAGAAGAACTAAAATGGCAATCAAGCCATATTGGTGAGATCTATTCCTCTTCCTTGGAAAAATTCCTTGATCGTGCATGGTTGTGTTTGGTTCACAAAGGAAGTATCTACAATCTAAAAGCACATCCAACAATCAAAGGAGATTTGCATTTGATGTTTGATTTAATGTTTTATGCATAGTTAGATAAGTTTTCCTTTATGCTTTATCATGATGTTTTTGTTTAGATTAGATTAAGCTAGAATCTACTTGGTGTTAGGTTCATTCCATGGCTTAGTGTTAATCTAATACATGCATACATATATAGCACGCTTTGATGGAACACTCCTTTATCTCATGCGCATTATTTATGTTTTCTTAGTTTAGACTTCATTTTCATCATTTTACATGCAAAGTTCTTTAAATTTGTTAAAATTATTTTGTTTTTGAGCATGTATGATGATGTTTGGTGTTGTAGAGTCTTCTTTGCAAGTATTTAGGAGGCGAAATGTCGTCAAATTTGAGTCTTCATAAGAAAAATCTGAGCTTTTTGGTGTTTTTGCCTTGTTTTTGACATTTTTGTGAAGGTACAAGTTCTTTGCCCGAGCGTTCATTTGTTTGCCCAAGCGTTCATTTGTCTACCCGAGCGTAACCTATCTTCCGGAGGCCATAACTTTTGATCCCAAACTCAAAATGACTCCATTTTTTTTTGCAATGGAAAGGTATTGAAATGAACTATGCAATGAACATATAAATTTGGGATTTCACCTTACATAAAATTTAGGGTTTCCTTTCTCCTAAAACTGGTTATTTTATGTGCATTAGATTCATTTTTTTGCTCCAAAATACTAAATCTTGTGCGTAGGTTTTCATATTCACTTGCTAAAGACAAATTGCTCAAAATAGTGCTAACATTTCAAGTATTTGTTGAAAATCTTTTTTGCTATAATTTGATCAAAACCGTGTATGCTCTTCTCTTGCGATTTCGAGCGATCTTGAGAATCAGAAACAAATACAATTTTGGATGCTTTTTTAACATTTCGGTTGTCATTTGAAAAAGGTGTTAAGTCATTTCAAAAGGTGTTAACGCTTGATATTTCGGTTTAAAATTTCCATGTTGGTTTAATTTGATCAAACACCACGTATGCTCTTCTTTTGCGCTTTCGAGCGACCTTGAGAAACAAAATGGTTATGATCCTTGATATTTTCTAACATTGTGCTCATATGGAAAACTACTAATTGTTAGAATATAGGGCCATTTACACTAAATCAAAGACCAAAATCAAAACGTATTACTAATCTCTTGTGTGTAGGTTGCCTTGGTCAAAGAAAGGTGTTTAAGACAATCACATTTTAAAAGAAGATAAAAATGAACAAATCACATTGTATTTGTAGGTTCGGATAAGGGCTAAAACCCATCCACTTTAAACTGTGAGAAGTGTTTTGGCTTAAGCCATAAAACTCATTATGAGTACCACAAGAACCCCAAAGTAGTCGGCACATTGAGGGAATTGGTTGATGAAACGAAAAGTGCCCCAAACACCTACTTGACTAGTAAAACCCATGAGGAATATCAAATGTTGTCCGTATGAGGCCTCTTTCATTAATTTGATTGTGGGGTAATGGTCCTTTGTTTAGAATTTATTCTAAAAAAGCATACCTCTCTTAGACAAATATTGGTGAGTTTTGAGAACAAAATCCCTAGGAAGCTATTTGGCATCAAGGCCAACTTTTCCATATCCATTATCATTGGTATCAAAATCCTTACTAAGCAAAACTTTGTCTTAGTTTCCACCTTGTTTTAGAACAAGGCAAAACTCTACCAAAGTTGTGCTGCGTATTTTTGGTTACGAAACATTTTAACATATCCCCTTTTCACAAAATTTTGGCTCCCCTTTTATCAAAAGTGCACTATCTAAAGTGTTGCCAAAATTGTACCAACCATTTTTGGATACTTAAACCTTGTTTTAATAAACTTGATTTGAGTGTTAAAAGTGCATTGTTACGTTGCCCGCATTGTACCAATCCCTTTTTGATACTTAAATCTTGTTTTCTTAAACTTGATTTAAGTGTTGAAATTGCATTGTTACGTTGCTCGCATTGTATCGACCATTTTTGATACTTAAACCTTGTTTGTCTTAAACTTGATTTAAGTGTGGAAATTTGTGTTACGCTATCAAAATCATATCAACCCTTTTTAATACTTAAATCTTGTTTGCTCAAAACTCGATTTAAGTGTTGAAATTGTGTTTGTTACCTTAAACAATTTCTTGTGGCATTCACATCTAGGAAAAGTTTCCTTTACAGACGTTACCTTTCGCCAAATTTTCATCAACCATTTTGACATTCACACTTGTAACTTGTTTTCCAAACCTTGCTGGATTGTCAAAATTGTGTCATCACAATGTCTGTTTTCCTTAGATTCCCTTTGGAAAATCACACAAGCATCCCTATATTTGCAAAATGTCTAGTTGGCTGCTCGTTACGTTGCTCGAATTGACATGGAACTTCCTTCAACATGGAGTTCAATCAAACAACCTAGGTCTAGGCATTCACATCAAACGATGCCAATCATAATTAGATCTCGGGTGGTTCCTCACGCTATTGACAATAGGGAACCCATACTATTTTCCACTTCCCCACCTTCATCTCCTAGTCAATTCTATTCTTCTGATTCTCCTAGTCAGTTCTATTCTTTTGATTCTCCTCAATATCTTGAGCCTCATCCAATCAATTTTCTTCTACGAAATAATCAGTCACCTCGCCAACGTAGTCCTCCATCAAGATCCGTGTGACTCAAAATTCCTCTAATCAAACATCTAATTTGACCCCTGCGTCATGGTTCTCTCTTTTTTCACATGACCGCCATAAATAATCGCCAAACGACGCGTCTTCCTCCTTTGAAGATACGTGTAACTAAAAATTCCTCTAATCAAACATCCAATTCGACCCCCGAGTCACGGTCTTCTCTTTTTCACAGACCCCCTAAATTAGTCACCCAAACTACATCTTCCTCCTTTGAAGATCCGTGTGACTCAAAATTCCTATAATCAAACATGCAATTCAACTCTGGAGTTCCGGTCCTCTTTTTCCATAATACCCTCTTAATCGGTCGCCCAAACAATGTCTTCCTCATTTAAAAATCATGCGACTCAAAATTCCTCTTATTATTCATCCAATTCGACTCTATGTCATGATCCACTCTCTTTTCACAAAATCCCCTTCTTTTATCGCATTATGTCATCTTCTAAACAAACCAATACTAACCTATACCGAATCCACATCTAACTCCACTCTCGAGACATCTAAATCCAAATCTACTTCGTCTCTTGAGTAGTCTTCTTCTACCAATCAAAATCTAATCTCTCTCAATTGTCAAGTCCTCGCAATCAACCTTCTATCATCAACCAACAAATACCCATAGCAATCAATTTCTTTCTGAATGAAGAAGCAATCGAAGAATCCATGGGGTTGCACGAGGGCATTCCTCTAGAGGATCATGAGAAAGGATTCTATATTGACCTCGATGCGTCTGCGTACTGTGAGGAAGAGGTTGAGTCATATGGTCAGCAAACAAAGGAAAAATCTAAGATTATCAAACTTGATCCTCCTCTTGTTCTTCCCTTATCACATTCCCCACTACATGGTGAAACGCCTGGGTCTATCATTGATCACCCTCCTATCTTCTCATCTCCCAAACATTCCTTACATATCACACCTCCTCAAACACAATCTCTCCTTGGGTCACCTCCAGGTAGTCCATCGTACTCTATACTTGGGCCACGTTTTGATAGCCCATTATCTTCTATCTATGGGCCACCTCCAAGAGCCCATTATCTCCTATGGGCCACCTCCAAGAACCCATTATCTTCTATATGTCAATTACCTCTTGGTATCTCGTCATCTTTATCCTACGGCCACATCCTAAGTAGCTCATTGTCTTCTATCCTTAGGCCACGTCCTAATAGCCCTTCATCTTCTATTTATGGGACACCTTCGAGTAGCCCATCGTCTTCTATTTATGGGCCACCTTAAGGTCAGAGGATTGCCCACTCTTCCCTCTTCGACCCCCTAGCCATTGCTTCGAAGTTCCTCACAGATAACTTGGAGCTGCCCGAGGTTCAGTTAGATAGAGCTTGGATTGGTCTGGCATCTACTCTCTTTATCCGTTTCAAGTCAGTTGATGACCGCCTTAAGGCTCTTAGAGCCAAGCGGAAACTTTTCTCTCTACCCAATAAGGTCTTTCTTGACGAAGATCTTACTAGAGAACAAGTTGTCGAACTCAAGAAATCTCGAGAAATTGTCATGGCAGCCGAAAAGGCAGGGAAATGGGCGGTGATTTGTAACCTCAAGGCCAGTGGTTCGGGATTCTTCCCCCTGGTTGGGCTCCCGGATCCGGCTCTAGTTCAGATGACGGTTCGGGCGGGAGAAGGCTCGGAAGCAAGGCCTCTCCATCGCATGTTGGAATGGAAATGGGTCCTTTTGGTCTTCTCCTGGCCTCCTGCATGATGCTTTAGGTCTCTCGGACCTTCTCTTTGTTACGGAGACACATGCGAGCCCGGTTCGCCCTCTCCCGAACATCAGTGGTTACTATTGGCTTTCCGTTTGCAGACAGGAGACTCGGAGTTCTGGCAGCGTTAGAGGTTCCGGCGGGGTTGCTTGTTTAGTCAGAGACACTCTTCAAAGCAGGATTTCTATTGCCGCTGAGGATGAGTCTGCCCGCTTTCTTTGGGTACGGATCAAACGTAACTCTCCCCTCCTGAGAGACATCTTTATTGCGGTCTACTACTTCCCTCCAGCTTCCTCTTCATTTGCCATCCACAACGGCCCAGATGGAGACCCCTTCTTTGACCTTTATGCTGGTATATCTCAGTTCTCGGGCTCTGGGGAGATCATCATCTTAGGGGACTTCAATGCCCGTACCAAAAACATGCAGATTCCGAGGCATGACAGGACCGACGATGTACTTTGCACCGCTGAGGTGGATCCAGAGTTGGTTGGTTTCCAGCGTGATTCTGAGGACACGACAGGGCCCCTGACTTCCTATGGCCGACACTTTCTCCAATTAGGGGAATCTCATGACCTACTGATCCTGAATGGCATTCCTCGCTTTCTGAATCCCGGTTCTTCACCTGCAGACCATTTTGTGGTGGGCCAGTGTGGTTGATTACCTCATGACTACCCCCGACTTGATTCCTTACATACACCACTTTTGCGTCTCCCCATCCCTCTTGTTGACCATGCGACCCTCTCCTTTTCCCTCCAGGCTATCCTCCCCCAGGACCCCACCCCCTCCCCTCCCCTCCCCCTTTGCATATCACGTACTATTTGGAAATTTGACACAGGGGATCCCGACACCTTTTCCTCTTGCCTTCGTTTGCTTCTCCCCCCCATTCCCCACTTCACCTCACTCACCTCGGATCAGATGTTTAATACCCTCTCTTGCGCTATTCTTGAGGCGGCCACGAGTTCCTTCCCCCACATCACCCACTCCACCCTATGCCATGGCACATGCCCTATGAACAAATGGTACGACGAGGAATGCAAAGCCTTCCATCGGAAACTACGCTTTGCTTTCCTACATGCCCTTCCCTCCTTCCCCTCCCTGAAGTCATCTTATCGCGCCTCCTTCGACATAAGAAACACACATTTATCTCTCATAGGCGTCGTGAGCTTCGTCTGTCACTTATCCACTCTCCTAAACATTTCTGGCGCACCATTCTTCCCCGTCATTCGCCTTTACCCCTGGACCTTGATCCCAATTCCATGTTCACCCACACCTCCACTCTTTATGACTTCCGGGCCAGCCCCACATCCAGGTTCATTCCCCTCCCTCCCTTTGCCATATTTTCACCCACACCAATGTGAGGAATGTCATTCTTGCTATGAGTTGCGGTAAAGCAGGGGATGAGGAAGGGTTCCATGCGGAATTCTTCAAGTATGGTCGGAGACGCTCCTCAATTATCTTGTGGACCTCTTCAATCAGGTGGTTCGTACAGGTTTTCCAGTCTCTTGGTCCCACCACATCATCCACCCCATTCACAAGTCGGGGCCACTTCCGACCCCAACAATTACAGGACTATCATGGTGGGTCACACATTCTCCAAGCTCTATGCTATTGTTCTTCACTTGCAGCTTTCTGAGTTCCTCGATCAGTACCATTGTAGAGCTAAGGGGCAGGCAGGCTTCCAACCGACTTACCAAACTACCGACCACATCCTTACTCTTCGGGCTATCATCGAAGAGGCTCGCCACCGATCTTCCAGAGTTTTTTGTTATTTCGTGGATTTTCGAAAAGCCTTTGATTATGTGCCAAGGGAAGCCCTTTTCCACAGGCTCAGAGATATAGGCATTTCCGAGACTCTTCTTACAACCATCACGCACCTTTATGAGGAGGTCCTTGGCCGCCTTCGCACTTCTGCTGGCATGTCGACTTCATTAGGAGTACCATTGGTGTCAAACAGGGCTGCCCCCTTTCTCCTACCTTATTTGGGATCTATATCGATGAGCTTGAGGACTTTCTCAAGGATCACATACAAGAAGGTGATGGGTGCCTTCTGCACCAGGTTTTGATTTACATCCTCCTCTTTGCAGACGACGTAGTTCTCCTTGCTTCTTCTGTTGAGGGTCTCCAGAGGCAACTTGATGCCTTAGCCCTTTTCTGTGATCATCGGCAGCTGACTGTGAATCTTGGGAAAACCAAAGTTATGGTTTTCAATTGTCTGAAGACTTCAGACCTCCACTTCTTCTTTAAGGGTGTGGAGATTGAGATCGCTTGCTCTTATACCTACCTGGGGATTCTTTTCTCTGGGCCTCGTTTTAGCCTTCGTCCTGCTCTCCAACCCCGGGTTAATAAGGGCTATGGTTCTTTGGCGATTCTTGAGAGACAGTGTTTCTGCCACCACTTTCAGGACATTCCCTCCAAGATGTCCCTCTCGATTCCTTGATTAGGCCCACGGTTCTGTATGGTTCGGAAGTTTGGGGTCCCTCTCTTTTGGACTCAGATTGGGCCACTATCGAGCGCGTTCAGATCCTCATGCTCAGACGCATTATCAGGTGCAAAGAATTTGTTCCTCACCACATTATCCTCGTTGAGTTTGGGGCTCGCCCTTTTCGGTTGGAGACCATCTTCAGCCTTGTGTTGTTGTTGCACCGTATTCGGGGGTATTCTAGTTCTTTTGTTGACAAGGACAGGTACACTTATCTTGCCTACTGCTCCTCTGAAGCTATTGCTTCCTCGGATCACAGTAGACGTTCTCGCTGCTGGTATGCCTGCGTTTCACGCCTCTTCGAGTCCATTGGCATCCAGATGGACCGTCTCCCACCCTTCAGCTATTCTCTGGATGCCCCTGCCCACCTGCTACCCAACCAACATGATCTTCATAGGATTATCCGTGATGATATCTACAAACAGTTCATCCAGCACACATGGACCAACCCCCCGGGGGGGTTGCGTCCGAAGATGTCATTCTATGCGGCACACTTTCTCGAGATCCGTGATGGGGTCATTTTCAGACCCATGTACATTTCCCGGCATTGGTTGCAGGTCCTTCGTATCTCTCTGGGTCAGTTTCGAGTGGGCTCACATCGACTCCGTATTGAGACTGACCATCACTTAGACCGCTCGGAGTGGACTTGCCTACTTTGCTCTCTCCAGGAGGTTGAAACCGAAGAACACTTCATTTTCAAATGTCCTATTTACTATGAGATTTGTGGGCGATTCCATTGCCTATTTCGCGAGCTTCCTTCACAACTTTCTTCAGATACTATGATCAGAGATGTCTTGCTCTCTACCTTCAGGAGACCATCAGGTTTCGAGATAGGCTCCTCCATCCCCCCAGACGGATGGCTACTAGACTGATCACTTCCTTCTTCCCGTTGCTCTCCCGGTGAGAGGGGCTAAGCGGCATTTGGTTACGTGTCTGGACCCCAGTCTAGGTCCGTCAGGTCTCGTGACTCCGTTCCTTCCTCCCGAGGCTCCATATCTCAGGCATGTCCCAGGGCACCTCCACATAGACAAGCGATCCACCGGGCCTACTCTGAGGCACCGCCTTCCTCCCGAACACGGCTCCCCAGGCATTCCACAGTCTCCGCTTCTTGTCGTCGGCGCACTGCGAGTTACTCTCATCCGGCCTTGCGTGTTAGGTGATGTTGTCGGGGATGTTGCTCCTTCTTCGCTCCCTCCCCACACTGTCATCTCTCTCTTCTTCGTTCCTGGTCTCTCGGCATCTAATGTTTCCTTCTCCTCCTCTTCTTCTCTCATTGTATTTCGGGTGACCCATTTGGGTCCTCTTCTTTGGGTTTTGTTTGCTTTGTACTCTGCAGTCCCATTGACCTACTTTTGTGGTCATTTGTTGGACATTAATAACATTATCTTATCTTATACTTTCTTCTCCCATGTCTGGGACCATCAAATCACACATTAGCTTGTAAGAAGCACAAACAATTTCTTCATCAAGCTAAAGATCAAAAATTCAAAGAGCTCCAAAGCTCCCAAAAATCCACCCACAAATCCAATTCGCAAAAGCGATTCAAAAATGCACACCAATGCAACCGCCAAGTGTGGCACAAAGTGCAAAAATCTATGGATAGGGAACTCAAGCTCCCACATACAAAATCCATATTTCAAGATAAGTCGCAATCACTTATCGAGTATGATCTCACCACAATCATCGAGATTGGAGATAATATCACTCTTGATAAGCAAAAGCTCCTAGTCTCCCTCATCAAAGAAATCGAAACATTGTTGTTGGATCCTATCACACGGAGTGACATTGTTGGTCCCAACCTTCTAATCCATCCTATCATATTCTTCCTACCCTATCATGGATATTTTTCCTCCTATCTATCCACATTTTGTCTTCTCTTTGTGCGGTCTTCCCCTCACAAAATTGTCAAAAATCTATTAAAAAAACCTAAAAATTCAAAATCAAAAAATGAAAAAAATTAAAACATTACAAATAAAAAATCGATGGTACAAAGATCAAACATTGCAATCACGTGTTGCATACACATGGATGTTTTTTCTTTCCTTTCTTCATATTCTTCTGCAGGTCTCCCATCAATTTCATCCCTTCGTTGATTTTTTGGTTAGTCTATTCACACTCATTTTGGGTCATTGATCTTTATTGCATCTCGTATGACCTTGGTCTTTCATTACCTTGGTAAATTAGAAAAAATGACTGACCTCTTAGAGATCCTATCACTATCATACATCTAATAAACTTGTTGCGAAGATCTTTTGGCGTATATGTTGACACTATCCAATGTCGTCATTGCAATCACTTCCACATCCTTCCATCAAGCCATCAATGGTTCTTAACCCTTATCAAAACAATCGAGAGAGCTGAAATACTTTTCAGAAAGTAAAAAGCAATCACAACTCAAAACCAAAAAGCAAAGCATATAAAACTCTCTCTAAGTGTATTTCCAGTATCTCTACCAGGGCTATGGATGTTTGACTGACAATAGAGAAATGTTGCGACTAGAATCAAATACATCTACGTCGGGGTTATGAACATTTGGTGGCAAGCGGAGCAATGTATGGCTCTCCTTCCACCCTCCATTCACTAATCAACTTTCAAAATCAAACATTCATACACATTGGCTAGTGTGTCTTCATTTACTTCCTATTAAATCTTCACTTCAAGAAGTAATTAATTTCCACGTGCACACACTGGATCTCGATGAGCAAACAGGACTAGTATGTTACCAGGTGTTGTTTGGACCTTGTTCAAACTCTTGCTTTAGTCCTTATTTTGTCTCACAATTTGTGCCTTTGGCTCATCACCTTTTCATCGTTAATCTTCTAGTTACATTTTCCATATCCATCCACACTTTTCTTCTACTTTGTTTAGAACATCCATGTGTATCTGTAATGTCCCCTTTTTCGAATTAATCTGAAATAAAAGATTCAATGGGCAAGCAATGGTTGAACAATGGAAAATCATGGATTATATTTCAATTTCATCATTCATATTCATGTTGTATTTTTCTATTTCTCATTCTTAGTGGGTCGGTTGGGTTTAGTGTCTTTAATGAGGCTTAATAAAAGCTTAAAAGAATACTTTAAGGGGTCGCCCTTGTTATTCCAAGCTTTGGCGCCAAAAGGAGGTTATAAAAGAAGATTAGAGAGCTCATTTGGGGCATCTAGTTTTGGCGCATTTTCCTATTATTGGGCATTGAGAGCTTGTTGCTCCATGTTCTTCCACTTGAGGACAAAAACCCTCTTGTGTGGCTTCCTAGAAGGACGAAAACCCTTCTAGTGGTTTTGTTGGAGGACGAAAACCCTTCAACATTGATTGAGCTTGAAGATTATTGCAGATTTGAGGAGAATACTTAATATTCAGATTTTTATTGGCATTGGGCAGCCTTCCCTAGGTGGAGCGACCTACCTTGGAGGATGGTTTGGTGCCCTAGAGGGCATAAAATTGAGATCTCACTTCATTTTCTGATTTGGCATATTTTATAAAGCCAGAATCTCCATTTTGGTGATTTTTGGCAAGGGTTTACTATTTTTCCTAGCCCTCGGTTTTGGCTAGTCTGCTATTGATTTAAATAATTAATTTCAGCTGTGTAATTTGATATTCCATCCATCTTTTGATGTATTTGTGATTCATAAATATTGTCGGGCTAGAATAATTGTTTTGTGGCATTATTCATTGATTTGCTTGGTGAAAAGTGGATTTGAATTTCATAATCAGTTCGCTGCCCTAGTAGATTGTTGATTTCAGATTTATTTCAGTTTGCTGATTTTAAAATCAGACTTGCTAATATTGGGGTTTGAGCTAATTTCCATAATTTTAAGTTTTTTCTCCAACAAGGATGTTACGGTGGTATCGAGAGCACGGATTCTCAAAGGCATAGGGTTTCGGTGGAAGAAAGCAACAAGGGTTTGTTACTATCAAAGAAGAAGAAGAACATGGACTCTCAAAAAGCCAAAGTTGACAAGTTGATTGCCAGCCAAGGGAGACTTGCGGATACAATGGATTTTCTAGCTCTATCCTTCCAAAGGGTCATTGAACCTAGGGTTCGAAATGGTGATGATAGCTCATCTGGAGCTAATACTACAAGGCGACAAATGGAATCAACCCGAGGATTAGTTACAAAGCCCACTTTCCTTCCTAGAGAAAAAACTATTTCAGAGGAAGAAACAACGCCCACCGCTGGACGGAATATTGCCGCAAGCTATGTAGAATATATGGCTCTTCCAAGGGAAATTCATGAGGCTATTTCACTTGCTGAATTCATTGGGGTGAATCAAGGTAGACCTAGGCCCAAGCCTAGACAAACATCACATGCCACATGAAGAAAGCACAAAGTTTGATGAAGAGGGGTCAAACCCCAAGTTCGCCATGCAATAAAGGAACTATTAAAGAAAAAGGGTTGGTGATCAAGGGATCTAAGGCCATGGCACTTACACCCATTCCAAAGAGTCAACAACATGAGGTAAAAATTGCTCATTCCGTGGTTAATACTAAAAATGTTTTGACATGTGGTGAATCCATAGATGAAACAAGGGGTGTGGAGCAAAAAGGGGAAGAGAAAGACTTGGTTGGAAACCCTCCTCCAAAGAAACATGATGAGATTGTTGATCTGATTATAGCGGTAGTCACTAAAGAGCTAAGTGGTGATGGAGTGGACCTTGGTAAGAGCTATGAAGACATTTCAAACACACACAAACAACGCAACCAAAGGTTTGGAGGTAATTCAGATTTATTTCTTTATGCCATGCCATTTCGGATTTATGATCATGGGAATTTTGTTAACCTTGGGGCAAATATGATGCTCCAAAGCAAATCATGGCAAATGGGTAGTCTTCATGATGCTACATATGATGAAAATTCTGATTTGCATAGGGTCCATGGACCAAGATTTTGAGTGACCTTGTTGGGGGTCACATGGATGAAGAAGGTGCTTTTCCGGGTGCCTATGATCATTTTCAGTTTGCTGGAATTTCCAGAACAGCAGTCAAGAGGAGGCAGATTTATGGTGCCCATGATTACGGTAAGAGCCACAAAGTTGCCCTATGTGAACACCATCAAGATATGGTTGAAGCCAAGGCAGAAGAAGCTTCATTTGCTGATTATGAGGAGAAGAAGAAGGCTGATTTCAACTCAGAAATTCTGAGTCACAAGATTGGGAGTATGGAGGATGTTTCGATCACTCCTCATCCGGCATGGGAAGGTAGATATGTGGTGGACAACTCAAGGTATGATGGAAATCATATTTATCTCCTTTTAAATTGATGTCATACTTATGTCATTATGGGAAAGTAGTAAAAGATCACATGCCAAGTTTTGGTGATGTGAAGAACTTGTGGGTTGAGTGGGTTGACACATGGCATTTAGATATTTCCTTGCAAGGGTACACGGTTCCAGTTGACTTCTTGCATTGTAGAAAGGAAGTCTTTGATATTCTTATCCCATGCACATGGTTAGAAGAAATTTTGATGAAGGATAATTTTGAAATCATTATCTATGCTAACAAGGTTAGGAAAGATTCTACCCTCCAAGAACAAGGAGACACGGGTTTGATTAATGGTGGAGTCACTCGTGATTCCATTAGTGAGTGCTTGGAATTGATTGGATTCACGGTGAAGATAATGGATGGTTGCTCTATGCCATGCTCAAAAGAGTATTTCCAACTCCATGATACATTGGAAAATTATGAGGTATGTGCTGATTTCCATTTCAATTAACATAGCTGATATAAATAGCATATTTGGCGTCCAATGGTTGCATTTATTGGAAGAGCTCACTTTCAAATGTCAAAGTATGGAGATAAGTTTCATAGGCCAAGACAAAAGATGACTTTACAAGGTATGTTTCCAGAAATATCTCAAGTTAATTATTTGGTTGAAGATACTTGGTTATGGGAGTCACATTTCTGCTCCTTATCCAAGATTACAACGGATTGGAAGTCATTAATTATAGCTGAGTATGCCAAGAACAAGTTTGCTAATAACATTTTCAAGGGGAAATAAGTAATGAAAGGTACAAGGTAATGGATGTGTTTATTCTTCGCAAAGACCGAGTCTATTTGGCTTCCAAATCTAGGGTGAAGAACATAATATTGTGGGCTTCTCATGATACCCCATGGACGGATCTTCCAAGCTACTTCATGAGGCATAACAAGGGTGAAGGTAAAAATTTCAGTTTTTCTCTTTGCTTATGGAATTTGATGAAAGAAAATGCTAGCATGCCATGTTTAAGAAAACATAAGCTTGAGGGGAATTCTGATTTTTCTCTCTATGATTTGCTAACCTATGGTTCCATGAGAGAACCAAAAGAAGTATGGAAAAAGAGAAGCAATTATGATAAAATCAGAATTCAGAGGGGTGTTAAGAAGGCTGATTTTCTTAAGATTACGGTCAATATGTCTGCTGGTTTCAATTGTAGGCCTGCTGCTCATAGTTTTTCAGTGTATGCAAATCAAATTTCAGCCCCTATATTACTCATGGACTTTCCATTCTTCGTGAGATTTCAGTTTGCTAGTTGTTTTGTCATGATTATAAGACTGAAATTACAAAAATCAGGTTTGGGGCTGCCATTTTCAGTCATGAACAGCAATATGTTTACATTTTTGAGAGCATTCCCTCATGGAAAAATGAGGAAGGAAGATTCCAGTTGGAAGGAGGAAAGAAATCAGGTTGTGGTGAGTTATTTTCAGATTTGAAGATTCTGATTTTTGAAGGAAAAATGTATGCTCACAGTTATTTTTGAAACAGCCTTGCTAAAGTATTCGGAAGTCATCATCTGAATGAAACTCATGAAGTGGCATCAAGCAACAGTTGAGAGCTAGTTGTCATGTTTTACGGCATGACAAGGGGAATGTAAAAGTGTTGTTAAACACTCTTGTTTTCTTTAATATGTTTGCTTCATGTGCAGATATGTCAAAGAAGAAGCAGTTAAGATTCATTTGGGATCCGGGTTCTTACAATTGCTTGAGGACAAGCAATTTTGGGAAGGGAGGACTGTAATGTCCCCTTTTTCGAATTAATCTGAAATAAAGGATTCCTTGGCAAGCAATGGTTGAACAATGGAAAATCATGGATTATATTTCAGTTTCATCATTCATATTCATGTTCTATTTTTGTATTTCCCATTCTTAGTGGGTCGGTTGGGTTGGTGAGCTTTTAATAAGCTCAAAATAAAGAAATAAGCTATTAATGAGGTCGGTTGGGTTTAGTGCTTTTAATGAGGCTTAATAAAAGATTAAAAGAATACTTTAAGGGGTCGGCCTTGCTATTCCAAGCTTTGGCACCAAAAGGAGGTTATAAAAGAAGATTAGAGAGCTCATTTGGGGGATCTAGTTTTGGCGCATTTTCTTAATATTGGGCATTGAGAGCTTGTTGCTCCATGTTCTTTCACTTGAGAACGAAAACCATCTTGTGTGGCTTCCTAGAAGGACAAAAACCCTTCTAGTGGTTTTGTTGGAGGACGAAAACCCTTTAGCATTGATTGAGCTTGAAGAGTATTGCATATTTGAGGAGAATACTTAATATTCAGATTTTTATTGGCAATGGGCAGCCTTCCCTAGGTGGAGCGACCTACCATATAGGGTGGTGTGGTGTCCTTAAGGGCATAAAATTGAGATCTCACTTCATTTTCTGATTTGGCATATTTTTAAAAGCCGGAATCTCCATTTTGGTGATTTTTGGCAAGGGTTTGTTATTTTTCTTAGCCCTCGATTTTTGTTAGTCATTGCTGATTTAAATAATTATTTCCAGCTTTGTAATTTGATATTCCATCCATCTTTTGATGTATTTGTGATTCATAATTATTATTAAGGCTAAAACAATTGTTTTGTGGCATTATTCATTGATTTGCTTGGTGACAATTCAATTTGAATTTCATAATCAATTCGCTGCCCTTGTAGATTGATGATTTCAGATTTATTTCAATTTGTTGATTTTAAAGTCAGACTGCTAATATTGGGGTTTGAGCTAATTTCCATAATTTTTAGTTTTGCTCCCAAAAGGGATATTATAGTATAAGATTGCCTTTTTACCATGTTTGAGGGCAGTTTTGTTCTTTCAATAAACAATCTTCTACTTCTTTCTATCATTTATTTATTGGCCAACTTGCACTAAGGGCATGCTCACTCCTTCCTAGCTCTTCATTGGCTTGAGTCCACCATCTTGTTGAACCTATCCCTTTTGGCCTTGATCTCGGCTTATCATATTCTTGTATATATGCAGAATTCGCCCTTGGATATTCTCATCTCTCGTTGGGGGCATCTTGGCGCTCAGTTCTTCTTGTAAATAGCTTAAAAAAACCTTAAAACTTCACAAAATCCTAATAAATCCAAAAACATTGGTAAAACCTTCAAAATCCAAAAACATAGGTAAAACATTCAAAAAATCCAAAAACATGTGAAAAACTCAAAAACACTAAAAATGGAAACTATCCTACAAAACATCCTATTTCAGTGCTTTCTTGTTCTAGCGCACGACATGCGGATCATCTTGTGATCTTCTTTCATCGACAAAGTTGGTTTGTTTGTTGTGTCTATCTTCTTAGCATATATCGTTGCTCGGGGAGTTTCATAGT
Organism: Taxus wallichiana var. yunnanensis; assembly: GCA_018340775.1. Classification (NCBI taxonomy): domain Eukaryota; kingdom Viridiplantae; phylum Streptophyta; class Pinopsida; order Cupressales; family Taxaceae; genus Taxus; species Taxus wallichiana. The sequence continues at coordinate 137,305,735 of CM031239.1, read as the reverse complement.
GCACATTATTTTTCATGGGACTTCTATGTCCTCCATCTATTCCCTTGCATGTATCCTTGTTTGGGGCATCATTTTAACCCTTGTTGTATAACTCAAACATTTGGGAACTGAAGCTAGATAACAAAAACATTGGTACAACTTTCTTGAATGTTGTTTGTTTGAGTATGTTTGTTTGTGCTTGTTTGTCTACATTCCTACTTGTTTACTTTCTCGAACCGCATTGCTTTATGTATATTTCGAGTCGGTCCTTTAGCAATGAACAAAAATCAATATTATGGCTCTTCATGTCATTTTACCCTTTTGTTGTATGCTTATATCAAATAAAAGGTACTTCCAAGCCAAGATGGTACATATGTTATGTCACAATCTTCCCTTCTATCATCTATCTTATCTTCCATTCTAACTAATTTTCTACCCATCATTTTCCATTTCTTCGCGTATCCCTCCTAAGACACGCTTATCACTATGACTCATTTCTTCCATCTCCCCATCCCTTGCTTCCTCCACTTGAGGCATGAGATCCAACTCAATCAATCAAATTGAACAATGGCCAACCAAGCCAAGTTCGAATCCCTTCCGTCATTATGAGTTTTTCTTCCAGTAACTTACTAAAAAGCATATCCCGCATAAACAATCATGATCATGCGACCTTACCAACAAAAGGGTTCATACCGGTATTATGCGGAGATCGGTATTCGCATTTCCTCCATACAATCGTATTCAAGTATATCACTAATTGTCTCACCCCACGATGAGTTTTTTACGCCACCACGATCTTTTTCTCTTCTTCTTTTCGAGTGTCAATCGACCTCTTCTATCACCCCATCGACACTTGAGGGGGCATTATCATCAATCCTACTAATTTTTCTACTCTTTCAAGTTATCTAAAACGCACTACACATCAAAGAGGGGCAAATGTAGACACCTAAATCTAACTACGTAGTTTTAATATTAAAATTGCACTAATTATCCTCTTTCTTGTCATTTCGTTATAATTAGTGTTTTCCGCTAATTAGCTAACATTCCCCTTCATGATCAATTAACGATACTCGTTAATTAACTAGCTTCATACCACATCCTGGATGCCAATTAATGTCACTTCGTTAGTTATAATCCTCTTTTAATTAATTAATTAACCATTATTAATTAATTAAGTCTTTCAATCTCGTATTTAACTAATAAACCTTCTTATTAGTTAAATCCCCCTTTCAAACCCTTCAAATTCTACTAATTTCCTTCTAAATCATCTCTAAATGGCTTCTTAAGCTTATCTTGGTCTATTAATTAATCCTAGTTGATTAATTAAATCACCCCCAACTCCCATGAGTTGTTAATCTTTTATTAATCTCTTCTAATCATACTTATCCCTTTCTAATTCTACTTTACCTTTATCCCACATTCACTAGGTTGCAAGTTTCTCCAAAACTAGAAAGCTATATAAAGAACCTAGTACACCATGTTTCAACTTACACCATGTCCTTGTAAGACATTTGCACTTGATAAGAGCATTTTCATGTTATTGGAAAGCTTTGTTCAAACCCCCTTTCTACTTGGCCAAGAGTAGTAAGAGAAGAACTAAAATGGCAATCAAGCCATATTGGTGAGATCTCTTCCTCTTCCTTGAAGAAATTCCTTGATCATGCATGGTTGCGTTCGGTTCACAAAGGAAATACCTACAATCTAAAAGCACATCCAACAATCAAAGGAGGTTTGCATTTGATGTTTGATTTAATGTTTTATGCATAATTAGTTAAGCTTTCCTTTATGCTTTATCATGATGTTTTTGTTTAGATTAGATTAAGCTAGAATCTACTTGGTGTTAGGTTCATTCCATGGCTTAGTGTTAATCTAATACATGCATACAATAGTGATGATGATAATGTTGATGAGCTAAATGTTCTTGATGATGTGAAATTTTTTTATGTAACACTTAATCTATAAATCTGTTAAGTTTAAGAACTCATTACTACATGTTATAGATTCTTAGATTTAGCTTTTGAATATACATATTTAATATTATGATTAGTTTTTAAAATATATATTTAGTATTGTCATTTGACATACATTTAGAGATTTAAATTTTGATCAGATTATCAAAGATTATTTTATTTTTAAGTGCTTTTGCATATTTTAAAAGCCATTTAAAAATGTTTATTTATTTTGACATATATATGAAAACAAAATCTATTATTCAAACTTAAAGACAATTTTTCTTGAAACTTATCCATTGGCAAACTTGAACTGCTATTTATCCTTGTCAAACATGAATTCGAACTCGAACCTTGCAACTTAAACAGAAACTCATGCTTTGCTGAAAGAAGTTAACATAGCCTTGTGTACTGAGGACATTGTTTGTATAGGCCATTACAGCTCATTATTAATGCAGTGCCATTAGCCAGAAATATATACATGGGACATTGTTTTGAAGTATATAAAACACGAGTTTTGGGACTGGGACCTCATCCCCGTAACTATAACCACGTTTCCGAGTGACTACTTACATGTAATATAGCAATTTAACTCTTGTTAATATATTCCTGAACCCTTTACCAAAATGTTGTACCCGCACTGTCCCTATCCCAATAACTACTGGGTAGTTATTGTATTTGAACTATATGTACATTGTTCTGAAATAATAATGCAAGCTAAAAATGAGTCTAAACAAGCCAATTGAGTCAGAGTATCAACCTCTATTGAAGTTGGTCACAAATGCCTAGCTCCTTTGTGATGTAATTGTGCTCAAGGGATTATAATTTAATTTTTACTACAATTTCCTTTATTTTAATCCCAATCACATGGGAAAAAATATAGGACCAGGATCATACAAGAAGCAAACTAATAAGGATGATGCCTAAAAAGGGGTTTATAGTTTACCTTTATAAAGAAGTAATCATCACACCACTTTTTGAATTTCGGATAAAAAGTTGGATCATACTTGTCGCATGCTTGCTTTTGAACCTGCAAATATAACAGAATGCATCAACAATGCCTTTACCCCCTGATTCAAGGGGCTACGCATGCCGAAGCTTATAAATGCTTGAAGAATTAAAGAATTCAGACATTGATTTTGAGGCTTTCCAAAATATGCTTAGAACATGTCGGTAAAGATATTTATGAGGAACTGAGAAAGAAGGAAATTGATTGTTTTGCATACAACTCTATACAATGAAGCAATACAGAAGAGCCTCCTGACCTTTATCAGATAATAATTGAAGAAAAGAAAATAAATATAAAATTAGATGACACATGGCCCTCAGTAGCATTCCCTAACATGTGACACAATTTACTACTCCTTCCCTTCTATCTTGTAGTTGGACATAGATAATGCTATTTGTAGTTTGGAACTTGCAACTTAACCTAATACATAAATCAAAATGACATTGCATAATGGACATAAAATTCCATTCTTTAATAACCCTACCAAGTGAAAGTGCCTGACATCTTCTTCAAATACATAAGATGGAGTCAAATCGGTACCACCCCAAACCACCATTGCCTAGGAGCTCCATCTGCATCTGAATTTCAAAAATAAAAACAAGCATTTCATGAAGTTGCAAGCATATTGAATCTATACAGAATCCCATTATCTCCTAAATTTCAACTAGGATGATAAGAAACTGAAATGATAGGCTGAATTCAATATCAATCATGGTGTCATTATGCATTAAAATAATATGTTGGCAAGAAAATCAATCTTGTTTTAAGTAGTAAGCAAAAATAATACAATCACTATTCAGTTTGGAAGTTTCAACAAAATACCTTTAGGAGCATCAGTTTCAAAATAACGATAATTGAAATGCACAGTTGGAGCAAAAGGATTTTTCGGATGCATTACCTGCGAATTCAAAGAATTGAACAATGCACTTAGTGCAAACTGTGCTATTTAAACACAAGATCTTATACAGATAATACGATAACTGTATAGCCAATTGATATCAAGACCCCCATATGCATAATCTCCAATCAGCAAGGTGAGGCCCACTGGTAAATCTATTTGTTTTTCAACATTTTTATGCTTTGAATTAAAAAAGAAAAAACATAGGCCAAAAATTCATATAGGTGTCTTCTGCTAGTACCATTGAAACCATAATCTGCATGCCAACAAGCCTAAGGCTTGGACATGAAAATCAATCAGGATAAGGAGACCAGGAGGGAGAACGCATGCAATCAGTTGGTACTTCAAGGTCACAATTAATGCTGATTGTCATTGGCATCACCTATCTTTATAGTCATATCGATGCAAAGGGGAATCCTGTTTTTGCATTGCTCTTTGGAACAACAAATGTCTAAGAGCATCCCATGGAATATTTTACAAGCGTTCTTTACGGCAGGCGGAAGTACATGTCAATGCATTTCGGTGTAAAGAGGAAAGCTATGATAGAGTGCACTTCTTTGTGGATCCACCAACTCCCTAAATTAAAGTACCAAAGCCCTTCAACTATGCCCCAGAGAAAACCATTCCTAAACAAAGGATTATGGAGTGTAATATGTGCGAAATTTAGTAAAGAAATAGAACATTATGGAAGAGAAATGTCCACCATGCAAAGCTCAAGGACAGGGTTGCATGCCTTCATATGTCCCAACAATAGTAAAATAATGACCATTTTAGCCAATAAGCAGATTAGTTAACTACAGATCATGCAGGGCAGATCTACTAGACTACAACTAAGTATTTGCATATATTTCCATAAATATTTTACAGATAAGGGGGCAACAGAAACAAGAATTGTATGAATGATCATAATCAGTCCACTGGACTGCAATATATAATGGACTCATTGAGCACGTAGTCTGTTTCATATAGAAATGTCTGCCTCTGCATTGCATTCTGCCAATGGAATTTTCCTATGGATAACACAAATTCTACAGGAAATGGATTAGGCTATGAGCATTGCAAAAAAATGAAGGAGCTAAAGGTAAAGATCTACCAGACAACTACTAAATATTTGCATCCATTTCCATAAAGATGTTACAAATAAGGAGGTTAAAAAAACAAGAATTGTATGAATGATTAAAATCATCCACTGGACTGCAAAACACAATGGACTCGTCAAACATGTTTCTGTTTCGCACGGACATATCTGCCTCTACACTGCATTCTGCCAACAGAATTTTAATTTTTTTATGATTAAGCAACACAAAATCCACTAAAAATCAATTGGGCCGCGAGCATTGAAATTAAAATTAAGGATCAAAAGGGAAAGGTGATTGACCTCATCTTGGTGGTTGGTAAACTAGATGTGGACCTAGGTAATTTAGGTGGAGATGGAGACAGTAGTGCCAGTTAGAATTAATGAGCTGATGCTAATCTTTTCCCTGTGAAAGGTTCTCTTGTACTGGATGGTCTAATTTCCATTATGGGGGCCATTTCAGATATGTAAGACCCGTTTCCCTAGAGGTCCATCTTGTTATTATTGTAGTGAAGATTCTGTTCCATGAATGAGGACTTGGCATGTAGTTGCTGGCTTGTTTCCATAAAGGGTATTGGCAGGACTAATAAATTGTGTTTCAAGTAAATATTATAATCAGCAGCAACCTTAATTGATAAAAAATATGTACTCAGTAGTGCTGGCCAGTAACTGCAACCTGCTACTCTTTCGAAAAATGCTATCAGTTCCTGTCATGTGCTATAGAGCAGGTCTCGGATCTCCTGGAATCTCAACAATAAGGGCTCGCTAACATTTGTAAAAACAGAACTCCTAAAAACCTCTTCTTGATAAAATTTGCTGAAGAAGGACGCAAAGACATGGTCAAATGGGAGAGTGTGAGGCACACTGAACACAGATTCCTAGCTGGAAAAAGGATCAATGAATTCTATGACATGCTGAGGGACCTTCATGGGGAACTTGATATTTTCAAGAAGAAAATTCAGCTTTATCCATCTCTCAAGTCTCCGCCCTGATAAGTCAGATTTGTGTCGGATATGTTGCCAAAATGAGCATCCTGCTTAATTGTGAGAAACTGAACTATATTTCTCCCTGATCTCTCACGTTTTTAAATGCTTTCAGGGTGTCTCTTAAATGTTTTCAATTTGCAGGAGCTTTTGACAATATGCATAGAGGTTTTGGAAGGTTTGGAATCATGAGAATGTCCTTCTCTTCATCCAGTTTCATTCATTTGACATTGTTCCTCTGTTTCCTACCTTGCATGGCTTCACCGTCGGTTTTGGGGTGGAATTCTACATTTATCTTCTTTGCAATCTGACTTAGATGGATTTTTAGCCTCTACAATGCCTTGACAGTTGGGTTTTAAGTGTTTGGAACCTTTGTGTTGCACTTAGAGTCAAATTGGAGCCTTGGGCAGGACTCTCGTTTCTTTTTAGTTCGACACAGTCATGTTTTGAGCTCTTTCCATGGTGTAGCAATCGGCCTTGGGATGTTTGCAAATTCTATATTGCCTTATAATCGAGAGGAATCCATGGAGAGCGCTGTTTGCGTTTGAGGTTACACTCGCATGAAGCTCACTTGCGTTCAAACATGGTGGCCGCCTTAGTTCTTTACATTTAGGATTTATCCCACATTTGGAGTCAAAGGGCGTGGGCAGCCTTTATATACAAAAGTGCTTCCTTAGTATAGTGGAACTAGAGCAAAGGCTTTGCATACTTGAGTGTTTTGCAAAACTTCCAAGCGACTAAGGCAAGAACTGAGGGGCAGGGTCATGCCACGTGTCAGCATTCCAACGAGGATGAGGAGCTCAGCCCGATTGAGGAGCAAAACAATCCGAAGTGTGGAGGCACGAAATGCCACCAAATGGTAAAATCTCGCGCATCCACGCCCCGTAAAGGTTCAAGCAAGCCAGCGTTGGTTGGGATTGTGAGCACTCGAATCCATGCCATGTGGCATGAAGTCGGGCACGGGATCACCAAATGCAAAGATGCCAGGCAGCTAGTAGCTAACCACGTGGCTAGTCGGGAGCTCAAAGGCAAAAGTCAAGATTGTGCCACATGCCACGATCCTAAGAAATTGAATGTCAAAAAGTGTGAGAAATCGGCTAAGGCAAATGCAAAACGGCAGCCCGTAGCAAACCACAACCCACCACGTGGCACCACTCATAGGCAATTGGGTGTCGGGGAGAATAAAGACCAAACGGAAAAAACATGAAGAGTGGAGATAGAGAAAAAAAGAGCCTAGATCCCATAACCAATGGGAGGCCGCCACATGGCACCAAATGAGAAACTAATCAAAGTCTAATTTCAGCCATGTCTTTTGACTAGGGCCACCAAATCGCACAAAATTGGATTTGTTGGAAAGCTCTCAAGGAGCACTTTCCAATGGAGTATATATCTTGGAGTCTCGAGCAAGGTGTTTTGGGAACAACAAGCAATCAAAGCTCTATGGCCGTTTTTCTCATTTAATGCAAGTCAAAGGCTGGCACAGAGCTCGTTGGAGTCAATTTTAGAGCCCAATGCCTCATTCAATGAGAGAGCCATGTCTTCCACAACCGCCGCCATGCTTCAAGTTGAGGAGGATCTTTTCACAAGGATAGGGCAAATAAACATCAAATCCACCATTTACAAACTGCAACTACATTCGGTGGGAGTTTTGGGCAATTAAAGTCCCTCTTCTCTTCTCTCTTCTCTCCTTTTCTATAAATGGAAGACTCATTCCATTGTAAAGGGTCCCTCTTCTAGATGCAAGGAGACTCTACCCTTTTGAGCTCCCACCATTCCATGTGTCCTGGCTTTTGTATTGAACCTCTACAATGCATTCAACGCTTCTCTCACCTTTGTAATAAATTGTGCATTCTCCTCGGCTTAATACATGGTTGATTGTGACTTGTATCTGCTCTTTAACATTGTGTTTTGTCTCTCGCCTTCAATTTCTCTTGTGATACACTGTGTGCGGGTTTATAGTTCGTAGGTTCTAATGCATTGTCTTTCACAACATGAAGAGAGTGATCCCCTTCTATTCTAGTGCAATTACCAACCCTTTTTTTTCATATTCTCTCTCTCCTTTTTCCATGCATTGTTAGCTAAGTGATTAACATGGGAGTAGATTAGGTTAAGTGTCGGCTTTCTCTCGAGGTCTACCCTAAGGAGCCAAGGTTCCACACCTAGGGGTTATTCCCATTGTTGTTGTCGAGACACTAATCCCCATTTGGTGCTCTCTTGGGTGCACGTTTCAGCAGCGAACAGTTTACGCACACCTGTGGGACCTCGGTATTCTTGTTTTTAAAATTGCAGTATTTGTTGATGTAGGGACACATGCTTTACATTTTCAGTTAAGATTTTGGTGATGGTCTTAACTCCATTTGCTTTTAGAAGCATAAACCAATCACCTAGCGACTCTATTCAATTAAGAACCCATTCTCTCATTTGCAGACCACTCCCTTCATCTCCATCCACCTCCGAATGTTTTTGCAACTTCATGACTGTTCCGAGAGCTCTTCCTTTTCCTCATTAGAACTCGAGCCCCTACCCCCTTCATTTGCAACAGTGGGATGATATTCCCAAAACAACCTTGAAAGTTTTGCCCCTCTTTTATGGAAATGATTATGTGAGCCTTGTGGAGCATATTCAAGATATAGCCAATCATTGTGCACTATATAATGTCACAGAGGAGAATGCATGTCTTAGACTACTTGTCTCTTCATTCAAAGGAAAACTCTAGATTGGTACAGAAATTTGGCTACACAATCGGTCTCAACATGAACCAGCTCGGAGAAAAGTTGAACAACCAGTTCAAGGAGGATGACGGCATCATATCTCTCTTAGAACGCCTCAACACCATAAAGAGGGCACCCATGGAGTATGTTTTAGACTTCAATCTCGTATTCAAGAGGACTTGGGAGAGAATCCCTCAAAAATACAGACCCCAATCATGTATGGCATTCTTGTTTTATTTGAAAGCCTTTGATCTTGATCTTGCTGTCATGATTTCTCTTGGAGGCAATGCTCTTCCTCAAGCCTATGATATAGCTATCCAAGCGGTGTAAACACCAAAATTTGGTCACTTGTCCATGTGCAATGCCAAGTTTGACCTTGTAGCTCACATTCGGAATACAATCTCCTCATCTCTCTAGCTACTCTACAACTTGCTTATCTTTACACTATGCTTTGTTGTCAATTCTGGGAATATTATTTAATCAAAACAACATAAAACATCTTATATTCATAACACAACTTTCAGTTTTGATGTTTCTCTCTCTGCTCCAAAATCATATAGAAGGGTCGGGATGTAGGGTCTAGTCTTGGCCGACCTATACTGTCCCACCCCTTCACAATCACCAATTTTGTTTTCAATTTCAAATCACTCTTTAGGTCGTTTCATATTCACTGGGTTGGCCTTATTTAAATATCTCACCTACGGAAAGCTATATAAGCAACCCATTATCACTTTATATCTCGCCTAACATTCTTACAAGCTCCTATTGCAAACATCATTCCAAAAGCACTCAAATGTTCCTAAATCTGCTCAAATCAACTACACATCATCTAAGGCTAGTCCTTACTACAAGTTTGAAGCACTCAACCAAGTCAAAGAGTCTAACTTCATCCATCTACAAACATGCAAAGATCATAGAGTCACGTCTTAACAAGAGCAAAATCATTCCAAGCATTACACAAGGGTTTCAATCAACAAAGGGTTAGGTCACATAGCTAAGGCATGCCACATCTCACTATTACTACATTGGGTACATTCTATAATACGCAGTTAGCCTTCTATCTTAGTGTCAAGAGACACGAGGGCACCCCTAAAGTGGGTTGGTTAACTATACACACTTGCACAAGCACCTAGGAGAACCACTCGAGGCTTGATTTCCACAACAAGGTTATGTCGTGCAGCACTTTGATTGGTTCAACAACCGGGAATATGACCTCCAAGGGTTGTCCAACCTCAAACGCACACACATGTTTTCTCCTTTTGTTTACTAGTGCTTAGATAAAGGGTTTTGCATGTTGCTAGGGTTTCTACTTTGTTGCAAGTCATCTCGAAGATGTGAGAGCAAGAGCGACATACAATGAGTATCATTTCCAGACAAGCAAAGTCCACAGACAGTTGTAGACCCAAAGCTGTCAAGGGCACTGAAACCATACAGCTCATGTCCTAGATCGTACATCTCATGCACGAACCATACAAAATCCGCATACAATCCTCCACCCGCTCAATTTCCTAGTCCAAAATCTTCGGTGCGAGAATCCACAATCCCAGATCTTCTTGTTTCATTGCCCTACACATCCAAATCATCCCTGAATCATCTTGAGCAGCCTAAGTTTATCTCTCCTCTCGTGTTTTGAGCAAAGTATTTATTGTTTATCAATTGTTTGTTAATCTTTTCAAGTTTGAATGCATTATTTTGGTCATGTATAATTGATGTTGGAAGTTAATTAGATCATAATAGTTTATTTATTGCTAACCCTTACATCCTTCTTATTCTTATACATTTACAACACCTAGAAATCAATTAGGTACAAACAGCAGAGAAGAGCCTCATTCAAGCTAGAAAAAGAAGCCCATCCCCATTTCTACTCTCCTTCCCTCACATTGTAACCTCCCTTTAGCTCTCACATACATATGTTGAGCCCTCTCTTGATGCACCTCTTATACAAAAGGCCCTTGTTGCTCCCCCACTCCTTACGCATTACAAAAAGCTCTCAATGTCCCAAACCCTTCCACCTCCACCTAAAGCTTTGCCCAACCCCCAAAGGTCTTGTAATAAAGCCTTGGGAGGCTATGTTAATTCACAAGTTTTTCCTTTCAAATACCCAAACCTTACTCAAACCTAGACATGAGCCAATGATGGTGGACAAAAATGTTTTCAATTTTTATGATAAAGAGGGCACCCCAGAGAGCACAATGCAACACTCCAAGCCAGCCCTAATGCCTAAGCATTCAGCTAGCTTGGAGAACTACCATGAGTAAGAGAAAATCACACATGATTTCCTGATTTCACTTAAGTTGCATAAGCAAGAACTCATCATGCAGGAGCATCTGCAAGGTTTGGAGAGACAAATCAAAAGGATTGAGCTTAAATAAGATATGCCTGAAAAGATAAATGGCAGCCAGCCCCTTACAAGAACTTCACAGCCTGTTGGGACAAGTTTCACCAATGGAGACCATGAAATAATTGTTTCAGAGTGGAATGATGGAATGACATTAATAGTTAAGGTGAAACCTTCGTTTTGCATTGCTACGAGGTTCTCGCCATCAAGGAAAATCAGTTGGAGCCAAAGTGAAGGAGGAGGTTTGCACATACCCTGCAGATGAAGACCTCATGTCTTGAAGCCACAAAAGGGAGGAACTCATCGAGAAGGATCAAGTTCCCACCATCCTTGAGAACTTGAAAAGCCTCGTGCTTTCCATTGGGGATGATAATGATGAGGAGGCCCCGTATTCACTTGTAGAACCTACATGGGAGGAGATTGTTTGCTTGACAGAGTCCTCCATCAAGGAAGATGAGGTAAATGAGCCCATGGCCTTGGAAGAAGAGAAAAAGATGTGTCCACAAGCTCGGTATATGTAGTTGAGCACACGGAGGATGAGCTGCTTGGAGAATGCAGTCCCTTGCCTCTAAAAATTGGGTGTCCTATCGAATATCTATCCATTTCAGAGCCTTAATCAAAGTTGCCACCTGGCATGTTCACTTCAGAGCATGAGGAAAAACCTACATGTACCCAAAGTCAGCACATACACCTTCAAAAGCAAAATGTTGATATAGAGGTGTGTTCTTTCATTGGAACTAATATTTTGGAGAAAGAGGAGTTGCAGGCCCTGTTTTCACTCCTCTCACTTGCCATGGGTGCTTCAAAGTTGATTGCATATCCCAAATTCATCAAAAAGGGAAGTTGTGTCTCCCAACCAATTTATGGCTTTATATAGTTCACTTTTGTACATTGTTAGAGTAAGATAGGTTAGTTTTCATTTTTGCAAAACATATGATTTACATAGTCTACATACTTCCTTTGAAATATGTATGATTTGTCATTTTGTACAAAAAAATTGATGGGCAACTCTTTTGAGGAGTTGTTCAAAGATTGTTGGCAGAGTTTCAGAAGGAGATCCAGAGTAAAAGTTTAAAAGGTTTCCAAACTTCTTTTTGTGAGATTTCAAGTGTTTATGCAAACTCCCTACCCAATGGACTACCAAAGCCAATGGTCTTTTTATTTAGTAGGCAAATGACACTTGTGAGTCACCAGAAATGTTGCAAAAATGAGCCTCCTGCTCCATTTTGAGCATTTAAATTATATTTCTCCTTGATCTCTCACATTTTTAAATATTTTCACGATCTCTCTTGAATGTTTTTAGTCTGCCAGAGCTTTTGACAGTATGCACAAGGGTTTTGGAAGGTTTGGAATCATGAGAACGTCCTTCTCTTCATCTAGTTTTAGTCATTTGACATTTTTCTTTTGATTCCTGCCTTGCACGGCTTCACCATCGATTTTGGGGTAAAATTCTACTTTCTCTTCTTTACAGTCCGCCTTTGACAGATTTTTAGCCTCTACAATGTCTTGGTAGTCGGGTTTTAAGTGTTTGGAACCTTTGCATTGCATTTACAATTAAATTCATGCCACATGGCACAAAGTTGGGACTCGGATGATCAAATACAAAAGAGCTAGGAGCCCGTACCCAACCAGTGATCAACATGTGGCTAGTCTGGAGCCCGAGAGGTAAAAGCCAAGATTGCACCAAGTGGCACAATCCTGAGAAATCAGATGCCAGGAAGTGTGAAAATTGGCCAAGTCAAAGGCAGAATTGGGAGCCCATAGCCAATCACGGCCTAACACGTGGCAACATATGAAGAACTCGTAGCCAATCACAACCCACCACGTGGCACCACTCGCATGTGGTTAAATGTCAAGGAGAATAGAGACTAAATGGAAAAAACATGAAGAGTGGAGACAGAGCAGAGAGCCCATATCCTCTATCCTGTAACCAATGAGAGGCCACCGCATGGCACTAAACGAGAAACTATTCAGAGTTTGCCACTTGGCCCAATGAGAAAAAGGGAGGCATGACTATAGTTTACAATCAAAAGAATCTCCAAGTCTTAATGGCACAGGCAAACAACAGATATCTGGTTTTTTAGCCATATCTTTTGACTAGGGCCAGAAAATTGAGCAAAATTGGATTTGTTGGAAAGCTCTCAGAAAGCACTTTCCAATGGAATATATCGTGGATCTTGAGCTATGGTGCTTTGGGAGCAACAGGGAATCAAAATCTTTGGTGGTTGTTTTTTTCATTTAATGCAAGTTAGAGGCAAACATAGAGCTCGATGGAGTCATTTTTGGAGCCGAATGCCTCATTCAATGAGAGAGCAATGTCTTCCACCACACTGCTCAGGCTTCAAGTTGCAGAGGATCTTTTCACAAGGATAGAGCAGATAAAAATCAAATCCACCATTTACGAACTACAACTACATTCAGGCGAGAGTTTTTGGGCAATTAAGGCCCCTCTTCTCATCTCTCTTCTCTCCTTTTCTATAAATGGCAGACTCATTCTATTGTAAAAGGGTCCTCTCTTCTAGATGCGAGGAGACTCTACCCTTTTGAGTTCCCACCATTTCATGCATCCCTAGCTTTTGTATTGAACCTCTACAATGCATCCAGTGTTTCTCTCACCTCTGTAACAGATTGTGCATTCTCCTAAGCATAATACAAGGTTCATTATGGCTTGTATCTTCCCTTTAACATTGTGTTTCATCTCATGCCTTCTATTTCTCTTGTGATACACTATGTGTGGGTTTATAGTTGCAGGGTTCTAGTGCAGTCTTTCACGACAAGAAAAGAGTGATCCCCTCCTTTTCTAGTGCAATTACTATTGACAAAAGTGAGCTCACTCTTCATTTTGAGCAATTTATCGGCTCTACGCACATACAGTCGAATCAGGGAAAAACTTGAGCAAAAATCATGTGTTTAGCCCCAAAACGAGTTGGTGACGCGTCCAAACAGTTCATTTTAATCAAGTCGCAAAGAGACACTTGGCAGTCATTGGTCCCTTGTTCACTTTGGGAGATTAGTCTCATATGCACGGTGGGAGGGGTCAGGTTCGCGTTTATACACATGGTGGCAGCATTGATCAGGTGGAGCTAAGGCTCCACGAGCTACATTTTTCCTGAGCTTGATGTGAGTTCAAAAGGCCGCCGAGTTGTATCGAGTTGAGCCCGAGGAGTCGGTTGAGCCAGAGAACACAAGGACCCGTCATTGGTTCACATGGACCAATGATAGCCCTCCCTAAGGTCCAAGCAGTGGCGAGTAAATGGCAAAAGCCCGAGAATAGCGAAGTGACGTGATTGGTCCACGCAGACCAATCACAGGTCACTTGGATCCTCCGCGAACCCGAGACCCTCAAGAACAAATCAGAGGGACACATGGCACAACCTTTAGGCGAGGAACAAAGATCAAGTGACCAATGAGGGATTGACACATAGCACAAGTGATCATGGGGTTAAAATTGACGGCCCAGTGGGCATCGACTCTGTAAACATGTTCTAGATCTTCAAACCACCATAGCTTTTGCTCCAGGTCACCAATTTTAGAAAAGCCAATCTCATTGGAAAGCTCTTGAGGAGCTATACATGATCATAGTGGTTTTGGGTCACTTTCAAGTTTGTTTTGTGACCAAATCACGGTTTTAAAGGCCCACAGTCGTTTTCAGATCTAGGTTTTGTGACACAAGTTGGCCCTGTTTCAAATGCTCATATTTTTTATCCTAAGACTCAATTCACATGCACAACACATCAATGGAAAGATCTTGATCAGGCTTTGCTTTGAGACCAATTTCAGAGGCTATAGTGGAGAAATTAGTGAGATCTTCGCAACAGAAATTTGGCAACTATTTTCAAGCCTTTTCTTGATCAGGGACGCCCAAATCAGTTTCTTTTGCTTCTCTTTGAGTCTGTTTTGATCTCACAACTGCTTCACAATGGAATATTCCTTTGGTGGCCCAAAAAAATGCAAAATCAAGCACGCGTTTGACGATCTTGTAACAAATTGTGAACAAACAATGATTTGTTTCAGTGGTCCCAGAGAACAATCATGCTCTGATCAGCCAAATGGCAGCTCAAAATTCTTTTGATCCCCTAATCTCTTGGTTTCACATTGATCATCCCCAAAAGTTTATCAACAAAAAAATATATGCAAGTTTTTTTGAGAACCAGGCACATTCAGAACATGGTTCATCATGAGACATGTGGATTACCTTCTAAGCCAGTTTTGGGGCAGTTTGGAAAGATCAAGCAGGTCAAGCATCTTCCATGGCATCTCCAGATCCCCTCTCCTCTCCTCTTCCTCTATAAATGCAACTCAATTTTTATTTGTAGGGGGTACTGAATGTAAAGTTACCATGCCCAATCGGTAGTTAAATATTCAGAGTTTCAGACCTTTGTTTTGATCTTGTGCAATGCACTCAGTGCCTTCCCCATTAATGTAATGGACTGTGCATTTTTCATCAATAAAATCTTGTTATTTTCGCTCTCTTTCTGCTCTTAACTTGTGATAATTGTGTTTCTTGCCTCTGTGTTCATTAATGGCATGATGTGTGTGGGTTATACTTGTATGATTTCATTTCTCTATGTCTGAATGGTGTGGAATGGGAGTTTGATTTGATGCAGGGTGAATTGTGGCTTGTTTCTGCCCTCTTGGCTTTGTGTTTGTCCCTCTATTCTTCCCCGGAAGGATAGAGATCCCTTCTATCTTGGTGCAATCACCACCCCCTTTGTTTAATTCCTGTTTTCTCTTCCCCTTTCCCCTTGCAAATTAGTAGATTAGCTTAGGTGTAGTGTTAGCATTGGGTAGATAGAAAGGTACCAACCTTCTAAGGAGGTTTATCCCAAGGGCTAAGGTCCCACACCTTAGGGATGTTCCCATGTTGCTGCTAAGATGACCAAATTCCCCATATTTGGTGATCTTCAACTAGGTGCGCACTTTTCAACATCAACAATTACCAACCCTTTTATTTTCATATTCTCTCCCTTTTCCCCTGCATTGTTAGCTTAGTGATTAGCAAGGGAGTAGATTAGCTTAAGAGTTGGCCTTCTCCAAAGGCTTGCCCCAAGGAGCCAAAGTCCAAGACCTTGGGGGCATTCCCATTTTTGTTGTTGAGACACCAATACCCATTTGCTGCTCTCTCAAGTGCACGTTTTCAGCAGCCAACAGGGTTCAACAAGGAGTTCTAAGAAATACACCATTAAAATGAACTGTGAGAAGATGGTCATGAAAGCCAAGCAACCTCATAACCCTGACTTCCATTTGCAAAAGGTCTAGACCTCATATGCCGTCCCTAAACTAATTTGTTCCACTAGTGGGCCATTCAACCATTTAATCGGTTATAATCTTCGGAAAAAAAAAAGGAAGGAATACACAGCCCTACCATATGCCAACTATGATTTTGAACTTGAGAAGTCTTGATAGCTTATTCTTGAGATGCCTTTACAGCTAAGAGTGTTTGGAAAGGTGCCATCAATAGCGTTTTCCCGGAAGCCAAATCAGAAACATGAGGATGTTATGACAAACTGACACAACAGTATCATTAAAATTTAAAAGGTGAAAACGTCCTCCTTAAACGCAAATCTTATTCCCGAATATATCATTACGGTGATCTGGATTTTAGAACACAAAGTTATCTTTCAGGGAAGAAAAAGGCGAAAGAGGCGCACACAAAATTAAAAAAATGATTATCGAATACATTCAACAAAGAAAAAAAGAATGAAGCTATATAATCCTGTAACATGGAATAATGGAGCACAGAAAAGTATATGCACAATCCTGACGTTCATATTGACAAGCAAGGCAAGGCAAGGCAACGGGACACTCAAAGTACGCAAACAGCTATTCGCAGAGAGAGAGAGAGAGAGAGACTAACACGTTAACATGGCCGCCATAGCTGCTTTCACCGTAAGGCTTGTCACACATTGGTAAAGCTTATACTTAGTGCATGTAATGTTTTATAAACCTCCATTGTCTCACAATTATGGAATAATAGAAAAAGTGCCCTTAAAAGATATATATTTTAAAGCTATTTAGCGAAGAAAAAGCAGACCGAGCTAATTCCAGCGGCGAAGAAGGGAATGGTGCCCAATTTGTGGGCAGGAGCATTGGCATTGTGAGGTTTGGCCGCGCGGTAAGCTTCAGGTGGCATGTTCCCATAGACGACAGAGACGTTAACGCCAGCCTTCTCCCAGACATTGCCGTCCTGAAGCACTCTGCTGATGCCGCCTCCCCGCCGGGCCTCGACCACACGTCCTCCCTGAACTTAGTTCCGTCAACCGCCTCCACCGCCCCGCAAACCTCCTCCTGCGCTTTACGTATCGTTTTCTCGAAACGCGCCCGAACCGAAGTCGAAGCCTCTTCTTCTCCCTCGCGCAGAAACGTTTCGGGCTTCTCCGCCATGGCCGACTCTTTCTTCATTGCAATTGCCTTCACACGAATGTTATTATTACTACGCGAACCCTCCCAAACCCCTAGTTTTCGGCTGCTCCGCCTCCTCTTCCGGAGATGCGAAACGCCGACCCCGACCCCGACCCCGACCGGCGCGAGGCAATTTGAGGAGGGAGGGAGAGAGAGAGAAATCGCAAAGACGTTCGACATCGAATTGTTCGAGATGATAAGCTGGCTGTGTTGTTTGCGCTCAAATTACCTGGAGCAGCAGCGGTCTTCTTTGGCATACAAGACAGTGAGGGCCTGGAAAGACATCCACACCACAAGCTCACGTGTAATGTGCCCTTTCCCCTACTAGAGTTAGGGCCTCGGAGGTCTATTTTGGTTCTTATTGGACTTCAGTATTACCAGCAGGTTAGAGTTAGCACTTAGCGGTTCATTGTGGTACGCTCTCAAAACTCAAGAATTTTAGAGTGCAAAAGTAAGGATCACAAGATTGAGGATCAGAGCAAAGGCATAAGTGTTATTAAGGATCGTAAGGGCACAATGGAGAAAACCCTCCCATTGGAGGAGCAACCCTAAAACTAGGGGTCGGAGAATAAGTTTTAAATGTTGAAAACAAGGACGAGTCAATAATAATTATAGTGCTAGAGGGCATCGCAAAACAAGAAGTGGTCTCAACATAAACGCCGCAAACTCTCACTGCCGAAAGGAACATTGGAACATATGAGGTTAGCGGAGTGCAAATATTCATATATCCCCAAATGAAACAACACAATTTCAACATGTCATCTCAACCAAGTGAAACAACACGAGAATTAGTCGCAATGACGATTTACATCGGTGCAAATAGTATTGGGTGATTCTAAGGCATCGCAAGCTCAAGGAGAGCAAGTGGAGATGAAGATATAGACATAGCATTATGCACTTTGCTATGTCATTGGTGTGTTGTTATATGCATGAATCCTAAGTAAGAAAAGTATTCACTAGTGACATTATCTCTTGTCCATCTACATTCTTTGATTGATTTATTTTATGACTCTTTTATACATCTCTCATTTATATATGCACTTACGGGTCAGGTCACGGGGATCCATGTCTATTTGTTTGGTCACATCTATCGTTGTTGGTCTCAGGACACTAGCGCCCGCTTTGGACACTAGTGCACAGGTGTTTGTGTCCTTTCTCGACGCACTTGTCCCGCTTGTTATTTTTGCACAATTTCACATTTGTGGTCACCTTATTTCTCTTCTTATCCTTATCCCGCTTTCTTAGTCGGCCTTTGGTATCACTAGTGTTGAAATTCAAGCAAGGGACTCATATATATACACAACATACTAAATATTATTATGGCTAGAAAGCAAAGGGGACTATCACATTTACATATTACTACTACCATTCAAAGGGATTTGCATTTTGCAAAGTAAAACTAGTGATTTAAAAAAATGAAATTTGTAAAACCATATTTGCAGAGTCACAATGCATGATAAACAATAAAGTACATCTTCAACCTAAGAAATAAGCAATTGAAAATTAAAACTCTAGGTGCAAGGAGGAAAATAGACGTAGTTGATTAGAATAAATCCAGAGGTGTGCAAAGCTAGAAAACTACTTGAACTGGAATACAAAGTGTCGCAACCGAACCTAGAAAATTGTAGGAGTGCTAGAACAAGCGGGACCGGGCACCTATAGTGGTATCTTTGGGGGCGTTTAAGTGCAAAGGCGCACAAAACCTCATAAACCTGGTTTTCGTAGGGTCGCAAGGTTGCCACTAACCTTCATTGTTTGTCATTAGTATGTCACACAATGTTTGCAGATGTCGCCTGTAAGCTGATGAAAGAGATATCCTGCAAAACCCCAAAACACATCAAATCCCAAAAAGAAAAAGATGTAAAAAGAAAACGAAAATAGAATGCATTTTGATTGTAGGAGGAGGCCTATACTATAAAACAACTACGAAAAATCCTAAAATTGTGTTGATTGAGAAAATTTGTGTAGTGCCCCTTGGTCATAGCGCCAAGAAAGGTCATAAACACCTAGGCACCCATGTCTATATCATCGGGCGCTAATGTATGTGTTAAACCGAGGACCCAAGTCAAATTATGAGCCCCTTCGTAATTGTAGACTATGTTGTTCCTATATTTTGCGGGCTTGAATTGTGATTGTGTACTATGTATGGGGTGACTAGTTCACCTAATGGATACCCCCTCATTTGAGGTGCATGCGACGTCACTAGGAGGATGCGGCCCAAAAGAGGACCCAACGTTGAATCGATTTGATCTAACATTCAACTCGATACCGGTATATAGGAGGGAATGTGCTTGGTAGAAACTAAGACACATTCAAACAAAGGGGTGTGAAACAATTGTTAGTGCAAATAAGATAAGCATGCATAATGAAGATAGTGTAATCTAACAAGTAAGAAGACAATGTAAATCGCAAAACCGGGTTGCAAACATCGGACATCACTCACAATGTCGCAAGACGATCGGGGCGAAGTGGCAAAAGCACATAAGCAATGAACATACAAAACATAGGGCAAATCCCCAAAACAATGGCATACAATAGAAGATAGAAGAAAACAATGACAATCAATCGAACAATCGTGGTGGAAAATAGTTCTGTAAAGCAAATGCCACACATAAAGCACTGTTAGCATATTAGAAAGATAAAAAGTATGTCAAAGCGTGTATGTTCGATAGAGTAGTGTGCTAGTAAGAATATGAAGTAGTATAAAATGAAACAATAACACATGTAGTGTGTATGAAAGTAGATGCCCCCCAGGAGCCGTTGCGGCAGACTAGTAAGAGGTACAGCCCAAGCATCCATGTTGCGTGTAAAGATTTGTGTAAAGTCGCATTCATAACTAGAAGGCAAGTGAACGCACATGTGTATATAGAAAATATAATGACATACGAAATATCTGACTAGCATAGTAAGCAAAGTGTACATGTGAGTATAAGTAAGCAAGAGTAATGTGCAACCAAGATATACAACATGTTGTGTATGAGTGAAATGGAATGATATGCAAGATGAATGTGATAGAGCAACATCCCCCGAGCGGATGTGTATGTATGAGTGAGACGAGGTTTGTTTATAAATAACCCTTCACTAATCAAGAATGAACCATATAATAAGAGTGTTTCATTGGGAAATGGTTTGATAGAAGTGTATGCTAGAACGATTGATCATAAGAGTGTAGAGCATAGATTGTAGAGTGGTGCAATATGATTCGTGAGAAGAAGATGCTAGAAAGGTCAAGGAGATGCGTGAAATGTAGAATGAAATGCATGAGTTGCTAGAGAGATAGATCATGAAGCGTAAAGCGTAGAATGTAGAATTATGCAAATGAGATGAAGTTCAATTCAAATTTAGACCCTCAGTAGTTGAGTATGAACCGTGAAACTAGAGTGTGTCATAGGGTAGTGGTGTGTATGATGTGTGTGCTTAAAAAGATTCGATCATGAAGCGTAGATTTTAGAATACGATAATATGATGTGTGAGAAGAAGATGCTAGAAAGATGTAAAGTGAAAGTGAGTAGTATGTGAGATTCATTTCAGATTTAGACCCTCAATAGTCAATTGTGAGTCAAAGCACAAGAGTGCATCCTCGGGTAATGATGATACAAGTTGTGTGTATCAATGTGTGTATGATGAATGAGAAAGACTAGATGTGAAGCATGATGCGAAATAATAGAAATGTGAGGTACCTGATAGTGCTAGAAGGGGGAGTAAGCATGATGCCCCCAAGTGTGCCAATGATGGAGATCTATGTGGTGACACGAGAGATACCATGCCATTGTGGGAGAGTGTTATCTATGTCATGATAAGAGAGAGGGCCAACACAATGGTAGGCAGAAGCAACAGTAGGACCATGTCATGGCAATGAGTTTGAAATGTGTCTTGACCATCAATATAAGGAGTATTTTCTTTGACAAAAGTGATTGGTTAGAGCTTATGTGAGATTGATGACACTGCAGAAGACTTGATAGGAGAAGAGGGTGGACTGATTTTGGGAGGCGGTTGCTTAGTTTGACTTGGTAGTGCCATAGATAACTTGAGTGGAGGCAGAGTGAGACTGATTTTGAGAGGCGGTTGCTTAGTTTGAGTGGATTGCACATGCGGCACATGAGTGACTATAGAAAGAATATAAGAAGTGATAACATGATGCTCATTAGACATTGATGAATTAGATTTAAGAACCCATTGAGATGCAACAATTGGAGGTGTAGCAAAATTATTTTGTGTAACAAATGAGATAAGACCATAATGCTTAAGGTGGCCAATTTGTTGGTGTAGAGCATAGCAATCATTGTCATTATGTCCATTGATTTGATGATAATTATAATATGGATGACCTTGATATTTTTCAAACCGATAAGGAGGATAGTAATGAGTAGATGGCAAGTTGATCAATTTACGCGTGAGGAGTCAGAAGAATATCTTATTGCTTAGCATTGAGATCAAACTTGAGAGGCACAGGGAATGACAAGATTTGAGGTTCACTGATATGAGAACATGTAGAAGACATAGAATGAGGATGAGAAGAAGAACTAGCATGAGCCTGAGAAGCATCCTTAAGATGTTGGATTTCAGATTTAAGAGACATGATTATGGATTCCATAGCCTAAAATTTATCTTGAAATAAAGAATGTAAATCTTGAATTGATTTGCAAATAGATTGATTGGAATTAGGACCAAGAGAGTCATCAGAAAGATGATCGAAGATAACACTGACTTGAGCAGGTGGTGTATCAAGAGGTAGGCAGATAGAGTGTATGGATTTTTGGAGAGCATCTTTGCAAGATGGGTGCATTTGAAGTAATTGATATAAGGGGACTTGAGGAGCTTGAGAAGCCATGAAAGAAGAAAATGAGGATCTAAGAGTATTCGAATGAGACAGTTCACCAAATGATTTGACAAAAATATTGAAATTTGTAAAACCCTAATCGGCAACTTAGTCACAAAGCAATGATAAATAATAAAGTAAAGCTCCAACCTAAGCAATAAGCAATTGAAAATTAAAACCCTAAGTGTAAGAAGGAGGAAAAAAGACTTAGTTGATTCACAATAAATCCAGAGGTGTGTGAAGTGAAAACTACCTGGAACTAGAATACAGAGAGTCGCAACCAAACCCGCAAAATTGTAGGAGTGTTATAACAGGGACCGGGCACATGGAGTGGTACTTTGGAGCGCCAGGCGCGATAGACCCTACTTGGGCGCTAGAGGCAGAAACCTCATAAATTGGTTTTCACAGGTCGCAAGGTTGTACTAACCTTCTATTTGTGGTAGTATGTCGCACAATATTCGCAGATGTTACATGTAACTGCAATGAAAGAGATATCCTGTAAAACCCCAAAACACATCAAATCTCAAAAAGAAGGATACAATGGGAGTCGATCGACCCCAACCATCACCCGATTGAGTGAGGTGTTGCACTACATTTTAGACTCCATGTAATTCTACGTGTGTGTGTATAAAATCGTGCCCTAGGTGGCTATTGTGTCAGACGCACTTGATAACGAGCAATAGCTAGATGTAGAAGATGTAAATAGATGTGTACATGGAAAAATGAACTTCCCTTCCTATGAAGTGTATGTAGAAATTTTTAGCATTCATCACACCTTTCTATGTTGACAGAAACTTAGGGATTCCACCAAAAATGCATTGTATCTTCTTTTACCATCAAAATTGCTTGTTCAAAGTCTTCTAGAGGTGTTAATTGTCCTATAGTATCACTTTTAGCATACAATTTTCTCCTTGGGAAATTAAACTTGCTTCCTCTGACATACTCAACATACTTAGACCAATGTTATACAATATTCTCGTTTATACCTTAATCATGAGAAAAACTTCATTTTTCATTCGAAAAGATGTCAAGCTTTCTTCTTACCATTTGTTCCTTAGACATATGATGTACCTTGTCTCAGACCCTTAATTCATTCTCATAAAGCACCATTATCATACACTTAACTGAATCAAACTACCCTCTTTAGTTACTGATTATGTTTTGGAGTAATTAAGTGCATATGAGCATACCTTTGAATTCACCTTTTGATCTCATATCAACTTCTCAAACTTCATCATAGTCATGGACTTGGATTTTACTTTTGTCACAGGCCTGAAGTTCATCTATTTATTTCATTTTTAGTTGAACATGCTACTAACACATCATACCCAGTTAGATCTTATGAAAAGTATTGTGGACAACTTATAGGCATAAGGTACACTGAGATTTGATAAAAATTATCATTGAAGACCTACATACTTTTCATTACTCCATTCTCCATGACTCACTTGCTGGACATATGACGCATAGGCAAAAATCCTACACATGAACTGATCACTACATTTAATCCTCACTACTAAGAATAACTCCACAAACTTAGGCTCAAACACCGAAGTTCAATCTATTCTCCTTTCCTGCTTCATGTCTCTTGTGACTTCATCTTATGAGACATATAACTTAGACTCATATTTTTCACTTTTAGACTGATATGCACTGATATTTGCACTTTGTTGGTGATATGCACTAATATGTGCACTGAGAGATGAATGATATGCAATTATACACAAAACTTGAGGAGAGAAACATGCTTACTATTATATGCTTGACTGAAACACAAACTTGGAGCAACAAGACTATGACAACAACCTCATACTTGTCTTTATCTTGAAAACTTAACCATGACTTCCATACAAGACTTGTCAAGTACATGACCCTTAAAAGAATGAATAACATACCTTAGGATTCTTTCCATGCTTGAACATCTTGAATGCATGTATCAACACCAATTGATGACAAGAACCTTCAAGATCATACTTTGTTTCTTTTCCATTTGATGCATGCCTTCTATAAGCCTAGAGAAGACATACTACCTCATGAGATCACCTTAGAACAATAGGAAGTCATCAAAGTAACTTGATGACTCATTCTTTCTTCCTTTTGATTTTGTTTTCTTGTTAAACTTTTTAGAATAATACCTCGGTGTGATGACAAGATCACTTGATCTCTCATTCTCTTCTAGGGTGCCAAATAGACATAAATGTTGTAATTCACACACTGTTCCACTCTTTGTTTGGGGAAGACATTTTTATAATTTGAACTAGAATGATTTTCCTTCTGTTTGCTTTTGTCAAATTTCATACAATCTTACTTGTGCTTTCTTCTCTTGTGACTATCTTAGATTGTTTTACTTCTTCAGTATCTACCCTTTTTTCTTCTTGTCATCATTTGATGTCTCAACTTTTTAATTTTTCTTCCTTGACCTTGCGTACCCATCTTTCCTTCTTCTTACCAACATCTTTCTTAACCATAGTTGACTTGGTCTTACTCTTTGTATTTGCATTTTCTCTGTGTGTCCTTTTGTCTTGTCTCTAAAAGGCATTCAAAGCTTATAGTTGAATCTAGGTAACTCATGACAATGTCTTGAAAAATGTCCTAGCTCATGGCAGTTAAAGCACACAACCTGATTCTTTTCCCAAAACTGATTTACCAACTCTTCTAGATAGTACTTGGCTATATGGCCTTTTTCTTTGCAATTAAAACACACTATGTTCTTCTCATAGTCAAACCTACAATCTCTCCATGGATGGTATTCATCTATCTTTCTTCTATAGTCTCTTGCTCTATGTCTAAAGATATTGCATGAAAAACAAACTCCATAAAACATACCCGATCATCCCGTTGTAGATGGCTGCCTAAATATCCTTTTGCGCTATTTGTTTTTATTCTTGGGATGAAAACATCCTTAAAAAGAAGTATTACTTGATTCAACTCTCAAAACTTTTTTCTTTGTTTGTTCTAGCTTTTCTTATGGGGCCTTTACTTCTACATTTGACTTTTCACATTCTACACTCTTTGCTTAAAAAGTTGGCTGACATGTATCATGCTCTACTCCACCATAATGTATTTGTTTGTTTTGCAAGTTTTTAAGTTGATTAGTAACCTGTATCAACACAATCTTTAGGGTCTTTAGATCCTCTTCAAATTTAAGCAAAGTTTCTTTATCTTTTAAGGCCTATGACACTTTTTCAACAAATGAAGCCATCTCATTTAGTTCTTGACCATGGTTAACTTGCTTAGTCTTGATTTGTTCCTTTAACTCATTTATAAGAGATTGAGCAATTTCATACCTCTTCTTCAACACTGATTTTGTTGATGTACCCATGTTTGTGTCTTTAAGATCACCTCCAAGTTGTTAGGCTTGATTCAAGAGGACCAGGCTCTGATACCAATTGTTAGAAACTATGACACTGAGAAGGGGGTGAATTAGTGTCTCCACAAATTTACCTTCTTAAATATAATGTGATAAAACCACAAACACACACATAAGATATTTTCAAGAGAGAACACAATGCCACAAGGTTTAATGTGGGAAACCCAACAAGGAAGAAAACCCACTGAAACTATGAACTATGCTTAGGACCAATATGTCCTGCTTTTGTTACATTAGTTTCAAGGTTAAGATTCAACTCAACCAAGAGCTGTTACTCCTCAATTTGACCAAGCTGCTACCTGATTAGGAGGCTTCAACCCCCTGCAATTTAATTAACTTATATTGATCTTTAGTGAGCTTCAACTCACAAGGAAGCTTCAACTCCCCAACTGCTAAGCTACCACTTAGACTTGTTCCACCAATTTGGTCACTCTTGAGTTATTGTCTCCAACAACTGATGATGACCCTAAATTTGCAATCTATCTCACATTATCGTGTTTCACCCTATCAAGATTACTCCGAATGCCTAGTTCGGTCTTCTCACTTGTCAACTTTTATGATATTTGTTTAAAATTTATTCTCACACACTTTACAACATTTTTCCATGCCCTGTATGATCATCAAATAAAAACAACCTCCCTAAAACTCTCAACTCTCGGTTTTCTCTGTGTTTCTCGATTTCAAGATCCTTAAGAACACATTGTATTTAACCAATTTAGACCTCACTATTTTTCATACTTGATGTAGTCACAGTCATCCTTAATGTACTTTAACTTCCTACACTAAATTTTTCTTAATCAGATGTATCAATCAAGACATACACTTCATTTCTATCACACCTTTTCGCCATTTAAACATCTAACTTGCTTATCATGACATCAACTCATTATACATCAATCTCCATTTAATAGACAATCACACTTAGTTCTGCTCTCTCTTTTTAAGTTTGTTCACACAAAAACTCGCATTCATTCAATCACATTCATGCTATTTTTGATACCTTACATATTTCATCAAATCCTATTTCTCATATTTTACAAGGTCACAGTTCATCATGCCTTTTTTTCACACTACTTTATGCTCACACCCAATTTCTAAGCATATTTCACTTTTCAATAAGACTTCAACTTCCTAACTTCTTATCTCTTACCCTTCATATTCTATTTCTCAACCATTCATCTACTTTATTTCGAGCTCCTTAATCGCCTCCATCATCTATTCAAGGCTTCAGAACTACCTCTATGTCCCTTTGACTTCTTTCATTTCATTTTTCAACGTCAAACTTCATGACCTTTGATCTCCCCAACGAGCTTGTCTTAAGAAGTTTCTTAATTGCCCTTTGAGGTCTCGACTTTGGAGCTCAACCACCTTACCATCAATCTAGCTTTAACACCGAGCTAGTTGAGCTTTCACACCATGTTCATAAATTTGAAGTAACATATGATAGTTTATAAGAGATCATTGTAGACATGAACATGAAATTTATATTCCATCAACCTTTACTCAAAATGATTGTGAAACTTTGACCAACTACTGTTTAGGTTTTGAGTTAGCTCAAGGTTCAAAGAAAGGAACAACATACTATTTTTCAAATCTGTCATCATGGTTACATATATTATTTGAATTTCAAATCTTGTTAGATCTTTCTAACTGATATTTTTGTAGTATACACACATTTAAAAACCTAAACTTAGAAGAAGTTTGATTAATTTTGATCAATAATTTCATAAAACAAGGTCTCTTGTTGGTTTAAGGATGTTTTTGAACAATTTTGCTATGAAACTGCGCTCTTTACCTACTCCATTATTTCATATAATTTCCTTTCAATAAAATGATCTTAGGTACCTTGACAAAGATATCCCCAAAATTTTAAGAGATTTGGCTAGGTATTTTGTTATATTCGAGCAAATTTCTTTCATGGAAACCCTAGTTTAGGGTGAAACCACAATCTTATGCTCGAGAGATAGCTAAAGAACCAATTTATTCAACAAATGTGAATGGATTTCAAACAAGAGAGTTTTTTCGAGGGTTCTTGGAAACTATTACCTTCTTTCCAACACAAGTAGAGACATTTACTTGATGAAATTTTATTAAAACGGATCACTTTGTTTGCATGCAAATGTTGAGAATTATTTGTACATGTGACTTAGAACAAGAACACTTGATGAAAACCTGGTCACTTCTCCAAATAGGTGGATGTCTTTATGATAGATGGAATATACCTTGATACTCTGCAAATTTTAGTGGTGTTTGACTCATCAACCTTGGCTATGGATTGGATTCGACATGTAATAAAAAAAAGGACAGTGAGAACCTTCATTTTGCATTCCTGAGTCTAAGAAGACTAAACCTTAAAGCTTATCAATTCCAAACAGCTGCACTCACACCCATGAACTTGTACATTGCAATATATTTTCTCTTATATCCATGCTCTAACACTGATTAATGCATTGAATTTGAAGCTAAGACTCTTGAGGCGGTGAATTAAGGTGCATTGAGACAATACCCTTCAGAGGACAGTATGTAAACAAAGCATAGTTTGAGTGCTTTACTATACCAAAAAGGTTTGAAAAAGCTGAAACACATTTCCTTGTACTTGTAGAAGAGGTCTAAGCACTTATTGAGAAAAAACTCCAATGACAAAGTTAGAACTTTTACACACCAGAGCATTCCCACCAAGAATATGACACATGCAACAACATGTACCTTCAAGAAGTAAAGCCTTCAAATGAATTATGAGCATGAGAAACATCATGAATGGACTAAAAATATACTCTAGAGGTGATGAAACAAGACTTGGAGTCCAAATTCACCTTTTTTCTCTTATCGATTTGGTGCACAACCCAGGAGAGAGAAAACTCTGCTCCACCAAAACACTCATAGCTTTTAAACTACACCTCCTTTTGAGAAAATTATTTTTGAACACGATTATTATGCCAATTTTCTCCAAAATTTCCTACTATGATTTATTCAAAGGAGAATGTATAGTGTTTTTGAAGGCTAAGAAGCCAGGTAACTCAAAATGAGCTTTTCAATAAGCTTATTTTGCAAAAACTCACATAACTTGCTCAAATGACCTAACATTGACCTGAAATTTTGCATGAAGCACCAAGACACCTTCCTCCATCATCTCCCATGATTTTTTTGAAAATAATAGGTCTAAAATTGTCTAGCCCATCTCATTTACATGCAAGAACATTGTTTGTTCTCAACACCATTTCTGACCAACATACAAAACTGACTCTTGGGGCTGAGCTGAGCCTAAATTTTCTCACACATGTTGTGGATACTCTCTCAAAGCCTCTCCCATGATTTTTATAACTTGTACCATTCTGTTTCACTTCATTAGGCACCTGAAACCACCCTGAAATGACACTACCACTCAACTTCCAAGACCCTATCTTCTTGAAACCACATGAAGTCATCTTGAACCTCTGAAAAAAACTTGAGAAGCATGATCTTGCACTCTCCCTTTGCCATCAATCCCTTTTACATCAATGAAAACAATTGGAAAATCAACAAGGTGCAATAATCTCCCCCTTTGTCATTGATGGCAACATTTTGAAACTTGATGGAAAAATGAAATATGAAACAAGTTTCCAACACTCTCTCTCCCCTTTGACATCTATGACAAAGATGCACAAGCACACCAAACTGATTAGATTGGAAAAATTCAACAAAAAGAGAATGCTCATACCTTACATACATTCCCCCGGGAAGATGTTTTTATCTTATATGAAGGGA
Source organism: Taxus wallichiana var. yunnanensis (assembly GCA_018340775.1). Taxonomy (NCBI): domain Eukaryota; kingdom Viridiplantae; phylum Streptophyta; class Pinopsida; order Cupressales; family Taxaceae; genus Taxus; species Taxus wallichiana. The sequence continues at coordinate 137,276,458 of CM031239.1, read as the reverse complement.
TTCAAATTTCAAGCGCATTTCTTTTAGAGGTGCTAATTATCTTGTAGTATCACTTTTAACATACAATTTTCTCCTTGGGAAATTAAAATTGCTTCCTCTCGACATACTCGGCACACTTAGACCGATGTTATACAATATTCTAGTTTATACATTTTTAATCATGAAAAATAATTCATTTTCCATTTGAAAAAATGTCAAGCTTTCTTCTTACCATTTTTTCCTTAAACATATGATGTACCTTGTCTCACACCCTCAATTCATTCTCATAACACCATTATCATACACTTAATTGAATCAAACTACCTTATTTAGTTCTTTGATTATATTTTGGAGTAACTCACTTTGCGTATATGAGCATACCTTTGAATTCATGTTTTGATCTCATATCAAATTCTCAGACTTCATCACAGTCAAGGACTTGGATTTTCCTTATGTCACAGGCTTGAAGTTCATCTATTTATTTCATTTTCAGTTGAACATGCCACTAACACAACATACTTAGTTAGATCTTATGAAAAGTATTATGGGTAACTTCTAGGCATAAGGTACACTGAGATTTGACAAAAATTATCATTGAAGACCTACACACTCTTCATTACTCCATTATCCATGACTCACTTGCTTGACATATGATGCACATGCACAAATCCTACTCATGGACTGATCACTACATTGAATCCTCAGCTACTGAGAATAACTCCACAAACTTAGGCTCAAACACTGAAGTTCTATCTATTCTCCTTGATCGCTTCATGTCTCTTGTGACTTCATCTTATGAGACATATAACTTAGACTTAGATTTTTCACTTTTAGATGATATACACCGATATTTACACTTTGCATCCTGATATGCACTCGATCGATATGTGTACCGAGAGATGATTGATATGCAATTATACACAAAAATTGAGGAGAGCAACATGCTTATTATTATATGCTTGATCAAACATAGACTCGAGAAACAATACTATGACAACAACCTCATACTTGTATTTTTGTAAACTTAACCATGTCTTCCATACAAGACTTGTCAAGTACATGACCCTTAAAATAATGAATAACATACCTTAGGATTCTTTCCATGCTTGAACATCTTGAATGCATGTATCAACACCAATTGATGACAAGGACCTTCAAGATCATACTTTGCTTCTTTTCCAACTGATGCATGCCTTCTAGAAGCCTAGAGAAGGCATACCACCTCATGGGATCACCTTAGAATAGTAGGAAGTCATCAAAGTAACTTGATGACTCATTCTTTCTTCCTTTTGATTTTGTTTTCTTGTTAATATTTTTAGATTCATTCCTTGGTGTGACCACAAGATCACTTGAGCTCTCATTCTCTTCTAGGGTGCAGATAGGCATAAATGTTGCAATTCACACACCTGTTCCACTACTTGTTTGGGAAGACATTTTCATACTTTGAACTAGAGTGATTTTCCTTCTTTTGCTTTTTCATCATTTCCTACAGTCTTACTTGTGTTTGCTTCTCTTGTGACTGTCTTAGATTGTTGTTTTTCTTCAGTATCTTCCCTTGTTTTCTTCTTGTCATCCTTTGATGTCTCAACTTGATTTTTCTTCCTTGACCTTGCATACCCATCTTTCCTTCTTCTTACCAACATATTTCTTAACCATAGCTAACTTGGTCTTACTCTTTATATTTGCATTTTCTATGTGTTTCATTGTGTCTTGTCTCTGATAGGCATTCAACTTATATTTGAATCTAGGTGACTCATGAAAATGTCTTGAAAAATGTCCTAGCTCATGGCAGTTAAAGCACACAACCTGATTCTTGTCCCAAAACTGATTTACCAACTCTTCCAGACATAATACTTGGCTATATGGAATTTTCTTTACAATTAAAACACACTATGTTCTTCTCATAGTTAGACCTGCAATCTCTCCATGGATGGTATTCATCTATCTTTCTTCTATAGTCTCTTGCTCTATGTCCAAAGATATTACATGAAAAAAACTCCATAAAACATACCGATCATCTCCTTGCAATTAGTTGCCTAAAGATCCTTTTGTGTTATTTGTTTTTAGTCTTGGGCTAAGAGAATCCTTGACAAGAAGTATTACTTGATTCAACTCTCAAATTTTTTTACTTTGTTTGTTCCAGCTCTTCTTTTAGTGCCTTTACTTCTGCATTTAACTTTTCACATCCTCCACTCTTGGCTTGAAAATCTTGTTGATGTGTATCATGCTCTACTCCACTAGAATGTCCTTGTTTGCTTTGCATGTTTTTAAGCTGATTAGTAACCTGTACCAACTCAATCTTCAAGGTCTTTAGATCCTCTTCAAATTTAAGGCAAACAATTTCTTTATCTTTTAAGGCCTTTGACACTTTTTCAACAAATGAAGCCATCTCATTTAGTTCTTGACCATGGTTAACTTCCTTAAGCTTGATTTCTTCCTTTAACTCCTTTATAAGAGCTTGAGCAATTTCATACCTCTTCTTCAACACTGACTCTATTGATGTACCCATGTTTGTGTCTTCAAGATCACCTCCAAGTTGTTAGGCTTGATTCAAGAGGACCAGAGCTCTGATACAAATTGTTAGAAACTATGACACTGAGAGGGGGTGAATTAGTGTCTCCACAAATTTACCTTCTTAAATATGATGTGATAAAACCATAAACACACACACAAAAAATTTGCAAGAGAGAACACAATGACACAAGGTTTAATGTGGGAAACCCAAAATGGGAAGAAAACCCACTGAAACTATGAACTATGCTTAGGACCAATTTTGTCCTTCTTCTTGTTACATTAGTTTCAAGGTTGAGCTTCAACTCAACTAGAGCGCTTACTCCTCAATTTTTCCAAGCCGCTACTTGATCTAGAGGCTTTAACCCCTAATATTTAATCAACTTCTACTGATGTTTAGTGAGCTTCAACTCACTCTTCAACTCCCAACTGCTGCTAGCTTCCACCTAGACTTGTTCCACCAATTTGGTCACTCTTGAGTTACTATCTCCAATAATTGATGATGACCCTAAATTTTCAATATATCTTTGCTATCGTGTTTCACCCTATTTCAGTTACTTCAATGCCTAGTTCAATCTTCTCACTTGTCAAATCGGTATGATATTTGTTTAAAATTTATTCTCACACACTTCACAACCTCTTTTCATGCCACCGTATGATCATCAAACCAAAACAACCTCCCTAAAACTCTCAACCCTCTATTTTCTCTGTGTTTCTCGGCCAAGATCCTCAAGAACACTTTGTATTTTACCAATTCGATGATTCCTTTTGTTTTTCTGGTTTCATTGACACTGCACTCATAGTCATTCTCAATATAATTTAACTTCATTTGAATTTTTCTTAATCTATATCAACCAAGACATACACTTCATTTCTATCACACCTTTTCAATTTACAACATCTAACTTGCTTATCATGGCATCAACTCACTATACTTCAATCTCCACTTAATAGACGATTAAATTCAACTCATGCTCTCTCTTTTTAAGTTTGTTCACAAACAAACTCGCATTCATTCACTCACATTCATGTTATTTTTATACATTACATATTTCATCAAATCCTATTTTCATATTTCACAAGGTCGACTCGGTTCATCATGCCTTTTTTCACACTAATTTCTTCTCACACCCACTTTCTAAGCATATTTCTTCTCAATAAGACTTCAACTTCCTAACTTCTTATCTCTTACCCTTCATATTCTATTTCTCACCCATTCATCTCCTTTATTTTGAGCTCCTTAATTGCCTCGATCATCTATTCAAGGCTTGTAACTACCTCTATGTCCCTTTGACTTCTTTCATTTCATTTTTCAATGTCAAACTTAATGACCTTTAACTCCTCCAACGAGCTTGTCTCAAGAAGTTTCTTGAATTCCTTTTGAGGTCTCTGACTTTTTGAGTTCAACCACCTTACCATCAACCTAGCTTAACACTGAGCTACCGAGCTTTCACACCATGTTCATAAATTTGAAGTAACCTCTGACAGGTTGATAAGAGATCCTTGTAGACATAAACATGAGATTTAACTTCCATCAACCTTTACTCAGAATGACTGTGACACTTCGACCAACTACTGTTTAGGTTTTAGATTAGCTCAAGGTTCAAGAAAGGAACAACACACTATTTTTCATAGTCTGCCATCATTGCTATAGATATTATTTCAATTTCAAAGTTTGTTAGAGATTTCTTAATGATATTCTTACAATATAAACCCATTTCAAACCCTAAACTCATAAGAAGTTTGATTAATTTTGATCAATAATGCAAGAATTCATAAAATAGGGTCTCTTTTTAGTTTAAGCATGTTCTTGAACAATTTTGCTATAAATTTCTCTTTATCTACTCCATTATTTCATATGATTTCCTTTGGAAATGATCTTAGGTACCTTGAAGAGATATCCTGAAATTTTTAAGAGATTTGGTTGAGTATTTTGTTCAATTTGAGCAAATTTTATTTCGTGGAAACCCTAGTTTAGGGTGAAACCACAGTCTTATGCCCGAGATAGCTAAAGAACCAATTTCTTCAACAAATTTGCATGAATTTCAAACAAGAAAGATTTTGAGGGTTCTTGATAACTATTACCTTCTTTCCAACACAAGTAGAGACATTTACTTGATGAAATTTTCTTAAAACAGATCACTGTTTGCATGGAAACATTGATGATTGACTGTATAGGTGACTTAGAATAAGAACACTTGGTGAAAACCTGGTCACTTCTCCAAATAGGTGGATGTCTTGATGTTAGATGGAATCTCCTTGATACTCTGTAAATTTTAGTGGTGTTTGACTCACACACCTTGGTATGGACTAGATTTGGCATGGTATTCAGAAAAGGACAATGAGAACCTTCATTTTGCATTCATGTGTCTAAGAAGACTAAACCTTCAAGCTTATCAAATCCAAACAAATGAACTCACACCCATGAACTTGTCCATTATAATATATTTTATCCTATATCCATTCTCTAAAACTGATCAATGCATTGAATTTGAAGCTAAGACTTGTGAGGCGGTGAATTAAGGTGCATTGAGACAATACCCTTTAGGGTAGTATTTTGCTAACAGAGTTTTAGTGCTTTAATATACCAAAAAAGGTTTGAAAAAGTTTAAACACATTTTTGTACTTGTAGAAGAGGTCTGAGCACTTATTGAGAAAAACTCCAATGACAACAGTTAGAACTTTTACACACTAGGAGCATTCCCACCAAGAATATTGACACAGGAAACAACATGTACCTTCAAGAAGTAAAGCCTTAAAATGCCTTCTAAGCATGAGAAACATCATGAATGGACTAAAAATATACTCTAGAGGTGATGAAACAAGACTTGGAGTCCAAATTCACCTTTTTGCTCTTATCGATTTGGTGCACAACCCAGGAGAGAGAAAAAATGCTCCACCAAAATGCTCATAACTTTTCAACTACACCTCCTTTTGAGAAAATTATTTTTGCACATGATTTTTATGCTAATTTACTCCAAAAATTCCTTCTATGATTTATTCGAATGAAACTATATAATTTTTATCGAAGGCTAAGAAGCTGCAGCAACTAAAAATGAGCTTTTGAATAAGTCTGTTTTGTAAAAACCCACATAACTTGCTCAAATGACCTAACATTGACCTAAATTTTTTCATGGAGCACCATGACACCTTCCTCCATCATATCCCATGAGTTTTTTTGAAAAGAATAGGTCTAAAATTATCTAGCCCATCTCATTTTCATGCAAGAACACTGTTTGTTCTCAACACCATTTTTGACCAACATACAAAATTGACTCCTAGGGTTGAGATGAGCCTAACCTTTACTCACATATGTTATGGATACTATCTCAAAGCCTCTCTCATGCTTTTTCTGACTGTACCATTATGTTTCACTTCATTAGGCACTTGAAACCACCCTGAAATGACACTACCACTCAACTTCCAAGACCCTGTCTTCTTAAAACCACATGAAGTCATCTTGAACCTCTAAACAACGCTGAGAAGCATGCTCTTACACTTTCCCTTTGTCATCAATGGCTTTGAAATCAATTACAACAAGCGGCAAATCAACGGTGTGTAACAAACCCTAATAAGCGAAGTCGAGTGACAAAGAAAATATTGGAGCAAAGACCTTCCAACCCAAAAAATCAGATCCGAATATTCACGCATGACCACTAGTGCCTACAATTGTCACTAGCACCCAAGGAGCTCCTATCCTCCCCTCGAGTGCATTTGTCCAAAGACTTTGTTCGAGTCTCAAAATTCTTTGTGGTCCATTATGACATTGTTTCAACCAAATCCAACATCCAAACACTTGTAATCACTTCAGGATCACTTAAAACCGGTTAAGTCATCATTCCTCTCTTGTGTACCTAGGGTTTTTACATTTTTGAAAGCTTGTTGTTTGTACATTGTTGTATATTATCACATGCATATCAATAGTTATATTAAGTTTCTCAAATTAGATTTAATTCAATTTAGATTAAATCATTTAGTGAACCTGCTCCTTACTCAAACTCCTTTCCCTAGGATCCAAATCCCTCATGGCTAATAAAAGGTACCCATCCCTAGATCACCCTATGACCTTTATGGGCATGCAATCAATTTTTTCCAACTCCAATGAAGAATCTGAATTTCATGCTTTCATGCAAAATCTTGAATATGATCCACGTGTCATCCAACAAATCCTTGCATTCCAAACATCTATTCCTGATGATCTCATAAGTCTTGATTCTTGCTTTGTCTCTCCTATTCAAAACCTTGACGAATATTATCTCCCATCCATTGTAACCATGAACGATGCCCCATCCTTTTCTTCTTATACTAAGGTAAATGGTAGCACTAATATAGATTCTTTACATGATGAAGTTCTTGCTTGTGAAAATATGGATGATAATGACTCTAATTATGATAGTGATAATGCACATGTTAATAACAATGTTTCTTACATTAATATTGTTGAATGTGAATTTATGCCTCGTACCTATTCTCGCTTCTAAAATTGCTTCCAATAATTCCCATGTTGAAACCAATGATAATCTTAGTAGATATCCTATCATCCCTGTTGATCATACACCTATTGACTCCTCACATACTACACCTTTAGAGCCTTCACAAACATCCTCTCCTTCTACATCTCATTCCTCTCCTCAAGTCCCTATGATCACTCATAATGGAAAAATTCAACCCCTCAATGTGCCTCTCATTTCCCAAACCATTCCTCTGCAAGATATCCTCTCTCATGCATGTTGTTGGTGATCTACAAAGTAAATTCCATACCCTTACCCTAGAGAGAAAATCATGTTATGCTTCTTTTGACAATAATACCCTTCTTGACAATCCCATTCCTAAGAAGATTCACAATTCCATTTTCCCCAAGGGTTTCACTATGCCTACTTTCTCACAATTCGATGGCTTGGAAATCCTTATTTACATCTTAAAGCTTTTCAATTAGCCATGGCTTCATATTCCAATGATAGATTGTTACTCAAAGCTTTTCATCATAGTCTTGTGGATATTGCTCTTCAGTGGTATACCCATTTACCTAGTGGATCTATTAGCACTTATTATGATATGGAGGATGCATTCCTTAGACATTTTATTTCTAATAATGGGCCTAAAGTTACATATGAATGTTTACCTTCTTTGCATCAAGGAAAGACAACCAATTTTAGATTATATTTTACGCTTTAATTCTTGCATGCACCATTTACTTTTTCAGCCTATTGATCTAGAAATGCAATATATCTTTTGTCATGGCTTAATTCCTCCATTAAAATAAAAGTTGTTATATGATACATGTGATTCCTTTACTCTTCTTTGCTATAAGGTTATTGACTTAGAAAAATACTTAATTGCGGATCATGTTATAATACCTACTTCTACTTCTTCTACTCTACTCCTCTCTCGCCTACTAAGTCCTCTACTCTCCCATCTATTGTACCTCCTTCACGGTCACCATCTCCTCCTCCACATCAGTATTCCTCCCCTCCACTAGCACCTCGGCATCCACCTAGATCTTCCTGACCTTCCATCCATGAACCATTATATTTCTCACATACTGCTAAACCACATGATGTCTTGCATGCTTTACTTGATAAATGACTAATCCATTTACCTTCCAACCAACATCATCCCCCTCACCAAATGCACCGCATCGTGACCGCCCTTTTTATAATTTTCACCGTATTAATGACCAACATGAAAATGATTGATATGCCCTTGGGATAGACTCTAACAATTAGAAGATTGGGGTGTAATTGTCTTCCGCACCCGTTGTTGCGATCGCACGCTCTCTCTCCTCCTCCCTATAAGCGAGCCTTTGTAATCGCTGTTCGATTGTCTCATTCACCACCTCCTAAGGCCATTCTTCATCCTCCCCTAAGGTTATCATTCATCCACCTCCTTGAACTATCCCACCCTCTTCCACATCCTCTTAACCAACCCTTGTATTTATCAACCCATACTAGCATCCTAAGCAATCCATTTTTCATCTTCCACCATCACACTTCCTAATATTGGTATGATTTCCTATGACATCCAATTCGGTACTTATCTACATGATATCATTGTTTCACATGCTCCTAATGTGCATCACTGACCCCTTCGCCTATGGTAGATGTAGTCATAAAATCATGCACTTTAGAAATTTATTTATCCCGGTCTCAAACTACTATTTAAAAGGTTATTTAGGGAAAAAAGTACTAATTAACCCCCATCCTTTGACCACTTTATTTTATTTTATTTTGTCATTACGAACCTCTTGCACCCTTATGCCCAATAAGATTTTGACATTTCATGTTAGTTTAGCCTCATTTGGGACACTGTGGGCATCCGGTCCCACCAGGGCACCTTGATCCTTCTAGAGTTTTCATGCCACTTTTGGGCTCTTTTCTAGCCGTTTTACATCTTTATTTTTCTTATGGTCGGCCTTTTCGGGGTTAATTATGAAATTATACCAAGAGAACCCTATAAATATAAAGTTATGAGACCATAATGAGGGACCTAACATCACTTACTACTATCACTCCATCTATAGTTACATCCATCTATTGCATTGGAGATCACTTGCATCCACATAACTCCATCATCAAGGCATAAGGCTAGGACATCTGCATCACACTTCATAGGGGAGGGATTCTATTCTATTCCATGCACACATTTTATTACATTTTATACAAATAGTTATTGCTCACTACTTCACAAAGTGTGACTGACACAAGAGCAACCTAGGGCATGTTCACACACACTCACACATAGAACTACATCGGTCTGAGATGTAGTGCATCTCATAGTTAGTAAGTCCACCATTTTGGCGGTGAGGAAAATCGGCCCCTTTATATGCATTTTTCTTTTTTAGGGTTTGATGTTTGTTTTGGGGTCTTGCATGTATTTGTTCCATCTTGATTCATTGGCGACACTCGGACATAGTATGAAAAAATCAATGTGATAGGTAACGAACATTGCAGATTATCTTTTAACCATGTGAAGACCAGATTCGAGATCTTTTGAAGCGGACTATGGTGTTGGATTGAAGACAGGGCACCCACAGGCACCCCAGGACCTTGTCTACAGGTGCTCTAGTCCAATTAGATCATCCCGACTCCATCCTTTTTGGCATCCCTGCATAGTCATTCCTGCTCCCGATTTTTCTAGTCACCTTTACGACACTATCTAATAATCATATGTTATCAATCGAGTTCTTTCCTTTCCCTTCTTGCACATTAGTGTTTCTATTTTTACTAGTTCTATTATTTAGTACATTTACATCTGTCTTAGTACATTTATTTGTTGTGTTTATATGTCATCCTAGATTAGATTAACCATCTTTTACTACCACTAGCTAGTCAATTTTAGTTAATAATTTTGGTGAACTGAACTCGATCATACACACTTCTAGATTCATCCATCCACATGCACTTGGGGGCAATAACACTTCCCCACCACACCTCATTTTAACATCATTAACACATTTTCATACATTAGGCTTACTCATACATTCTAGTGTCATTACTCGACGACACACTCTAGTGCTTTATGGTTCACACTTGACTGTTGAGGGATTACTATACATGAACCCAACACACCGCACTATATGCATTACACATTGCATTACACATTCTACAAAATTTTGAAATTTATACATCATACATCATGCTAGTCATCATCATGCATATACCCTTGTCTACGCATCTTACATCCTACACTACTAATCCTATATCTTTGCATTATTCATTTATCTACATACCATACATATTACACCACACATTTTCACACACATTCTACATGTTATCCTAGTCTTCCTTATATATGAGTCTAGCATTGCATCCTCTTACATCCTACATTACTAGCCTATATACATACACTATACGACACCCTATACATTACATTTTACACATCTAACACTTTTCACATTGCATTTTACACATCGCGTACATGCATATTCCACTCATCACATAGTTGAATTTTATCATTACTACATTGTCTTCGTGTGCTACACTCATTACACGATGATGCACTTTAGTTCCTCAGTCCATATTCGAGTGCCGAGGGTTTACAAATCAAATAGACCTTATATTCATCACATGACCTTTCATCATGTGACAATCCTAGGTTAGTGACACGCACTTTAGGATAAATCGTCACCTATTCTATAATTTTCTAGTGGTTTATACCTCGGGTTACATCACCACTCCATACTATTCATCTTGTAGTGACATATACTTTAGGCTAGATTGTCACCTATTCTATCATTTCCTAGTGGTCTACACCTTAGGTTACATCACCACACTCTCCTTACATTTTGTAGTGATATACACTTTGTGATAAATCATCACTCATCCACTCATCTTACTGTTGATATACACTTAGGATAAATAATAATTATTACATTCATTTAGACATTATACGCTTCGACCATAAGGTTCACACACGCATCGTCACTAGGTCGCATCTCCTCACTACACCTACACATTGATTCATAGTGTGTTAGACACAATGCATGACCTTGACTATTGCCCGATGACGAACTCTCGTTTATGGTTCATTCTTGACTTCTGAGGGGGCAAACAAAATGAACCTCATTTCATACATTTCCATTAACTTGGGGGCATACGGATCCTATCACTCCATTTTTGCATTCCATTCCATCCATCCATAACATGCTGCATATTATGGTTGCTTATACTCTTGCTTACTTTGTTGTTCATAATCAATTTATTACACATGCTAGTTTGATTACTGCTATGTCATTTATCTATACCATCCACACATGTGCATTCACAACCTTTTCTAGTTGTGATCGTAGATACAGGTCTATGACATGCAACATGGATGTTCACCTTCTACCCTTCTTACACTGGTCGCTGAGGGCATCCACATTCACTCTCACGGGTGATATTGATTCATTTTAGCACTTTAAATTACTTGGTTATACACATATTTTGGCATACTAGATATCTTTCTAACATGCTAATGGGTGCTTCATGTGCAACATTTGTTATGTAGGGATATTTTTTCCATAATTATTTGTTACATTATTTGCCATTGTTTGTTATTGTTTGCGGGCCTTGCCTTATGTTTGGTGTGCACACTTGTTTGTTGTTTACGGCCATGATGGAATTGCATGTATTACAACATTGTGAGTGATGTCACATGTTTACTGACTTGCTTTGTGTGACTTACTTGTCTTCTTACGTGTTTACATTAATTTTTTTGTAGATTATACATTGTTTTCTACATGCATGCATGTTTACACTTGTTTTGGATAGCCTTCTTGTTTATGTGTGCCTTGGTTTCTACCAAGCACTTTCCAATGTTACAACATACATGCGGTTGGCCCTATTTTGGGGCCGCATTCTCCTATCAATGATGTTGCATGTGCCCGAAAGAGGGGGACATCATTTGGGGTTTTACATACTAACACAATGTATTTACACCAGTTCAATTCAATGCAATTTCTACCCTTGACATTGTGGGTTACATATAATGAGTGGGTTCAGACCAGTCTACAAACCCCATACACAACATATTTTATAGGACATGGTGTCCTTAGCATTCTAGGAAGTAGTTATAGGCTTGGAGGTTACAGTGGGTGTGCCTCTCTACACTACTTTGGCTAAGTGGCATCGGATCGCCCAAAAAACTAGAACGTACAAAGATCTTTACACACATTTAGGGAAGCAATTAGAGCTTGGAGGACACAGAGCATTTCCTCCCTACACTTCTTTGGCCTATGGTGTGAGATCACCCCAAAACTCATAGTACAAGATATCCTTCTACACTCTCTTTCTCGACATGGATAAGGTGTACATGTTCTATTTACATTTCCATTTCCATTTCCATTTCCATTTACATGTGCATATTTTACATTGACATACACATGTGTCTTTTAAATAGTGTTTTTACACTTACATACATACATATTTTAATACTTGATTGTTTTCCTTCCAGTCCGGCCATATGAAAAACAAACATTTAAAAAAGGGCAACAACAAGTAACAACAACAAGCAACACCAACACTCGCGACAACACACATGTTTTAATAACTATGCAGTAGACTACACACGCGCAACAACTACACACGTGTTCCGCCCTAGGTTCACTTTCATCACTTTTTCTTTGCACATTTTCATCTTTAGTTTCCATGCTCCTCCATCTTTTTATCATTCCACGCTTTGTCTAGTCCTTCGACACGACTTCTTCATTATTCTACATTGGTATCAGGTACACATCTCTATCTACTTTATGTTATTGAGCTTTTCGCTCGCCAACATAAAGTGGGGCAAAATGTAGTAAAAAATTTGTAATTTAAACATTTATTTATCCCGATCTCATACTTCTATTTAGAAGGCTCTTTAGGGAAAAAAAGTACTAATTAATCCCGTCCTTTGGCCAATTTATTTTATTTTATTTCATCATTAGGAAATTATTACACCCTTATACCTAGTCCGATTTTTTTGTCATCTCGCATTATTTTAGCCTTGGCTAGGGCACCCGATTAAATCTTTGGGGTGGTCAGGTGCCCGGTCCCACTAGGGTGCCCGATCTTTCTAGAGTTTTCTGCCGCCTTTTTGGGCTCTTTTTAGCCATTTTACATCTTTATTTTTCTTGTGTTCATCCTTTTTGGGGTTAATTAAAAAATTAGACCAAGAGAACCCTATAAATATAAAGTTATGAAACCATATAGAGGGACCTAACATCACTTACTACTATCACTCCATCTCGAGTTGCATCCATCTATTGCATTGGAGATCACTTGCATCCACATAGCTCCATCATCAAGGCATAAGGCTAAGACATCTACATCACACTTCATAGGGGGAGGGATTCTATTCTATTCCATGCACACATTCTATTACATTTTATACACATAGTTATTGCTCGTTACTTGAAAGTGCAAATCCGGCATAAGATAAACCTAGGGCATGTTCACACACACTTGCACATAGAACTACATCGGGTCTGAGATGTAGTGCAACACTCAATTAGTAAGTCCACCATTGTGGAAGTTGAGGACAGTTTGACCCCTTTATATGCATTTTTCTTTTTTAGGGTTTGATGCTTGTTTTGGGGTCTTGTAGGTATTTCTTCAATATTTATTCATTGACGATATACTCTAAACAATACAATGAATCAACGTGATAGAAGCAAACATTGCAGATTACCTTTCAGCCCTATGAAGACTAGATTCATATATTTTGCGTAGATTGGGCGCCCAAATTGCAAACTAGGGCACCCATGCAGCGCCCCAAACCTCCTCTGGTGCTCTAGTCTAGTTAGATCCTCCAGCTCCATCCTTTTCAACATTCCTGCATAGTCGTTCTTGCTCCCGATTTTTCCAATCACCTTTGTAACAACTGTCCAACAATCATTTATTATCAACTAAGTTCTTCCTTTCCCTTCTTGCACATTAGGGTTTCTATTTTTACTAGTTCTATTATTTAGTATATTTACATGTTGTCTTAGTACATTTATTTGTTGCATTTATATGTCCTCCTAGATTAGATTAACTATCTTTTACTACCACTAGTTAGTCAATTTTAGTTAATTAGTAGATGATTCCCATTTCCATATCATTACCCAATGACACATTCATATTCTATAGGTTTATACATGACTATTGAGGGCACTAAATGGACCTTACTCTCACATTAGGGGATCGTCTTTTTCCCCCTCCATCCTCATCACATTTGATTATATATTATCATTACACATCTCATTATAATATAATTATCATTGCATCATTCATCCTACATTCTGTACAATTATCTCATCACCTATATTTGTTACCCATTGCCATGTTACGTTACATATATATGTATATCTCTATCTACCATATTATATAACATTAATTGATTTCATTACTTAACAACCTTCTTAGCATCATCACATATTTCATCATTTAACATTATCTATCAAATCAACAATACCAACAATACATATAGAACCAACACCATATAAAATCGGTTCTAGTCCAACAAACACTCATCACATAGTACACAATACACATCAACATTAGATAAAGCATCAATAATGCATATACATATACACATATATCATCCAAAATTAAATTTATACAATACAATAATTGGGGAGAAAGCCCCCATGACTTAAATACATATTATACATTACATCGGATGTCCTCCTCGTAACCACAATCTATACTGCGGGAGCTCTAGAACTCAAGAGTTCACCGTTAATCCTACGCCGTTGATTTTGGGACCTATATCTCTCCAGTTGGCTCTGTAATACATATTGTGTAAACACATCCTATCCCATCCCGCTCACTCAAGAACACTCGTAGATATGGTTGCTGCTATCACCACTAGCTCAAACAAATGGGCATGCTTACCCGTGATCGCATTCACCCGCTCTAGCATCCCTCCACCCACAAACACCTCTCTGGGGCAAATTTTGATTCAACATGTGTATGGAGGTATCCAAAATCAATGTCTAATAAACATCACCATGACCAAATTATACACACCTCATATTAGCAACTACACATCGTCACATTCATCAACCTTATTAACAAGTAAGAAAATAACAAAGTACAATACTAATGCTATGCTCGTGTCACTATTACATCATCTACCTCGACAACGGATGCCTAAGCCCCGGCTCCTCCACTGCTACATCCACAACCACGGAAACAAAACACTCATTGGTGTGTTACCCACCACTACCTATACACCTCCATACACCCCACATCATCCACCTATATTGGCCCTATGGTCGGATTTGCCTCATCCGGGAGCACTTGTTGTGCTCCTATAGAGTTTGGCCTCCATCCTGGTCATCTCGTAACCTTAGTAGATTGACACCATACATATGGATCTAGGGGTACATCCCGAATCATCCCAAACTATCGAGATACCCACTCACCATAAAATATCTCTACCACTTGTGGAAAGCGGTCCCTCTAACCACATCGTGTGCCTAATGCACCGCATCTCAACATTATCCTCCACCCATCCTCCATAATCTTTATATGACCTCCAGATAACCACCCTAGGGCCCATATGATCTAACATCAACCTATATGTGGTCGTGTCCATCCTCCTACTCTAGGTCCCCACCCACCTTGCTGCAAATATCTCGTGGCCAAACCCAATCGGCCTGTGGCCCACTAAGTGGCCTCACTATAGCTATATGCTCATATGCCCATATACCCATACATGTAATAGAGTGGTAGCTCCTACTCCACCACCATGATCCTCCTGTGTGAACCGATACAAATACCTATATAAATGGGCCAACACACATCATGTTCATGCATATCTAGTACCATGATCCTCTATACTCTAACAAATATCATGCATCTTGTATAGAATCCCAACTCCACCACCCTCCACGACCACTGATGAAGCTAGAAATAATGCAATAAATTTCTGCAACTGTGGAACCCCATACCTCATAATCACATCCAGACTGATATATGTCTCATTCTATGCTCAAGACCCTACAAAATATCATTGTGTTGCCCCCATCCAACCATGGGCATCTACTACCGCTATCACATGCACCCTCTCTCCAACAACAGGTAACCACAATATCCTATATACATCTTTTAATGTCACTATGATCTCTCTTATCAACAACTAGAATGTACGGTATCAAACACCATCTCTCACATAAAGTTGTCAATATTGGCATATTATAAGGTATCTACCCCAATCTAATGATGTGTCACAAGCCAACACAGTCCAATATATCCCACTCATCATCAGTCAACCCCAAAGCAAGCAATGTACTCAAGTGATGGCCCACACAGAACTCTCTGGAATGTATATCTCTTTTGCATCTTTCTTTTTCAGGATTTGATGTCTTTTGAGGGTTTTGCGGGAGCATATTTGTGTGCAGATTTACAGTACTTCAATGATCTAAGTGTGACATAAAGGCAACCAAAAGAAAATAAGTGTGAAGTTTGTAGCAACATTATCGGGACTAGGATTTGACCATTTTTGTAGACTCTAGTACCCACATAGGTCTTGGGCTCCTCATGGTACCCTAACCTTGCTCAGTGCCCATTTACGGGAGTTACGAGCATCTATATATTTTTTTGAGCCCGATTACGACATTATTTGCTCCTGTTCCATCAAATTTTCCAATTTAGACTCACTTTGGGATAAGCAAAATTGAGATAAGTTCCTTATCCCTCTCATTTCCTTTCATAGTTAAAATTAATAAATTGTTTAGCATTTATATTTCATTATATATCAATTATAGTAGATCTTTGCAATCAGATTTTAATAAAATATACAGATTTTATTAAATCATTTTGGTGAACCCAAAGCTTTTAACTTCTTGCCCTAGGATCCACTAAAACCCTAATGGCTAAGGATAGCTCTTCTCCTCCTAGGCTAGTCATGCCTCATGTGAGTATTAATCCTATCTATGATGAGGAAACCATAGCTGAACTTAGCACTCTATATCACAACATTATTCTTCCGATGATACTCAAAGACAACTCTTAGCTAATGAATGCAATGTGCCTACTAGCTTTGATCATTCCACTATTAGCATTGTTTCTGATCTAACAAGCTTTTCTGGTTATAGACCTTGTTATTCATCAACCACACTCCACCTTTTGTTATTTCTAATGAGAACTTAGATGATGCTATTATTAGTTTTATGCTTAATCTTGATGATAATTCTTTAGCTAAAAAATAAGATGAAAATAAACATGTGCATGATGTTGTTTCTCATACTAGTCAGGATGATTTTATAGTTGCATCTCATACTCCTTCCATTTTTGAAAATGTTTCTAATAGTGCATCACATACTAGTTATTCTCCTCCTTCATTATATGTTGATGATACGCTTAATGAAATCCTTGCATCTGAATCTTTATTTGATATTGGTGATACACATACTAGTAATGATTCTACTTCTTTTCATACTATTGAATGTGAATCCCCACTCCACTTTCATCTTCTTCTAATATTGTCTCTAGTAACATACATGATTCATATCCTTTTGTTAAATCATATCCTAATGACACTTCCAATGCTATTCCTACTACTTCTATTGACACTCCATGTGCTTCACCACTTGTTACTTCTTCGACACCTACACCTAGTGTGCCCTTAGCATTGACATCTTCAATTTATTCTCTTGATATCCCTATGATCACTCATAATGGCAAGCTTCAACCACTCAATACACTACTCACATCTATTTCCATTCCTTCACATGAAATTTTATCACTCATGCATGTTGTTGGCCAATTGTAATCTCAGGTTCAATCTCTCAGAATTGAAAGCAAAGCCTATTATGCTTCTATTGATAACAATTATTTGCATGACAACCCTATTCCAAAAATATTCACAATTCAACATTTCCTAGGGATTTCATTATGCCTACATTTACATGCTTTGATGGTACTAGAAATCCATATTTGCATCTTAAGCATTATCGTCTAGCTATGGCTTCTTATTCTAATGTTTGACTATTACTAAAAGTGTTTCATAGTAGTCTTGCGATGACGCTCTCCAATGGTACACAAATCTACCCTTTGAATCTATTAGTACCTATTGTGAGATGGAAGAAGCCTTTAATGATTTATACTCAACAATGTCCCTAGAGTCACATATGATCATCTACTTGGCTTACATCAAGGAAAAACATAACCTATTATTGATTACATTTTTCACTTCAATTATTACATGCATCAATTATTATTCCAACCCATTTAACTAAGAAATGAAATTCATTTTCTGTTATGGCTTGATTACCTCTTTAAATCAACACTTGGAATATGATACATGTGAATCATTCACAAACCTGTGCTATAAGATCATTGATTTAGAACATGATCTCATTGATGCACATGTCATAGATCCTCCTCCTATCGTTCTACTTATTGCATCATCTAGTTCTTCTCCACTCCCATCTATTGAGCGTCCTCCATGGTCTCCATCCTCTCCACCTCATAAGCAAGATCATTGTTCTCCATTGCATACACATCCTTCATCTCCTCCTCCACATCAAGATCCACCTCGGACCTCTACCTCTCCTTCATGGGAGTCATTACACTTTTCTCATCACAGTAGACCTCATGATGTGATGCATGCTTTTATTAACAATCATTTGATTCACTTACCATCTAATCAACATCATCCACCTCATTGCTTGCAACGCCAACGTGATCAACCTTATTGTAACTATCATCGTATCAATGAACATCACGACAATGACTATTGTGCCCTTCACGATAGATCAGTAACAATTAGAAGATAAAGGTGTCATTTCCTTTGGCTCTCACTCTCGTGAATGATCTATGTCTCGAATCCCACGCAAGTGTGATGTTGCTCTAGTTGATTTGTATCCTTTTTTTAGTGTTAAGGTCATTATTTGTTCGTCACCACAGGTCACTATTCATGCACGCTCTCCACATCATCCATCCACCGCTGCATCATTTCATCCACCACACCATGCTAATACTACACATTGGCTTTATCAACCATCGACATATGCACCTCCCACTACTTTGTCTCTTATCATTGGCACTATTTCAGATGGCATTCGATCCGGTTGATACAATCATGCCGCTTGCTTATGCCCCACATGTTTTCGCCACTCCATGCTCATTTGGTCTTTGGTAGGTGATCTTATCACCTTTCCCCAATGACACACTCATGTTCTTATGGTTCTTACATGACTATTGAGGGATATGTTCTAATAAGAACCTCACTATATCTTCATGCTACACATTATATCAACATATCTATCTAGCGTACACTATCATATCACTTTCTAATGACACACTCTTACTTTACGGTTTATTTTTTACTGCTTTAAGGGGTTTATATAAATGAACCTCATCATTTATACATTGGGGGCATCGTTATTATCCTCCCCCTCTTCATCATACTAACACACACTATTACAACTATCTCATTCACATAATATTTCACATTATTCATTTCTACTTCATCATTCATACAATACACTTTTTCATCATTTATCTATTATACATCACAATCACACTACATACATCATCTATAATCATATACACTATCTCATCATTAATCATCATCAACCACTACACATTTCCAATCATATCAACAAAACAATCATCACAATATCACACATCAAATATAGCAACAATAATCAACACATCATACATCAACATATGCATACCAAATCATCACATCAAATATTAATAAACATCAAGTACCATGAATATATGCTAATGATCCATATATATATATATATATATATATATATATATATAAATTGTACAAAATCATGTAGCTACAAAATCCCAATGTTGGGGAAACCCCCAACACATCACTACATCAATACATATCATATCTTGTTATCACTATCACTATCTATAACTATAGAAGCTTTAGAACTAAAAGCTTTGCAACTCAATCTATGCCGTTGATCGTGGCCCCTATATCTCTCTACCTACCGATGCAATAATGTAACCTCAGTCGACTACTCTACAAAATGAGCTGTATCTCCATGAACCATGCGAATACATCTTATATCAAGGGACCTCCACTCACAACCACTCTAGCTTGTTGTGTCTCCTCTCACACCTCATCCCTCTCGCTCGTAATATAGTACATGTCGCTACCGCTAATGTTATTGGATCAAATAAGTGTGCATGCTCACTGCGATACCATCCACATGCTTTAGTATAACACTACCTATGAGTACATCGGTGGGCACATTACGCATCAATGTGTGGATGGATGTGTCCACAATCAATGACTAATATACATCACCTACATCTATAGATCAACACGTTAGACAAAAATGATAATTATATAACCAAATAACCAATAACACACATCACTATACAAATACTCACACTCTACTATCGCTACCGCTACACTATTAGGGGCATGTGATTTCCCTATTACTTCTCCTCCCAGTAGTGCTCCTGCTTACATCTTTGATGACCTGGAAACAAAATACCAACCGATGTGATGCCCACCATACATAGTAGGTCTCCATACACCTTACATCATCCACATCTACCGGATTTATTATTGTGTCTTCCTTGTCTAGCCGGAGGTACTAGCATTGTGCTCCTATTGACCCTAATTTAGCTTCGGACATCCTCGGTGTCCTAATGGCCTTAATCCATACATATGCCTTTGGGAGCACATCTTGGGCCATACCAAATTGTTGTGAGACTCGATCTACCTTGAATAACTTGGTCACCCCTAAAAATTGATCCTTGACCACATAGTTAGTCATATACATTGTAGCTATCTTTGTATCCTCGGCCATTCTCCAAAATCTCATTATGGCCTCCATAGAAAAACCTTTGGCCCCATCTAATCTACCATCGCTCTATAGGTATTTGTATCCATATTCTTTCCACGAACTCCTACCCATTTCCTAATAAATATATCTAGCCTCACCCACTCTCCTTACGGTTAAAGTGGCCTCAATATCGTAATATGCTCGTAGGCCCACACATGAAATAATGTGGTAGCTCTAATATGACCCTCGTGCTCCTTCTATGTAAATTTATATAAATCTCTGTACAAATGGGAAAACATACATTATGCCGAGGCATACCTCATACCATCCTCCTATATCCGACGACGGATGTCATGCATCTTATACAAGATGCCTATACCTCCACCCTCCACTTTGCAATCAATGACACAATCATAACAACGATACATTTTTGTAATTCTGAACCCACGACCTCAATATAACATATAGGCTAATGTGGATCTCAATATGAACTCAAGTCGCCATAAAATACTACCTACAGACCCTCATCTATCTTTGTGCATCATCCACAACATCACATGAACCCTCTCATTGACAATAGGTTATTTAGTATGCGATACACATCCTCCGAGTCATTATCATTTGCCATGTAAGTATCTACACACCACCTTTCACATAAAGTTGTGATCATAGGCATATTATGGGGCACATACCCCATCCTCTCTGTGTGCCACAAGCTGACACGGTTTAGAACATCCCACTCACTATATGACAACCCTAATCCTAACAATGTACTCAAATGACAACCACCACATAACTCTCGAAATGGATGACCCTTTACATAAAACAAACCGACAACAAATAACCTATTATCATATCATATATATGCAAACACATCTACTTATAACATCAACAAGCATCAATTTTCACATCTACAACACTCGCACTCAACCCAAGCCTTTTGGGACACCACCACCCAAGAGCAGGATCTGGGGCACCCAAGAGCAGTCACGACACCCATGCCTAGCGCTTGTGTCCTGAAGGTCATTAGTTCCTTCTTGCTCTCGTTTAGAGGCAAAATGACAAGAAACTAGAATTTTTCTTTTTGCAAAATTTCATCGAAAAATGCCTAATATCAAAACATTTTTTGAGAAAAAAATCACACTTCTTCTTGGCTCAATTGTCATACATGATGCCACAATTTCGCCAACATCTCGAACCGACTCAATCATGGTGCTCTCACTTGAGGTATCTTTGTACACCCAAAGCTCAAAATCACACTTGCGTAATAATCAAATGAATTGCCTATTCACTTTTTCACATTACTATTTATAGTAACTTTTCATTACTTACCATGCGTTATAGTCATTATTCACACCTATCCTTAGAACTAATACACATTGTATGATTTTAATCATATGTTGCATGTCCTTACTCGATTCTATCTCATTTACACCATTCTTCTTATATTTTTCCTACTATCGTAACATACACATTCCACAAACACTAGTCCTCCTTGACATCGTTTCAAATCGATATACACACACTTTTGCAATATCTATACATATATTCACTATTATATCTTTACATGATTCCTTTCAACTTAGTGTATTTTCTCATCATCACTCCCCCTTTCGCCGAAGGGGAATACAATAGGGCATCCCATAATCCCCTTCACATTATTATGTGATCATTCTACATTTGAATTTTTCTCATACATCACACGACATTTCACACCACTTTCTAGCAATTCCCCTAATGACCTAATTTAGGGCAACAAACGTAAAATCTCTCCATGAGTAACCAATCAATCAATCACATACATTCAAATATTGATAACAAAAACTTTCTACTATTCTAAATCACATCAATCAATCAACACAACACAACATATTTATCCTCCTAGATGACCTAACTTGGGAGTTATATCACCACTTTCCTAGATGACCTAACATGGGAAGTTATTCTACATTTTGAATTGCTTCCAGATGACATAACATGGAAGCCATCTCATACACATTACGACAACACCCTTAGAGTGGGGGCAATGAGACGTCATTTCCTTTCCTATATTGCTCCTATATGGGTTATTCATGTTTGATCAAAATTGGATCCAAATGAATAAAATTCGGTCTTTGTCCATCTGTAGTGGCTATACCTTTTGAGGATGTAGTTAAAGTTAGAGAGTAAAACTATACCTCTCTCCTACACTCTTCCTTTGGTGGTAGGATGCCAAAATCCTCTTTTTTACACACACACAACCGAGCTAGGAATTGATCACTCCTTACCCTAACACATCTCCATCAACAACAAAATCAAAATCTCTAGTCACTCAACACCGCAATCATCAATATTGCTTAGTGCTCCTCATAATGATCCCATGCCTCTCGTTACACCACATGGATTAACATGCCGATCCATGGTTCACCACACAGTGTGTTCTCATTCGGCACATACTTCTACCACATCTACATGTACTTCTACAACATGGGCTTCTCCAGACTTCTCTCAGGTATGCATCTCTATCTACTTTATGTTACCAAGCTTTCACTCACCAACATAAAGTGGGGGCAAATGTAGACACAAAATCATGCACTTACTATTATTTACTATACTACTAAGTATGTTGTTTTATATATGGATCTTGCGTAAGAAAAGTATTCACTAGTGACCCATTCCATAGTGCATTCACTTGTATTTTTAGTTTTTATTGTTTTTATCTTTCACATTGTCACTCATACACCCATTTCGTTAAGGTCACAAGGATACATGTCTTTTAGTATTCACTAATTTTTGTCACTTGTCTCTAGACACTAGCACCAAACACTCATGTCCATCCGGGTGCTTGTGTATTCTTTATGTTTGATCTTATTTTTGAAATTTGAGGTTGGTCTTTTTAGTTTTCCCTCTCATACCCGAAGGTACTAGTCAGCGTGTCGGGTCATTAGTGTCGAAATTCAAGAAAGAGATCCCTATATAAACACAACATACATACCATTATATGGGTGGACAATTATTATCAAGGGCTATCTATCTACATATCTTAAGGGATTGCATTTGAGTGCATTACTTTGCATATGCCCTGCATAGGGAGGGATTTCATTATATTCCATCCACACATTTGTATTTTATCTAGGCTGCCACCCGTTATCTTGGTGTCATTGGCGCGAGGGTGACCTATGAGAACTATTACACACATAAGCACATTGGACTACATTGGAGTCCGAGATGTAGTGCAATGCGTAGTTGGAAGTTCACCATTGTGACAAGCGAGGATAGTCGACCCCTCATTTTGCATCTTTCTTTTTAGGATTTGATGTCTTTTTGAGGGTTTACAGAGCATATTTGTGTGCTGATTTACTGGTACCCCAAAGATCCAAGTGCGAAAAGCAAGCGATTGTGAAGCCCTAGTGATACTATCATAAATAGGTATTGACCATTTTTGTAGACTTTGACACTGCGCACAAAGGTCTTTGGCGTGCGGGCGCTCCTATCCTTGCTCATGCACCCATGTCCAGGCATTGCGAGCATCTATGCATTTTTCTCGAGTCGATTACGGTGATCTTTTCTCTGTTCCATCACTTTGGGATAAGTGAAATTGAGATAAGTTCCTTAACCCTCTCATTTCCTTTTATAGGTAAAATTAATAAGTTTAGTATTTATATCTCATTCTATATCAATTATAGAAGATCTTTACATTCATATTTTAATAAAATAGACAAATTTTATTAAATCGGTTGGAGAAAGCTTTGCTAGGTGCATGTATTTGCAATGCGAGATGGTCAAAACTTGGTTTTTACTGAGTGTCACACATGTGTAACAATTACTCTGTGTTGATGTCCTATGTGTTGCTTTATTTGATCTTCGAGTGTACATGTAACTTACAAAACATACATCACCTATAAAAACTCACAATACTACATCAAATCCAAAAAGAAAGATGCAAGATGGGGAGTAGGAATGACCTTGGCAGTCACATGATAGAGAAATCTTACAACTAAGCAGCTTTGCACTACATCTTAGTCTCCATATAGTTTTGGTGAGTGTGTGTATGAATCATTC
Organism: Taxus wallichiana var. yunnanensis; assembly: GCA_018340775.1. NCBI lineage: Eukaryota > Viridiplantae > Streptophyta > Pinopsida > Cupressales > Taxaceae > Taxus > Taxus wallichiana. The sequence goes on along the minus strand of CM031239.1, from coordinate 137,251,716 downwards.
CATAGGATACACTTGTGCAAGTGCACTTGATATCGGTCTAGATTTAGAATATAACAATGTATACCATGTGTGGAAGAAATAAAGAACTTCCCCTTCTATGTAGTTTATGTAGAAAATGCGGTCCCTTTCCCATTGATAGAATGCCAAATGGATGCTTTGAAGTGCTTTAGGTGTCTTTTGAGTGCAAGCTTAGGTGATAGTAATAATTTTTAGTGCTTGGTCTTTGATTTTAAACATATAACTATGTATTTATATGATCCCCTTTTTTGAACTTCGTAATTGACAATTAGAAGGTGACCCATAAGTGAAAAATGTGCCCAAAAGATAAAAGATACCTAAAAGAAGCGAGTAAGGTGGAAAAGAGACTTGGATGCCTAGAGGGGACATGGGTGCCTGGGCACTCTGTCTGGTAGAGTCTTGGTGTTTGGAGCAATAAAAGATAAACAAGAAAAATACCATTTGGGATGTGGGGTATGAAAGACCAAATAAAAAGTAAGAAATAAAGACAAGAGTTCAAAGATAGTTGTCAATTACTAGTTTTCTTGCTTAGGAATCATATGAATGCTAATATGTATTCAAGACCTAGAAATGTAACCAAGTACGTGATTTAGTTTCTATATTTGCTGCCACTTTATGTCATTAAGTGATTACTCGATAACATAAAGTAGATAAGAGATGCATACCTAATAACCATACGAGTGTGTGATGAAGAACATGTCAAGTGGAAAAGTGAAGCATGAAATGATGCAAAATGAAGCATGTAAACTAGGAAGAGAAAGTGACCCTAGGGGTGAAGCATATGCATTGTACCGTGTTGTGCCTGTTGTTGTCATAGCTTCTTGTTGTTGTTTCTTATAAGGATGGACCTATAAAAAGAAGAGCAAAAATGTATTCAAAGTCATGTATACGATACATTAAAGAAAAATGTGCATAAGTATGTAAAAATGTGTAAAAGGAAAGTGTGCACTTGATGTAAAAGAGTGTAAAAGGATAGAAAAAGTGTCTTGAAATGCTGTGTAGAATAAGTTTTTTGGGTGATCTCATGCCAAGAGTGAGTTTTTTGGGCGATCTCACGCCAATAACGAGTTTTTGGGTGATCTCACACCAAAGAGAAAGTGTTGGGGAGAGAGGTCTAGTATTACTCTCCTTTCATGAATCTCACACGATATACACCACTCTTAATGGTGTATTCTTTCTTTTTCATCTTTGTCTGAATTAGTTACGAATGTAATGTTTATTTTGATTGAAATGGAGATAAAATGCATTCTACTGCTGGAGGATTGTGCTTGTACTAGTGTAAATTGCTATGAACTATGTTGATATGAGAAAGCTGATAATATCTCGCACCCAAGACATGAGTACTAGGGAGGACACATGCACTGGGTGCTTACATTTGAGTCTAGGCATTGGTGTGTCTGTCTTTATTATAAGGACCCAGAAGTTAGATTTTGGGCCGTTATGTGACTATGTTCCTATTTTGTTCCCGTGTTGTACTATATTGTGTTGTAGTTCTAAGTTGTTGTAGGGGTGATTTGTTAACCTAATGTATGACCCCCTCATTTGGGGTGCACACGATATTGATAGGAGAATGCATCCCAAAAGAGAGGACCTAATGGTGTGATGTATTATATCCCTGCGGGGGTAGGGGATTGAGATGGTAGAAATCAAGGAAGATGTAAACAAAGTGGCTAGATACATGTGTTAGTAGCAAAAATAAGCCATCATGTCATAGGAAAACAACATGTAACAACCAAATGTGTATATAAGATAGCTGCGAAAAGTGGGTTTAAAACATGGGACATCTCTCACAATGTCACAACACAATCAAGACAAGAAGCGGCCAAAAGTATTCAAGCGGTGATCAAACAAGACATAGGGCATAGCCACAAACAATGACATACAATAACAATCAATGACAAAAATGTCAAACAAAGTGTCGAGATAACCATGTTGGCAAATAGTCTGCAAGTAAATGTTGTACATGAAGCGCTTAGTTAGCATGTTAGAAAGATAAAAAAGTATGTCAAAACATGTATGTATCGATGTATAGTAGTGTGCTTAATAAGTAGAAGTAGTAAATAATGAAATAATAACACATGTAATGTGTGAGAGTAGTAATGGTAGATGCCCCGGGAGCCTTGGTGGGACAAGTAAGAGGTATAATGCCAAACATCATTGCAATGTGTGAAAATCTATAGGAGATCTGCATCCACTCCAAAAGACCAAGTGAATGCACATGTGTGTGTATAGAAAGGTAATGCCAAACCGAGCATTTGACTAACATAGTAAGCAAATTACATCATATAATAATATAAGCAAGAAAAAATATGTGCAACCAAGATATGAAAATGCAATGGATGAGTGTGATGGAATGGTATACAATGTGTGAATGTGATAGGAGCAACGTGGTTCCCAATAGATGTTTATGAGATGAGGTTCATTTATAAATGGCCCCTCATCAATCAAGAATGAACCATAAAACAAGAGTGAGTCATCGGGAAATGGTTGGAAAATGTGTTAGAAAGATAGATCATGAAGTATAGAGTGTGAAAAAGTGAATTATGGTGAGGTTCATTTCAGATTTAGACCCTCAACAATCACATATGAAATGTAGAACTAGAGTGCATCATAGGGTAATGATGATGAAAATTGTGTGTATCATGGTGTAGAAGAGAGATGAACAAGACTAGAATCACATGGTGTAATGTGTATGTATAGAGACTAAAAAGAAGTGAGAATGATTGAAAAAAGGGGGGAAAAATTTTGATGCCCCCAAGTGTGTGGTGTGGAAAAGAATCAAGTAAAATCATCTAGAATATCATCATTGTCAAGATCATAACCGATTGGAGTTGGATCAAAAACTTGGTAAGCAATAGTGTGAGGTTGATCATATAAAGAGCCCTTGTAGCGTAAATTATACATGCCCATTGCATATTCTTCATCAGTGAAAGGTGGTTATGGACAACCATGTGCATACCATCGAGTGAGATTTGGAGAATATCCCAAGAAAGATTCATTACAAATAGAGATGCGACTAAAGGGCATAGGAAATGTGATATCATTATCATTTGGATCTAGCATACCACCAATGTAGTCAAGTTGATATTTCCCAAGTGTGAGAGGAGAAGAACGAGGGGTGCATGTAAGGAATACTATCAAATGGAAGATGCAGAGGCCATACGTGGTAGTAATGAATACACATCCATGGTATACATGAGTAAAGTGAGGTGGAGGAAAAATATAAGGGATCGTGAATCCAAGCCCAGTAAATCCATCATGTGTGAAAATAGTCTCATAATAAGTAGGGTTGAACAAAAAATGAGGCCAATAAGAAATACAAATGAAAATAGTGCATGTAAAGGGAGCCAAACATGGAGCATAATGAACTTGTGGAGATGCAATAGGTGAAAGAATATCTAATGTATGTACTGATCCCTTGAAAAGGAATCATGACATTAGTAGATGGAGGAAACTTTTGAATTGTATTCATTAAGGCCAATAAAAACAAAAGCATCTTAGAAATATGAGTCATTCACTTGATGGGAGTAAATTCAAGATTGCACAATGTGTCATCATTAAGCTCTATGACATCAGCCTCATCATCGGAATCATCAGTGCTAGCATTATCTTGTTGTATAACATTATCAAGAATATTGGTAGGAATGGAGCGAGATGTAAAACTTAGAGATGTAATAGGTGGAGAAGTAACAACCATGGGGGTGGACATAGTGGGTGATATAATATCATTCACATGAGTAGGCATGGACAAAGTGTATGGATCAACAACAAAAGAAGAAGTAGGAGTGCTAGATTGACTAACATCATATGTACTAACTTTGTGATATGGAATTGGTTGAGATGGAGGAATGGGCATGGAAGTGATAGGATCTATGTGGAAAAAATTGAATGGCTCGGGATCCATAACAATAGTATGTTCATAACCATCATGTAAGAATTTAACACACCGATGAACTGTAGATGGAACAACATGCATAACATGAATCCAAGGTCTAGGAGTAAGAAATTGTATTGAAATGTGGCATCAATAACAAAGAATACAATAGGAACCATTTTAGGCCCAACTTGTAAAGGTAGGGTGATGGTGCCCATGCATGTATGAGTGGTGGAATCATAGCTATGAATGAATTGAGAAGATTTGTTAATTAGATTGTTAGGAATGGCAATTTGCGAGGAGACAGAGAGAGATAGAGAACATGTTTATAGTAGAGCCATTGTGTAGTGCCCACATTTTACACACCCAAATACAATAGTAATATATCGGGATAATTTTTTTGACTTACATTGCTCACTACACACAACACAGCAAGGGCTCCAAGTACGAAACTCGATTCGCATATGATAATCACATAAGTCATCGACTCACATAGACACATGAAAACAACATAGGCATGTCGATGCCACACTTTTCCCAATGAATAAATACTAGAAATACCCCAACCACAAAAGAAGACTCAAGGATAGGCAAACCCACAACACATCTTTTCTTTAATTGTATTTTAGTTACGATTAACATTCTAAGAACATTAGTGTGCAAGGATAACTTTCTCCTTTTTCCACCTGCAAAAAATTTAAGTTCATTCCGCATTTAATTTATAGTTCGACCATTTTAAGTTGAATTCTTATTCTTTACAAAATTTTCCATAACTTGCATACTTATTTGGCATAATTTCAAATGTATATACAATACTTAATTAGCTTGTCCTTATGTTAAGAATATTCTTCTCGAACATAAATTCAATGTCTACTTTCTTATTCTAACAACTCAAGTGGATGAGACTTGGTGTCCATATAGCGTTATTAGGTTTTAACGGAGATTTAGATGCGAGATAGCTTTTTACCAAAAACATACCTCGATCACGGGTTAGTTATTTCCCTACCATAGTTATTAAAGTGCAATAACTTAATGACTTCCTTTTATATTTATATATCTTTGGTTTTCTCGTAGTTTGATCACAACAATGCAATACATATTCTTTGAAACACATAAAGATATTTAAATGAGTTATAAGGTCTCCAAGAGTGGCAGTATCCCTAACCTCAATTCTCATTTTTACTCTTATATGCTTTATTTTCTACGTCACATTATGGTCTTATTTTTAGCATTGTCTTGAAAAGGAGTTATGAAATGTTTGTCTAACCTCTTGAAGACATAAAAGATTAGAAGGCTTATAGCTACACACAAACCCAAGTTAACATCCAAATCAACTAAGTTTTAGATTTATTCCAACTTCACCTAAGGGTCTACCCCTCAACTATAAATGAGGTTTAAGCGAGAGGACAAGTTTATGCTAACCCACCTTCAGAAGGGGCCAAGGTGTAATGTTGAGAGACACCAAGGTAAAACATTTAGCTATGTAGAGCAAAGGGGGTTCATTAACAAGAGTGCAAGGAAAAGAACAACTATGTCCCGATCTCCATTTATGTCGTTTGGATCCAACAGGGATTTCATTCGATGAAGAAAATTTACTTTTAAATCTATCTTTGGAAAAACAAGGTAATCCACTAGGCTACAAAGGAGGAGTTAGCTCTACTTACTCCAAAAGAAGTTTGATTGCATCACTTCTATTAGACGGGTTTAAGACAATGTCACTAAACTTCTTGACTAAGATGATAAGCTCATTCTCGAGCTCGATTTTGCCTAGATTAGGACTTTCCATTGAGAGTGCAAATATTTAGTTCATCTATGGTTCAATGTCTTCTACGGCAAGGAGTATTTCATATAAAAAACAATTTATGTTCTGATGTTGAACAAGGGTAGAGTGTTTTTGATTTAATTCTCTTTATTACATTTACAAAGTATGAATGCACAAGATGACTCGTTAATCATTTAACGAACACTAAACATGCACTACAAGATATTACTTCAAATTCATTTACCTTATATAAATATCAACCCCTTTTAACCATGTGTTATATGAATCAAAATTGAACCTAAGATTAAATGCACATTTCCTAGATGTCCTAGAAACTAGCAACTCATACACTACAACAATTTATCAAATATAACCTTCTGAAACATGGGACTACTTTGTACATTTATTCCTTTAACAATTAACTATATAAATTAAAATGATAATTAATGAATTACACATCGTCTTTTCGTCGTCATTCTTTCACCCTGCAAAAACCACGTGAGCATGATATCAACGATAAATCGTTGGCATGACATCCACCCTAATCTAACATAATTATCATTTTTCAGTTTTCCCTTTTACATATAGTAATAATTACAATTTTGCAATCGAAACAAAAGGTTTAGAAACATGTATTCCTTACATTTCATGTTATTTAGTTTTGTAACCCAGGAGAGAGAAAAGAAGGGAAGAGAGAGAAAACACCATTTTGCCAAAAGTTCTATTTCACACAAGAATTTACACTGAGTTTTAAATAGTTATTTACATGTGTCAAAAGTATCTATGATGGTTTGTGACCGACAGAGGTCATGACTTCTATTTTTACATTTTCTTACTAGCTACAAAGCGTTCAAAACAGGTTCGAGAGGCTAAGAAACCACTTCCAAAAGTTATCTTCCAATGAGAACGCACACCATGATTAAATTTCTACATGTCCCTAGATATACCAAGAATTCATAGCAACTGACAGAAATGGGAAAGAGCAAACGGTTTACGTTTGGCGGCTAGTTCTCTGGGGCCACTGGTCATAGTTGACCCAGTTGCAAATGAACAAAATTTAGCTCGAGGGCCCAGAAAACCACATCCATAAGCGGCGATTGATAGATGAGCATGCAACAAGACACTTCCTATAAGTTCCCATACATGAGGAGATTTCATCGCCAGTCGATGAGGTGAGAACTAGAAAACCATTTTCAAAGCGGCGACAAGTTTTTACGAAGTGACAAAGTGAAATTGGTCGATTTGACCTCATCAAAGCGTGGCGGAGGCCTACAAAATGGCTTTTCCAAACTATCCAGAAGAGTGCTTTTCCCTAAGCTGAATGTTCCATGCAATTTTCTAGTATAAACACTAGAGGTTTGCGAAGACGGAAATAATTTCTCTATCCAGGTTTCAAATGGCGGTTCAAAATGAAAGCCAACTTTCTAGATTTGACAACTTTCTACTATTGTAAACCAGTGTAATAGGGCTCCTATAAGAGCATCAAAAAGATCACATATGTTCATTCGGGGTCAATCTAGAGGTCATGGTGACTCCTCACATAACAAGGTACACAAATGAAGTCTAACATCTCATTTTTAGAGTTACGAAGGGTACTTAATGAGTCTCCGAAAACTACAAAAATTAACTATTTAACCAAGGAGAAGGTCAACAATATTACTGGGAAGTCAAACTCATTTTGTCGATAAAACAATGTTGTAGCGATTCCAGTTGGGTAGGAAGTTTTCTACATCACCTCAGAATGAGGGTGGAAGTTCGTGTTTTAATGCAAACGGGTTATTTTGACTTAGTGAGTTTTTGACATGACATTTCATTGTTTTTGCAATGAGTTGAAAACAACATTTAACGGTATTAAAATCCTAATAGTTTAAAATTCTATCAAGTTGCAAAATAGAACTAAAAACACGAGAATTATGAGAGGTAAGGGAAGATGAACCATGCGGAAGGGGCGGAGTTGGTCAAACCTGCAAGCTTCGGTTGACATCCTACTTAAGCACTTAAATCAACCCGTTCACGAGCATCCACAGCTCCACCATTTTGCATACACGTCTATCAAAGAATTTGTAACTACAGATTTGAAACCATTTCTCTACTCTTTATACTTGAAGGATGTCCAAAATGTGTTCCATAACTCGCATCGAGGCACGGGATGGGAAACACTAACAAAGGTTATGGAAACTAGCTTTAGATTTGCCAATTACGATTTCTCGAGGTTTTAAAGCTGTTCAACAACCCATTTGTGCATATCCTGCCATCATGGCACTCCATGAGACCGCATTTCTTTGAGGCATTCTATCAAACAGTCCAAACACCTTTTTAACAAATCCATTTTGTGCATAGGCTACCATCATGGCATTCCATGAGACCGCATTTCTTTGAGGCATTCTGTCAAACAGTTGACTTGCCTTGTGTATGCTTCCACAATTTGCATACTTGTCTACTAGCGCACTTGCAACTAAAATCCTCTACCATTATGCTTTGATGGTTGTCCGAGGCCTGCTCTAAAGCTCCCATTTTGACAGAGGCTGGGAGGATGCTGGAAAAGGTTGTGGAGTCTGGCTTTACACGTACCAATTGCATTTGCTTGAAAGTTTCCAAGGCCTTTTCAACAAACTTATTTTTGCACATCTTGCAATCATTGTAGTCCATAAAGCACATTTCTTTCAGGCATTGTCAAATAGTTCGCATGCTTCCACATTTTGCATATGTATCTATCAGGGCACTTGCAACTAAAACACACCAAAAGTCCCTTCTCCATAATGCTTTGGTAGATGTCTGCACCTAGTTTCAAAGCTCTTATTTTGGCACAGGCTGGGAGTATGCTGGTACAGGCTAGGAATGTGCTGGTAGATGGAAACTCGTCAGGTTGGAGACCTTTTTGTTGCATGTATGAAGCAGTGCGACTATCTCTTGAGGAAACCCGGGTCTTACGTATCTTTGCCATAGTCACATTCCATGAGAAGCTATCTCATTCTCTCTTTTGGTTAAACATAGAAACTATGTCCATCAAGCATTTGCAAGCTGCAACATCGACAAAATTTCCCTATCTTTAATGCATTGAAAAAAATGCCGATGCGGGTTCTAGAACATGGTTTTAGCGTAGGATGGGAGGATGTTGGCAAATGAAAACTCATTGGATTGGAGCCTGTTTGTTACATGAATGAAACAACGCGCTTTGTCTCTGAGGAAACCCCTGTCTTTCCACGCTGAGCCACAAGCATATTCCATGAGGAGCTGTCTCGTTCTTTCATTTGGTCAAACATTGAAAGGGCGTCCAAGCAAATGGATCGGTGACAAAAACTGCGACCAGACATTCCATGACCACGTTTTCCTTCGGAGTTAGTGGGGTGTGCTAAGGACCTGCTTTAGTTGCTTCCTCTCTCCTCATGGTGGTGGCGGCGACTGTCTTCCTTCCACAAAAGATAGAAGAACAAAAAAAAGACATAAGGAGCCCCCCCTTCCTCTTTGCCCTAAACCGCCCAACATTCACGAGCATTTTAATTTTAATTCTTTTATTTTATTTTTTTATATTTATTTATTTATTTAATAATAAAAGGAGGCATTACATTCTCCTCCCCTTAAGAAAGCATCGTCCTCGATGCAACATACACAATGAAGAAAGGGAAATGGTAAACAACAAGGAACAAATATAGGTGAAGGTACGCTCTAAGGTTAAGATTTCAGACACAAAATCACGGCCATGGGGTGGCCCTAGGAACATCAGGTAGAATTTTTTTTAACTTTCAAGGTTCTGTGAAGATTGAAAGTTCCAGTTTACTATATTACTTTGTTTATATTTTCTTTTATAGTATTTCGTATCTCAGGATTATAATATTCATTGTTTAGAAATTTTCAATCATCTTAAGTTTGTGGGTGCCCAACAATAACTAACATCAAGATGTCACACAAAACTTAACACAACGCAAACAACCCACAAGACATCTTCTTACATACTTTCATGATTGTATCATATCACAAGGTCTTTAACTCCACCACGGGGTGACAACCAACTGTCTACATAGCAAATAATTTCCAACAATTATGTCCTAGACATAGATCTAGTACACACATATGATTGAAAAATAGAATCAACACGCTGATACATATACAACGGGTATCACATGACTCAAAAAAAAAATCCATGACTGTTAACGACATAGTACCAAGGCAATATCAATAGTCCATACCAACTAAGGGGAGAGTCAAACCTCAAACATAACAATGTGTTAGAAAGGCTCACAAGGGTACACATAACTCACTATAACAACTCCACACATAATAAGACATCATGAAACAAACCCCAGATATCTCCAAAAGTACAAGGTAAAACTCCATATATCTCCCAAAGAGAAAGAAACATAGTGTCAAAACCAAGTTGGGTCACTCAACCATAGAGCTCCATCAAGAATATCAGGTCACTCCACCCACGAGTGCCATAAAGAATAACAGGTCACTCAACCATAGAGGCCCGTCTCCTTTCTCCTTTTAATGAGGCCGGGTCACCCTATTGCCCTGGGCACATAGAGCCCCGTCACCCCCAACCCAAGTGACATAATAACTCGTGGTTGATGACCCGCTAGTTATTTATAACTCCTTAGGGTGTACCCCATATAATGAAGCGGGTCCATAGGTTCAACCACTCCATGATTAATCCCATGACCCTAACCTAACACATTATGACGTTAGAACCAACATAACAATCCAATTGCCAAGTGGCAAGATCAAAAGCCTTGGGCTAGGCTACAAAACTTTTAAATATGATAGGAAAGTTTTAAAACCAAGGAAAACAAATGGCTAATTAGCCATGGTTAGTGCAAACTCAAATGTTAATGCAATAATCAAATAAATGCCCCAATTATAAGAACATGTCAATTAAGAAAAACAGTTTGTTCTAGCTAAAAGAGATAATGATCAATTTACGAATAAAAATATGTATGGAGAAATAGCACATTACAATCACTATGTGGCCTCATACCACCACCAAAGGGGTACTCATCGAGTTGTTAGCACTCGGACATCGAGCCTCAGCTTGTAAAAATATACATGTAACCAGAAATGAGTATATCAAATAATGTAACTATCATCATCTCTTCTGAATCATTACTCCATACTCCCACAAGGATCAACATAGTCAAAATCACATAGGATTATTCAATGAACAATCCAATAGGAAAGAGCAGGGAACTCTAGTTGCATAAGTTGAGCCTAAGGTGGTGCTCACCCATAATATACTAAGCAAGCTCAAAGTATACTAAACAGATAGAAGTGGGTTTTTAGTCTACATAAGACTCCACTTCCTCACTCGTACTTCAGCTCAAGATTATGAAAACCTAGTCCACGCCTCCTCTCTCCACACATACACTCTTGAAATTTTTCTCCCCTTAGGGTCATCTAGTGTAAGGTTCACAACATACACATAACTACATCACTAACACAATGGCAATTCACGCACATTAACCACAACGTCTTATGCATGGTATTTATATACAGGGTATAACACAACCATTACTTTCATCGGTTACGATACATCACATTACCACATCCTGCAACCGGAGTGCAATCACTATACCATAGGGATCATACGCTCACCATATGCCCCTAAATTATGATGTGAACCATCACATATTACATGAATTATACGTATGACAAACACAATGTCTAACATTACAACATATAGTCAATTGCAATACAACACGACGATGCACACAACTAATCACAATGCGGTGATGACATCACAATAAAATGTGATTCACTTTACATCAATTTTGTCATGCAATACCTCAATACACCTTCATATCACATAAAGCCAAAACATTTTAACCCTCAGCAATCCACAATAACATTTCGTTCACAAACAACAAGGCAATACATTACACCCGAATTCCCCATTGAATCAACAACATCGAGAGTGAACACCCTCATCGCAAGCACATCAATATGATAACAAATATGCACTAAATGACATACACAACATGTGCATTCACAATTTCAAAATTACGACATAGTTCACATCACACATATATCACATTACTCTTCCAATATCAACCACCATCATGCAGAATCATCACAACTCGATCCATCCCGGAGGTTCGAGAGCATGAACCTCTCGATCGATACCATATGTAGTGCCCACATTTTACACACCCAAATACAATAGTAATATATCGGGATACATTTTTTTGACTTACATTGCTCACTACACACAACACATCAAGGGATCCAAGTACATAAACTCAATTTGCATATGACAATCACATAAGTCATCGACTCACATAGACACATACAAATTACATAGGCATGTCGATGCCGCATTTTCCCAAATGAATGAATACTAGCAATGCCCCAACCACAAAAGAAGACTCAAGGATAGGCAAACCCACAACACATCTTTTCTTTAATTGTATTTTAGTTACGATTAACATTCTAAGAACATTATTATGCAAGGATAACTTTCTCCTTTTTCCATCTACAAAAACTTTAAGTTCATTCCACATTTAATTTATAGTTTGACCATTTTAAGTTGACTTCTTATTCTTTACAAAATTTTCCATAACTTGCATACTTATTTGGCATAATTTCAAATGCATATAAAATACTTAATTAGCTTGTCCTTATGTTAAGAATATTCTTCTCGAACATAAATTCAATGTCTACTTTCTTATTCTTATAACTCAAGTGGATAAGACTTGGTGTCCATATAGCGTTATTAGGTTTTAATGGAGATTTAGATGTGAGATAGCTTTTTACCTAAAACTTACCTCGATCACTGGTTAGTTATTCCCCTACCATAGTTATTAAAGTGCAATAACTTAATGACTTCCTTTTATATTTATATATCTTTGTTTTTCTCATAGTTTGATCACAACAATGCAATGCATATTCTTTGAAACACATAAAGATATTTAGATGAGTTATAAGGTCTCCATGAGTGGCAACATCCCTAACCTCAATTCTCGTTTTTACTCTTATATGCTTTATTTTCTACGTCACATTATGGTCTTTTTTTTAGCTTTGTCTTGAAAAGGTGTTACGAAATGTTTGTCAAATATCTTGAAGACATAAAAGATTAGAAGGCTTGTAGCTACACACGAACCCAAGTTAACATCTAAATCAACTGAGTTTTAGATTAATTCCAACTTCACCTAAGGGTCTACCCCTCAACTATAAATGAGGTTTAAGTGAGAGGACAAGTTTATGCTAACCCACCTTCAGAAGGGGCCAAGGTGTAATGTTGAGAGACACCAAGGTAAAACATTTAGCTATGCGGAGCCAAGGGGGTTCATTAACAAGAGTGCAAGGCAAAGAACAACTATGTCCCGATCTCCATTTATGTCATTTGGATCCAACAAGGATTTCATTCGATGAAGAAAATTTACTTTTAAATCTATCTTCGGAAAAACAAGGTAATCCACTAGGCTACGAAGGAGGAGTTAGCTCTACTTACTCCAAAAGAAGTTTGACTGCATCACTTCTATCAGATGGGTTTAAGACAATGTCACTAAACCCTGGCCCGACTAAGATGATAAGCTCATTCTTGAGCTCGATTTTGCCTAGATTAGGATGTTCCATCGAGTGCAAAGATTAAGTTCATCCTACGGTTAATGTCTTCTACGGTAAGGAGTATTTCACATAAAAAACAAGTTATGTCCCGATGTTGAACAAGGGTAGAGTGTTTTTGATTTAATTCTCTTTATTACATTTACAAAGTATGAATGCACAAGATGACTCGTTAATCATTTAATGAACACTAAACATGCACTACAAGATATTACTTCAAATTCATTTACCTTATATAAATATTAACCCCTTTTAACCATGTGTTCTATGAATCAAAATTGAACCTAAGATTAAATGCACATTTCCTAAAAACTAGCAACTCATACACTATAACAATTTATCAAATATAACCTTCGAAACATGCGACTACTTTGTACATTTATTCCTTTAAAAATGAACTATATAAATTAAAATGATAATTAATGAATTACACATCGCCTTTTCGTCGTCATTCTTTCACCGCAAAAACCACGTAAGCATGATATCGGCGATAAATTTGGCATGGCATCCACCTAATCTAACATAATTATCATTTTCAGTTTTCCCATTTACATATAGTAATAATTACAATTTTCCAATCGAAACAAAAGGTTTAGAAACATTTATTCCTTACATTTCATTTTATTTCATTTTGTAACCCAGGAGAGAGAAAAGAAGGGAAGAGAGAGAAAACACCATTTTGCCAAAAGTTCTATTTCACACAACAATTTACACTACAAAGTTTTAAACAGTTATTTACATGTGTCAAAAGTATCTACGGTGGTTTGGCAACCCGACGAGGTCCGCATGACTTCTATTTTTACATTTTCTTACTAGCTACAAAACGTTCAAAATGGGCTCGGAGGCTAAGAAACCGCTTCCAAAAGTTATCTTCTGATGAGAACGCACATCACAATTAAATTTCTACATGTCCCTAGATATACCAATAATTCATAACAAACCTATGTGAAATGGGAAAGAGCGAATGGTTTGTGTTTGGCGGCTAGTTCTCTGGGGCCACTGGTCGTAGTTGACCCAGTTGCAAATGAACAAAATTTAGCTCGAGGGCCTAGAAAACCACGTCCATAACTGACGTTCGATGGATGAGCATGCAACAAGACACTTCCTACAAGTTCCCCTATATGAGGAGAATTCATTAGAGTCGAGGGTGAGAACTAGAAAACCATTTTCAAACGGCGACAAGTTTTCTGGAGCGACAAGTCGAAATTGGTCCAGTTTGACCTCGTCAAACTGTGGCCGGAGGCCTACAAAATGGCTTTGCCAAACTATCCAGAAGAGTGCTTTTCCCTAAGATGAATGTTCCATGCAATTGTCTAGTATAAACACTAGAGGTTTGCGAAGACGAGAAATAATTTCTCTATCCAGGTTTCAAATGGCGGTTCAAAACGAAAGCCAACTTTCTAGATTTGTGACGTTATCTTGTTGTAAACCGAGTGTAATAGGGCTTCTATAAGAGCATCAAAAAGATCACATATGTTCATTCGGGGTCAATCTAGAGGTCATGGTGACTCCTCACATAACAAGGTACACGAATGAAGTCTAACATCTCATTTTCAGAGTTACGAAGGGTACTTAATGAGTCTCCGAAAACTACAAAAATTAACTATTTAACCAAGAAGAAGGTCAACAATATTACTGGGAAGTCAAACTCATTTTGTCGATAAAACAATGTTGTAGCGATTCCAGTTGGGTAGGAAGTTTTCTACATCACCTCAGAATGAGGGTGGAAGTTCGTGTTTTAATGCAAACGGGTTATTTTGACTTAGTGAGTTTTTGACATGACATTTCATTGTTTTTGCAATGAGTTGAAAACAACATTTAACGGTATTAAAATCCTAATAGTTTAAAATTCTATCAAGTTGCAAAATAGAACTAAAAACACGAGAATTATGAGAGGTAAGGGAAGATGAACCATGCCTGGAAGGGACGGAGTTGGTCAAACCTGCAAGCTTTGATTCAACATCCTACTTAAGCACTTCGTCAACCCGTTCACGAGCATCCATAGCTCCACCATTTTGCATACACGTCTAACAAACAATTTGTAACTACAGATTTGAAACCATTTCTCTACTCTTTATACTTGAAGGATGTCCAAAATGTGTTCCACAACTCGCATCTGGCACAGGATGGGAGACACTAACAAAGGTTATGGAAACTAGCTTTAGATTTGCCAATTACGATTTCTCAGAGGTTTCTAAAGCCTGTTCAACAACCCATTTGTACATATCCTGCCATCATGGCATTCGATGAGACCGCATTTCTTTGAGGCATTCTATCAAACAGTCCAAACGCCTTTTTAACAAATCCATTTTGTGCATAGGCTGCCATCATGGCATTCCATGAGACCGCATTTCTTTGAGGCATTCTGTCAAACAGTTGACTTGCCTTGTGTATGCTTCCGTAATTTGCATACTTGTCTACTAGCGCACTTGCAACTAAAATCCTCTACCATTATGCTTTGATGGTTGTCTGAGGCCTGCTCTAAAGCTCCCATTTTGTGAGAGAAAGGTGGGAGGATCTTTGGAAAAGGTTGCATGAGTGCGGCTTTACATGTACCAATTGCATTTGCTTGAAAGTTTCCAAGGCCTTTTCAACAAACTCATTTTTTTCACATCCTGCAATCATTGCAGTCCATAAAGCACATTTCTTTCAGGCATTGTCAAATAGTTCGCATGCTTCCACATTTTACATATGTATCTATCAGGGCACTTGCAACTAAAACACACCAAAAGTCCCTTCTCCATAATGCTTTGGTGGATGTCTGCACCTAGTTTCAAAGCTCTTATTTTGCACAGTGGGAGTATCTTTGAGTACGAGCCAGAATGTCTTTGGTAGATGGAAACTCGTCAGTTGGAGACCTTTTTGTTGCATGTATGAAAGCGGTGCGACTATCTCTGAGAAACCCATGTCTTTTGTACCTTTGCCATAGTCACATTCCATGAGAAGATGTCTCATTCTTTCATTTGGTCAAACACAAAAACTACGTCCAACAAGCATTTGTAACTACAACATCTGACAAAATTTCCCTATCTTTTATGCATTGAAAAAAATTCCCACGCATGTTCTATAACTTGGTTTTGGAGCAAGTGGGAGGATGTTGACAAATGAAAACTCATTGGATTGGAGCCCTGTTTGTTGCATGAATGAAACAACATGGGTGTCTCCTGAGGAAACCCCTGTCTTTCCACGCATAGCCATAAGCATATTCCATGAGGATCTATCACGTTCTTTCATTTGGTCAAACACTGAAAGGGCGTCAAGCAAATGGATCGTGTGTGAAAAATTATGACCAGGACATTCCATGACCACGTTTTCCTTGACGACTTGGTGGGGTGCACGAGGACCTAGTTCGGCTGCTTCCTCTCTCCTCATGGCGGCGGCGGTGGCTATCTTCCTTCCAAAAAGATAGAAGAAAAAAAAAGACATAAGAGCCCCCTTCCTCTTTGCCCTAAACCTCCCAACATTCACGGGCATTTTAATTTTAATTCTTTTATTTTATTTTTTTATATTTATTTATTTTAATAATAAAAGGAGGCATTACACATTGTCAATGAGTACATGCTTAATATAGATGGCACCAATAGTAGCAGTGATAAGAAAAGGTGTAAATGGATTGTCACCAGCAGGAGGGATATCCTCATCACTAAAAGATATAAAATGTGGTAAATTTTAAGAGATTGAATGAGGTGAGAAAATGCAACAAGTGAATTATTACTTTCAATGTGAATGGAGAGAAGATCAACCTCGATGTTTGAAGATAATCGGGTGCACTGGGCAATAAATCATAAAGAGATATTTTTGTTGGTGTATTCTTAAGCTGCTTTATGATGTCATAACCCTTAGAGGTAGTGGAAGGAACTATAAAAGTGATAGGAGGTGGGACGAGAGATGGGTGGAGCCATAAGAGGATGAGTGTGAAGTGTTGTGACTAAATTGATGGTTAGATAAGATATTGGAGTGAAAAAGTGAGGATAATTCTGAGTATGAACTTGCATAAAATTAGAAGCAGTAGTAATAATGCCAGAAACCTTAGTTGGAGTAAAAGAAGGATAAGAAGAATGATCCATGAATTCGGAAGAAGGAGATAAATTTTGATACATTCTTAGAAGGTAGGGTTTGAATGGTTGGGTTCACCAAATGATTTAATTTAATTTGAAATTAATTAAATCTAATATTGCATAGAGTCACATATGATAATATAATGCTAAAATACATATTTGACATAAACAATAAACTACTAAAATATGAAACCCCAAGTGAAAGAGAGAGAGGAATGAATTTAGTTGATTTGCACTTGATTCAAGGTGATGTAGACTAAGAAAACTATTGAATAGGAGGTGAACAACGTCGTCGAGTAATTAGGATAACTTATAAACTATAGAAATAAGGTTGGACATGGGTGCCCACACCTAGCGAGGGGCATTTGGCGGCTGGAGACCTCTGCTAGGCACCTGTGATTGCGTAGATGGTCAAAAATTGATTTTTATAGTGTCGCACAAGTGTTACAATTAATCTATGTTGATCACTGCGTGTCAATATTTGATCGCCAAGGGTACTTGTAACCTGTAAAAATATATCATCTATAAAAACCCACAATACCACATCAAATCCAAAAAATAAAGATGTAATATGGGGAGTTGGGTGACCATTACGATAATCACATGATAGAGTGATCTTACAACCAAGTGCTACATTACATCTCATAATCCATATTGTTCTGGTGAGTTTGCGTAAGAATCATGCCCTAGGATGCCCTTGTGTAAGTGCACTTGATAACGGGCTAGAATGTAACAATGTATAACATGTGTGGATGGAATAAATAACTTCCCCTTCCTATGTAGTGTATGCGAAAATGTAGTCCCTTTTCCCTTGATTAAATGCCAAATGGATGCTTTGAAGTGCTTTAGGTGCCTTTTGAGTGTAATATTAGGTGATAGTAATAATGCTTAGAGCTTGGTCCTTGATTTTGAACACATAGCTATGTATTTATATGATTTCATTGTTTGAATTTCATAATTGACAATAGGAAGGTGACCCATAAGTGAAAAATGTTCCCAAAAGATAAAAGAGACCCAAAATAAGTGAGTAAGGTGGAAAAGGGGCCGAGGCACCCTGAGGGTCGGGGTGCCTAGGCACTCATGTCTTGGCTAGGTGCTTTGGTGTCTGGAGCCATAAAAGATAAATAAGAAAAATACCGACTGGGCTGTGGGGTATGAAAGGCCAAATAGAAAGCAAGAAATAAAGACAAGAGGCCAAAGATAGTCGTCAATTATTAGTTTTCTTGCTTAGGAATCATATGAATGCTAGTATGTTTAGTGTCTATAAAAGTATGTTGAGAGGCTCATAGTACTATTTTGATGAAGATTTATCCTTTAGGCAACTAGTAGAGAGAAAGCAATGAGTGAGAAAAGGTGAAGGTAATAAAGAATGAAGGGAGATGGACATACTTAAATCATGAGAAGCACGTATCACATATAGGCAAAATATAAGAAAATAGGGAATATAACCCACCCCAGAACATCTTACAATGGTAGGCTACAATTGTAAAGGCCACCCTTAGAGAAGGGGACCGGGTTAGGGCTCATAATGAGAGATACACTTTCATCATTTTGACAAAAACCGATGAACATGATGGGTATAAGACAACTTTGGATTTTTAAGTGCAAGAAGACATCTATTTGGAATGAAGGAAATTGGGGTATAATGGTGTTAATTAAGGAAGTTTGGGGCATAAATGCCAGGATAGAAAAACAAGATGAAAAAAATGAAATATTTGGATAAGAATAAAATAAAATGACACTATTATTAGCATAGTTGCAAACTATTTTGCACCTAAAATTCTGAATTCTATAAGAGACAACATATAGATCGAGAAGACCCATACTCATCCCCACCTAGGGACATTTTAGTGTACAATATGATTGGGGAGATTTCGTCAATCAGGACTTCAATGCAAGGACATGATGAATATACACTTATCTTTGAGAGGGGGTGAATTAGTATAAGATAATATTTTTGTTATTTAAAAACTTAGTAACCACAATAATAACAATCACACAATATCTAACAATTATGAAACACAAGATTTACGTGAAAACCCTTTTGGGAGAAAACCACAGAGAAAAGAATCCTTGGATCTATTGTCCAAATATAGTAATAAATTAATAATTCTTTTACATCAATTTGTAGGTACCAACCCACTAGAGACACCAATCACTACCATTAAGCAATTTGTAGGCACCAACCTATTGGAGACACAAATCCCACTTCTAAGCACCAAATTAACAAGAGACACCAATATCTTCTCTTAAGAAGCACCTACCTCGAAAAAAATTCTTCAATGGATGACAATTCAATAGATCTCCTTCACAAAAATCTGCCTTTAATGGTTTCTTATTTTTCTCTCCTTCAGAAATCGCTTGAGTTTGAATGATATATCTTTATTTCTCCTCACATAGTTTCTTTTCAACTACATCTCCTTTTATATCATCTTATGTCACTTCGAAGGGGTGTGATTTCTCCCAAGGGACACTCTTTATTTCCTTGGGCGCTAGACATAGGTTGGTCCATAATTTAAATATTAACACCAAAATTGAGGGGGGTCGGCCAACATTCTTCAATGATCATAAACACATCTTTAATGCCTTGGAATGGTGCAATTTTCCCTTGAATAATAGAGATTAGAGACTGATTTTGTTTGGACAACAATTAGTGTTATTTGGCCTTCAACGATTAGATAATGATTTCCTTTAATAAAAAATTATTTTGAAATCAATGAAAATTAATCCAAATGGACAACAAACAAAGAAGCAAACATTTTAGGAAGTAAATAGTATATTGATATGAATCCTCTTTGGATGGAAAAAGAAGAAAATCGACAATGGTTCGAGTTTCAAATGATGAACATGGGGTTGTCACACACTATGGAGAAGAATTATTAGGCTTGTGTAGTATACACAACCTGATTATATGTGATGGTATGAGAAAATGGTAAATATCAAGAAGATATATGTGCAAGACTTACAATGCACAAAGCATAATTGACTACATTACTTGCTTGCAAAATTGTGTATACATAATATAAGAATTAGAAGTAGAATATTATCAATGAAACTTAAATTACATCATAAACCAAAGCTGTATGAAAATACAATGTCAAGAAGACAAACAACATGATAAACACATTGGGGTTAACCAAAGTAAACCACCACACCAAGGGAAAATCCTCTTAATAAAGGAAAATCATCTAGTTTTCAAAGCAACACTAATTAACAAACTCTAAGAAAAATAAAGTAATGGAGTGCATGTCAATGATTTAGATTACACGATATCGGAAGGCTAATGCACACTATTTATGAAGTCCTAGATGCGTAAAAGAGATAAACCTAAAAATAAGGAAACAAACACCTTTCCAACAAACTTATGGTATGATGAAGAGTGCAAGGCAACACAGAGACAACTAAAGCTAAAGGTTACAACAAGAAGAACTAAGGCAAACAAAAAAATGTATGAGCAATTGGTGAGGAGGAAAAAAAAGAGTATACTAGAACTAGAAGGAGTTGATTTACTTAGGGAAGTATGAACCAAAGAGGTTTTGGAGGGAGCTTTGTGGGGAGAAAATGATAATGAGATAAAAACATATCAATGAGTCAATAGTTGGAATATTCTAGACAACTATATGAACGTGATAATGAACAAGATACTCCTCCCACTATCTTTGTTAATGAGTAACTTTTAACAATTAAAGACATCATACAAGGGATTAAAAGTCTAGCAATAGGTAAAACCCGAGTTACATAAAATTTTCAAGCGGAGCATGTAAAATTGGGAACATATATCCTAACACCTAAAATCAAAATAATTTTTAATGATTTCATCCAAAATGGTTTCTCGGCATAGTGGATAACTAGTTTAACCATACCTTTGTTTAAGATCATATATGTAAATAAATCCTCTAATTATAGAACTATCATTGTGAATCCTCTTTTGCAAAAGCTGTTTGGGAGTATGATGGAGTATAGGATCAAAACTTGGGTAGAGGAAGGAGGAAGAGAGCAAAGGGGCAAGCAGGTTTTAGACCCAAAAACTTAATCATTGATCAATGTGTCACACTCAGACACCTACTTGAAAAGATTTTAGATAAAAATGGGATGCATATTGTTGCCTTGTAGACTTCAAAAAAGCATTTGACATGGTGCCAAAGAGAAAATTGTGGAGTGAAATGGAGGAGCTAGGAATTTTGACACTTTATAGGAAACAATTCATATATTATATGAGTAAGTAAAGGCTAAAATCAAAACACAAGTAGGGTTGTTTGAGTGTTTCGTGAGTGATATAGGAATCAAACATGGCTACCCTCTCTCATTGAATTTATTTGGGCTATACATTTATAAGTCAAAATATAGGATTAATAAATTTGGAGGGAAAGGGGTGCACTTGGGTAAATATGTGGTAAAACTTATGTTATATTCCGTTGACTTAATTTTGATGGTAGAGTCAATCTAAGACCTAAGATATCACCTACATTTTCTAAAGCTATTTTGCAAAGAAGTTGGTATGTATGTAAACATTGACAAAACCAAAATTATTATTTTATCAATGAAACAGAAGAAATAACATACCAAATCTTATTTGTGAGAGAGTCTCTCAAAGTGGTGTCGAATATAAGTACCTTGGCTTAATTTTCATAACAAGCTTGATTGTGTTACTTGTAGGATGAAGAGAGTACAAGAAAGGTAGAGAGCTCTTTATGTGCTCCAAAACAAGTGTAGGAATGTTGAGTTATGGGATTGGAAGACCACCATGGTCCTATTTGGGTTATTGGTCACTTTGGTAGTGTTGTATGGTTGCGAGATATGGGTTAGTAAAGTGACAAATTTAAAATGGAGACAAATTGAAGAGATCAAAAATGCCCAATAAAGAAAAATTTTAGAATCAAGGCTGCATTTTCTTATGAAATAATTTTGTCTAAAATATTTACTTTCCCTTTGGAAGCAATTTTATGACCAAATTCATATGTTATTTGAAAAAATTGAAAACATGAAAACCGACAAGTGGCCTAGGGATACAAGAGATGAAGAGTTGCATAGACGAAAGAATACATGGATGAAGCAAAATAAAAAAATGGACGAGTAGATGAGATATCAATCTAAGTGAATTCCCAAACCTTAAAAAATACATAAAAATGTACATGAATGAAAAATTTAGAACAACAATTTGGAGAAAGAAAACTAGCAGAGGAAACATCAACACTATATTATAAAGTTTAATCCAAATTATGAACATTGTGAAAAAGCATATATAGGAGCTGAAACAAAATGGAGGGAAGAGATACGTATTTCTCAAATAAGGACTACCTCTCACAATCTTAGATGTGAGATATGGAGGTGGACATCATCTAAGGAAAAATGAGAAGAGAGGACTTATGTGATGTCAAACACGGGGGTAGTCAAAACGGAGGAACATTTCATTCTTAAACGTCCAATGTACACAACTATCTCGATCCGAATGTGAGGAAACTTTAAGATTTGGTTCCACGGTGGAGCGATTGAAGGAAAATTGAAATTTTTTTGTGGGAGATGTTAACTCAAATTAGCAAGAGGAGGAGCAATGTTTTTAAAGATAACATTCAAGTGCGTAAATCTTTAAGTGGTTAGCGTAATCGGTGGTCCCATAGGCTGTTTGGTCTCATAGACATAATTAAAACCATTTCATTTAAATTCAATTAGTGGATAGGGCATTCCCAAAAAAATAGTTATGAGAGTTATCTCGTGTTCATAAAAAATATAAACTTTTCTTATGATAATTAGGATAGGTTTTTATCAAGGAAATTATTCCCAAAAATAGTTTGGGAGAGTCGTGTCATGATAAGACAAAATATCTCTGTTTAGATAGGTAAAATGGTTGTAACATGGACTTATTTATAGGTTTCATGGTTGCATGTATGTTAGTCTAGCCAAATATTAAATTTTTCGTTGTTTACTTGCCATGAAATAAATACATGCTATTTAGTTTGTTTGGTGCAACCATCCTAGAAGTAAATATTCCGATCATTGTTTCCTCTCTAAGTGATATAGGGTATTTGAGTGTAAAAATAAGGCCATATTTTGGGAAGTGTGGCCTTTGAACAAGTATACTCCAAAAAATTATTGTGTTATATCATTGGACAATATTTTGAGTGAAGCTTTTTGTCTACTATTGTTTCTTTACCATCGAGAAAAATTAATGAGTAAGATATGCTTGTGTGGAATTTATTTAGAGGAATAAATTACAAAATAAGTCAAATATTTTTTTCCCTTACGATTTTTGTAATATGCTTGTTCAAATTAATAACACCAAGTGAACATTTTTGACTAAATTAAAATTTAGGCTACTGATATAACATAAACAAATACATTATTTTTAGATGTCGCATGAATAAATCTAAGCAATTGAATTTTATACAACCCTCACAATTGTAGGGGAAATGGTTAATCTAAGTCAATATTGATTTGTTTACAATGATTTTGAATAGTTATGGTATTTTTCCTTTTCTTTTTGCAACCACAATCACTTTATTTATTATTTAAATTTGCATCCAGTTATTAGCTTTTGAGGCGTATGTGAATGATGAAATTACATTGAACAAAAATTATGATCATGAGACTTGTTGATTTAAATGGATTTGAGAAGGTTGTGAAATTGATGGCCATTTTTAGTACTCGTCACTTTATCTTCCTTTGATAACATTGACTCCATGTGTATTCTTGTTGAGACATTGGAATTGATATTATCTTAGCTATTTGATTTTAAATAATTTTGATTGCATTGTAATGATAACACTTAGTTGCTAACTTGTTCTTGGCTGGAGGATGTATGAGGCATGTAATGCCAATTTATTACTTTTATCATTATTGTTTGGTTTAGTTACAATGTTATGGATATTGTTGACCTTAGACTTACATGAACGATATTTTGGATATATTATGTTGTCGTAATGGTTATCGATCTCATTGATGGATGATTGTGGCATAATCGATTTGGATGGTTTAACATATGGACCTTGATGGATTTGTAGAGTAACATGCATCTTGTAACAAATTGTGAATCATGTCATGGTTAACTTGTCAAGTATTTTTAATAAATTATATACTAGACAGATGAATTCATAACTATTTGGTTAATTGCATATGTATGGCGTAATTGCTTGAGATGTGTGTGATTGATTCAATTAAAATATTTTATTGAGAATGTATGATGTTTGCAATTGAGTGTGTAGGTTACAGGTTCACCATAGGAGAATGTGGGACTATAGGGTTGTACCTCCAAGATTGCACAGTTGTCCGTTTGGGCCAAATCCTCACCTCTAGATTGATCAAATTTACCTTGCTTGTTTTTGGCTTGGATGGAAATGAGAAATCCATCATCCTTGTTTGTGTTTTGTCATTTGACTTGGTCACCTTGGTTTGTTGTCTCCTTAGATTCATTTTGGTATTAATGATTCTAATCTCATGTTTAAACCAATTTTATGGGTTTAATGGTTCCAACTTGAATTAGAGATGATTTAATTAGTTTAACCATGTTTAAGGAGGTTTGGGGCCACCTAATCATGAACTAGGTGGGCCCCACCACCTCACTAAGTGTGCCACTTTTCCCAAACCCGAATTTGGGCTAAAAGTGGAATTTGTAAGAGGTGATTTTCTTGTTGGGGGTCATATTACACCAAAATGGACCCCTTGGACCCTACATATGGGAAGGGGGCCCTTTCTAAGGTTAAAAAGGGTTTTTCCTCCCATTTAACCCTCTCTTGTCCCCATCATCATTATGACTTTGATTTTGGGAACCAATTGGAATTTAGGAGGGCATTTTATTTGTTTTATTTTTCTTTTTTGAGAGATTCTCCTCTATTAATAATTTTGTCTTATGCTTGATAAAGACATGAGGTGACATGTATTTGAGAAGGGAATGGGTAACATATGTTACCATCCCATAGGTTAGAATATTTTAGCTCCTCCTTACTTAATCCTCCATTTTGGAGGAGGTTGGGAGGTTCTTGGCTCATTTTTTCACTTGGAGATTTTGGGGAGCTTGGAGGAGCAAGGAGCTTGGAAGGATTGTATTGAATTTGGGTGTTGGTCATCACTTATTGTGAGGTAGGCCTCACACCTCTTAGTTTTGATTATTGATATTATGTAGTCTTGATGTTTCATTGTTTGTGCTTGAGTGTTGGGAATGTATGTGTGTTGTGTTATTTTTGCATTCTTTTGTTTTCTCCATCCACCCCTTTTGGGGAGTGGATTTTGGAGTGTTGGGGAAGAGGGAAGAATCCCTCTTGCTCCCACATGGCTTGATGGGAAAGCCATGTTGGGATTTCTAAAATCCTCCCTTCATTTGGTTGATGTGGGAGATGGTTTCCATATGGTTTGGAACCCATCTCCCTTCCTTGCAAGGAGGAGGTATGGTGTAATATGGTCTATGGGAGAAATAAGGATTTTGGGAGGCTTGTGATCTTTTGGAAAAGTTACAATTTATTTGGTATATGAAAAAAGAGATTTAAAATGGGTATTTCCCCCTCTTACCTCTCTTTAGAAGTATGGAGCTTCATCTATGTGGATGCTTAAACAAATATTGAAATAAATAAATGCTAAACCTAAACATGTAACAACACAAATATATATATGAAATAACGTACAAATTTGACATAAATAAGTAAGTTGATAAATTTGAAAACCTACTTGTAAAAGAGAGGGTAAAATACTTGGTTTATTCACAATAAATATGAGGCTGTGCTAGGATATAAAACTTAAGAAAAAGGAAAGTAGAGTGTTGAAACCGAGTCTGGAAAAATGTAGAATTGTTGGGAATGTCGGGACTAGGGTGCTTGAATAGGGTCAGATGTACCTGAGGCACTGCAGACCTCCTCTGGGTGCCTATGATTTCTAAGAGTCGTAGAAACTCAATTTTTCGGTGGTCGCGAGGTGTTTCTTTGGATGTAGGCTTTAGTCACTTGTACTTCGTTGTATGATCGTCGAGCTCCCTAAAACCTACAATAAGAAACTACACCTAAAAAAACCAAAAACACATCAAATCTTTGCAAACCTCCTCTGGGTTCTTGTGACTACTCGTAATCCCGAAACTCAATTTTATAGGGTCATGAGGTGTTTCTTTGGATGTATCCTTTAGTCATTTGTACTTTGTTGTTGTAGAGCCCATACCTGGTACTCCACTGTTACCATGCAAATAATAATAAAATTATTTCACCACACATATGTGGACATGGCATAAGATAAGGGTTTATTTAAAGTAACCATAGTTATGGCTAACCTTGGTAAAGTAACTCAGTTGAACTATTAGGGCCAAAAAAAAAAATGAGCTCTGTTCTACGTGACATCTAACAAAGCATAAAAAATAGAGGGATGCAGTGGTGATGTTGTAGTTGTATATACTTGGGAGTCTTTGTTTTAGTGTTTGACCAAAGGAAAGAACAAGACAACTCTCATGGAATAGGTTACGGCAGTGTACAGAGGACATGGACAGTCACGCTGTTTCACCGTATGCTGCAAACAAGGCTCCAACCAAATCAGTTTACATTTGCTAGCGTACCTCCAGCCTGTGCCAAAATGGATTTGGGGAAAAGGTGTGGGAACTGTTTGATAGAATGCCTCAAAGAAATGCGGTCTCATGGAGTGCCATGATTGCAGGATCTACACAAAATGGGTATGTTAGATACATATGCAAAATGTGAAAGCTTTGACAGAGCACATTAACTATTTGCAAAATACCCCAAAGAGATGTTTTATCATGGACAACATGATTTGCAGAGTATGCACAACAATGGTTTGTTAGATTTGTATGCAAGTTGTGGATGTACAAACAAGTTGGTGCTCATAAAGATCGGTTGAGCTTGGATTCATTCATGGAGATATGCGTGCTCATAACCTACTATGGTGGGTGAAAGCCAAATTTCATAACCTTTGCAAGCATCCTAACTCCTTGTGCCGAAATGTGAATTTTGGAGCAAGATTGTCGTGTGGTGGACTTGTTGCTTGTATGCATTCTAACTAGCTTGGGGCACCTCATACACTGCATCATCGATTAACAGGATTTGTATGAAGTGGGTATGTTAAAAAGCTCAGAAAATTTCAAGCAACTACTTATTCTGTTGGAAAACTTCAAGTGATCGGGAAGTTTGTGTGACGTGGTGGAGGTTAGATCCAGGCTCGTGAATTGGTTGACAAAGTGCCCAAGCGAGATGTTGAACCAAAGCTGCGGGTTTGATTGACTCCGTTCCTTCTAGGCATGGTTCATCTTCCCTTACCTCTCATAATTCTCGTGTTTTAGTTCTCTTTTGAAAATTAATAGAATCTTAAAATATTAGGTTTTTAATACAGTTAAATGTTTACATCAACTCGTTGCAAAAACAATGAAAGGTCGTGTTGTAACTCACAAAATCAAAATAACTCTTCTGCATTAAACCACGAACTCCCACCCTCATTCTGAGGTGATGTAGAAAAATTCCTACCCAACTGGATCACTACAACATTATCTTATTGACCAGACAAAATTGACTTTCTAGTAATAACGTTGATCATCTCCCTGTTTAAATAGTTAATTTTTGCATTTTTGGAGACTCATTAAGTACCCTTCGTAACTTTGAAAATGAGATGTTAAGCTTCATTCGTGTATCTTTGTATGGGAGGAGTCACCTTGACCTTTGGGTTGATCTGAATGAACATATGAGATCTTTTTGACGCTCTTATAAGATCCTTGTTACACTTTCTGATAGTAGTAAAAAGTTGTTAAATCTAGAAAGTTGGCTTTCGTTTTGAACCACCTTTTGAAATCTGGATAGAGAAATTAATTTCCGTGTACGCAAAACTCTAGTGTTTATACTAGACAATTGCATGGAACATTCAGTTTAGGAAAAACACTCTTCTAGATAGTTTGGAAAAGCCATTTTGTAGGCCTTCGGTCACAGTTTGACGAGGTCAAACTGGACCAATTTCGACTTGTCGCTCCAGAAAACTTGTCGCCGTTTGAAAATGGTTTTCTAGTTCTCAGTCTCGTCGACTCTGATGAATTCTCCTTATATAGGGGAACTGGTAGGAAGTGTCTCATTGCATGCTCATCCATCGAACGTCAGTTATGGACGTGGTTTTCTGGGCCCTCGAGCTAACTTTTGTTCATTTGCAACTGGGTCAGCTACGACCAGTAGCCCTGGAAAACTAGCCGCCAAACGCAAACCGTTCGCTTTTTCCCAATTCCGTCAGTTACTATGAACTCTTGGTATATCTAGGAACATGTAGAAAGTTAATCATGGTGTGCGTTCTCATTGGAAGATAACTTTTGGAAGTGGTTTCTTAGCCTTTGAGCTCGTTTTGAATGTTTTTGTAGCTAGTAAGAAAATGTAAAAATAGAAAGCTGTGGGAACCTCGTCGGGTTGTCAAACCACCGTGGAAACTTTGGACTCATGTAAATAACTATTTAAAACTCTATAGTGGAACTTTTTGTGTGATATAGAACTTTTGATAAATGGTGTTTTCTCTCTCTTCCTTCTCTTTCTCTCTCCTGGGTTACAAAATGAAATGTAATGAATACATATCTCTAAACCTTTTTATTTTGATTACAATTGTAATTATTATCATATGTAAATGGGAAACTGAAAAATGATAATTATGTTAGGTTAGGGTGGATGCCATGCCAGTGAATTATCACTGATATCATGCTCACGTGGTTTTACAGGATGAAAGAATGACGACAAAAAGGTGAAGTGTAATTCATTTAGTATCATTGTAATTTATATAGTTCATTGTTAAATGAATAGATGTATAATGTTGTCCTATGTTACAAAAGGTTGTATTTGATAATTTGTTGCTATGTATGAGATGCTAGTTTTTAGGGACATCTAGGAAATGTGCATTTAATCTTAGGTTCAATTTTGATTCATAGTACACATGGTAAAAAGGTTTGATATTTATATAAAGTAAATGAATTTGGAGTAATATCTTGTAGTGCATATTCAATATTCAATAAATGATCAATGAGTCATCTTGTGCTTTCATACTTGGTAAATGTAATAAAGAGAATTAAATCGAAACACTCTACCCTTGTCCAATATCAGAGTATAACCTGTTTTCATGTGTGATACTCCTTACCGTAGACGACATTGAAAACCATAGGATGAACTTAATCTCTGCACTCGATGGAACCTCCTAGTTTGAGTAAACAAGAACCCGAGAATGGGCTTATCATCTTAGTCAGTATGTTTAGTGACATTGCCTTAAACCTGTCTGTTAGGAGTGACACAGTCAAAATTTTCATGGAGTGTGTAGAGCTAACTCCTCCTCCGTAGCCTAGCGGACTACCTTGTCATCGAAGATAGATTTAAAATTAATTTTCTTCATCGAATGAGATCCCTGTTGGATCCAGATGACATAGGTGGAGGTTGTGACTTAGTTGCTCTAAGTCTTAAACTATTGTTACTGAACTCCTTAGTTCCGCTCAGCTAAATGTGTTACCTTGGTATTCTCTCAACATAACACCTTGGTCCTTTCGTGAAGGTGGTTTAGCATAAATTTGTCCTCTCGCTTAAACCTCATTTATAGTTGATGGGTAGACCCTTAGGTGAAGTTGGAATTAATCTAAACCCTCGGTTGATTAGATGTCAATGTAGGGTTCATGTGTAGCTTCAAGTCTTCTAATCATTCATGTCTTCAAGAGGTTAGACAAACACTTCGTAACTCCTTGTACAAGACAATGCTAAAAATAAGACCATAATGTGACGTAGAAAATAAAGCATATAAGAGTAAAAAAATGAGAATTGAGGTTAGGGATACTGCCACTCTTGGAGACCTTATATCTTGATTAAAAATACTCTTTTGTTCCAAAGAATATGAATTGCCTTGGTGTGATCAACCTTCGAGAAAACAAAATACATACATACATACATACATACATATACATATATATATATATATATATATATATATATATATATATATATAAATGGAATTTCACAAGTCAGTTGAAATAGAATAACTATGGTAGGGAAATAGTCGCATCTTGTGATCGAGGAATGTTTCATGATAAAAATCTATCTTGTATTTCAAACCTCCGTAAAATCCTAATATCGCCATATGGACACCAAGTCACATTCACTTGAGTGGTAAGAGTAAACAGGTAGACATTGAATGTATGTTCGAGAAGAAGATTTTTAACATGCGAGTAAGATAATTAAGCACTTTATATGCATTTGAATTATGCCAAATAAGTGTGTAAGTTATGGGAAACTTTGTAAAGAATAAGAAGCTAACTTAAAATGGTTGAACTATAAATTATATGTGGGATGAACTTAAAGTTTTTGTAGTTGGAAAAAGGAGGAAGCTATCCTTGCACAATAATGTTCTTGGAGTCCTTGCTGTGTTGTGTGTAGTGAGCAATATAAGTAAAAAAAAAAATTACCTGTTATTTTACTATTGTAATTGGATGTGTAAATCATGGGCACTACAGTTGTATTATCGCTAAGCTCATCTCGAAAACCGCAATAAGAAATAACAGTTGCAAAACCCTAAAACACATCAAATCCTAGAAATAAAAAGATTTAAACGGGCATTCAGATTGACCCTAGTGGTCACGCAACCTGAGTGAGCTTACGATCCAAGAATTTTGCTACATTCAAACTCCATGTAGCATTGCGTGTGTGTATGTAGAATCATGCCCTAGGTGGATCTTGTGCGAGATGCACTTGAATAGCGAGAAATAACTAGATGTAGAAGATATAAATAGATGTGTGCATGGAAAAATAGACTTCCCCTCCTATGAAGTGTATGCATAATAATGCAATCCCTTGCCCTTGAATGGATGATATATGGATGTTTTGATGCTCTTGTAATGCCTTTAGATGCAACCTTAGGTGATGATAATAGATGTTTAATGCTAGGTTCTTTATTATTTCCACATAGCTTTGTATTTATATGATTCCTTTGTTTGAATTTGGTAATTAGCCACTAAAAGTCTAAACACTAAGAAAATAAGATGCCCAATAGTTAGAAAGGACCCAAAATATGTGAGAAAGATACAAATAGGTCGAGGGCGCCCAGAGGATGACGGTGCATAAAGGCGCTTACATCCTGGCTAAGCGTTGGTATCCAGACTTAGAAAAAATGAAGTGTCAAAGGTCACTGGGAAAAAAGTGTGTGAGACCAAGAAGGAAACCAAAAAGTAAGCAAAGATGCCAAAGACAATGGTCAATTAGTACTTTTCTTGCTTAGGAATCATATGAATAGTAATATTTGATTAGGAATAGAAATATACCCAAAGTGCATGATTTAGTGTCTATATTTCCCCCACTTTATGTTGTTGAGAAAATGCTTGATAACATAAAGTAGATAAGAGATGCGTACTTGATAACCATGTAGATTGATGGTAAAAAGCATGCCGAGGAGACAAGAAAAAACATAGAGTGATAAAAATATGAAGTGTGGATGCTAGAGAAGAGGAAGTGAAAATGACCCTAAGGGTGAAAGCATATGTACATATGTCACGTTTTACCTGTTGTTGATGTCATTTAATGCTTGATGATGATGTGTTTGATTATGTGACTACTGCTTCCCATAAGGACATACCTGCAAAAGAGAAGAGCAAATGAGTAGTCAAATATGTGTATATGAAAAATTTAATCCAAACGAGTAAAAAGTGTGGAAAATGTATGTAAACATGTGAAAATGAACATGTGCACCTGATCCATGATGAGCGAAAGAGATAGAAGGATCCTGAAGATGTTGTAGAAGAATGAGTTTTTCTGGCAATCTCACGTTAGTTGTGCCAAGTGCGAGTTTTTTGGGAGATCTCACTCCAATTGCGCCAAGTACGGAAGAAGTTTAGGGAGAAAGGTCTAGTATTATTCTCTAACCTTTAACTACTTCTCAAAGAGTAAAACACCACTATAGATGGTGTGTGAAAATCTGATCCATTTTGATTGATTCAATCCAACACAAAAATAGAAAAGAAGGTAGAATGCATGCATGCCAAGTTTGAAGGACCGTGTTTGTCTTATAAAGGCTGCTATGTAAACTTATGTAAATTATAACAAATTGAGAAAAATTGTGTAACTTCCCATTGTCATAGGTGCCCATGAAGGGTCAGGGGTGCCAGGCGCTCTTTGTCAGTGCTGGCGCTAGTGTCTGTGTTGTCTTTGAAGACCCAAGTTAGATTCTAGGTCATTTCTATGACTGAATGTTATACTCTACCGATACTAAGCTGTGCTATAATGTGATTTGTGAATTGTTGTATGGTGTGACTCTTTCACCCAATGTTGCCCCCACTTGTTTGGGGTACGTGTGATGTCGCAAGGAGTATGTGGCCCAAAGGAGGACCCTATGTACATATAAAATTGAATCATTACAATGGGAGGGAATGTGTTGGGTACAAACTAAGGCACATGCAAACAAAGTGGCTGTAAAAATGTGTTAGTGTAAACAAGAAAAATACACATATAGAAGATAAAGTGTAGTCTAACAAGCAAGAAGACAATGTAGACCGTGAAAAGTAAGTTGCAAACATGGGACATCACTCAATGTTGCAAGAAAATTGAGGATGAAGTGGATGAAAACATTCAATGTGCACACAAGAAAAAGGGCATAGCCCACAAAAATGACATACAATGGAAAATGATGACATAAAGTGATAAGCAAAGAGTAATAGACAACTATGGTGGCAAATATTTCATGCAATATAAATGCTACACATGAAGCACCCATTAGCGTGTTAGAAACATAGAAAGTATGTCAAAACATGTATACTATGATATAGTAGTGTGCTAGTATGAATAGGAAATAGTATAAATCGAAACAATAACACCTGTGATGTATACGAAAGTGGATGCCTTTAGGAGCATTCTTCGGGACCTGGTAAGAGGTATGATGCCAATCATCCATTCTCGCATGTAACGATTTGTGTAAAGTCTCCAATCACAACTATAAGTCAAGTGAACATGCATGTGTATATAAGAAAGATAATGACATACAATGTATCTAGATAACATAATAAACAAAGTGTATCATGCAAGTATAAGTAAGCAAGAATAATGTGCAACCGAGATATGCAATATGCTATGGATGTGTGATATGGAATGGAGTGAAAATGTATAAGTGATAGAAGATGATTTCTCCTTGAGTGAATATGAATGAGTATGTATGAGATGAGGTTCATTTATAAATGCCCCCTTAGCAGTCAAGAATGAACCATAAAACACGAGCGTGTCATCGGGAAATGGTTTGAATTAAGCGCTAGATAGATGCGATCGATAAAGTGTAGAGCGTAGAAAGTGCGTGAATGTGGTGAGGTTCATTTCATATTTAGACCCTCAGTTGTCGAGTATGAACCGTGGAAATAGAGTGCGTTATAGGGTAGTGTGTTGTGTTGCATGTTTGAGAGAGAGATGTGTTGTGAATGCACCGAGTGTGTAGTGTGTAATGTGATGATGTGAGGTTCATGAATGTAGTGAGCCTTCAATAATCAAGTGTGAACCATAGAATGAGAGTGTGTCATGGGGTAATAATGATACAAATGTATCAAGATGTGCAAAATGTGTGTGAAAGACTACATGTGAAGTGTAGAGCGAACAAGTAGAAGTGTAAGACAACTGATAATGCTATAATGGGGAGAATAAGTATGATGCCCCCAAGTGTATATTGATAAGTGTGATCAAGTAACATTGTCTAAGAGATCATCATTATCATGGTAAAAACCGAATGGTGATATATCCGAGACTTGGTAGGCTATAATATGTGGTTGATCCTGTAGAGAGCCATTGCAAAGCATAGATTGTACATGCCCATTGCATATTCCTCATTAGTGAAGGGTGGTAATGGACATCCATGTGCATACCAATGAGTAAGGTTTTGTGAATAGCTGAGAAATGAGTCATTGCAAATGAAAATGCGGCCAAAGGGCATGGGGAATGAAATGTTAATATGATTAGGATCTAATGTACCACCAATGTAGTCAAGCCACAATTTTCCAAGAGTAAGTGGTGAAATGCGCGGAGTGCAAGCAACAAAGACTGGTAAATGAAATACTCGAGAGGCCATAAGTAGAAGTAATGCAAACATATCCATGATATAGATGTGGTGAATGTAGTGGAGGTAAGATATCATCAAGTGTAAACCCAAGCCGAGTCAAGCCATCATGTGTGCAAATAGTGTCAGAGCAAGTGGGATCAAATGGAATGTGTGACCGTAAGCATTATTCATGAAGAGAGTGCATGTGAAGGGAGGAAGTGCATATGTAGATTTCTCATGAGAAGACACTGAAGGTGGTATGACATCCAATGTATGGACAAACCCTCGATAAAGTACCATAGCATTAGTAGAAGGGGATTTCTAAAGTGGATGGAACAACATCTAGTGTACAAATAGTTCCCTCAAGTGGAGGCAAGTTGTCTAGATAGTGCATAGGTTGCGGATCAGCAGTAGGATGTATAGTAGTAGAAGTCAGAATAGAAATGTAGTGGTTGGGTCTAG
Source organism: Taxus wallichiana var. yunnanensis (assembly GCA_018340775.1). NCBI lineage: Eukaryota > Viridiplantae > Streptophyta > Pinopsida > Cupressales > Taxaceae > Taxus > Taxus wallichiana. Next base: position 137,217,005 of record CM031239.1, on the reverse strand, counting down.
GTTGTAATATTGGAATGGTGTACTATTAGTAGGAACTTCATATTCAAAGCCTTCATGTAAGAATCTAACACATTGGTGAACTGTAGAAGACACAACTTGCATTATGTTAATCCATGGCCTACCAAGTAAGAAATTATATGAAACCGGGATACCAATGACAAAAATAGAATTAGAATAGTCTTTGGCCCAACTATGAAAGGTAAGGTATGCAGTGCCTACACATGGACATGTAGTGGAATCGTATGCTCGAACAGAGATATATTTTGGGTTAAGAACAAATGTGAGAAGTCCTATAGTGTGAATGAAGGATAAAGGAAAAATATTGAGCTCGAACAGTATCAACTAAAGCGTGTTTGAATCCCAAATTATTGATGCAGACTCGTATATATAGAGGAGGATCATTGTTGTACATAGAAAGATTGTTAACTATTTTAGATGGAAAAGTATTATGTTGCGAAAATGCATCGATGAATGTATGATAAACAATGTCCGAATGAGTAGTGGAAGGAATACAAGTAGTAGCTAAAAGAGTAATGATTTTAGCATGACACTCAGGATTGGTTAATAAGAAATAATGAATAGAGATATTCATGATGATAAGAGCCTAGGAAAATGAAAGCAATGAAATTATGAGGACCCTAAAAGTGTTCAAATACGTCGAGTTCACCAAATGATTAAGAAAATATTAAAATAAACAAGTAATATATCTAAATATGTAACATCACAAATATAGATATGTAACAAAGTACAAATTTAACATAAGCAAGTTGATAAATTTAAAACCCTAGTTGTAAAGAGAGGTTAAAATACTTGTTTGATTTTCAATAAATCCGAGGCTATGCTAGGATGGAAAACTTAAGAAACAAGAAATCAAATTTTCGGAACCGAGTCTAGAAAAATGTAGAATTGTTGGGAATGTTAGGACTAGGGTTCTGGATAGGATCGGGGGTCTTTGGAGTCCTCCTTTGGGCTCTTGTGACGCTTAGAATCCTAGAAACTCAATTTTTAGGGTCATGAGGTGTTTGGTGGATGTCGTATTTAGTCACTTATACTTTGTTATATGATCATTGGGCTCTGTCAAAACTCGCAATAAGAAAGAGAACATGCAAAACCCTAAAACACATCAAATCCTAAAAAGAAAAAGATGCAAATGCGGAGTTAGATTGATACCAACGGTCACCCAACCGAGGTAACTTATGATATGGGTGTTGCACTACATTTAAGACTCCATGTAGTTCTACGTGCATGTGTATAGAATCATGTCCTAGTTGGCTCTTATGCTAGATGAAATTGAATAATGAGCAATAACTAGATGTAGATAGATGTGTGCATGGAAAAATGAACTTCCCCTCCTGAAGTGTATACAGAATAATGCAGTCCCTTAACCTTAAATGGATGCTAGATAGATGCTTTGATGCTTTTGTAATGCCTTTGGATGCAACTTTAGGTGATGATAGTATATGCTTAGTGGTCCTTTATTATTGCCACATAGCTTTTTATTTATATGATTCTTTGCTTAAATTTCATAATTAACCACTTTAAGGTCGACTACTAAGAAAATAAGATGCCCAATAGCTAGAAAGGACCCAAAATATGTGATCAAGATACAAAGAGGCGGGGGCACCCAAAGCGGATGACGATGCTTGGGAATTGACATCTTGGCTGGGTGGTGGCATCCAAACTTAGGAAAATTGAAGTGTAAAAGGTCATACTAGGCAAAAAGGTGTGAGACCAAGAAGGAAACTAAAAAGCAAGTAAAGAGACCAAAGACAATGGTCAAATAGTACTTTTCTTGCTTAGGAATCATATGAATAATAGTATGTGATCGGGACTAGAAATATACCCAAAGTGAGTGATTTAGTGTCTATAGTGGATTGGTCTTTAATTATTGGTGTTTTGTTTTATGGTTATGTGTTTTTCCCCTTATTTAGAAACTTGGGGCTTCTTGTACATAGTTTTGGCTTCAAACTTGTTTACTTGAGTGTATGATTTTGTGTATTTTCTCCTCTTTCCCCTTGTGCATATGGAGGCATGCATCCTCCATCTCCCATGGGCTTGGAGGAGACTAACATGTCCTTGTTATTAGAGATGGTTATCCCGTATAAAATAGAAACATGTTTTATACATAACATGTCATAAATAATGTCTAGCATTTGCTATACTATATCATAAACATGTTCTGTATATAACAAAGCATAAATAATGATTAGCGGACATTGACTCATTTAAAACATAAATTTTTTATTAATATAACAAAGCATAAATAATGGTGGTGAAGTCTTAGCCCTTTTAAAATAGAAACATGTTCTGTACATAACAAATCATAAATAATGCCTAGCAGTTGCTAGCCCGTATAAAACATATACATGTTTTATTTATTCCAAAGCATAGACAATGCCTAGCGGACACTAGCCCGTATAATGGATTCCAATATTTGACTTTTTGGATTCCAATATATGTGATTTTGGATTCCAATATATGTGATTTTGGATTCCAATATATGTGATTTTGGATTCCAATATATGCGATATTGGAATCTAATATGTGTGATTTTGGAGTCCAGATAATTCCAATATTTAACATTTTGGAATCCAAAACAAGTAGTTTTGGATTCCAATATTGGCTATATATTTTTCTTCTTGGACTAGAATAAGTCCCAATTTAGTGAAATAAGGGTTAATGTAATAATCATCAACAAGGTAATAATGCAAACAACCATCAAATGAACTAAATTAATTAATTAAACATCCATTTAAATGTAAGAATACTTGCAAAGAAATATTCTTTAAGACATCAATGATCAAGTTCTCATCTTAATCAACCAACTAAATTATAGAACTTATAGTCATAATTATATATTCATGAATAGCCAATGGATGTTCATCAAACAACAACCTCATGTTTCTCAAACAATCACTATTCACATCACAATTTTGGTGACAACATATCCACAACAAAAATTATACCTAGCTCTTTTAACCTTTCAAAAATTAGTTTATTCATACCCACTAAAAACAATCAACTTTTATTCAAATATGAGGACTGATATTATACTCCCTGCATTTATTATTCACATACTAAATTCTTCTTCGTAACTTAAAATTACATATGGGTTCCTTTCCTATAAATAAATAACAACTTGCTTGTAAAGAGTAAGCCTGATGGGTTCCCTGAATAAGCTTGAGTAGGCTTATTCCTACTCTTGTAAGTTCCTTACGGGAAATTAAGCATAAATAAGGAATCATGAAAGACATTGTTAAGGGAACCGGTCATAATAATAGATAAGACTTCATACAAAATCCATTATTAAGTGAATATCATAAGTGATATGGGTAACAACACTTTTAGGGAAGGAGGATTCCGCCCATAGACCTCAAATCAAAGTGTTCAAACTATTATGATTGTGCTAATGAACATAAACGTCCACCCAAGAATTTCAACCCACCTAGGATAAACTCAAAACGGATTATCGCAAGTTTTATTCGTGATAGGAAAGACCCATGTACTATATGGGTTATTAACAAATTTAGTCATTATAAATGATAGCAAAAGACTACTAAGTTTCTAGTTCCCTATATATATAATAACTCTTGGAAATTAATACAAACATTTCTATCAGTATTTCCCATAATTTATAGCAAATATTTCAAGGAAACAACTACAAAACTCATACCCTGTACAGATATAGTCTAGGATAAATGTAAACTATATACCTGAGTTAGTACAAGTTTAATTTTGATATTTATAGGCGCGATTCACGTAAAATTACAAAAGTCGTCAAAAACCAAGAATACCCTTAACACAGCCTAGTTCACTATTCGACCATAGTAGTTCATGACCTTATGGGTCATTTTATGTAGGATAAAGTTCAAAAAATCAAGAATATGGTATTATCTATAAACCAATTAATGTAATAATAAAACTTCATCTTACCGAATAACATTATAGATTCCATTAAGTTTTCTATTAAATCCTTTTGAATATAAATAACAATTTTCCTAGGTTTTAACTAGAAAATACAACTAGTTAATGTTTTATATTCCAAAATAAAACAACAGATTCGTGTTAGAGAATCCATGCCCGTAATTAATAAAATTTTGTCATTTTAATTCTAATCTTTTTGTAAAATCTTCAAGAAAATTAAACCACTAATATCTAGATTTAAAACCCCAATTTCTCAAAACATATCATCATTATAAAAATCAAATTCTATTGATGCCCAAATTATCTGCAATTATTTTTAGCAAAGAAGTCCCATGCAAAACCCAAATACAAACGGCTTCTACAAATTCCATACAAAACTTGTTAGAAGAGCTCAAAGGATGAAAGAAAAACAAATAAAAATGAAACCTCTTACATGCACTTAGCTTCTTTGAGAAGCTTCACCTTTCCCAATAAAACCATGCATGCAATTAATAAGTGGTAGTGTCACATAGTGGCTTTATTCAATTTGGAAAATTTCCCTCCAAGCGAATGGCGAGCATTCGAGCGGTTGAAGACCAATTTTTAATAAAATTCAATTAAAGTTACATGTTATAGACTATGTCTAATAAATAATTCAAATACCCAAATTTTAGCCATTATCCACTTACATGGCATATTTGTTTGGTCAAATACCATCAAATAAACAATAAAATTTCCTTTCAATATATGGTGTGTTCAATCGACCACTTTAATAATTCATTATCTATGCCATAAGATATGGTTGAAGACCATTATCATTTAAAACAATTAAAATATGTCATGGGTCTTAGACCACTTAACTCACAACCTTAATGAAATTACCTTGTCTTCATTAAAACACATACAATATTATTTCCACCTCCTTACGGTCTAAGACAATTTCAGGTCCATTATTTAAATATTACGTTTGACACAAAGGAAATGAATATATTAATATCATATATACATGGTACATAACCTTTTGAATTATTCAAGTTTAATGTTCAATCTTACCATATATTAAATAGTAATAGTAATGCTCTAGGTCATATACCCATCAAGAATCAAAATCATTAAACATTATAACATTAACTATCAGTATGGTCCGAGACCAATTTCCATCATCATCAACACATTAAATGATAAATTGGTTATCAAATAAAATAATGTTTACCTTGTTGTAGACCAGAAACATTACCAACACTTTAACAAACATCTTTTAAATGATAAATGGTCCTGTGAATGATGTAATAACACAAGAAGGTTAGTCTCATCATACAGTTATAATTATTTCTCAATACCAAAATAATACAAATATAACCATGTAATAAATTTACCAACATTAGCAAATCAATACCTAGATAAAGTAAAATATTTCAAACCAAAGGCAAAAATAAATAGCTTACAAATGTTACAAAATCATTGCACATAGTAGGGTAAGGTAAATTCATACAACCAAGTACAAAAATAAGTTATAAATATTAAGTATTCCATAAATGCATGACAACGAGTGTTGTTATGATGTTGGACATGTAACTACACGTAAGTGTATATATATATATATATCCTTTTTAGATATATGTATGTATGTATAACTACAAACTCAGCTACGCAATACAGTGCAATCCTCTTGCATTCGTAAATCACTTTATATATTACAACTTATTCTTGCGACAAAACAAAATGAAAATGAGGGATGTGACATACTTCCCTCCTTAATGAATCATCATCCCAATGATTTTACTCATTAATAATAGACATAATAATCAAACACTGATTCATATCATATAACTAAGGAAAACAATCAATATTTTCACCAAAAACTAGACTTTTTAAAAAAAATTGTCATTCATTAATCAAAATTCTTGAGACTTGGATGTATCAAAGCATTTCAATCGAGAAAAGGGCCAAATAGTGAGAATTATGACATAATTTTTTCATTATAGTCAATCAATTTATGAAATAATATTTAAGATATCATATCATATAGTCAATGTAAAAATTTTCATTGTTGAAACAGATAAGGAAAGTACAATTTTTTTGGAATCACAACGGAATGATAGGGGCTGAATCGAGCTACAAAACTTTCATTTCATTTTTCATATCATGCATTCATCATTCAAACCATTCATTCAATCAACCATGAACCATATGAGCTTATTATGTGTGTATTAGACATTCACAAGTGCATACAATAAGAGAGAGAACACATAGACACCATATGTAAGTGGGAAACCCTCAAGGGGAATAAAACCCACTAAAACCTTATCTTATATTACACAAAGTAAGGAATTTCAATAATATTACACATCCTGCAAGATTTATTTAGTGAGGAATTAACACCACAAGGAGCACCAACCCCTAAAACCTTATTTATATGACTCACAACAAAGGACTCCTATGAATATGACTCATTAGAATATATTTGAAAATTAATGATCACTGAATTTATGTTGATCCCATAGCTTATTTTTATCCAAGTTCATCTCCAAACACATCAATCCCTCATTCAAACAAGCATTGTCCAAAATTGCTCAATCTCTCTTCTTCATAAGATGAATATATCAATTTTCCTTGCACATCTGATCATATATATTCATAATGTCTTCATACCTCTCCTCTAATATATTTCTTCCCCCTTAAATCTCTTCTTCAATCCCTCTAGGTCACACTTTTCCTCCCATGCACAACTAGTCACAAATGACCAATATAACATGCTTATATACCCAACACTAGATCAAATAACCTCCTAGATCAGCCATGAACAAGTATTTGAGTCATACCAGCTCAAAAATACATTAATAAAGTCATATAAAACATCACAAAGGACCCAAGTAGCTCGGTAGGGGTCATAACATCATGAATAAGCAACAAAATGCACAAACAAGCTCAAAACAAACATACCAATCTCTAATGAATGATCTAACAGGCTCTAAGGTCTTATACTAACTTTTTCAAGGCTCCAAAATCAACATGCAACATGATAAAAACTCCAATAATAATATACAAGCCAATAACATCTAAAGCGCCATCTTTTCCATGAAACACTCCAAGATGCAAACAACCCCAATGTCCATAAATTTCATCCTGAAGAATGAATGAGTTAATATATAAAACCTCATCATAAAATATCAAGTCATATACCATTAGAAATATCCTTGAATCTAATTTCTATAAAACTCACTTTTTTATTCAACTCCAAGTGGAAGACCTCCAAACATCTCAATCTATGAAACTACTCCAAACTAGATTCAAGACCCCAAAACTAGGTCTTCTAAAAAACTATAGTCCAACTATCAAAACAAATCATCAAGGCACAAACCATATACCATTGGAAATTTATTTATGTCTAATTTAAATAATAACTTACTCTATCTTCCAACTCATAGTAGAAGGCCTTCAACCAATTTAATCTTTGCAACTACTCATTCAGCTTCTAGGACTCAAGAACCATTCTTAAGAGAAACATGCACAAATACCTTTGAATCAACTTCTGGGCTCAACCACCACCTCTAAAAATTTAAGGAAACTTGTAAAAACATGTAAAAAAACTAACATGCATATCTCACATGGAGAAATATTGCCCAACAATCTTTTTCAGTCACCTTCTTAAAAATCTTAATAGAACCAATTAGTAAACTATAGTTTCAACATTAAATCACCTCATTATTCCATTACAAGAGTTGAAACACATCATGTTATGTGTTAATCAACTATCCGTGACCAAACACACTCCAAAGCACAAGATTAGTATTTTAGTCAATTCTTGATTAACTAGTCAATTCTTCACTCTTGCTAACTCGTGCTTGCTAAAAACTTCATAACTTAAGAAAATATCTTTACTTTGACCTAAAAATTGACATGAAGCATCATGAAAACATCCTCGACCGATCAAACTCATCACCTTGGGAAAACGGTGAAAACTACTGTAGCCTCTGCAACTTACTATGTCTACTTATCTTATCTTCACTGTCTTGCTTCCCAAGGACCATGAAACACCATCAAACCACTAATAACTGACCTAAAACTCATCATACATGTCATATAAACCATCACCATTTTCCTACAATGCTTGACCAAGACTGAATTTCTCTATTTCTTAAGTCACTATAAAAAACCACAAGTTCTAGAACGAGGAATAGGTCTAGAATGACCACTTTACATCATGACAAACCATTAATTGACCATGATGACCTCATACAAACACTTGGAAAATCTTTACAAAAATATCTGACCTTAGTTTACCTCATGAAATCCTTCATCAAACTTTGGATAGCTCATACCATGACCATACCTACTAGACCATGCTCTAAAACAACATAAGACTTCACCAAACCAAGACACTACCAATCAACCTTCATGTTTGACCTTGGTTGACACCTCATAGAGACTGATATGACACCATAAAATTATTTACCATCAATGGATTCAACATAAATGACTATATTAAGAAAAAATGGAAAACAATCTCCCCTTTTGTCATTAATAGAAACTACCTTCAAAAACATTGATGATAACAAATAAGACCAAACACCTATATGATCTCATTTCCATGTTTTTGATGCTTCTCTCCCCTTTGAAATCTATAAAAGGATACAATGATGAATAAAAATGGAAAATGACATCACAAGACAAGACACAATGGAAATAATGACTCACTTGCACACAAGCTCCCCCTTAGATCGTGCATTCTCTTTTCTAACTTCAAACTACAGCTATAAGGATCCATGGACCTGATTTGATCATCCAAAAAGCTCTCACCGAGGATATATCCACTTAAATTTTTATTCAAACTTGTTATTCATCATCCTCTAGGATTGATCCATACTTAAAACCCAAGTTTTGCATCCAAGCACTAACAAGACCACTTTTAGGATTGAAGTCCCTAAATCACATTCTCAGACCAAAAATGCGACCATCTCATTATTCTAGGATCAATCACATCTCACGAAATTCCAATTGTCTTCATTCTATGATTTTCTAACTTTCTAAGCAAGAATGAGTGTTCACATCTTAATAAAAAGCCATGACTAGCGGTATCAACAAATACCGAATCTTGAAGCATTAATGTAGTGTTTACTAACTTCTTTGATGAATCATCATCTTATTTTGATCATATGAATGTATTTCCTTTGAAAATATGCTTGTAACCATCTAACATCCTACCTTATTGATCTTTTTATAGCTTTATGTACCTGATTGATGATTTAGCATCAACTACCCCTACCTTGAGATGCCTTCTCATACATGTAGGCCTTAAAAGTAGATCTCACCAACCTACTGATTTTACCCAATCTAGAGTACCCTCTAAGAAAACTATCCTTCATATGTGGAATAGACTTACCAAGCCTTGTCAATAGTTCTTGTCTTGCATGAGACACTTTGATACCTTACTTATAACATGACAAAAATATAAAAACATACCTTCTTTAATACTAGAAAATAGTCAATCTACCTTTTCAATTAAGTATTTCTTAGACACCTCATATATTTGATGGAAGATAAATACTCGCTCCCCCTGATTTTATAAGCCTTTACAAACTGTATATCATCATTACTAAGATAATTTGAAGATCTTTGCACAATTTAAATAGGCTATTATACGTCATCTTTGACATGTACATTGTTTCACCTCAGAACACATATCTTATAGTCTTTCTCCAACTTTTGAAACCAACTAGAGCTTTAACACCATTCATACCTTGCACTACTCCATACTTGTTTCCTTCATGACTTGAACTAGATATATGGCTCATTACAATCATCAAGATATACCCTTATGTAAGTATTTATTTTTGACATAGAACAAAAAAATATATGCAGAGACTTTGGATCACATGATTTGACTTGAGATGAGGTAGATGTTAGCCTTTGAGGGCACATGAATATGAATCATACTTAAGTTACAATTTGCAATACTTATCCTATGTAGAACACTATAAATATCTATGTACTATCATTGTCAGTTCATTCATTCCCTTACAACATTCATACATATTTTTTATTCTCCTATATTTATACTCAGATATTCTTAGAATAAATGAAAAAAAAAGAACCATGCAACTTATCTTGATCCTTGCAAATTTAAGGGATGCCTTCACCTTTTCTTCTAGATACATCATAGACTTTCAAAAGTGCACATTAACTAAAAGACTCAAAATTTTCACCTAAAAATGAGACATTGATCTACTCTTGCATTGAGGTACCTTAAAAATACATTCAAATAACTTTATCTTGCAAATAAATTCATATACACCTAACTCCAAACTTTTGATGGTTATCTAAAGACTTTGACAACTCTACAAAAACTACTCGGACTCAGATTTTGTACTCTTCCTCCTTGAATTACTCATGAGAACATATTTCATGCTCATAGACCTCCGAGACATAAAGTGATTTTAATGCTTTGACATAAACTTCTTACTTATGCATTAACTATCAAGACTTGACATATTGATCTTGTAAATACAATAATACACTTTTGATGAATACAAAGAACATGCTTGCAACCTTTAAAGACATAAAACGCCTTTGACATTGTAAAACCAACTCATGAAACATGATAAGAAATAGATTTAAGTGTGGAATTCAATAATTAAATAGAGCACTTTGACCAAGGATACTAAAAATATTTGATTGGCAACACAAAATTTCATAATGAATCACATGTGTGGATGCCATAAATGATGAGAACACATATTTTTTATGAAAAATATGGAATAATGACTAGATACATACTAGGATTTTTGGGTGTTGACTTCAAGAATGGATCTATACATAATAACATAGATCATAAAAACAATATCCTTGACTTTTATCGACATATTTAGAGTAAAACACTTCAAACCCTATCCATAGTTTCTTCATCAAATTAAAGTCTTATAAAATCCTAAAGAAGACACACATGCTTCATTAGGTCACTAAAATAGTATATAAACATCCGATGACCTCAAAGATTCCATCTTCTCCTTTATACCTTTAAGATATTGGATGCCCCTTTTGGAATATTGATTTTATCACCAAATCCTTCATATTTTGATTAGAGACCAGCTGGACACTCATGATGCTTGTCATTCACTTGCACTTTCTCCATTAGAGCTAATAGTCCCTCATAACTTGGATTAGGCTTCAAAAACCTGATTCCTTCCTTATTTATCTTATCAACACAATTTGGTAGCTTAAAAGAGCTTGAAGATCCTTTAGTTTTTTCCGATCCTTTCTCCTTCAAACAATTTGAATTTTATACTTTCTTGTCAAGCTTAGGTTCATCATACTTCATACTCTGTGTACTAGGCTTTGAATCACTTTCCTTGACCTTGTTTGTTTTCTCAACATCCTTTATTGTCATACCTACACTTGATTCACTCTTGGTACTAATATTCATTTTGAAATCCTTCTTGTCTTGTCCTTTGAATGCTTGATTACTATTGTTGTTCCTTGTAGGTTTACCTTGATAATTTTTTTTTGCAATGTGACCTTGTTTGTGGCATTTGTAACACATAATGTTAGTTCAACTTCTAGGCTCATACACACTAAGGTTCTAACCACAATAAGTTGCCATATGGAAATACTCACAACATGAATAACATTGACCCTTGAAAGGACTTTCACCATTCCTTTATAACTCAATATTTGAAGACTTCATCTTGCAATCCCTATCTCTGTGACCAAAACTATTATAAACATAGAAATATCCATTGAAATAAGAACCATACCTCATATAATTAGGTTGTATAATAGAGTTATAATTATTTGAATTAGACTTTATGTTCACTTTCATGTTTTCTTGAGATCTTAAACCAACGTTTTCATCATTCTTCACACGTTCTCCTTTGAACCCTAGACCTATTTTCACTAACATCTCTTTTACTCTCCAATATCCCATCAAACGATTGAGAGATCTTCTCTAACCTCATATACTTCTTCAACATGTTAGAAGCATCTTCTAAATCAGATTCCAAAACCTTCAACTTATCTCCATACCTAATACAAGCATCTTCTTTGTCCTTTAGTGCTTTAGACATACTTTCAACTTGAGATTCTATCCTTTTGATGGCTTGTCCATGTTCATTCTCCATGCAACTGATCTGATCTTGCAATTTATGAATTAGAGACTCAGTTATCTCATACTTCTTCCTTTATGAAACTTTAACATCAAATGACTTGTCCATTTCTTGTGCCTCAAGGATCCCCTTCTAGTGATTAAAATTTCTTCTCAAGGACCATTTATGATACCAATTGTTGGAAGCACAATGGACTAAGGGGAGTTGAATCAGTCCTACAAACTTTCATTTTATTTTTCATATCATACATTCATCATTCAAACCACTCATTCAATCAAATATGAACCATACAAATTTATTATATGTGTATTAGACATTCACAAGTGCAAATAATAAGAGACAAACACATAAACACCAAATGTAAGTTCAAAACCTCAAGGGGAAGAAAACCCACTAAAACATTATCTTATATTACTCAAATAAAGGACTTGCAATAATATTACACATCCTACAAGATTTGTTTAGTGAGGCACTAACCCCACAAGGAGCACCAACCACTAAACCCTTGTTGATATGACTCATAAAAAGGACTCCTATGAATGTGACTCATCATAAGATATTTTAAAATGAATGGCCACTGAATGTATGTTGATCCCACAACTGATTTTGATCCAAGTTTAGCTACAAATACATCAAACCCTCATCCAAGCAAGCTCTCTCCAAACTCACTCAATATATCTTCTTCATAGGTTGAATATATAAATTTTCCTTAAACATCTGATTATATATATTAATTAGGTATTCATACCATTCCTTATCACTTTTATTAGTCCCTTAACACTCTTATGTAATCCCCTCTAGGTCACACTTTTCCTCCCATGCACAAGTAGCCACAAATGACAAATAAAACATGCTTATATAACCAACACTAGATAAAATCACATCCTGGTTCAGCCATGACCAAGTATATCAGTCATCCCAACTCAAAAATAGATTAATAACATCATATAAAACATCAAAAATGACCCAAGTAGGTCAGCATGGATCAAAACATCGTGAACAAGCACCAAGATGCATGAACAAGCCCAAAACAAGCATTCCAAACTCTAGTGAATGCTCCAACATCTCCAAGGTCTTATAATAATTTTTTCAAGGCTCTAAAATCAACATGCAACATAGAAAAAACCTTAAATCATAATCTTCATGTTTAATAACATATACAACTCCCATATCCACCATGAAACAATCTAAGATGTATGTAAAACCAATTAGGTATTTAATGTCCATAAATTTAGTTCGAATTACAAATGAGTTCATATAGAAAAATGTGTCATCAAGGATCAAGTACTATACAATTGGAAATCTCATTGAATCTAATTTCCATAAAAACTCACTTTTTTGAGCTATAAGTTGAAGAACTCCAAACAACTCAATGTCTAAAACTCCTCCAAACTAGCTTCAATACCCTAAAACTAGGTATTCTAAAAACAGTTGGTTCACCTATCAAAACAAATCATCAAGAAACAAACCATATGCCATTATAAAATTTCTTTGAGTTTGATTTCAAGAATAACTTAATAGATCTTCCAACACATAGTGGAAGGTCTTCAACCAATCCAATTTCTACAACTTCTCATTCAGGCTTTAGGACTCAAGAACAAGTCTTGAGAGAAACATGCAAAAATACCTCCAAATCAACTTTTGAGCTCAACCACCACATATAAACTTCAAGGAAATTTTTAACAACATGTAAAAGCACTGACATACATATCTCACCTGGAGAAATATTACCCAACACTCTTATTTTTGTAACCTTTTTAAGAAATCCTGATAGGACCCATTAGTCCGTTAGAATTTAAACATGACATCACATCATCATGCCATTAAAATAGCTCAAAAACATCATACCAAGTGTCAATAAACTATCCATGACCAAAAACATCAGCTACAAGAAGTAAAATGACCAAACTCACTCCAAAGCACAAGACTAACATTTTAGCCCTTAAGGCCAAAATCGGTAGGGTCACTTGAGTTAAATTTTCTCTATTATACCAACCTAAATATTTTCATGGATACTTATATAATCACACAAGGTTTCTAAAACAATTAACTTTTCATCCTGAAACTTCTATCTCAACCCTAAAATTGTAAAAACCCACAAAACTAGGGTTTTCTCTCTCTTCCCAAAATAGATGGAAAACAAAATCACCACCAAAATGAGATATGAGGATTCCTATTCAAAATTTATGTATCAATTTTACATTCAAATATAATTTGGATACCAAACAAGATAAATCTCCCAAGTTTCTCTAGAAGGATGGTTTTGTTAGGGTTTCAAAGTAACTTATCTTCTTAACGATTATTCATAAAACTCTCACAATAAAATAACTTTGTTCCACTTGTAAAATATTCTTAATTAACCTAATTATCTATTCCAAATAGATAAATTCCCCATGAAAAGCATACAGTCCACAACAAGAATCTAAAAGTCAACTTTTGGCTTAAATATTCCCTCTTACAAACACATTTTGGTAAAAACTTCATAACTTGATACAATCTCTTCACTTTGACCTAAAACGTGTCATGAAGCATAATGACAACATCTTATAAATGAAAAAACTCACCACTAAAACTACTCCTATGAAGGGAAATGTAACTACCTAACACTACTCTACGATTCTAAGGGATCGTAGTGAGAAGGATATGCATGAAAGGGAAACCAAAACTAAGGGAATTTGATAAAACCAAAAAGAGGGGGATGAACAATATCAATTGAGTGACAATGAGGAAAACATTCGCATGGAGGGTAGATAGTCGTCTTTATAGTATGAAATGCATTCACGTTACATTTTTATGGAGCATAACATATAGGAACTGTAAGAGACATAAATATGCACAACAAACTGAAATACAAGGGAAAAGGAAATACGATGTAATAAAAACTAGCTAACGTAGATATTATCCATAAAATAAAGCATTTATTTCATCCAATGATGGAAATTCAATTACAATGGTAAAAGAGGCAAGTATCCACATGCAAAAACCAGATTTGAGGCCTGTAACTCAAAATGCAAAGGCCCTACTATGAATAATGCTCTTGCAAACCAAGAGAATCCAACCTTTTACAATGAGAAATGCTCAACAATTTATAGAAGAAATGGGAAGAAGGAAGGAAGAAAAGAGAGGAAATAAATGCAGAAAGTGTTCCTTTAGGGCCGTCAAATCCACCTCCCCATGTCTGTTTTTCTTGTGGAAGAAGGAAGGAGACAAAATCGACCAAATATGGTTGGTTGAGTTGATTTGAATGTGTGCAATAATGGCTTGAGAAAATTTTCCATATTTTATGCCTACCAAATACTTGCTAAAATCTAATTTGGAATATCCTAGAGCGTATCCCACGTCATCAACTTTTAATCAATTTTAGGAGCATGGGAATCGAGCTATGTATTAGAAGTTATGAAAATTTGATGATGTGCAAGACAAACCGAACACGTAAGACACGTGGCACACTCTAGGCAAGCTTAAGGATTTGATTGATTGTTCATTTGTTATATTTTTTCCATGTGTGATGCATTTACTTAATGTAAGGATTTTGTGTGTAGTGGGCATATTATGATAGGTTGCGTGTTGTGCACTCCGATTGACAAGGTAACTTATTGCACTCGGCGATTGTGAGAGAAGATTACACTTATCGTGTGTGCAAGAGTAAAAGGCACGAGATGAAAGAATGCAAAATTATGCGAGCACATGCGAAGTGGAAGAGAGGTGATATCTATAGAAGTATACAAGTATACAAGTGGGAGCATGGGCATCCGATCATATGATCGCACGAAGAAAAGAAGGAATAGGTGTGCGAAGAAACATGAGCGTGTGGAAAGGTGAGTGCAATTATAACATGTAAAGGAAATAATGTAGAAGGGGAAAGAGTGTGAGAGATGAAATACACGGGTGTCTAGAAGAAGGAGCATGAGTAGGAGGATAATGTGAAGGACTTATCCAAAATGGGAGGAAAGTTAGTGGGTGTGTGAAAAAGGTTGGGTTAATATTTTTGGGATGAAATCAAATGCATAAAAGGATTTTCACATAAAGGGTAAATGGGAGGAAGATATGAGATAAAGGAGAAGGTTGGGAGCATGCAAACATTCATGAGAGGAAGTGAAGGAAAGAGGAAATTTCAAGGAGGAAGTAGGGAGGACACGCGGGGGTGCACGCGAAGAAATGCGATCGTGTAAGAGTGTCAAAGTATAAAACTAAGAGTCGTAATCTAGAAATCAAATGATAGAGCACGAATGAAAGCGCAAGTTGTTAAAATAACTAGGGTGTTTTTTTACAACATTTTGGTGACTTTGGGACCATCTTCCGCTAGATGATTGAGACCAGTAGCCTTAGAAGCATCCATTAGGCATGGAGTCTTCCTAAAAACATGAATATTTGAACTGTAACTTGAAGGAAACCTCTCGAAGTCACTTGAAAACATTTTCTAAACTCTAAATAAATCTACTACTCTCATATAAAGACGTTACGATTTGTATTTTATGAGATTGGAAAACTAGTGAATACTTTGCCAAAACTATATAAAGGCCCTAAACAAAATTTCCATCTTGGAAGCAAAAAAAAAAGAGTGCACGCAGAGAAGCGTGTGAGAGGAAATAACTCTATAATAAAAAAATAATGTGCGTGAAGTATACTTGGAGGAATTGAAACTACCCTAATATATACCATGATGTAGAAGGACTCAATGGAAGTGTTTGAGATAAATCCCATTGGTGATATTGATAGTGCATCTCCATGAAGATGAGATAGCTCAAAAGAGTTAGCCTCATTACAACAATTTATGATATAAGGGCCACTCCAAATTTCATCTAACTTTGAATGACACCCATGTTTAACTCTTTCAACATCCCATTTTAAGACCATATCACCTAATTTGAAAGTTTGAGGCCTAGACTTTTTGTCAAACCACTACTTGGTAGATCTCGATGCTATTCTAACTTGATCATGAAAGAGTTTCTTATTTCTTCAACTTCAACCAAATTTGGCATTCTGATTTATCTTTAGTATGTGCCCTCAAACTTCATGTGTGTGGCTAGCTCTAATGAAGGAAATTTAAGTGATAAAGGAATCCTAACCTCCTTTATATAGACAAGTTTGTAAGGTGAAGTACCTATTACCTTCTTCACCATGATTTTGTGTTCCAAGAGCATGTGTGAGACATTTATATGCCACTAATTTTGACTGATATTCATTTTTTGCTTCATGATTTTGGTCGTGTTCTTGTTAGAAGACTTTGCCAAGTCATTACCTTGAGGGTAGTAGTTAGAGGAAGTTTCAAAATAAATTCTAAGGCTAAGGACCCTATTAGTAATATTTGTTCCAAGGAAATATTTGTAATTATCAGAGATAATGGTCTAAATAATGTCAAACCTTATTACAATGCTTTCGATAAAGTCACAGATGACTGACTCAGTTGATTCCTTGAGTGCGATAGCTTCTATCCATTTGGCCATTTGCTGTCATCACCCATTTGTGACCATCACTCAAAGGAGGGTTGATCATGCCTACGAATTCAAGACTCCATTACATAAAAGGTTGATTAGCTTGGATTGGTTAGAGGGGAAGTGTTTCCAATTTCTTCTTGTGTCACATCCTGCATTTTCATTTCATGATTTTCAAAATATAGGGTATTAGCGTAACATGATTCACAAAGGTTTGGGAGGTAGAAGTGATTCCTAACTAGCATCGCAACTAGGTGTACATACATTTACCCTGGAAAGGATAAATAGTCTTATGCATAGTTGCACAATTGACCACATAACATTACTAGCATCCAAGAACTTACAAGTTATGTGCTTGTGTTCTAAGTTTTATTCTTGTTGAGTTTGATGATTTTTTCCTTGGATGTATTTTTGTTTCTATTTTTTATTGATAATGCAACTTACTTTCTTGTTATAAGTATCAATTAGCATGCATGGATGAAGTTATTCATGGTTTCAATATATTATTTCATTTACGTGGAAATAGTGGTGATTGTAAAATGTGCTAACTCTTTTGACTTTGATGATCATCAATTAAGAAATGAGAAGAGACATTCTAACGGAATAGGTAAAATTTGATCTTAATCAAGCACAAGTATAAGTATCTTGATGATATAAAAATTTGAGTAATAAGTTATTAAATTGCTACATTTTGTGATCATAAAATTTTTAATGGCTACATGGATTTGACGCTTTAAATCGGATCAATCGATACATATATTATGTTTACACAATCATACTAACCATTTGACGTGATGCCATTATTGGTTTTATTTTCATTAAGATGCCCTTGGCCGGGTAGACATGAATAATGCTATGTTAGGTAACTTTACATGGTTTATGGTTTTAATCCTAAATAAAACGTATCATTTCTTTGATTAATGGCTTGATCGCACTCGTATGATTAAACTCATTAAAATGGACAATTAACATATTGTTAAGGCCATGTTTTTTTTTATTTATTAAACCAAATCGACTATATTCAACAAGATTGTTTGGAATTGGTTTTATGCTTGATTATTTAATTTCGAATGTGATTCGAATGGCATATTGCATGGTTAATGGGTGACTTGGTCATTTGGTGAATTATGACCCATGAAAAGTTATTGTTTTTTATTGGTTTAATCTGATCGAAACCGCTAACTTGGTCATTTAGGAGAGATGGAAAGTAGGAAGTAGAGTTAATTGGAAGGAAACTATGTGGAACCTATAAGCATTTAATGCATTTAATTTATCCCATGGATTTCAAGGAATGGGAGGCTTCCTCTAAAAGATACAATAAGAAAAAACTTGTGTTTCATTTTTATTATCCCTTGCATGTATTTTTAGATCTTCCACTCCTCCTCCAAGCTTTTTTGCATGTGTTTTCTCACATTGATAGTTTGTTGAGCTATTTTGGAAAGAGATAATGGAGGATTTAATAGTCTTTATGGTGGATAGGTTTGTGTTATTTATTATTCTACATTCAAGTTGTTATTTTGGATTTTGAAGGAAAGAATCGAGAGATATTGTTAGAAGCTTCAAGTGGTTTTGCCGAGTTTAATGGGCATGGTTATTTTTCCACCTATACGAATATTTTTTTGGAAATCTTTAAATGCATATTGAACTTTAAAATGAAATGTTTCTAGTTTTGTGTGTGTGATTTGTGGGATAACGAACCATATCTTGTAGTTTTGATTGAATATTTGATATGGGTATTCATTTTTATGCTTAGGTTAAGTTATTTTAATGGATTAATGCCTTGGAGTCCTGGGTATTAAACTTCACATGTTTTTTAATTTCTTAAAATGGTTATTAGGCATTAGTTTCCCCTCTAGAAAATCTGTAATGACTAATTTAATATTAAACTAGTGGGGTTATAGTTGTTGTAGGTTTTTTTGCTAAAAAACAATCAACGCTATAATGCTTGACCCACCACGAAGATGGTGAAGAGTTGGGACATACTCTTTTCGAGTTGATTGGGAACTTGGTCTAGTTTGTTGTGAAATCAATATGATTTAATTTTTATCATTATCCTTCTTTATTTTGATCCTTATCTAGTTTGATACTTTCCTTTTATACTTGGTTGGGTGAAGAAATCCTTGTAGATCTAGTTTGATACTTCATGTATCAATGAATTTGTATTCTAGGATTTCACGAATATATGGGTGCATAGAAATAATTTGTCTTTGTTTTAAGTTATATGGGTTTGATTCAAACCTAGGATTCGTAACGTTATTATATTTATTTTCATGAACACCTCTCGTGTTCGTTTATAGGTTTGAATGTGTTTTCTATATTATTAAAACATGACAATAAGTCATCACATTTTCCAAGTTGGGTTAAACATGAACCCAAATATTAAGAGGGATTCATTGTTTTTAAGCCTCCTTTATGAATAAATGGTCTATGTGATTCATCCTTCTTTAATTGATTTACAAGTTGGCGAGAATGACTCTTAGGAAGATGTTTGCCTATAGATGCAATTTTGGGATACTAGTTGGTTGTATACTTTGTAATAAAAAAATATTGTGTTTGTTTACGGTTGTAATCTCTATCTTTTACAACCTTAACTATCTTGTGTGAAGGACTATAGAATTCAAATATAATTGTATCACGATGGTTGTAGGAAGTGATTGTTTGGTTAGAGACGAACAAATCAATCTCCATTTCTCTAGCATGTGCTTCATTTAAATAGGATGTTGATATAAGTATTTTATCCTTCATGTTTCCATTTTTTTGGAAATGGATGTATTCTTGTTGAGCTTCTATTTTATAACCTTTTTATTATCATCGAATGTGAAGGAAATCATAGTTGTTTATGATTGGGTGGATGCTTATTGGAGAAGTATTAACGTAATCGATATAAAGTTTGGTTGTTCATACGCTTGATAGAATTTCATGATGATTCAAGTATGAAATTATAAGATTGGATACTCCTTGATTGATATTTTAAGATGGAAAATATTGAGTTTTTATTTTAAGGAACTATGGCATCTTTGTTTATAATGATTAGGAAATATTTATGATAGAGTATTGTCTTCTTGTTTGAAATATATATTGACTTATAAGTATTGTTACTTGTTTATGGCATTTAATCAGTCAATATATATTCAGTTGTTTCATAATAAAGCATCTAGATAGGGGAACATATATCCATGCCAGTTTGTTGAACTGACCATGTACATCTATCATTTTTATCTTTCATATTTTAGGAAGGATTAAGTATTTCAAGAAGATAATTTGGATTGTTACATGCATACTTGATATGCGATATATTTATGATCGATTATAAACATTGACTTAAAAGTAATTTTAAACTTGGAATGTATTGAAAAAAATTTGTTCACAACATTGTAAAAGGCCATAGGAAAATTATATTATCTTGAAAATAAATGTTGTACTATTGGACACGAAATTATTGTACCTTAGATTATGATAAATCTTATTATTTTCATGAGTTGTAAATAGTGATGTTGTTGATTTTCAAACTGTTGTACTTAAATGGATTTAGAAATAAATTGGTCCTTATTAATCAATTCTACTTGTTCATCATTTAATCTGATTTATTAAATAGTTGGAATGTTAATCATAATATCATTGATTATTGATTAATTAACGAAGTTATTAAATAACGATGATTGGATAACAAAACAAGAGTTGTAAAATACAATACTATTTCTAGAGACTTGAATAAATTAATTCAAATTTAATAATCACAAGTACATCTAATTAATAATTGATAGTAAAATTTTACATGATAAGACACTAGCTAAGTGACTTAATGATCGAAAAGTACATTTGTACGACTGCTACAAATCAACAAATATGAACTAAATAATTGAATAAAACTTAGTAGTTTTACACTATAATTAATCACAAGTAAATGATTACTTGATTTGACCTTGTCGTAAATGGAATGACAATATTTAGTAGGGCTTAGGATGTCTACCTAAACCTAATAAGACAATAAAATTAAATGGGTACTTAATGATGATAGTCGTAAAGTGAATTTTAGAGTTACAATTTGAAATGACATTAATAAATGTGTTATTAATGAATGTCATCAATCCTATGATTTGATTTAAACTCTTATCGTTGAACTTAAGAATAATGTCTTAGGTGTTAAGTTGGCATAGAATCTAATTACTTCTTTGGAATGGTTATACTACGACCATGCTATCTTAGGATGGCTATAGGAAGGGTAATGATTAACCTTTGACATGATTCAAAGAGTAATCATTATCTTTCCCATAGGGATCCTAAGCTGGTATAGTTAGCATATGCCTATATCGATAGGAAGACCGAACTCTAGGTCTGCTTAAAACATAAGTTAATATGCTTAACTATTAAGATGAATCTAGATAATTGTGTGGGATAATTGGTGATGGGAAATGTTTTGATATAGTTGTGTCAGTCACAAAACAAAGCATGCAAAACATAGCTTGAAAACTTTGGCCTAATTAGTGTAATTGTTGAATACACGGTCAGATCACCTGGTTCCTTGCTAACAGTGTGAGATGCCGGATAAATTTAAGTAATTTGATTTTTAGGTAGACACTCGGGAATCAAACCGGTCCAAAATCTAATTAAACAAAGTTAACCACTTGTATATAAGTTATGCATACTCAAAAAGAGTAAGTTAAGGGGATCAGGTAGATCTAAATGACCTTTAGCTACACATGGTTTTGGAATATTATCAGATGGATCGTAAAATAAGATTACTTGCTGTATTTTTATTACTACATTATAAAATCATTGAATGCATGTAATGGGGATTAGGGAGTTTGTTTTCTACAAAATTCCCTTAATTCGAATTTGAATAACATTGGTTATTACATCTTGCCTCGCAAAGAAAGCACATTCTTTACATTTTCAAACCCATTTATGTACATTTGCAAATAAGGTAAGCTAAACACATCCTACCTTAATAATATTCATTTTTTTGTTAGTTTGGAAAATAATTTTCCACCAAAGAATCAATTGTGAAACTCTGCTAACACTTTTTCAACTTTTGTGCCATCAATACATCTCAGCAACATGCCATCAATGTTTCTTCCAAAGAGAATTCCATAAACCAATGCATATGGAACATATTACGGTCTCGAGATGTCATCTCTTAGCTTTGTTTAGATGAGGAGGGTATGCCTAGAAAATATAAATGTTACCATTTTCTCCATCTAGGTGCGTACACCAAGGTCTTTAGTCTTCTCGGAGTTCAACGCATAGAGGGTCTTCATACGAAACAATGAAGTATCATGTTTTTTCTATGTTCCATTAGTAATTTGTTTACAAAGTGCACTACGTTTAACCAATTTAGTGGCTTTGATAGTCACATAAAACTCCATAATTTTGGTCACCCATCTTACTCTTTTCTCACTGATTTATGCTCCCATGATGAATTATCTCACACCTAAGTGTGAAAATATAACCTTGACATGATTTGTGGTGAGAATACTCTTGGATTTCTTGGTCTTCTCGGGTTCGAGTGCACGAGAGGGTGTTCATCCGAAACAATGAAGTATCATGTTTGTTTTATGTGCCCTCAACAAGTTGTTTACAAAGTGCATTACACTTAACCAGTTTAGTGCCTTTGATAGTCACATAAAATCTATAATTTTAGTCACCTATATTACTCTTTTCTCACTAATTTATGCTCCCATGATGAATTATCTCACACCAGAGTGTGAAACTAGCACCTTGACATGATTTGTGGTGAGAATACTCTTGAATTTCTTTAATGCACACATAATGGCGAGGACCTATTTTTCCATGTAATTGTATTTCAATTCATATTCCTTGATGTTTGACTGAAGAAATTCATTGGTTTCTCTAGTCCTTATTCATTTTATTGTGTTAAGATAGCGAAACACTAGCATTGGATCCATAAGCATAAAGGATGAAATCCTTGGATTAATATGGATTGATGAATGTTGGTGCGTAAGAAATTTATTTATTGATATTGTTAAATAATTATTTTCCTTTTGTTTTCCACTTGAATATTGTGTCCTTTTTTAGCATGAGGGTGATAGGCCTGATTAGTCCTGCAAAGTTAGGATTGAATCTCCTAATTTTTTTTAATTTTTCCTATGATGGACTGATAGAGAAAGAAAAAGGATGGCTCAAATGTGCTCAAGATGAATGGCAATGCCATCCTTAGAGACCACATGGCCCAAAATATTTACTTGCACAATAGAAATAAACTTATTAGGGTTAAGGGATACCCTAAATTCTCTTCATCTCTCAAAGAATTTCTCGAGATGCATCATGTGATTTGTGCTCTTTTTTGAGAAGGCAATTATTTCATCCAAGTTTATTAGGATGAAATCATTGATATATCCTTTGAATTCAATGTCCATGACTCTTTGGAATGTTGTGCCTACATTTGAAAAACTGAAAGGAATCTTCCGATAGGCATATGTACCCCATTTAGTTAAATGTTGTTTTGAATTGATCCTCATCCCTGACCATGCTATGATTAAATCTTTAGTACTCATCTAGCATGGAAAATATTGGCGCTCCAACCACAGTCTGCAAAATCTACTCCATAAAAGGAAAATGTGTAATGATCCTTGAAAGATGCCTTCTTCAAGTATCCAAAATCACTTCAAAGTATGATTTCACCATTATTCTTATGCATTGGAACAAGATTTACCGCCCAGGTAGAGTATTTGATGGGAAACATTATTCTCTCCTCAATGAGTTTGGATAAACCCTTCCTCATTAGGGGCTATATCTTAGGATTGGTTGGCCTTTTCTTTTATCTGATGGGCTTAATACTAGGATCAAGGTCAATGGAGTGTTGAGATACACTTGGATAAAATCATTTTAGATATTCATACTCCCATAAAAATATGTCAACATATTTTTGACATAGAGAAATAAAGGTCTACTTTTCATATTGTGTGCATTCTTTTCCTAGTATCAAATTTTTGCCGCACATAATAGTGATTGATTGGTAGTCTTCTTGTACTATAGACATATAGTTTTCTTCACCGTTGAACTCATCATCGGGATGAATATATGATCTAAGGTAACAATCCCATTAGCCAACTTATTTTTTTGAGTTGAATTACTTGGTCACCATAGTTTTCATGAAATTCATCTTGCATGTTTGAAGAAAAATCAGCTTCATTCTAGATGAACTGGACAATCTACACATCACTTTCAAACACTTACGAGATGGATTCATTATCTAGAATGGACATCCTGACCACCATTTTGATGTGTTGTGCATTTCCTTATATAAAAGCCTCAACGAGTGAGAATTTTGAACCAAGGGAAACCATTTGATCCACTTCCTTGTTTAATTTCCTTGGCACAACCTATAGATTGAAAGCTTCAAAGCTCTCCAAAGGGTCCCAAACTCTATGTTTATAATATTTCCAAATATTAATCTTTATTTTTCATTTTTGTGACCTCGTGAATGAAAAATTCAATGTCTCCAAATATATGCAATGCCTTAATCTACCTCTTCTAAGTAATAAGTAGACCATGTACCAACACATCACACTATGCTACACTATTGGAGCATAAAAACTAGAACACGTGTACGAAGAACAACTTCTCAATCCTAGGAGAGATAAAAACAACACCCAAGCCTACACCATTTCTACTTCTAGAACTAGAAAATACATCTTCCACAGATCTAGAAACATCATCATTTTCTTTCTTGAGTGGGCTAGGAAGTGCACATTCTTATCCAAGGATGCAATATTTACCTAGAACAAATTCAATAAGTGTATCATAGGGATCAAATTCATAGTGCTCCTTTTCCCATTAATCTAATAATAGATCGGGTGTGGAGGGAGGCACAGGCTTCTCTTCGAAACCAAATCTTATTCTTTGCCTTCTTATATGAGGCAATTAGCTTGGAGAGGGAAGCTGTCATATGACTCAACAAGATAGGAAAATATACGGAGCTTGTATGGTAAATCGGGTACCATACCTTGTTCTTAGCGAAGATATAAGACCAATCGAAGACAAGTAGCCACCCATCTTGGCAAAGTGAATATCTTGAAAAAATATGGAAAACAACGGAGGTAAATCAATGATTGAAATATCTTGAGTTATTGTTAGGATTGGGCATGCATGAATGATTAACTCAAGATCCTTGATGAATCTAAAGGTAGTAACACTTGAGCCATCAAGTTGTAAGACTCTTTGAACATAGGGTTATAATTAAGACCTAAAACATTTGCAATCTTCTTAGGCATGACAAAAGTACTATCCCTTGAGTCAATCATATAGTTATGAACAAGATGTTTTCCTATTATCAAGGACATATAAAAGGGTGGGGTTTTAACAAATTTTCTTACTTGCTTCTCCTTTGCTTGAAAAATGTTGACAAAAATGTGAGGTCTTTGGATAAATGGATCAAAATGTGGTAGTTGTGCTAGCGCTTCATACAACAACAAGTTAAATCGAGATGGAATGTCCAGGGCATCCCACATCATGATATTCACATTTGTCTTCTTCATCTAGTCCATAATGTTGAAAAGAAGGTCCATGGACTTATGCATATTAACCATAACAATATATTTTCTTGATTATTGAAGTACAGAGGTAGGGACCTTAGCTTACACAGAGGCATGGCCTACCAAAGAAGGAGTGTGAACCACTTTAATTGGAGCATTACACAAAACCTTACATGCGAAACTTCTATGTCGAACTATTAGGATGATGAGTTGTATCTCTTTACTTATGAGGATAAGTTTGAATGGTAGGAAAATAATATTGTGCACAAGATTCTAACATTCTCTTCTTATATCTTGTGTTTTTAGCAACCTTTGTGTGTGGCCTATTTGAGTTTTTCGGAGCTTGGTTGATTTTGCATAAGTCCTCAACCCCAAAGAACATAACGTTGGTCCCAGGAGTAACTTCTCATAATTCTTCATTTTTCAATTCGCATGTATTAATGGAGGGATCATAACTTGCATTTCGAAGTCATACAAGCTTACGTGCGTAAGGAATTTGTGTAGTTATGCTAATTGTGATTAAAATATTAAGGAAAGAACCATTCTATTTGTTGGACCATTTTGTACTAGAAATAGTGTTTTACTTGTACTAGGCGCTAGAAGGGTTACGTAGGAGGAAATGTTTTTAGTGGAAGGTGTGCATTAGTATGCCATTTATCGTTTTACTAGTTTTTCCCATATCTTTAATTTGGATATTGATTTATAAAGGAATGATGGCCTTGATTGAATCCTTGATTAGAGTTATTTCTAAATGATTTTGCCTACTACTTCTATAAAGATATGAATTTATTGGATAAATTTTTCATCAAAGATTTCATTTCTTCATCCTCCTTTTTCTATACTGAGAAGAAGAATATGATGTGGAGATAAAGGATTGAGAACTTTGCTTTGGAAGGGAGAATTAGAAGGCTGAGGCACTTGAGGTATTTTAGGAAACAAGGGTCAACGTGGTATAGAGGCTATCTTACCACTTGGATTATATAATTTTCTACCTTTGTAATAGCCACAACATAGGCATTGGGGAGTTGCATGCCAACCATAGACTATAATATTACTGTAATATCATAATTCAAGGCTATTAAGAAGTAAAGAAAATAATGTTGTGGAGTTAGTCTTAAGAGGGATGGAATTATGTTCCATGTCTTATGAAATCTGAAATTTAAATCAACCATGAGCTCATTAGGATCTCTCTTAATCATTGTGATTTTTTTAAATAAGGATATGTTGTCATACTTATCCATAAACTGATTGCAAAGTGTAGTTCCAAGCCCATACCAATTATTAATAGAGGTATTTCTTAAGCTTCTATACTAATGAAGCACTTTTCCTTTGAGTGAAGAAGCGAACATACTTTCAAATATATCATCTTTGGTAACTAGATGAACATAGCATACATTTACAATATCTTGAATGTGCTCAAAGCATGGGTAACTTGATTTTCACCAGTGAAAAATGGAATAATTTTGAGTGCGGCTACCAAAGTATATCATATTGAATTGTAAGATCCAGAGGAATACCTATGGTGAAGATAACAAAAAGTATTTTTTTCTCCATGGCTAGAAAGGGTCTAAATACCCTGGTAGAGTGCAAAGAATGTATAATAGGGGGAGTAGATTGGACCATGTGCACAATACATGGAGATGCACACACGGTGGTGATGTTACTTCTTCTTCCTGGAGATAGTTGCAGATATTTGAAAGGGTCATTTAACTAATTTATTCTACCTCATGTGTATCCTTCTCATGAAAAAAATGTGCAGACTACTGAAATCAGTAAATATAGATGTTGGGAGTTACCAGATTTGTTAAAACAAGCCTCCAAAGGCTAGAAATCACTAAGCCACACACCAAAACATAGAAATAATAAAATTCAAGCTTTCAATGCTTGTCATTCGCTGGCATGAAAAAACTATTAGAGCTTAAAATTGCACCATCCCATATCAAGATGAACTAGAGATTTGAGGCAACATGGGACTGTCTCCAAGTTGTGTGACTTGCACTTGAGACAGACCTCTAGAGAATGTCAGATTACTCTACCTATTTGTACTACTAAAACTAATTCTACAAAGGTAAATACAACTACCTAACACTAATCTATGATTTTAAGGGACTAGGGTGAGAAGGAGATGCATGAAAGGGAAAACTAAACTAAGGGGAGATGATAGCACTAGAAAGAGGGGGATGAACAATATTAGCTGAGTGAAAATAAGGGAAAATGTGTGAAAGGAGGGCGAAAGCCATGCCACATTCTAAAACACATTCATGCACCCTTTTTCATAGAGCACAACAAATAGGAACTTGCAAGAGACATAAAAAATGCACAAAAAACTAGTAATGCAAGGGAAAATGTAAGAAAGAAAAACAAATCTAAGGTCCACAAATTATAATGTAAAGGCATTACTCGAATAAAGCTCTTACAAACAAAGAGAATCCAACCTTTTATAATGAGAAATGCTCAACAATTTATATAAGAAAGGGGAAGAAGGAAGGGAAGAAAGAGAGGGAAAATCATATTCAAACTTTCAAACATCAATAGTAAGCAATAAATTCCTATAAACACACCTATAGGGCTATCAAATCTTCCTCTCCATGTATATTTGGCTTGTGGAATAAGGAAGGAGACCAAATCGACTAAATATGGGTGGTTGAGTTGATCATTGAATGTGTGTATTAATGGCATGAGGTGCATTTCCCTATTTTTACCTACTAAATCCTACCAAAATCTAATTTTGAATAGCTTAGAGCATAGCCCATGTCAACATATTTCAATAAAGTATAGGTAGGCGTGAATTTGAGATATGTAGTAGAAGTTATGAAAATCGATGATTTGAAGTATAAACCAAACAAGCAAGACACATGGCACAAACCGGGTGGCTAAAGGATTGATTATTTGTCTATTTGTTGTCTTTTTTGCCATGTGTCATGAAGTTACTTGATGCGAGGATTCGATGTGCGTTGGCATATTTTGATAGGTTATGTGTTATGCACTCCAATTGAAAAGGTGACATGTGGCACTCAATGATTGGCATAGAAGATTACACTTATCGTGTGTGCAAGAGAAAAACATATGGGATGAAAGAATGCATAAGTATGTGAGCACATGAAAGAGGATGCATACGGAGTGGAAGAAAGGTGCATATATGTAGAAGTATACAAGTATGAAAGTGGTAACATGAGCATCTGATCAAAGGATCACTCGACAAAAAGAAGGAAGATGTGTGTGGAAGAAACATGAGTGCGTGCAATGTTGAGATCAATTATGGAATGCAATGGAAAAAATGTGGAAGGGAAAAGAGTGTGCACGATGAAATATGTTGGACTAAGGAAGAAGGGGCATGCACGGGGAAGAAAATGCCAAGGATTTATCCAAAATGGGAGGAAATTCAGGTAGATGTGCACAAAAAATGTTAGAATGAAATTGAATGCACAAAAGGATTTGCACATGAAGGGGAAATGGAAGGAGAATAGAAGATAAATGAGAAGGTTGAGAGTGTGCAAAGCATGCATGGGAGGAAGAAAAGGAAATAAAAATGCCAAGGAAAAAGTAGGGAGGGTGCACGAGGCACGTTCGTAAAACTTCAGTCATGTAAGAGTGACAAGGTATAAAACCAAGAGTGTGCACAACCTAAAAATCAAATGTCGAGATAGAATGGGCTATGCAAGTTTTCAAAATTACCAAGGTGGTAATTTTGGACAAAAAAGACTATGAAACACTATAAAAATACTGATAATTGACCTAAAACACATCATACATGTCATATAAACCATCACAGTTCTCTATCATGTTTGACCAAGATTTACTTTCTCCATTTCTCAAGTCACCATACCAAACCACAAGTTCTAGAACTAGGAATAGGCCTAGAATGACTAATTCACATCATGAAAAACCATGAAATAACATGATGACATCATATAAACACTTGGAAACTATTGAAACACCTCTTTTACCTTACTTGACTTCATGACATCCTTCAATAAACTTTAGAGATCTCATACCATGACCATACCTACTAGACCATGCTCTAGAACAATATCGACTTCACCAAACCAAGACATTACCAATCAACCTTCATGTTTTTCACACCTCATAGAGACTAATATGACACCATGACATTATTTTCCACCAATGGCTTTGATATCAATGATAACGCAACTCTAAGACACAATGGCCAACAATTTTAATTTCTCCATGTCTTCCCAAGATGCATAGTTCATTAAAACACTTGTCAATTTAGACCTTAAATCGTGTTATTTCTCAAATTCAACAATGCAAATAATGATTTTCCTCTCTCGGGAAGGTTTTTACGAAGATAATTCTATGGTTCTTCATCTATCAACTATCCACTTGTAATAAACATGTTTCATCCTAAACATTTATTTTTACACAAGAATATGGGAACATTATGCATCCCACACAATTCGGGTGAAAAACTAACCTTACAGGATACTAGAATTATTGCTCCCAAAATTTTCAAAGGATTACACACATCCAAGTGATAATTTTGGCATCATTTCTACATAATTGAATTCTCATTTCAGGTTTCACCCTCGAAAGACTGCCTAAAAAATCATATTTTCAAAACTAAACCAATCAATGAGTTTCATTGTTCCCATAAGCCCAGAATATGCTACATAAAGTAGTTCCTTCCTAATTCCCATTTTTAGATCCTTTTCTAGAGGTACTTATACTCTTTCATGTACCATAATACTTCTTTTATTTTTTCACTTAACACTTCATTTTCCTATCATCAAATTTGTTTTTTCCACAGTCCTTATATTTTGATAACATATATTATTTTCAATTATTTCTTTACTTCTTACAAAGTTGTGTTCTATAGGTCACTATAATGGAAGTATGCTTCTTGTGAAATACATATCAATCATAAGGTACTATTTTCTTAGAGTTAAATATTGTCAATCCATATTGGGACAAATATCTAGCCAACTACATTATCTTGCATCAAAATTAGGCTTTGTGAAGATATTTTTTAGTCCCAAATAGTTTGTTTCCAATTTTTAAAGGATTTCTGATGAAAAAGCATCACTCCTAGTTTGTAAATATGGGTTCCATCATCAATTTCATCTTCCAATAATATGTAGGTTTTATAGGTCTTCTAGGGTTTACTAGGTATGTGGGTTATGAATATGACATTCACGAATTTGAATTGGTTAGCTTCCCTCAAAACTATCAATTTAAATCTAGAGGGTATTTTTGGATTGTATTGGATATTTTGATGTGATCTTAGAGAAAAAAATCATGTCATAAGTTTTGTGGAGTCTTATTGAGCTCTATGAGTCCTACTTTGGTCATAATTGTTAACTAGTGTTTCGGTCCTAGAGAACTAGCCTAAACTAGTGCTTTTAATGTTGTAATAAAGGATAAATATGTAATGTGAAGAGTTCAAAATATAATGAATCGGTTAGAAGAAAGCGAGATAACATATTTAATCATATTGTAACTATTTTCATACCATCACTTGAATGGTATTGTGTAGAGGAATGAGCTCTAAGGAATTATAAGGAGGAAATTTGTGTATACATAGTTCTTGTATATACATTACATGGTTTTGAGCACTTTGTGATGATTAAGAGATTTTCGCATGCATGTATATGAAGGTTTTCAAAGGGTAAGATTCCTTATAATGTGTGTATGTATTGTAGTTGGTGAGTTTTCATAGTTTTCAACATGATATAAGCTTTAATATATTGTGTAAACAGTGCTTAGACAATGAAGGGACCCTTAAGACCAAGTTACGAGTATCGAAGAAGGTTACTATTTATAAGGTTGAAATTAGTAGCTAAGAAGGAAATGTTAATCATCTCCAAGAATTTACATTCTAGCTAAGTCATTATAAGGTAAGTTGAGATTTCTTACCAGTACAAACCGTTATAGCCTGAGAACCCTTACCCGAGAGGCAAAGCGGTGGTAAATGCAGTAATATTCAAAGATTAGAGGAATTTTAAACACTAGTGGTAAAGAATAAACTTGGAGAAGGCTAAGATAGTACCTTGAGTGAAGTTTCAAAGTTTTAAAGGGAGTGGGTTTTATTTGGTGGCAAAACTCACCTATCGAGATTCATAAGAAACCTTCCTTAGGGTTTTATAGAAAATGAATAGTTGAGGAAGTTTGAGAGTAAGAGGAAATATTAATTTTTTTGGAAGTCTAGTAGGGAATTAATTTTATTAAATATGGTGCTTATAAGTTTTGATCCCCTCTTGGTGAAAATAAAAATGTGACAGTTAATCATAGACATGTAGGAGTCCATTTGAAAACAAAAGACAAGATTTACAAGAGCAATAAGAGACTTTGAGGTTGTATTCTAGGTTGAAACTCATTAAGAGTTCCTTGATATTTCCAAAAATCACAAGTTAAAGGTAATAAGGGATAAATACCATCATTTGGTTGATTGGTTTCCTAACAATCATAATCTACGAGTATTGTGTAATACAAAGTTTCTTAGAAAAAGGCCAAGACAATGAGTTAGATATTTGAAGGTTGAATCAAGGGTGTATTTTAGAACTTACAATATTAAAACATTCCTTTCAATTTTTTTGAATGTTATAATGTGTAAAGCATCACATATTGTGTATAGTTCTTTACTGTGATGAACCCAAGCATTGTTATAGCCAAGGAGGGCTAATAAAGACTAACATAGTCAATTTTAAACCACTTTTACTAAAGTATGGTTCAAGAAACTTTGAAAATATAAGAAATGAATAAATTGGTATCACAAATAGTCATTACCTTGTGAAATAGAACTTTGGTGCAATATTTAGAGAAGAAAAATATTTGAAGGAGGGCTACTAAGGAGTATATTAGGTCTAGAGGGGAGAGAGAGATAAAAGGGGATATAAAAAAGAGTTGAGTTATGAAATTTGACACACCTCAAATAAGATAATGGGTGCATAAAATGTGCTTAGGTTGCTATCGGTTTCTCTAGTTTTTTCTAACCATGAATCTAGTTAGAACCTTTACTTAAGAATCCTAGAAAGGTAATTTTGCAAAAAAGGTAAGATAATTGATCTTTTTGGTAGATTTGATTCATTTTAATGGTTTAATTGATATAGTTAAGGGTCTAAGAACATGATGAAGTGATCAATAAATTTCATGATTTAGAGGTTTTTGTGTATGAGACAAAGAGTTAGTTTGAAATCCAAAAAAACATTGTTTGAGTTTTGCATATTTCTAACACTGGGAGTTATTTGAGATTGATTAGGCTCTTCATCATTTGGTATTAGATCATGAAATTGATTCTTGAAAAGAGAACGACATTTTTGAAAAAATTTTAAAAGAAGAAGATAGAATGGTGCAAGTAAGAGAAGTGAGAAATTCATCTTGGGAAGAGAAGATGGAAATGATGATGAAGGTTGTGTTGAGAATATTATAAGGTATGGAAGAGACTAAAAGGAATATGAGGACATGGATGAGTTATATGCAGAGAAAGCTGTACAAATGGTAGAGTGAAATTTGTAGGTAAGTGCTACAAGTGTCAAAGATGTGTAGGACACAAGTCTTATGAGTGTTATGAGATGGATACATGGATGAGAAAGGATGATAGAGTTGTTGATCATATTCTTCAAGAAAAAGTAATTCTCTTTTATGCAGAATATCTCTTTTGAAACAAAGAAAAGTGATAAATTATGTAACTCAATGAAGATGTCTATTCAGAGATAGTGGAAGCACTTGAGAATCTTGTTTCATTTGATATGGCAGAGAAACTAGGACTAAAAACTACAATGCACCGTAACCCATATCAATTATCGTGGATACAAAAAGACACCATATCTTGGTTAGGGAACAATGCCGAGATAGAGTTTTAGATTGGAAGATATAAGGACAAATTTTTGTGTGATCTGGTTCCTATTGATGTTTATCATGTGGTGTTGGATAGACCATAGTAGTATGATAGGAATGGGAAGAAAAATACTTACACTATTATAGCACATGGAAAGAGTCATACACTTTTACCCATAAAAGGTGAGAAAGAACCACAAACAAGACTAGTGATGATGATCACATCCAAAAGATTTTAACGAGAGACTAAAGAAGCATGTAAAAAGACACTATTAAGGGATGTTAAGCCTCATAAGTTTGATTTGACTATTGGGTTCGATGATGTTGGATAAATGAGAGTGTGTAACATTGGAAAAGAAGAAAGAAGAAGATATAGTGTGAAGAGAAAAATTTACAAGAGAAAGTGAATAAAGAAGTTGGAAGAAAAGAAGATGATGCAAAAATAAAGGGAGTTGAGGACCAAAGAGAGCTCATAGGAACACATGAGGTGAATGAACAAGTACAAATTTCAGTGTGTGACAAATATATGCATAAATAAAGCATTGAAAATAAATAAATAAATCATAAAATATGTGTTAAATCAGTCTCAAAAGAAAATAACTTGAAAATCTTAGAAGAAATCCAAGACAAATTAGTTGAGAGAGACAAACAAGACATGGAAAAGATGGTTAAGAAGAGTGATGAAGATCAATTTTTTTAATGTAATCATTTCTTGAGTAATGTATACACAAGTGTGATAGCTAAGATGAAAGAAGACAAACCAAATGAAGGTGATCCTTGTCAACAAAAGCTATTATTTAATGACCTTGAAAAGAAGATGATTAAGAAAGGACAACAAGATAATGAAAATTCTAGTTTAACAACTATGAAGGGTGAGAATACATTAATTATAACCATGAATCAAGCATACCTACTCAATTATCAAATGGAAAATGGAGCATACAGTATTAGAGGCACAATATTGATCAAGAATTTTTACATTTCAAAGGAGAATCACTTGATAGAATACCGAAGACAACAAGGAAGTATGAAGCAAGGATGGTATACATTTAAGGAACATTTCCATAGGATCATCTTCAACTTGAAATAGAGAAAGAAAGAATAGAAGAAGAGAAAGAAGACCAACACAAAGTATGGGGAAAATTTTCTTTTCCCTTGGGAGTATGATGTATAAGCATCACTCCTAATTTGGAAATATGTGTGAAATCATCAATTTTGGCTTCCAAGAGTATGTTGATAGGTTTTAAAGGTCTTAGGGTCTACTAGGGATGTGGGTTATGAATAAGACCTTCACAAATTTGAGTTGGTTAGTTTCCCTCCAAAACTACCAATTTGAATCTAGAGGGAAATTTTGGCTTGTATTGGATATGCTGATGTGATATTGGAGAAAATCATCATGTAATAAGCTTATGCAGAGTCATATTGAGCTCTAGGAGTCCTACTTAGGTCATAATTATGAACTAGTGCTTAGGTCCTAGAGAACTAGCCTAAACTAGTGCTTCTAATGTTGTAACAAAGGATAAATATGTAATGTGAAGAGTTCAAAAGACAAAGAATCAGTAAGCGGGGAGAGAGAATATTTAAACATATTGTAACTATTTTCATACCATCATTCGAATGGTCTTGTGTAGAGTAAGGAGTTTCAAGGAATTTGAAATAGGAAATTTTTGTATACATAGTTCTTATATTGATATTGCATGGTTTTAAGAGTAGTGATGGTCAAGATATTTTGTACATGCACATATATGAAGGGTTTCAAATGATAAGAGGCATTATACTATGTGTATGTATTGCAATTGGTGAGTTTTCATAGTTTTGAGGATGATACAATCTTGAATAGATTGTGTAAAATTGTGTTAGACAGTGAAGACACCCTTAAGACCAAGTTGTAGGTATTGAAGAAGGTTCCTATTTAGTAGGTTGAAATTAGTAGGTAATAAGTAAATGTTAATAATCTCCAAGAATTTACATTCTAGCTAAGTAATTATAAGGTAAGTTGAGAGTTATTGCTGGTATAAACTGTTATAGCCTAAATAACCCTTACCCGAGAGGTAGAGTAGTGGTGAATGAAATCATATTTCAAGACTAGAGGCATTTTAAACACTAGTGGTAAATAATAAACTTGGAGAAGGATAAGACAATACCTTGAGTTAAGTTTCAAAGTTTTAAAGGGATTGGGTTTGATTTGGAAAAAAATCACCTATTGGGATTGTAGGAAACCCTCCTTAGGGTTTTAGAGAAAAGGAGTGGTTGAGGAAGTTTGAGAGTAAGAGGAACTCTATAATTTTGTAGGAAGTCTAGTAAAGCCTTAATTTGATTGAATATTATACTTGCAAGTTTTGATAACCTCTTGGTGAAAATAAAACGTGATGATGTAAATAGGTTTATAAAACAACCATGTATTCAACAATCAAGAAAATTCATAACTATACCCATCTTTACATTTTTTTGATCCTTACTAAGCCCAAAATGGATTATAACTTACATTTTTCTTAAATTCACCTTAAGTGACTCACATAAACACCATTATCTATTTTATAACACTTCATACACCCTACAATTTTCCATTAAATCATCAACTAGTTCATTCTTCATTCAAACTCACTTGTACTTACCTTGATCATTCATCTCCTCAAGCTTCTAAACTAGCTCTTCTTCCGAAAACATGCAATTTTTGGATTTTTAGCTTGTCAAGGATTCTTATATTTTTCAACTTGTTATTCACTTCAAACAAGTTTCATGTCACAAAATAATTGATTTCAAAAGACCAACATACCATTCTTTCATCTATTTGCTTAAACTAGTGTTCTTGTTCCCCTTAAGACCATGCATTCTCATACATCCATGATTGGAGTCATGTATAGCTACCCAAAAACATATTTTAGCTCCTTCCAAAACCCCTTATCATCCTTATGGTGTGTGAATTTTTTTGGAACTCAACTCCTTTATTTTCTCTTCCTATCTTTCCTTCTCTACACTTAATAACGCAAAACTAAGCCTAGTATAATATTATTTACCCTTAAACTTTATTTTCCCAAGGTTTTTATGAAAAAAATATAACTTTTTAGACACCCATTTAAAGGTTCTAGATATTTGGAAATTTTTAATATTGGAATCAAAATATAAACCACAGATTAAAGTAAAATGGCCTTCTATATTAGCCCTCGTGATATTGCGTGCTCTATCCTCTCCAAAGAATGTCATAAAAACTAAAACATCCACCAATGAAAAAAAAATTGATTCTTAATATATTTAAGGACCATTACAATATCATTCATACCAATTTTCAAGATTTAATTAATTGATTTGATCCCTCAAACATCAAACTCTACCTAAGCCTTCGAGAGAGGTTTCTAGAAACTTGGTAGACTCCATTTTTCTATAACTTCCTAAAAAAATAGATTCAAGACTCAAATTTTTTATCATAGGTATTTTTGAAGGTCCATCACATGTTTATTTCTATATAAAAGTCTCATGAATCCAAAAACATGTTATTTCCGTTATTTTCCTTCTCTCTAACATGTAGGTGCATAGTTCAATTTTCATAAGAAATCCTCTATCATGAAATGAAAGTTAACAATTCCATCACTCTTTAAACCTGAAATTGACTCTCCCATCACCAAAATTCATTTGTTATTTTCTAAAAATATTCACTTAAATTTCACAATTATAAACCTTAGATTAATTCTTACAAAAACTCAATTTTCCTATAATGTATAGTATGATCATAACAAGCTAAACTAGAGAATATCTTTCATGACTTCATCATGTACCTGAAGGTACTAACATACCCATGAGATTATGGATATTTATTCTCAAAAAAATATTCAAATGCAAACAAAGGTAATAACAACTAACCATGGATCTCAAACTCAGAATCATGCATCATAGAGACAAAATCTTATTCAAAACAAAACTCATATACATATATTAGTTTGTATTACAAAATCTTAGCTTTCTTCTTTCTTCTCCCATCCTTCTTAGACCTCCACACCTCTTCCTCTAGTCTTCTTGGAGGTTCGTAAATCATTAATTTGAATCCTTCTCATTTTTAGCTCATTTACCTACATATTTTAAAACCCTAACTACCTTTAAGACTCATAGATGACCCTTCATATGCTTTCTAACCCATTATTGGAATTTTTACATTATTATAGCATTTCAATGAATATTAAAATTCCTAAGACCTATTACCATGTGACTAAAATCCACACACAACCACTTAGACTCTTTGAAACCCCATATGACCCTTTTACATACTCTTAATATTTGAATTACATTTAGGAGGGAAAATAAGAATTTGAATTTCCAAGCAACTTTTCCACCTAGACCTCCCTCTTAGGAACTCAACATACTCCCACACACTCATTACAACCATAATAAATGAAGTATTAAAATTTTTGATGCTCTTCCCATGATGCTCCTGCATCATACTCCCAAGGTGGAGAAAATTCTTCATATATTTTTCTTGCTTGGTCATGTATTTATATTCATTGTGAACCTTAGTCTTATTTCCTTGCTCCCATTATGCTTTCTTGCTTCATGTCCACCTGGTTCCCACATAGTAGTCTATTTATTTGCATTTTACTTCACTATGATACTTTTCTTTGTGATATTCATCTCCACTTGTACCATATTCATGCTTCCACTCTTGCTACCTACACCCACAAACATAACAAAAATTATGAATTGCTCTTCATCTTTTATGATACTCTTCATCTCTATACAACTTTCCATCATCATTTAGTCACCATTTTTTTCATTTTCTTCACTTTATTGTCTTTATTCTTTCTTACTATCAATTTCCATCATACCATGTTGTCCTAGACATGTACCATGCTATTATTTTCTCTCATTTGCATCATAATGTGGCCAAGACTCCACTATATTCTCATATATACTTGCACTTCTCACTTTTCCATATAACCCATCTAACAAATTTTGTAAGATATAATTAACATCATTCACAAAATATTCATTACATTATTTCTCATCATCATGCTTGACATTTTCAAATGCACCATTGAAGTAATTCTGGAAAATTTCAAGGAATTATCTCACATCATCCTCAATATCAAGTACCAATTCATCAATTTTTCTTACCTCACATTCATTTTTGGCTTACTTCTCTTCTTCAATCTCTGAAAGTTGCTTGTTTTTCATGAGCTCATCCTCTTTTTTATTCATCTCATCTTATTTTTCCCGTGCCATACTTGTTTTCTTTCTTTTCCAAATCATCTTGGGTGTTTTATGCTTTGCTTATGACTTCAAGTAATCTATTTTCTCTTTCGTGTTTTTTCCTTATTCACTTTCTCTCTCATTCATTTTCTTGTGCTTGTCATCTTCCTTATCTATTTTTGCCATCTTCATCCATATAGGAATTATGTATCCATGCCCTTAAAATAGTTTCAAGGTATTCTCTTGGGTCTTTTCCTCATTTTTATTCTTGTCAACCTTTTCCTCTATCTATTCCTCTTGTCTCATCTTCTTCTCTTCATTCTTGAATCTTATTCAACTAAAATCTTTGATTTCTTATCACAATATATAGTATAGGCCATTTTATATTCTTCTTCATCACAAAATCAAGTCCATATATTGGTTTTATCATCAAATCTACTAACTTCTGTTTGTATGCTCTTAAATTTTTCATCTTTGTCCATCCATTCCTCTTTCTTCCATTATTATTCTTTCTTCTTGGCTTCATCTCTTTTATTCCTCTCTAACTCTTATTGTCTCTCTTATGGCTAAGAAAACTCCACAACTCTTTTATTGCCTCTTATTGTTCCATCTTATCTCTCTAACAATTTTTTTGCACCTTGCCTATTCTCTCACACCTCATCAATGATGATTGCAACCTGATATTTTTGTCTCTTCACTCTCTCTTTCACTTTCTAACTTCACTTCTCTTCACTCTTCACATGTAACTTCATTCACTACACACAATTTCACAACATTGTTAGCAAAAAAATCAACTATTCAAATCAAAATATGAAATAAAAATAAGA
Organism: Taxus wallichiana var. yunnanensis; assembly: GCA_018340775.1. Classification (NCBI taxonomy): domain Eukaryota; kingdom Viridiplantae; phylum Streptophyta; class Pinopsida; order Cupressales; family Taxaceae; genus Taxus; species Taxus wallichiana. Next base: position 137,177,271 of record CM031239.1, on the reverse strand, counting down.
TCCTCAAGCTATGATACAAATATGATGCATAGATATTTAAAAATAAAAATATATTAAATTGGGCAAGAAGGTTTTAAACAATTACTACACCAACTATTAAGCAAACCGAGGATACTTACCAAGACCAAAATGGATTATAACTTGCAATTTTTCTTAAATTCACCTTAAGTGACTCACATAAACACCATTCTCTATTTTATCACAATTCATACACCATGCAACTTTCCATTTAATCATCAACTAGTTCCTTCTTCATTCAAAATCGCTTGTACTTACCTTGATCATTCATCTCCTCAATCTTCTCAACTATCTCTTCTTCCCAAAACATCCAAATTTTGGATTTTTAGCCATCCAAGGCTTCCTATCTCATTCAACCTATTATTCATTTTAAACAAGTGTTATGTCACCAAAAAATTGATTTCAAAAGACCAACATACCATTCTTTCACCTATTTGCTCAAACTAGCATTCTTGTTCCCCTTAAGACCATGCATTCTGCTACTTCCATGGTTGGAGCCATCTATAGCTACCCAAAAAAATATTTTAACTCCTTCCATGACCCTTTATCATTCTCATGGTGTGTGCAAAAATTTAGAACTAAACTCCTTTATTTGTTGTTCATATCTCACTTTCCTTTTCTAGGCTTAATAAGACACAACTAGACCCGGGACAATATTATTTCCCCAAAAATTTATTTTCATGATGTTTTAAAGAAAAAACAACAATTTTTTAGACACCCATTTCAGGGTTCTTGATGCATGGAAATTTTTAATATTGGACTCAAAATATAAACCATATTTCCTATGTAAAGTGGTCTTCTAGATTAGCCCTTGTATTGTGTGCTTTGCCCTCTCCACAGAATGCCATAAATAACTGAAAAATACACAAATTAAAACACAAAATTACTTTTGAATCCATTTAAGGACCATTCCAACATCATTCCTACCAATTTTTAGGATTTAATTCATTGATTTGAGCCCTCAAACCTCAAACTCTACCTAAGCCCTAAAATAGGTTTCCTAGAAACTGACAAACTTCATTTTTCTATAACTTCCTCAAAAAATTGATTCAAGAATACAAATTTTAATCAGATATATTTTTTAAAGTCCCTCACATGTTTATTTTACCATAAAAGTCTCATGAATCCAAAAACATGTTATTTCACTTGTTTTCTTTCTCTCTAACATATAGGTGCACAGTTCAGTTTTCATAAGAAATCCTCTATCATGCAATTAAATTTAACAATTAAATCACTCTTTAAACAAAAATTGACTCTCCCATAACCAACATTCAATTTTTATTAAATAAAAATATTCACTTAAATACCATAGCTAGAAACATTAGAGTAATTCTTGCAAAATGTCAGTTTTCCTATCATGCCAAATATGATCATAACAAGCTAAACTGAGCATATATTTCATGAACTCATCATGTACCTGAAGGTACTGACATACACATGAGATGATGGATATATATTCTCAAACAACATATTAAAATTAAAACAAAGGTAACAATAATTAACCATGAATCTAAAGCTCAAAATCATGCATCATAGAGACAAAATCTTATTCAAAACATAGCTAATATACATATATTAGTTTGTATTAAAAAATCTTAGCTTTCTTCTTTCTTCTTTCTTCTCCCATCCTTCTTATACCTACAAAAATCTTCCTCATGTCTTCCTTGAGGTTATTAACTCATTCATTTGAATCCTTCTCCTTTTTAGCTCATTCCCTACATATTCTCAAACCCTAACTACCTTCAAGACTCATAAATGACCCTTCATATGCCTTCTCACACATTATTGGAATTTTTACATTATTTTAACATTTCAATTACTCTTACACTTCCTAACAATATTACCTTGTGAATATAATCCACACACAACCACCTAGAATATTTGAATCCCCATATGACCATTTTACATACTCTTAAGATTTGATTTATATTTAGGAGGGAAAACAAGAATTCTGATTTCCAAGTAACTTTTCCACCTAGACCTCCCTATTAAGAACTCAACATACTCTCACGCATTCATTATAACCATAATAAATGAAGTGTTAACAACTTTATGCTCTTCCCATAATGCTCCTGCATCTACTCCCAAGTGGAGAAAATCCTTCATATACTTTTCTTGTTTGGTCATGTCTTCATATTCCTTGTTGGTACTTAGTCTTATTTCCTTGCTCCCATTGTGATTTCTTGCTTCATGTCCACCTCGGTCCCGCATAGTAGTATTTTTATTTGAATTTTCCTTCACTTGGATTCTTTTATTTGTAATCTTCATATTCACTTGCACCATATTCATTCTTCCACTCTTGGTACTGCACCCAAAAACATAAAAAAACAAATTTACATTTATCTTCATATTTTATGTGGCTCTTCATCTCTATACAACTTTCCATCATCATATAGTCACCATTTGCTTTTCCATTTTCTTCACTTTCTTGTTTATGTGCTTACTTACTATAATTTTCCATCATATTGTGTTTTCTTTGACCTATACCGTGATTTTTGTTGTTCTCATTTACATCATCATGTGGCCAAGAATCCACTACATTCTCATCTATACCTACACTTCTCACTTTTCCATCTAACTCATCTAGCAAATTTTGCAAGATATCATTAACATCATTAACAAATTTTTCATTAAATTCTTTCTCATCATCATGATTTTAATTTTCAAATGCACCATTAAATTCATTTTGGAAAATTTCAAGGAATTCACTCACATCATCCTCAATATCAAGAAACAATTCATTAATTTTTCTTACCTCGCATTAATTTTTGGTTTGCTTCTCTTCTTCAATCTCTGAAATTTGCTTGTCTCACATGAGCTCATCCTCTTTTTCTTCATCTCATATTATTTTTCATGTGCCATACTTACTTGCTTTATTTACCAAATCATTTTTGGTTCTTTTCTTGTGCCTTCAAGAAATTTGTTTTATCTTGATTTTTTGTCCTTTCTCACTTTCTCTCTCATTCTTTTTCTTGTGCTTGTAATCTTCCTTCTTCATCCATATAGGCATTATGTAACCATGTCCTTCAACTAGTTTCAAGGTATTATCTTGGTTCCTTTCCTCATTCTTCTTCTTTTCAACGTTTTACTTTATCTTTTCCTCTTGTCTCAACTTCTTCTCTTTATTTTTGATCATATTCTTCAACTTACATCTTTGATTTCTTGTCACAATTTGTATTATGGACCATTTTTTATCTTCTTCTTCATTAAAAACTCAATTCCATATCTTGGTTTTATCATCAACTCTATTAACTTCTCTATGTTTTCTATTAACTTTGTCATCTCTTTCTCCATCCATTCCTCTTTCTTCCTATGTTATTATTTCTTCCTGGCTTCATCTCTTTTCTTTCTCTCTAACTCTTCTTGTCTTCTCTTGTGGCTAAAAAACTTCCACAACTATTTTATTTCCTCTTCTTGGTCCATCTTCTCACTCTAAAAAGTATGTTTCACCTTTCCTATTCTTTTACCCCTCACCAAGGATTGTAACATATTGTTTTGTGTCTTCACGCTCTCGTTTCCTTTATCACTTCACTTATATTCACTCTTCACCTATCACTTCATTCACTACACACACTTTCATTAAAATGCTAGCCACAAAATCAACCATTCAAATCACAACAAGAGCCTTAAGCTATGATACCAAAATAATGCATAGAAATTAAAAAAACACAATTATTCAACTGAGTAAGAAGGTTTCAAACAACTACTACACCAACTCTCTACAAATTAAGGATCCTTACCAAGCCCAAAATGGCTATAACTTGCAATTTTGCTTAAATTCACCTTAATCAACTCACATAAACACCATGCTCTATTTTCTTACACTTCATACACCCTACAACTATTCTTTCAATCATAAACTAGTTCATTCTTGATTGAAACTCACTTGTACTTACCTTGATCATTCATCTTCTCAAGCTTCTCAACTAGCTCTTCTTCCCCAAACATGAAAATTTTGGATTTTCATCTTCTCAAGGATTCATATCTCTTTAAAAATGTTATTCACTTAAAATAAGTGTTATCTCACCGATAAATTGATTTCAAAAGGCCAACATACTATTCTTTCACCTATTTTCTCAAACTAGAATTCTTGTTCCCCTTAAGACCATGTATTCTATTACCCCATGGTTGGAGTCATGTATAGATACCCACAAAAATATTGTAAATCCTTCCAATACCCTTTATAATATTCATGGTTTGTGAAAAAAATTAGAACTCAACTCCTTTATTTTCTCTTCCTATCTCACATTCCTTCTCTAGGCTTACTAAGACACAACTAGGCTTGACATGTCTTCTTTCCCCATAAATTTCTTTCCATGAGGTTTTTAGAAAAAAATTATAACTTTTTAGACACCCATTTTAGGGTTCTTGATGCATGGAAATTTTTAACGTTGGACTCAAAATATAAACCATAGTTTCTTTGTAAAGTTCCCTTGTGACTATGTGCTCTATCCTTTCCACAAACTGTCATAAATAAATGAAAAAACCAGAAATTAAAACACAAAATTGATTTTTAATACCTTTAACGACCATTACAGCATCATTCCTACCAATTTTAAGGATTTAATTAATTGATTTGAGCCCTCAAATCTCAAACTCTACCTAAGCCCTAAGAGATGTTTCCTAAAAACCCAACATACTTCATTTTGCTATAATTTCCTCAAAAAATTGATTCAAGACTCAAAATTTTGATGATATGTCATTTTTAAGGTACCTAAGATGTTTATTTTACCACCAAAGTCTCATAAATCCAAAAAAACGTTATTTCACTTGCTTTCTTTCTCTCTAACCTATAGGTGCACAATTTAGTTTTCATAAGAAATCCTCTATCCCGTAATTAAAGTTAACAAGTCCATCACTCTTTAAATATCACATTGACTCTCCCATCACCAAAATTTATGTCGTATTTTCTAAAAATCTTCCCTAAAATACCACAATTAGAAACCTTATAGGACTTCTTGCAAAAATGTAATTTTCCTATCATCCACAATATGATCATAACAAGCTAAACCAAAGCATATATTTCATGATTTTATCATGTACGTGAAGGTATCGACATACCCTTGAGATGATGTATATTGATTCTCAAACAACCTATTCAAATGAAAACAAAGGTAACAACAACTAACCATGAATCTCAAACTTTGAATCATACATCATAAAGATGAATTTTTTTCGTAACAAAGCTCGAGATACATATATTAGTTTGTATTACAAAATATTAGCTTTCTTCTTTCTTCTCTCGAGACCTCCACACCTCTTCTTCTTGTCTTCTTGGAGGTTCCTAACTCATTCATTCAAATCCTTCTCCTTTTATCTCATTCCCTACATATTTTCAAACTCTAAGTACCTTCAAGACTCATAGATGACCCTTTATATGCCTTCTCACACATTATTGGAAAAGTTTATGTTATTTTAACATTTTAATGACCCTTACACTTCATAACACATATTACAATGTGACTATAATCTACGCACAACCACTTAGAATATTTGAAAACCCATATGACCCCTTTAGAGGGTAAGTGCACCAAATTGGGGGGCAAAAGAGGGTCTTAAGTGGACACATTTTTTTGAAAAATAAAAAACTTCAACTTATATGAGTTTTTCAAAAAAGTTACACTTAAAATTGGAAGATGTTGTAGAAAGATGAATCGTATAATTTTGAGTTTAGTTTTTAAGATACTAAATTTTATTGAAAACAAATAAGTTTAAGTGGGTCAAACAACTAAAATACCAATAGGTTCTCTGTTTTTGTTAAAAACATAATAGAGTGACTTTTGTGCCCCCACCATTTTTTGAGTACCATTGAGTATTTTTGAAAACCCTTTGGTAAAAAGATAGTTAGGAGCATCTAGTTTGTGTTAGAATTTTTTTTAGATTTTTTGAACAATAATTTTTTTATTTATAATTTTTCTAGTATAGAAATTTTATGTTTTGAAAAATAACGGAGCTCCATTATACGCCCCCTCTAACTACCTCAAAAAATATCGAAAATTAGATTTTTTTTGAATATGTATAGAATTATGCCTAGTTTGTGCTAGTATAATTTTTTTTCAATTTCGATGACCCAAACAAAAGATACATGATGAAATATAAACATATTTAAACTTTAAAAAATAGCTATAAAAAGGCATAGTTAGAAAATAAATAATATGGAAACCTTATATTAGTCAGAAAATTTGAAAAATTATATTTTTAGAAAGAAGAAACTCTGCTCTACGTCGTGGTATATTTTTTTAAATGGATTGATTGTTTTATTTTGATTTATTATAGAAGAAGTGGCATTTTTACATTTTCCTACAAAAACACAATGTTTGTTATGTTTGTGCAGGTCCATACCTTAGGGTTGGGGATCCAAACCAGATCCCAAGCCTTGAGGCATGGCTTGGAAAAAGAGAAAACACAAAATGCGTACGTGCTATAACGCGTACACGTTTTGTATAGTATGAACATTGTATATGCTTTTGACATGCTTCTATTTACAAAAATAAATGTATACTTTAAATTTATTTATGTAAATATAAGAAATTAGGGTCACTCTGCACCTTATGGAACTAGTCTCACAACTCCATTAGTCACAATTTAGGAGATAGTTTTTATAGTATAATCTAGTCAGTACATAGGTAATTTTCAAGCTTTCAACATTTAGCCTAAATCTTTTAGCATTTAAATTCTATAATCGAAACCCTAAACCCTAAACCTTAAAATTTAAAGTTGAGGCCCTAAACCTAAACCCTAAACCCTAAACCATGATCCCTAAACCCTAAAACCTAAACCATAAACCTTAAACCCTAAATCTTAAGCCCTAAACCCTAATCCTTAAATATTCAGCCCTTACCCATGAGCCCTAAACCCTAAACCTTGAGCCTTAAGCCCTAAACCCTAAACCATGAACCATGAGCCTTAAATGTTAAACCCTAAACCCTAAACCCTGAAAACTAAATCCTAAACCCTAAACCCTAACCCATAAACCCTAAACCCTAAACACTAAATCCTAAACCCTAAATCCTGAGCCCTAAACCCTAAACCATAAGCCCTAAATCCTAAACACTAAACCCTAAACCCTAAACTTTATGACCTAAACCCTTAACCCTTAACCCTCAACCATGAGACCTAAACCCTAAACCCTAAAACCAAAGTAATAAATCCTAAACCCTAAAACCTAAACCCTAAACCCTAAACCCTTGACCCTAGACCCTAAACCCTAAGCCCTAAGCCCTAAACCCTAAATACTAAATCCAGAGCCCCGAGCTCTAACCCCCAAACCTTAAACTAGTAACTCTGAACCCTAAACCTTAAGCCATAAACCACGAACCCTAAACCATAAACCCTAAACCTTAAGCCTTGAACCCTACACCCTAATCCTTTATCCCTAAACCCTAAACCTTAAACCCGAGCCCTAAACCCTAAATCTAGAGCCCTGAGCTCTAACCCCTAAACCTTAAACCCGTAACTAACCCCTAAACCTTAAACCTGTAACTTTGAACCCCGAACCCTGAGTCGTAAACCCTAAACCATGCACCCTAACCCCTAAACCCTAAACCCTGAGCCCTGAGCCCTAAACCGTAAACCGTAAACCTTAAGCCCTAAATGTTAAATCCTAAAGGTCCTTAAACCATAAAACCTAAACTCTAAACCCTAAACCCTAAAAAATAAATCATAAAACCTAAACCCTGAACCCTAAACCCTAAACTCTAAACCCTAAGCACTAAATCCTAAACCCTAAGCCCTAAGCCCTAAACCCTAAGCCCTAAACCCTAAACCCTAAGCCCTAAACACTAAACCCTAAACCCTGAACTCTGACCTAAACCCTTAACCCTCAACCCTTAACCCTAAGACCTAAAACCTAAATTATAAACCCTAAACCCTAAAACAAAAATAATAAACCTTAAAATCTGAACACTAAACCCTAAACCCTAAACCCTAAACCCTAAACCTTTAACCTTGAGCCCTGAGCCCTAAGCCGTAAACCCTAAACACTAAATCCAGAACCCTAAGCTCTAACCCCTAAACCTCATATATTTCTAGTAGGTCTCATGAGTGAGTTCATTTTTTGAATATCTTAGGACCATATTTCCTAGTCTTGTGCCTAGAACCATCATTAAGTCTCGATTTTACAACTACCTTGTTTATGAGAGGTGGGAATTTCCCTCCAAAATATCAACAGATGAAAGACATAAAATTTTGATGAATCTCTTTGAATTTTGTTCCTACGAAGTTGATGAACCCTTTTTAGTTGAATACTCTCTGTCAATACTAATAAGAATGGGTAAGACACAAAACATTACAAAGTGAGTGAAATAGTTCACATGCAATGGGCATTTCCCTCCTTTAAAATATTAGTAGATGAAATGCATCAAATTGTGATGACTCCCTTGAATGTTCTACCTACAAAGTAGATGAACCCTTTTTAGTTGAATACTCTTTGTCAATACTTATAAGAATGGGTAAGACATAGAACATTACTGTGACTGAATGGGTGAGCCTAATCCATGAGCCTTAAATCCTGAACCCTAAACCCTAACCCCTAACCCCTAAACCTTAAACCTTGAGCCTTAAACCCTAAACCCTGAACCCTTTTCCCTAAACCCTAAACCCTAACCTTTAAACCTTAAACCCTAACTCTTAAACCCTAAACCATAAACCCTAAATCCTCAACCCTAAACCTTAAACCCTGAGCCCTAAACCCTAAACCCTATACCATAAACCATAAGCCATAAACCCTAAACTCTAAGCCCTAAATCCTAAACCCTAAACCCTAAAACCTAAACCCTGAGCCCTAAACCCTAAACCTTGAGCCCTAAACCCTAAGCCCTGAACCCTAGGCCCTAAGCCAAAACCCTAAACCTTGAACCCTCAAACATAAACCCTCAACCCTAAACCCTAAAAATATAAACTCTTAACCCTAAACCCTAAGTCCTTAACTCGAACCCTAAACCCTAAACCCTTAACTCTTAACCCTAAACCCTAAACCCTAAACCCTGATCCCTAAACCTTAAACCCTGAACCTTGAGCCATAAACCCTAAACCTTGACCCCTAAACCCTAAACTCTAAACCTTAAGCCCTAAACGCTAAACCCTCAACCCTTAACCATGAACCCTAAACCCTAAACCATAAACCCTAAACCATGAACCCTAAGCCCTAAGCCCTAAACCCTAAACCCTAAAATCTGAACTATGAGCCTTAAACACTAAACCTTAAACCCTAAAATCTAAACCTTGAGTCATAAACCATGAGCCCTAAACCCTAAACTCTGAGCCCTAAACCCTAAATCATAAACCCTCACCCAAAGGAAAGTCCTAAAAATATCATTCATCGTGTTTTAGTGTGTAGGGAATAATGTTTAAGGTGATCAATCGACTCATTTAGTTTTGATGAGAGACTACTTCCTTTGAAGGCCTAAAAAGGCATTTTTGGCCATTTTGTAGTTAATTGAACACCCTTGAACAATCTAAAATGAGCTAGTCATGTCACCGAGCTATCAAGGACCATTATTTGTGAAGCATTAAGGCATCCTTTATCTCCATAAGGGACACATGAGCAAAAAAATGTATGAGAATCATGAATTTGATTCCATGAAAGGATGCTTTTAGAGCTAAGAAAGGTGAGGGGATGATCTTTATATGGAGCACCATGTTTCTAAGAATGAACAATCATCTGAGTTCACTTGATGTAATTAACTTGGTACTATTCGTAACAACTCATTCAACACCTAGTAGTGCTATCACACCTTTCGGAGGCACATTACAATCACCTCATTTTGGCCATAGGACAGGAATCCCATTCTGGGAACAATCCTCTATCTACAAAGTGAGGATCTCTTTTTAGTAAAAAGTAGACTAGCATCATAGAGTTGATTCATGGTCACTAAAGTGAATTATGGACCAAATTTAAAAATTAGTACCAATTCAAGCAAAGTGGTATGGCCAAAATCCATTTTAGAAGGTCAAAAAACCTAAAAAATAACTATATGCTTTCCCAAAACAAAGACCGACTACAATATATATGCCCTGAAAGTTTTAGGTTGTTTGCTGAAATCCTGAAAATGAGTAAGTACTGACCATATTAGATTTTGAAAAACTATCTTCTAGATTATAATTGTTGGAGCTACAGGACCACTTCCATTAGGTGTAGAGTGACCCTAATTTCTTATATTTACTAAAATAAATTTAAAGTATAAGAAATAATAAAATAAATCTTATTATTGTAAGTATAAGACACCCAAAAACATATACATGGTCCATACTATTCAAAACACGTACGCATTTTGACTTCTATAAAATGTGTACGCGTTTTTCCTTCTTTAAAATGCATACACGTTTTGCCTTCCTTATAACGTGTACACGTTATAGGTTTGGTAATTACCAAGCCAAAAAATAAAATACGAGTGTGTTTTAGCAAAACGCGTATGCGTTTCATCTATTTTTGGGTTTTTTTCCACTTTTTGACCCCCAACTTTGTGCACTTACCTAGATACTCTTAAGATTTGAATTACATTTAGGAGGGAAAACAAGAATTTCAATATCAAGCAACGTTTCCACCTATACCTCCCTCTTAGGAACTCATCGTACTCCCACACACTCATTATAACCATAATAAATGAAGTATTAACAAATTTTATGATATTCCAATAATGCTCCTACATCGGTGATAGTTTGTCACGGACATATAGAGCCAATTTGTAAACTAAAGATAAGATTTGTGAGATCGGTAAGATACTTTGAGGGTGGAATCTAGGTTAAAGCTCATTATGAGTGTCCTCATCTTTTCAAACAATCATAAGTTGAAGGTAACAATGGATAAAGAACATCATTTGGTTGATTGGTTTCCTAACAATCATAATCTAGGAGGATGTGAAATATAAAGTTGCCTAGAAAAATGCCAAAACATTGAGTTATATATTTAAAGGTTGAATCAAGGGTGTAGTTTTAAACTTAAAATATTAAAACATTCTTTTAAAATGTTTTGAAGCTTATAACTTCAAGCATCACATATTGTGTATAGTTATGACAATGGTGAACCCAAGCATTTTCATAGCCAATGAGGAATAATAGAGTCTAAGACAGTCGGTTTTAAGCTAATTTTATGAAGGAAGGTTCTAAGAAACTTTAAACATATAAAATTCAATAAAAGGGTATCCCAAACAGTCATTACCTTGTGAAATAGAAATTTGGTGCAAGAGTTAGAGAAGAAAAACTTTGAAGAAGGGATACTAAGGAGTATATTAGGTCTAGAGGTAGAGAATGAGAAAAGGGGATCTAGTAAAATATTCGAGTTATGAAATTTGACACACACCTCAAATAAGATAATGGGTACTAAAAATGTGCTTAGGCTATTCTGGGTTTCTCTAGTTTTTTCTGGTCATGAATCTAGTAAGAGCCTTTGCTTGAGAAGCCTAGAAAGGTAGTTTTACAAAAAAGGTAAGTCAATTGATCTTTTTAGTAGATTTGATTCATTTCAATGGTTTAATTGATATAGTTAAGGGTACGAGAACATGATGAAGTGATTGGCTTAATACAATAAGGTGAGTGATCAATAAATTGCATGATTTACAACTTTTTCCATATAAGAGTAAGAGTTAATTTGAAATCCAAAACAAAACGAAAATTGTTTGAGTTTTGAATCTTTATAACAATGGGATTTGTTTGAGACCGATTAGGCTCTCGCATAAATTTCCTAGTAGGTACTTCCTCAAGCCTTGCAATTCATAAGTTATGATAGTAAGTTCCATATAGTGGGGAGCATAGTTCAGTTCATGTTCTTTCAATTTTCTACTTTTATAAGTAATAACAAGATTGTTTTGTAGAAGTGTTCCACCCAACCCCTCACCTAAGGAACCCATTACCCAGTGAAGTTCCTATTAGGATATGGAACCTTCAAAACAAGTATTGATGTTAGTTAATCTTCAACATAATAAATGCCATTTAAAACTTGTCAGTTAACACAAATCTCTCTCTTTTCAATTAAGATGTTATCGGTGAAGCCACTCAAAGGAAATATTTTTGAATTTTTCTAAAATAACTAGTTGATCTTATGAATATTTTTAGCTTTGTATACTTCTTAGATGCTTGACAATTCTATAGTGATTTTATATTTCAATGGTTCAATTAAATTCCCATTAAATTCTATTAAGTGATTGTGGTTCGCACTTTGTCTAGTTGAAATGAATACTTCATGATCTTAATGTACAACTCCTACTTTCAACATTATTCTCTAATGTTCTTAGTGTTGTTCCAAATTTTTAGATAAAATTAGTACATTATCTAATAAATTAACACACCATTTATCGAAACAATACTACAAAATATTAGTCATGATGCTCATGAGTGCATCATAAGTATTAATAAATCTAAAGTAATATTGAATATTACCATACTCTTATCTTAAACCTGAATGCTATATTTAAGATATCTTCATCCTTAAAACATAGCTAAAGATAACCTAATCATAAAATTGTTCCTTGAATACTCAGATAAGACCTTTGGTAATTTTTTCCCGATTTGATATCTAGGGTGATATCAACTCATGTTTTAAGATAAGGTTCCTTTCTATGCCATGTATGTTTTTTTTTCCACATACCTTCAAGGAATTTATTTGTTTTTCAAACCATTAAACCATTGTTCTACATTGGGCCAATCAATGTTAGTTAATAAGTCATAGGTCCCTAAATGAGATTAAGTATAACTCCAATTTCATGATGAAGTTAAACAACATCAATGTTGTGTTGACATAAATAAGTCTGTAGTTTTTACAAAATTCTTCTCATATGATTCAAACTAGATTTCTCATTCAGTTTTCATCTAACCACTATATACAAAGCACTCATTGTATTAGTGTTATACTAAAAACAATAACAGGAAGTCTTACATAAATTGTCTGACATCTTGTTAGGAATAAATCATTCCTTTTCTTGGTGGTTATCCACTACAATGAGCATCATCATATGTTTATTGTTTTCCCATTGTTCCTTTAGGAACTTTTATTAACATAGTGGTCACCACCTCATATGAAAAATCCTTCGTAGGTCCTTTTTGACCACATTTATCTTTACCACAAGTATAATTTTTATGCACATTCTTTATTGAAATTACAACATGTTTTTGCTGTTTTCTTCTTCTTGAAAGTCCAAATTTTACTTGCCATATTTCTTCCACCGTAATTTCTTTAGAAGTTAATGGATTAAACGTTTTATCTTTACAAGTGGAATTTCTTGTAGATTATGTTCCATCTCCTGGATTTTTTGAACATTTCTTCCACAAGAGATAGTACACGTTTATATACTTAATCTACCTTATTTGATTTTTAATTTCATATTAGATTTACAAGCCCAAAATCGGTCATCAAAATATAGTTCAACAGTCAAGTGATTCCCTCGTTGATTGCTACCAATCAGTTTAAGTTGTTTTACCTTGAACTGATCATTTTCACTCTTTACCATCTACTCCAAGGTATATCTAGTTTCGAGAGTCCTAAAAGATTGTTAGAATATTTTTATATAACTTATTAACTAATGAACCTAAAGTATAATCTGGTTTCATTCATTTCCCACTCTTTATCCTTATTAAATCCATCATATTCTATTAATAAGAATATGATGTTCAATTAGCGTAAGGAACCATTAAGTATAAGATCTATAAACCTTCATCTCTGATACCAAAATGTAACACCCATGTTATACTTCAACAAACTAAGGGATTTTTTTAAACCATTAATTACATTGTTATGATTTCAATTATTTTCATCACACCCCATCAAAATCCAACATAGTAATAAGTTTACAAAATCCCTTAATTCATTTTTATGTTGTAATGTAACATTTTTACTTAGATCAAAACCAAGTAATCCAACATTAATAATATTCCATAATCCATCTTGACAACATACATTAACCATGTGCAACTATAAGGGTCATTTAGAACTACTTGATCCCCTTAAACACTCTCTACGAGCTTGTATACATTGCATACCTTTAGTTAAACCTTTTTATAGGCTAAGGGAACATGTGCATCTTCTTAGTGTCAACTGAAAATTAATTGGGGCAACATCCACCCAAATCCAGACACTACTAATAAGAATAAATGGTGAAAAGACAATGCAATCAGTCATTTACACTACTATGGTCATAGTTTTCTAGTAAGACATTGCAAGATTAGTTTCATAACTACACATAAGACAAACAAAAAAATTATATTCCATTCACCACAGTAACCATCTCATATAGTTATCAAGATTATTTTTCGTTGATTAACTATTAAAGTTTCAAATCAACCATTTTAGTTAAGTGTATAAGTCTATCGTATTGATAGGTTATTTCATAACAATCTACAACATTCCTTTCGGAAGAGATTCATAGTAACATGCTAGGTTACTATCTTTGTTAAATACTATTGTCATACCTATAGTAATTCAGGTGATTTTTAAGGATATAGGATAACTTATTGTGATATATTGATACAATCGTTTTAAAAATAGTTTTATTCATATAGGTTTAACGTTTGGTAAGAATAATTATCTTAACTCATAGTTAGTCATCATTGACCACTCATATAACATCTTATCTCAATACGATGTAACATTGATAATACCTGTTTACATTTCACCATAATCCATATCATATCTAGTATGTCAAAGACACTTTTGTTTATCCACCGGACACTATAAAATCAGTCATGATTTCTATGTCAAATCATTAACTTTTAATTAATCACTGTTGTAATAAAATCAACACTTAATCAAGGTAATATGGTGACTTATCATGGTATCATCATATCATTTAACTGATTTGTACTATATTATAATTTCTCTCAAATGAGGCAATAATCAGATATGATGTCCCTTGAATTTTCATGATATATGTTTGTATGCTTTTTTTCTTAAGACAGTAGACTAATAACCTAATCTCACGTAAACAAGTACAAACATATAGGTTCATTTGTGGTGAATTAATGGAAACTGATAAATCAAATTATCATAATAGTGTACATATTAATTAAGGCCACTATATATGTACATGTGTAACATCACCGGGTTGTAATGTTAAAGTTTGACGACACTAGTTTTATGACTTCATGTTATTTTTTCCATAATGTGTTAATCACATTTATGACATAATTGTCATCATTGAGAAACTATAAATTTGGAGAGAATTTTTAATCAATGACGATAAATCTTTCAAGGATTCTGCTGTTAACAACAGAACATAAATTCTTTAAGCTTAATTATGATCATTTGTAGACATTACTTGCATAATGCCATCCTTTTGATACTAACAAGGATATTGCAAGTTCTAATGTACTTTTCATCATTCATGAGTAGTTTATTTAATTATTATAGTACATTTAGATTAATTAAGTTCATATGTACTTTCTTATGATTACAATGTACCATTCATACTTTGTTTGTTAATGATATATTTGTCTTTCAGCAAAGGTACCATAGAGACAAATATGAATTCCATAATGGGTATACATTATCATAATCATGTATGTTGTTGTTGTTAAAAGACAACATTATGTCTCTATAGTTTTATAACTTACGACTTAATACATGATATATTATCCATTCATGATAACTTATAAAATAGGTATATCATAGTGTCATATTAACTCATTCAATTATGCAAGTATCGTATTATAATACATAGTTTTATCTTACATATTTCATCATCATCATGAGAATATTTGTCACATATTTTTTCATTTAGAGTGAACTAATTAAATAGATATATCTTATTAACATACTTATCTTCTATAAGTACAATGTTGTATTCCTTGCTTTGTATTATTTTCCTCGTCTAACATGATCATTTTCACGCTATGTTGTTTACAAACATATTTATTTAATCACAATGATATCATGAAAGAAGATATAGTATTGTACTTTTCACATCAAACTTAATCAATTATTAAAAGTATATACTTTTGTTTAAAATAACGTTAAAATTTTATTACAACTCACACAAGGATTACAAATAATAAATATATTTATTAAACTCAATGAGGATGAATCCTTATTTTCTATGAAATATTACAATAGTTTCAAAATTGTTACAAAAAGGTAAAATACCTAATAAAGCTTTCTAAAATAATATTTCACTTTTTGATAATTACAATGATCCAACATAGGATTTTAAAAAATAATAAGTGTTCAAATCATGTCAAGAATATCCAACAACCACGTCACTTATCTACTCCATCATGCATATGAAGGAAATATAAAATGAAATACCTAGTCATTTCATGGAACTAACATGGATTAACAACTCATAATCATGATGCATCATTATGAAATATAGAATATGAAGTGGTTATCTATCCTCTTTCTTTCATGTTGTATTAAATCAATTGACGCAATAATAATTAACAAGGTTATAATGCAAATAGAAATCAAATGAATGAATTACTTAATTAAACAATATTTTCAATGTAAGAATACTTTCAAAACAATGTTTCTTAAGACATCAATGATTAAGTTCTCATCTTAATCAACCAGTTAATAACTAATTCTTAGAAATTATAATCGTAATTATATATGTATGAATATCTAATGGATTTTTATCAAACAATAGCCTTATGTTTCTAAAAAAATCACTATTCACATCACGAGTTTTGGTGATAGCATATCCACAACACAAATTATACCCAACTCTTCTAATCTTTCAAAAAGTAGTTTAGTCATACCCAATAAAAATACTCAAATTTTATTCAATTATGAGGACCTAATATTATAATTCTAAGATTTATTATTCACGTACTAAATTTTTATTCGAACTTAAAAACTTACTGGTTCCTTTCACATAAACAAATTCTGGATTATTTGTAAAGAGTAAACCCGGAGGGTTCCATAAATAAGATCGAGTAGGCTTATTCCTACTCTGCAAGTTCCTAAAAGGAAATTAAGTGTGAATAAGGAATCATCAAATACATTATTAAGAGAACTAGTTATAATAATAGATAAGACTTCATACATAATCCATTCTTCAATGAAGATCATAACTGAGATGGGTAGTAATACATTTCAGGGAAGGAGTCTCACCCATTGACCTCAAATCAAAGTTTTAAAACTATTATGATTGTGCTAATCAACATAAACATCCACCCAAGAATTTAAACCCATCGGATAAACTCAAAATGGATTATTGCAATATTTAACCATCAAAGGAAATACCCATGTACTATATGGGTCATTAAAAATTTGACCATTACAAATGAGAGCAACAAACTACTAAGCATCCAGGTTCCTATATATAAAAACTCTTTTCCATAAATATAAACATTTACATCAATATTTCGATAATTTACAGTGAATATTTAAAGGAAACAACTACATTACTTGTACCACTGTACATATACGGTCCATGATAAATGAAAATTATATACCCAAGATAGTATAAGTTTGTTGATATTTATAGGAGTAATTCACATAAAATTACAAAGCTGTTTGAAAAGAAAGAAGACCATTAACACAACCGGTTCGAAGATTCGACCATAGTAGTTCATGACCTTATGGGTTATTTTATGCAAGGATCAAGTTCAACAAATCAATAATATGGTATTATATATAAAACCCAAAACAAAATAATATGAATTCCTCTTACACAATAACATTAGAGATTTCATTAAGATTTCTATAAAACCCTTTTAATATAAAACACATGTTCCCGTGTTTTGACTAGAAAAGACAACCGATTAATGTTATACATTCAAAATAAAAAAACAAATTCAGGTTAGAGAATCCATGCCGTAATTAATAAAAAGTTTGTAATTTTTCGTCTAATCTTTCTTGCAAAATATTCAAGCAAAT
The DNA here is from genome assembly GCA_018340775.1 of Taxus wallichiana var. yunnanensis. NCBI lineage: Eukaryota > Viridiplantae > Streptophyta > Pinopsida > Cupressales > Taxaceae > Taxus > Taxus wallichiana. The sequence goes on along the minus strand of CM031239.1, from coordinate 137,159,447 downwards.
CGACCCACTAATCTCCAAATTTCAAACTTCCAATTTCTCAAAACATGTCTTCAATATTAATAATCAAATTCCATTAATGCCCAAATTAATTGTAATTTTGTAGTAAATAAGTCCCATGTAAGACCCATATGCCAATAGATTATACAACTTCCATACTGAGCTTTGCTAGAAGATCTCAAATGATGAAAGAAAAATAAATAAAAATGAAACCTCTTACATGCACTTAGATTCTCACATAAGCTTCACCTTTCCCAAAAAATTTGTGCATGTAATTAATTAGTAAAGAATTACACATAGTGACTTTATTAAATTTGGTAATTTTATCACCAAGTGAATAACGGTGCATCGAGTGGTCAAAAACTAGTTTTTAATAAAATTTAAACAAAGTTGCATGGTATGGACTATGTACGATAAACAATTCAAATACCAAAATTTTATCCATTATCCACTTACATGGCATATACGTCGGTCAAACACCGTCAGATAAAAAATCAAATTTCCTTTCAATGCATGGTTTAGTCAATTGACCACTTTAATAAAACATTATCTATGCCATAAGATATGGTCAAATACCATTATCATTTAAACAATTAAAATATACCTTGGTTCTTAGACTACTTAACTTACAACCTTATTGACATTACCTTTCCTTCATTAAAACCCATATAATATTATTGCCACCTTCTTATGGTCTAAGATCATTTCAGGTCCACTATTTAAATATTAAGTTTGACACAAAGGAAATGACTATATTAATGTCATCTATACATGGTTCATGACCTTTTAAAGTCATCTAGTTTAATGTTCATGATTTCCATTGTTTCCCAAATTTCTCGTTCATTTTCAATTTAATGATATTAGTAATAAAGAAACTAGAAAACTTGGATTATAGAGGGTTTAAAGTACCTCAAAATGTGATGTGATGGATGAATGAGTGCCAAGTAGCCAACCCTTGTTGTGAAATGATGACCCGCAAATAAGACAAACTAAAAAGGATATTTATTAGATGGGATATGTTGGGATTTCCCAAAAAAGTAGATCCAAGAAGTGTTAACTTCCTCGAGATGTCAACCCCCATTTTAAAGAAGAAGTGAAATAAAGGATGAAATAACAGATAACATGCAAAAATAGAAGTACTACTAAATCTAAGGATATTTTAGATCTGATTTGATTGAAATAAATATAAATGAAATGTTACAGTGCCGGGTCGACGGCTACCCAGACAATACAGAGGTAGATCAACAATGATTGTAGAAGATTGGATCCAAAAATAGAGAAAATAGGTCTACAACGGGATTTGGAATGCTGAGAAGGTTAGGTTGACGCTAATTGGACTAGGTCAACATCGATTGAATCGGGTCAACACCGATTGGGAATGGGTTGACGCGTTGATTGGGCGAGATCGGTGACGCGGACACTGGTCTATGCCAAATGGATGTGGGTCTACGCTAATTGGATCTTGGTGGCGCTAAATGTTGTAGACTGTGATAAGGCTAAAGATAAAAAGATAAATATGGAAACCTATAATCAAAGGATTTGTAGGAGAAGGTTGTTGAGTGTTCCCCAAGGTTACGAAGTTTCTCTGCACCTACAAAAGGTTAGGAACAAAGAATATGCAATAATATGATAGATATACCAAAATCCAGATAACTATGAGGAATCTCACAAAGGATGATCATGAGAAATGTAAGAATGCCAAAGGGATGTTAACAAGATCTATAGACTTCTCAAGAATTCTCAAGCGTGAGGAAGGATGTTAACGTCAAAAAAAAGTCTCATATTTGCATGCATCGATGAAGAATGGAATAAAAGCACATAACTTTAAAGGGTCGATGGCAATCGGGATGAGTCACCACCGATTGTGGGGAAATTTTCTCCAATGGGCATGATTTTTGATTTAAGGTGGGCTTTTTCTACTTTTAAGGCTTGGGTGAGTGCTTTAAAGCATGTGAGTGGGATTAGGTTACTTGGGGATAAATCCAAGGTAGTTAGAAGATAGGATTGGGTAGAAAAAGCATAGGGATTTATGGGTAGGATAAAATCATCCTAATTAGAAGGTTGATTAGGGCCATGAGGATCTAAATTATTAATTAATTAATATGAATTAATTAATTAATAAGGATTAATGTGGATGGGATAATTGGGCATGTGAAATATTTAAATGATTAATTAATTAATATTACTTAATTAATTAATAAGTATTGGGAGGGAATTTAATTAAATAAGGGGGATGATTGAATAAATGATTCAATATGCGCACATGGGTGAATGAAGGTGTGAGATCTTTGAATTTATTTGTCTACATTTTTCTCATTTTTGTTGAGTGGTTTACACTAGCAAGCCATTATACAAAAATGATGGGAGTTGGATATGGATAAAAAAGGATTGATGATGAGCTCCCCTAGACGAGGGATCAATGACGTCAAGGGAAATTGATGACACATTTGGAAAAAGGTAGTTGATGAAGGGTGGGTGGGTGAAGAAAAGATGGGTGAAAGCATAACCAAGGAAAGATGCCCTAAGTAAAAGGATCACAATATTGATAAAAACTATGGTGGTGACTCCAATATCACATCGATAGAGGAAAATTGTGGTCTAAATGGAGATAGGCTTTAACATTCTATGAACCATTGAATGGGTAAATATCACTATAGTATGGATGCAAGCCGGGATGACCAATGGGTCATATGAAATTCATCACAATATGCACAACTATATGTGAAATGGGTATGTAAAATCGAGTGAAAAGGTATCCGTTCACCAAGAATGATAATGAAAACTATGGTGCCCAATGGGACACGAAAAATGGCTGATAAGGCGGAATGAAAGGGTGAGTGACAATGTAATATGTCCCCAAAGGGAAAGTATGGCCATGTAGGAAAAAATTTAAGAAAAAATGCCCCAAGAGGGGAAAAGTATGGCCACAAGGAGGACTTTTTGCATAGGCTGAATAAGATTGTGAAATAAATGCCCAAAAGGGAGGTAAATATGGCCTCAAAGGTGAAATAGGGAAATGAATGATTAAATAAAAAATTCCCTAAGGGGAAATAAGTATGGCCATGAATGTGGACACTGAGATGAATTGTTGAGTTAAATTCCCAGAGGAAAGAATAAACATGGAAACAAATGTGGAATTAGAATAAAATGTGGAGACCGTGAAATATTGATGCAAACAATTCCTCTGAAGGAAGGATATAGATGGCCAAAAGGGTACACTTATGATGATAGAGATTGGATAAGATCAAATAGAATGAAAATTAATGATAATGACCCATAGGTATGAATGAATCCATGTCATATCAAGGAATGTGAAAGGAAAATATGCCTCCAATTACATTAGATGTAAAAAAGGAAGAGATCTAGGTAATGCAAGGCACATGCGACCAGAGCAGATGCTAGCAAATAACCAATGATAGTTAGTCATTTCAAAGATCACAAGGAAGCAATGGATAAGATGATCTCATAAACCTAATGTTGTCATGACAAAAGGAGTTTGAGATATACCATGTATAGAGGAAAGAGGGGTCTCCAAAAGTGGTGTTCCCTAAAACTATGCCCCAACTCTGGGAAGAGCAAATTGATCAATGTGGGAATTCTTCTAGAAGAAATTTGATCTATGCAAGAAGATTACTTGGATGCTAATAGAATGGAAGTTTAATCAATGTGGGAAGTCTTCAAATGCCATAAGGAATAACTATACTTTGAGGGTATGCTCTAATTTATATATAATAAATGGAAATAATAATATATAATAGTTGTCATTCGAGGAATTGATCTTTTTTTTTTGCTTTTTTTTTTTTTTTTTTTTTTTTTGATTTTGATTTTGATTTCATTCTTTTGATTTTCTTATTCTTTTTGCATGAACAACTGTCCTTGAGGATCAATCTTTTTTGATAAATTTTATTTTGTATTTGGGCATCCATGAAGTTAGATTTTACATGGGGAGAGTTGGGACTAGTGAAGTATACCACTTAGGAGGGGATAATGATGTACAAGAGACATCGTAGGACTCTTTTAATGGTTCCAATAAGAAAATTAGAGGGTGATGGATGAAATGATCATGGATTTCTCACCAAAGGGGAGAACCTATCCATAAGGAATATTCTATGGGTAGAGCCGTGGTGCCCATATTTAATGTCACATTTAGGAAGTGATGGAATTTCACATAAGTCCAAATGATTACAATAAGATATGGAAGGGGATAAGATGGAGGAATGATCTAAATATATGACTAAGAGAATGGGTAGACATGCTAACAATAGAATGGTAGCAAGTGCAATTCGTTAAGTGCTTTCACTTTCGGTTTACCACCAAAGGAGGGGAGACATTAACATTATGACATGATGAGATGATATGTTGCAAATGATTAGATAGGATAGAGGAGCGAGAAATAAAAACTATGAACTTAAGGATGTAATAATATGCGTCCCTAAAAAGATGAAGAGGTGGTCCCCTAAGAGAGAGGAAAATATGACCATGATGGTGGATTTTGATGAAAATAAATGGTGCCCTAAGAGAGGAAAAAATATGTCCACAAAGGTGGACTTAGATGAAAAAATGGTGGTGCCCCAAAAGAGGAACAAATATGGCCACAAGGGTAGAATTTTATGAGAAAAATGGTTTCTCAACAGAGAAAAACGTATGGCCACAACAATGGGATTAGGATGAAAATAAATGATCCTCCTAGGGGAATACAAGTATGGCCATGAATGTGGAATTTAAATGAGATGGTCTCTCAAGGGAGAAATAAACATGGCCAAAAAAGTGTACTTAGATAAGAATAAATGGTACCTCAAAGGAAGGAAAAATACAACCACAACGATGGACTTTAATTGAGATTTGGACTTAGATAAAATTTAGATTAAGATCGGATGAGATGGATTGGATGAAATTGGATGAGGTTAAATAAAGTGATGTCAAGAGTGAATTCCCCCAATGTCAAGGGAGTTGTTTAGATAGGAAATGAGTTAATGTGGATGATATGCTCAAGTAAGTTGGGAGGTTTCTCCCTTAGAGAAAGAGATTATATCACTGTGGAAAAATTAGATGTGGATGAGTTAATGGATGTCAAAAGAGTTTAGATGAGATCGTCTTGAACTTGGATTGGATAGATGGTCGAGGATCACAAGGGTGATTATAAAAACCACAATATCAATAAGGGAGGACTCATTTTAGGAGGAATTGTAAGGGATGATGTGGGTGAAGGATGCAATTCAAGTAATTTGGGTGGATGGGGATGTAGGAATTGGATTTGGATTGGTTATGGTGGATGGAGAAGAATGGTTCCTGTGAATGAGGAAATTTTCTTTCTCAATAATATTATGGACTATAGTCTGAAAGGCCTTACAATGCTTGGTGTCATGACCCAAAGTATGATGATAAGCACAAGCATGATTGGGACTAAACATGAAGGTTTGGGACTATTTGGATTAAAATATTTAACAAAGGGAAGTGTGATGGTAGATATTTAAGTTAGATGTCAAAGGATATCTGTGTAGGACCCGATCGAAGTGTCAAAAGGAAGATAACTCTTATGGGTTTTAACATAATGTTTTGGCTTGGATTTAGGTACAGATGTAGATTAGATGGGTAAATTAGGTGTCTTGGAAGACAAATCAATTTTGGATTTTTTGGATTGGGATTTAGGTGTGGATGTAGATTGGATGGGTAGATTAGGTGTCTTGGAAGACAAATCAAATTTGGTTGGAGGATTGGATTGTTTGGATTTGGATTTATGGTTGTGATATGTCCTTTCTTTGGAAGTCTTATACTTGGATTTGGACATGGATGTTTGGAATGTTGATGTATGAGCTTTTTGTATGCTGAGGATGGGGGTGGATTGATTCGGGGTTTTGGTGTTTTGGTTTCAGTTATAGTGTTGGTTGATGATTCATGGTCATGTGGACTGGACCGAATGGTTACTCAAATTAATTTTATGGACAATGAAGGAACCTCTTTATAAGAATCGTCATTTGGATCCAAAATGGTGTGAAATTTCATGAAGAATGAAGAAAATTTTGCATTTGGATAGATGAAATCAAAGGTGCAGATGTTGAAGTGGAAGGAAGAGATTGGTTTTGTTTGGGAAGGAGGTATCCTTCCTTAATGATATTATGAACAATGGCTTGAAGTGCTCTACAATGTTCAATATTGTGTCAGGGGTATGATGATATGTGTAGACAAGGTTGGAATTAAACCACGGTGGCTTCTTGTTATTTTGTTCAAAGGTCCTAATAGGTAGAAGTGTGATTGCAAAAATTTGTAACAAGTGTCAAAAGACCTCCATACATGATTCAATTAAAGAGTTAGGAGGTGCTTTGTCTTTGGGAGGTATCTTGGTCTTTGAAGAAGAAGTGGATGTTTTAGATGATACGGATGTTGAGGATAAAGTTTGATCATGTTAATGTCTTGATGCTTTGAATTCAGTTTTGGTATCGAGTAAATGCTTTAGTATTGAAATGTTTTAGTTGATGAAATGTTATTGATAAAAAGGTTATCATGTTGGATTGTTTAGAGGTAGGAATGTCAATTTCCTTATAGGAATGTATAAGGGATTTTTAAGGTAATGTATTAATGGTTTTATATTTTATTTGCAAGGTTATGTCCCTAAGAGGAATGAAACAAATTTCCACCAAGGCATCCAGAGGTGGTGTTAGTATAGGCGTAGGAAGCAGTATTTGTGATGAAATCTAAAGAAAGTGAAGATTGATTCAATTACGTTTGTAAGATATAACACTCATTTGAATTTGTGGTAAGTTGAAGTTCTTTCAAAGGTTCTTCAAATGATGTAGGAGGGTAGGATGATGTGGATGTGGTATCAATGATTGATGTGGTAGGTGCATGAACTAGGATTGGATCTATGGATGGTATTATGGGTAAGGACGAAATAGATGTGGGCGATGGACTAGAAGAAATATATGTAGGTGTGGAATCAATGGTAGATGTAGGTGTGGATATTGAAAGAGGTGTTTGATGTATAATATTGATTGAATAAGGATTGAAATCATATGGTGTGGAAGGTAGAAATGGATCAGGAAGGTTTGTTCAAAGATATCCAGGAGTGGAGAGTGAATTGATTGGGGATTATGTAATATTGGGAATACGTGAAGTGTGGTAGATGAAGCGGGGATGAGTTTGGTATAAGATGACATGGATGGAGTAGGAACCTCTTGTTGACATGATTGATAACCAAAGTTATAATGAAAATATTCATAGATGGGCTATAAGGAAACAAACATGAGATATCGATTGTGCTAGATGTTTTAGGAGTGGTGATAATTGATGTGATAGTAATGTGGGTTGTAGTTAAGGTTGATGTGTGTGTAGGATAAGTGTTGGATGGTATTGGTTTTACAACATAAGGAGTGGATGGATAAGGATATAAGGAAGATTGGTGTGTTAAATATGGAGGAGATGTTTGAGGTTGGATTAAAATATTTGATTATTGCAGCACATGAGAAGTGTGAATGTTGGTATATTATGGTGATTGGATGGGTATTCTAGATGAAGTAGGGATAGGGTAATATGACATGATGTAGGTGTAATAAGATCCACCAATTGAGTGGATTGACATGATTGAGGGGTTTAGGGTTGTTTCGATGTAGGAAATCATAGATGGGGCTAGAGGAAGGCTCAAAGGTCTCTAAAGGAGCACGAGGTAGAGGTGTTTGAGGTATGGTATTGATTGAAAATGGGTTATATTTATTTGGTGTGGTAAGCGAATTTTTTTATTGGTGGTGGGTTAGGAAAGGGCTCTCTGAAAATGTCAAGGAGTGGTGAAGATCATATTGGTTGAGGGGGTGTATGATATTGGGAAGGAGAAACATGATAAGATGGTTGAGATTGGAAGGGAATATCTAATGTATGAGGAATATAAATGTCAATAGGTTGGACATGCATGGTGATGCCAGATGAAGCAAGAATAATCTAAGGGGGTGGGAGAGAATCTACTGGTTGGTGTGATCTACGGAGTAGGAGTTCATGGATGGGGCTAAAAGGATATAAGGATGAGATATCGATCATGGTGGATGTTTTTGCAGAATCATCTCGGGGTGAAGTTTTGTTCCATTTTAAATCAATAAAATCCATAAAACATTTATTTTTATGTTTTTTCTTAAGAAAGTATGAAAAAGAAAAGGGGAAATGGATAATAAGGTACCTAGGAGAAGGAAATCTATGTTTGGTTTTAGGTATGTTTTGGCTTTGGAAGTATCGGGGGTTTTTTGTTGGGTGATGAAATCCAAATCATTCTACCAAGCAAGGATATGTTTTGATATGTTAATTTGATTTGTGTGGTTTAAGGCTATGTGTCATAAATTGTGGGATGTAAAAAAATATACCCCTATTTAAGCTATGTGGGTAAACAAGATGCAAAAATAATGTTCTTTCTAAGCCCAAAACAAAGTATGATATTCGATGAGGACATAAGTAGGAATGGGAAAGTATAATGAAAAAGGAGAAAATAGGGAAAAGATGAATACCTTAATATCACTTTTCCTAATTGTCTGCACTTTTGGGTGATGAGCAATCCAAGTGGCAAACCCAACACGAACAAGCAATAAAGTGGAGCCTCATGTTGTAGTGTTAGTAGAAGACAAAAAAAGAAAAGAAAAAAAGAAATAAATGCAAGAGATCACCTAAAGGGTGGTCCCACCGGGAATTCCAGAATGTTGTCAAAATTTCTCGTTCTTTTCAATTTAATGATGTTAGTACTCAAGAAACTAGAAAATCAGATTATAAAGGGTTTAAGGTACCTCAAAATGTGATGTGATGGATGAATGAGCAACGATTAGCTAATCCTTGCTATAGATGATGACATGTAAATAAGGAAAATTGAAAAAGAGATTGATTAGATGGGATATATGGGGTTTCTCGAAAAGCTGGTCTAAGAAGTGTTAACTTCCTTGGCGGATGTCAACCCCCATTTTAAAGAATAGAAATAAAGGATGAAATAATAGATAACATGCGAAACATAAATACTATGAATATGATAATAATTAAGATCGATTTGATTGAAATAAGCTGCAAATGAAATGTTACTTGGCACAGGTTAATGGTGACCCACCGAGAAGGGTTGGTTGATTCTAATTGAAATGGGTCGATGCTTTGATTGGGAATGGGTTGACATTGATTGGTCCGGGTTGATAGTGACTAGACCTGGGTGGATGCTAACTAGATTTGGGTCGACATCAACTATGATAAGGCCCAGGATAAAAAGATGGATATTGCAACCTATAATCAAAGGAGTTACAGGAGAAGGGCCGATTGTTATCTAGAGTTTGCGGGAGATTCTCTGTACTTGCAAAAGGTTAAGAACAAAGAATATGCAATAATATGATAGATATACCAAAATCTAGACAACGATGAGAAATATCACAAAGGATGATCATGAGTGATGCAAGAATGCCAAAATGATGTTAAAAGATATGTAGATTTCTCAAGAATGCTCAAGCATGAAGAAAGATGTTAAGGTCACAAAAAGGTTCATATTTTCATGCATCTCGATGAAGAATGGAATAAAAACACGTAGCTTTATAGGGTCGATGGTGAATGGGATGAGTCACTACCGATTATGGGGAAATTTTCCCCAATGGGCATGATTTTTGATTTAAGGTGGGTTTTTGTCTACTTTTAAGGCTTGGGTGAGTGCTTTAAAGCATGTGAGTGGGATTAGGTTACTTGGGGATAAATCCAAGGTAGTTAGAAGATAAGATTGGGTAGAAAAAGCATAGGGATTTATGGGTAGGATAAAATCATCCTAATTAGAAGGTTGATTAGGGCCATGAGGATCTAAATGATTAATTAATTAATATAAATAAATAAATTAATTAATTAATAAGGATTAATATGGATGGGATAATTGGTCATGTGAAATATTTAAATGATTAATTAATTAATATTTCTTAATTAATTAATAAGGATTGGGAGGGCATTTAATTAAACAAGGGGGATGATTGAATAAATAATTCAATATGCGCATGTGGATGAATGAAGGCGTTGATACCGAATTTAGGTGTCTACAACCACATACTAAACAATATTATTAACGCTCCGGGGTCTTAGACCCATAAAGAATCAAAATCATTAAACATTATAACTTTACCTATCTATATGCTATGATACCAATTGCCATCATCATCAACACATTAAATGATAAATTGGCTATCAAAGAAAATAACATTTACCTTGTCCAGACCGAAACATTACGAGAATTGTAATGAAGATCTTTTAAATGATATGTGGTATATGATCAATGTAATAACACAAGAATCTTAGTCTCATCATACACTTAAAATTATTTCTCAATACAAAAATAATACAAATACAACCATGTAACAAATTTATCAACATTAGCAAATCCTTACCTATAACAACCAACATAAAGTAAAATCATTCAAAAATGTAGCAATGAAATATCTTACAATTGTTATGAAATCATTACACATAATAGGGTAAGTTAATTCATATAATCAAGTATAAAAATAGTAATTTATAAATATTAAGCATTTCATGAATGCATGATAGTGAGCATTGTTACAAGGTTGGGCATGTAACTATGCATAAGTAAAATCATCTACATAATAGCGCTAATCATCTTGCATTCATAAATAACTCTATATATTATAGCTTATTCTTGTGAAAATCAAAATGAAATTCCAGGATGTGACAACCCATCCATTCCATAGCTCTTCAATAGTGGTGGCCCAATATTTGAATAACTCTTAGAAACCAACCCTATTGCTCTTAGTAGCTACCTTGCTTCATTACGAATCTGTCTCCATCTCCCTAATCTATAATATTTCCCACCTATTACCAATTTTAATTATGATCATTCCCAACTCATTAACCCCTTATACTATCTGGTTATAGAGAATATTACTTCCTATCCTGCAACTAGTAATACAAGAACATCAACACTCGCCTCATTTGATATTGTTTTATATTTGAGCACAATACCATATCATCACAAAATACAACTAGTCAAAAAGGACCCACACCATTGACTATGTCATCTATCCCTGGGGTTACACAAACTCACAACACTACTTTACCATCCATAGTTAGTCACACAGATTTTACTTCCCCTCCATCAACAAGATCCATGAGTATCCCTCATTCTACGAGCCTTTTGATCACATCTCATTCTATTACCTTACAACAATCTACATTATTTATTCAAAACCTATTGGTATCTATTCCCACATTGTTTCCATCTATTAACACAAGTGCAATTACAAACACCCATTCATCCTCACCACACAGCCCCTACCGCTAGTATCCCACAATATGGTTATACCTACCGCATCAAAATATACAACCTTCGTAAACCCTCATTAATAATTATATCCCTTATCACTATCAATACATACAATCCTATTCATAAATGTTTATCCCCCATTTAACTTACAATATATCAAGAAATATTCCTCATTTTCAAACACCCCCTTACCTTACCATCAATATAAATAATCAAATGCCTTCATTTATGGATAGGTTAAACCTTCTTCTTAAAACATCGGCCTCCTTATAACAATCATATGAAGGATTTCATGAGTATAATTGCTAGCCTTGAAGCTCCCACTATGGGTCCTAAAAGCACGTTTTCTTATGAAAAAAATACAAAAACCCATCAATGCATCTCGTACTATTGAATCCTTATCCCCACATTAGGAGTTTCCAAAGTTCATCAAATTCTATAGTAAATAATACCCGCAACAACGCATTAGGGCATTTTGTCAAGCCTTCTATCTTATAACTAATGATAAAAATATCATGCTAAGGAAATTTCTAATGTCATTAGCAGGACATGTACCCAATTGGTATAACAAAGTTATTCAACACTCCCTTTATTCATTCGCACTACTAGCACAATTTTTCTTAGAACACTTTTCCAAATATCACTCATAAGATATTCATTGCTGACTTGTACACTATCAAAAAATTTGAGGACGATTCTATTTCCAATGTCATTGTCGGATGGTGATGAATTATCAATAAAATATCCTTCTCTCTTTCCCAAACTAAATTTATCAAGTTATTTTATTAGTCTTTCACCAAACATATATCATCCACCCTTCAGATTCAATCATTTCAAACATTTGATGAGGCCTTTACCATCCCGAAGTTGGAAATCTAATCCCTTAAGGAAAATAAGTTTAAATTACAATATAAGAAACCTAATCCACGAATTTTCCTTTAAATCCTCTAATAGAAAATCCAAAACCAAGAGTTCAAAAACATGGTTGTCTTGAAAATTGCATCTAAAATTCACTCAAATTACAAATGATCACAATCTCCACAAAAATATACACATCTAGGGAGTCCTATAGCTCTATTTTGACAAAATATTTGCTGCTTATATGTAAAAAATCCCTCCTATCTCACCCATCAATGAATCTACATCCAAACCATCATTGTATAGAGGTGAAGGCTATTATAAATATCATCAAGTCGAGGACATAACATTGAAAGGTGTCTCTCTTTTAGAAATGCTCTCTAAGATCTCATTGATCGAGGTGAGATACGATTTGAAAATCTAGATACACCTCCTAATCAACATTTAGACGTGTTCAAACAACCCTTTCCAAACCATCCCACTAATAATCAAACTAATTTCATAGTGACCTAAAATTCTATGAGTCATATTATCAACACCTTTAACTAGCCATAACCTATGCCTATTGTACCATGTATTTTCATGATTGAAACACCCAACACATAATCAAACTCTTCATATACCCTTACCACCGAGTCCTCCAGACCCATCCACATCACAAATTTCAAACCCCATTATATCCACTCACAAAAATACCCTTGATATTATCCCTTCAAAATCAAAAGAAACGCAACATGTTATGAAATCTTTAAAACCCTATCCAAAGACAAAGTATCTTAACATCAAATAAAAACCTTGGTAGTCTAACACAAAATCTAGAAATCCATCCACACAAAAGGATTGAACTCTCACAAGATCATCACAAAGAAAATAAATTGTGGGATGTAATTTCCTTACCTTCTATTTTGGGACCACATCCATCATTAAAACTCACAGTCATCATATTAGAAGCTAGAAATATACTTTCAAATATACACCTAAACAGACCATACATGGTGCATTTTGAGCATCTTTTGCCTCTAAACCATCAAATGAAAACCAAAATCCTACGTCTTTATTGACATATCAACAAGAATTGTTAGGGTACTATACCAAAATCCTTAAGCAACTTGTGTGATCATCAACCATAGCATTTCCAACAATTAATCCATTTGATCCTTGGGTAGAAACCCTCCTATTATAATTGTGAAGAATTTAATACTTATCATAAAATATCATGACACTACATAGAGGACTACAAATCCCTCCATGTTGTGATCTAGAATATATCTAACATAGGACTCCCCTTCATGAACAAACACCATCCTACCTCTCATACCAATATCGATATAAAAATATCCAAACATCAAGTCAAATCTATCTCTCAAATTCCTAAACCTAATAATCCTAAACCATCACTTGGCACCTTGTCTAATAAAAATAGATGTTATTTGGTTTGCCACAAGAGTGCATACCCAATATTTAAAATCCATTAATCAAGACAAACCTAAACTGTCCATCTCGCCGCTTCCTTAAACCATCCAATATATCATCTTCTAAAGACAATGTTTCCATCCTTACGAACCTAATACTCAATCCACAACATCCATATATAATAATGTTCTCAAACAGTTACATCAAACACCCATCAAAATGTCCCTTTATGAACTTATCCAAAACTCCTCGCAACAATGGGAAGATATGATAGAAGACCTTCAAGCCATGTCAATGCCATCGATGACAATCCCCATCCATTTGCTAACGTTTTGGTGCCCTAAAAATGACTGCAGCCATCACATTTGAAAATTCCAAGATTCCATCACTACATCCTAAGGATCATGACCTCCCTCTCTTTGTCACCACCTAGATCAAAAACATTATGGTTAAAAGAGTTATAATTGATAATAGTGCTAACATCAATATAATCTCATCTCAAACCTTCAAACCATTTCAATTACTTGATACCATCATCACTTAATCACCCATTGTCTTACATGCTTTCAATGATATTGTCCCTCCAACCTTGTACACAGTCATCATCCCAATCAAAATAGGTTTCAAAATTCATTATGAACTATCATATCTTATAGAAGGAGATTTCCAATACAACATACTACTAGGACATCTATTAATACACACTATGCATTGTGTCACATCTACTTTACATTAGTGTCTCGAATTATAAATATGTGGGTAATACCATTATGGTACCCATTTCTCGAATTCCATTTAAACCTTGTCATATGACCTACAGGCCTAATGATGTGCTCCTTCCCCTACAAAACTCCACATATTCGAATCAGGCCTCTATGAGTTCCTCTATCCCCATATCCAAACTACCAGATGATCAATATTTTGAAGACATCATGCCACATTTATTACAAGGGGAGTATCACATCCTAACCCTCAACGTACTCCATAAGCGTAAAAATATGGGAGACCCAACAAAAACCACTCTATGAGCCTAATATAGGAAATATTATTTCCTTCATTCCTTTGTTCCCTTAAACACAACTTGTTTATGGAGACATGTATCACCCTTCCTCCCATTTTGATAGTCAACCTCACACTTAATATTTTTACTCTAATTTTTCATTCATAGATAAGCCTCAATTCACTTGAACCTACCTTCATTGGTGTTTGTGGAATGATTTTGGTGCAGGTAAGTACAAGCAAGGTACCACATAATTTACCCTTTAAGGGATCAAGGAAACCTCACAAAAACATGGCATCACATTCAAAGCACCTCCTTTGAGTTTATCATTACCAACATCACAAAATAAATTGTCCCTATTACCACTACTAGACTCATCCCCTGAAAACAACGATACCATGTTCATCCCTCCTAACGTTTTTAATCAATGTTATCACATTATGACCATTAAATTACTAGGCTAATGATAAAACTGAATCTCTTCTTTTGACATTACCACACATCATAGAATAAGATTCTTTCACTTTTAACATTATCCATTTTCATGATGATAATTCCATATTAACGTATATGGGGGCCGAGGATCACTATTTTCAAAAATATTTACCCCCTGACATATCTACACTTCTTAATAAATCAACCATTGACGTTAATATCAACATATCACAAGAACCACAAATGATTAAGATCATTCAAGCTTTATATGCACTTTAAATCTAGAAATTCAACACATTCTTATCAAAACATAGTCAATATTTTGTGTGGTATTACAAATATATTCCCTGGTATAGATGAAACATCATTATCCATTATAGTGTCACTACCCGAATGTTAAGCCCACGAAGTAAAAGATTCATAGGATGCATTCTTACATCACACTATTAGTCAAAGAAGAGCTCCAATGTATTCTTTTATCCAATTTCATACTACCTAATGATTATCCCCTATGATTTTCTAAAATTGTACCTATTACGAAAGCCACTAAAAATTACGTATTTACACGAACTTTTGAGATCTTAACTTTGCCTACCCAAAAGATGATTTCCCCCACCTAACATTAATCAGCTCATCGATTTAACAATAAGACATGAAATAATATCTCTTATGGATGGTTTCTCCAGTTATAATCAAATCCTCGGTGTACCAAAATATGAACATAATACATCCTTTATCACCCCATTGGGAACCTTATGCTATAGAGCAATGCCCTTTGTCCTGAAACATGTAGGAGCTACTTATCTCGCACACTATGACCTACATATATAATGACATTGTCCATAAAATCATAGAATATTTAGTGGATGATATTGTAGGTAAATCCAAACATTCAAGAGACCACCTAGCTATGTTTGACGTGATTTTTGCACAACTATTACCATTATTTCTCCACCTTAAACCTATTAAATACATATTCAAAGTTCTCATAAGAAAACTCATGTTATTTATAGTGTCTATTAGTGAAATTTAATTCAACCCCACCAAAGTCAAAACCATTATCAAAATTCCTCCTCCATCCAATCTTAAACAACTTTGTAGCCTTTAAGAAAAACAACAATTGATTTGTCACTTTATCTCTCAACTAACAGACCATTTTCAACCTTTCTATCAATTTCTTCAAAAATAAATCCACTTTAAGTGGGATGATGATTATTAATAAACCTTCAATACCCTCAAACAATACCTCATATCACCATCAATGCTTATACCTCCCGTGAAGGGGAACCCTTATATCTATATATCACTTTTATTGATCATGCCTTAGGATCTATCTTTGGTACTTCGAGATGAAAAAGGTAGAAAAATTCTCATCTATTACATAATCCACACCCCTCATAATTACAAAATTCATTATTCGAAGTAGAAAAGTTGTGTTTTTCCCTGTACTTTTCATCTTCCAAACCCCATCACTATCTCTTCAATCAAAAAACATATGTGGTCACAAATTTTAATCCATTGAAATCCTTAAAATCTAAACTATATCACAACAATCATATAACTAGATGGATCATGCTCATGATATATTTTGACCTTGAATTTATCTCTCTCAAAATCATTAAGAGGTAGGTCATTGTTGATCATCTTTTATAGCTTACCTTCCTACTAATCAAATCCCTTGCAAACACCTCCCTGAAAAATCTATCAACACCATTGACCATGATAATACCCCTCTCAAAATGACCTTGTTTTTCAACGAGTCCAAATGCAAACTAGAGGAGTTTCGAATAGTGATTATCCCCCTTGGGACACTACTATTCCATTATCCTTAAAATGCAATAAAAATATGATGGAATACAAGGGTCTCATCACGGGACTTCAAAAAAATGATTTTATTGGTGTACAAATCCTTTACATCTACAAGGATTCATATCTTTTCATCAATCAAATCAAATGGATCTATCAATACAAAAATGAGATCCTATAGAAATACAAAAACTTATTTGAAAGCCTGCTAAAAATCTTTAACCATTACAAAATCCAAATCACCCCTCACTCATCTAACAAAATTTTGGATACCATGGCTTCACTCACCTCTGTCATTCATTTATCACTAGATGATTCCAAATTCTTCTTCATCGTATAAGAACTTGATCGGGCATCCTATATTAACACCGATATTCCCACTATGAATCATATAGAAGATAGTTAATTTGACACTTACTATACCCAAACATTTGATTATATTTCGGAAGAAATATACATTGATATATCCAGAAATGGTAAAATATATTTTCAACAATGTATATATCATTGTGTCATACTAGGGTATTACTTACAAAAGAGGGTTTGACGACATCCTCCTCCGGTGTCTTAAAACTCTAGAGGCTTGTCTAGCTATCCAAGAATTCCATGATGGCATAGGAGGTAGACACTTAAATATTTTAGTTGCTACTAAATGGATGCTACGTATGGGTTACTACTAGCCTACGCTTAACCAATATTATTGTGACTATGTCAAGAATTACATCAAATGCCATTACCACTCCAATCTTACACACATCCCTAGTCACACTCTTAAAACAACTCAACATATTTGTCATTTTTTATAATGGGGCTCGACCTCATTGGCCTTATCAACCCTCATTCATCACAACAACATAATTCCATCATTACAAAAATTAAATTTTTCACAAAATGGGTAGAAGCAATCCCCCTTATCTCTAATAAAGAAGATAAAATCATCGAATTCATCCATCATCACATTATTTGTCACTTTTTTATACCTCATAAAATCATCATAGATAATGGTAAATCATTCAAAAATAAGAAATTTCAATTTTTTTGACATATACAACATCAAACTCAAATTTTCCAAATTATATTATCCATGAGAAAATGGTCAATCAAGCATCCAATTAAACCATCGGAAAACTCCTTATCAAAAAAATTTGATCACACTAGTAGAGATTGGAATATTCAAATCCCATTTTCATTATGGGCATAGCTAACTAGATTTTGAACCCATATTGGTGCTACGCTCTTCTCCTTATTATACGACACTAAATTAATTCTTCCTCTCGAAGTTAAAATCCCATCTCTTTGCATCTCTCTTTGATATTTCATCTATGATGAGGATTATTATCAAGGATGTACATCACAACTATATTTTTAAAAAAACATCATATAACTTCCCTCAAACATATTGACATTTATCAATAACAAATCAAAAGATCATATAACAAATATTTCAAACAATGTCACCTCAACATTGGTGATCTTGTTCTCAAAGAAAATCAACATGTCACTAACATGGAAAAGAGTAAACGTGGGAATTTTTCTCCAAACTGACTTGGATCATATATTATCACTCATAAATATGGGTCTAGAGCTTATTTTTAGCTTCTCTTGATAGTAAACTTGAAAAGGAACCTCTTAATGACCTACACTTATGGTCGTTCTATTATTAAAATATCAACTTATAAGACCTTAGTCAAACTAATATTTTCCTCCATCAGCCCACACATTCCCTCACTCTTGTAATGATTTGGAATTATGTGGTCCTCGACAACATACCACTTATAACTATGAATATGGGCACCACGGCTCTGCATAACATATTCCACATGGACAAGTTCCCCTATTTACAGTTAGGGAACCCCGCAATCATTACTCACACACTATCTCCACCTACCCTATTTAAAGAAATGTTAACAATATACATGTAAATTAAACATCTACTTATCCCTTTTTAAATGGTTACCCAAGCTCACCCTTAGCTTCAAAAAATAAAAATATCTACGAGATGGACATAATCAAAATATAGGTGAACCCTCAAAAGATGGCTACCGTAAAATCAAAATTCAATAAAATAGTAGACCACTCCCTCGAAGGATGGCTGCCTCATAAAAATACACATACAATGAAAAAAAGGACTTCCTGCATTGATCATTACTCATATCAAAAGGGATTCCTGCATCGATCATCCCTCATATTGAAATCAAATATCCCACGAAAGCTTTCCACATTGATCATCTTTCCCATAAAATACAAGCTTCCTGCATCAATTATCTTGTGTAATATCCAATAAAGATGTGGTGAAATCTAATAACCATTAAAAAGGACTTGTTTCCTATGCGACTACATGAAAACCTTTCCCATGACTAACCATTGTGATTCATATGTTAACATTAATTAGCAGACCACATGTGTAGTGTCACGTATATAATAAATTTACCATCACATGTTATTTATATGATAGGAATGGTAAGGAAGAAAAAATCCCACATCATATTTTTATCCATCATATAATTCATTAATCATACAACAAGATCATCATTTGTCACAACCATGTCTAAGATCATAAAAATCACATTATAACATATACTTTTTAGATAATTCCACAACACATCACATCAAAATCATAATAAAAATAAAAACATAACAAAAATTTGATATCATAATCTTAGTGAAATAAATTTGTTGTATGGAAAATTATGTGTTTCTACCAATTCTCATGGGGATACCCCCTCCTTTTATACGGGGAGGCTCCCATTGTTGAATGTAACTATCCTAATTCTATTTAAATTATGCGGTGTGTCCAAATAGGTCAAGGATCACATAGGAACAATTCACTGAACATGTGGAAAAGTTCTTATATGGGGTACAAGGGAGAAAATTGCATTGATGAGGAGTGAAGGAGAAAATTTATGAAAAGGAAAGTTATTACTATGAGTAGGCACAAGAATAATTCACACCCAATAACTGGAGTGGTTCAACATTCAATTAGAGGAAAGCAACAATGAATCCATTTAGAGAGACTAAAAAACTAGAGACACATAGTTCTTCAAGTTCATATATCAAGGACACCAAGTTCCTTGAACCTTCTTGATCACCATACTTACAAAGTTGCGAGAGAGAGCATGAACAAATAACATGGAAGAATGTAGCTTTTACAAAGATCAATACTCAAACCACAATCCAAAATTACTACCAAGAACTAAAATTTGGATCCCATATAATGGAGAAGCCATCATAATTTATAGACTTGTGAATTTACCTTTCATCTCCCATCACATGACTTTTTGTGTTCCTATTCCACTTGTGACCTTTCAATTACCCCTAGAAGGGACAAATTTAGTATGTCTCTTATAATTTTGAGAGTACATTTTACAATTTACAAATATCGTCACTTAAGTGAATAAGAAAAAATACCATGATTTTGTACACCAAAGAATTAAAAGAAAGGGAGATAAGAAGAGAAGGGAAGGGGATTGATTGATCTTGTTCATTAAGAACTTGGTGATGATGATCATAATATCCTCCTTTTTCATGATACAGACCTCGAGGTGTCGAATGAGTGTTTAGAAACACTGTTGAGAGATCCCCTTATGTGAGATTAAGAGGACCATATAAATTTCTCATGATAATCCTCTTGATGATTGATTGATAAACTCCATTAGCTCATTGGGCTCATTGAGCCCATTGAGCTCACTCTAGCCAACTCACTCGATTATCTAAACTCGTTACAACTAACTCAACCGGCTCAACTAATTGAGAATATGATGTTGGCTTCAAAATCATCATGGAAGGTTGAATATATAGTTCAATCTGTAAGAAAAATATATGAACATGTGAGGATGGAAAAAATCAGTGACATGAGTGAAGTTAGAGCCAATCGCAACTTTTTGTACATGAAAATGAGACTTTTTATTTTTAGTAGGAGGGCCCGTGAACTGCTATTTTAGCAATTTTTCTTGTTTTCATCATCTAATATATTTTTCATGTCTGGAGGATCATGAATGTCGAGAACTCACCTTATTCAACCAATTATTTTTAGGCATGCCCCATCATGGACATATGCTATTTTTAGCAAGTACACCGCATGTGTCGGATTGCAATGAAAAAGGTCTTGAAATTATGGGTTTCATTCCAAGATTCCCTATTCTAATTTTTGGATGATTTATTCATCTGAATAAGTATGAAAATGGATTTTTATCAAATATGGAAGAATAATAAGAAAAACTTAGTCCTCAATATCTTGAAAAATCAACGACTTCATCGCGTAATAACTAGTTTAAATGAAACTAGATTTTTGAAGACCTTTTCCTCCAAATTTTGGATGATTTCACCTATAAGATATTTAGGAATTTTTAAGGTTTATTTTAGGAGGGAATAATTATGATGAAAAACATAGTCCTTAATATCCCTAAAAAATAAGGACTTCGTGGTATGAAAAATTTCACAAGAAACTTGATTTTTCAGGGATCGTTTCCTACAATTTTTGCGTGATTTTGACTACCAAATAAATATATGGGAAGTTAATAGGTTCCTCACTTCCCATTCATTACTGCAACATGGAATCCATTAATTTAGGATTGAATATTTAATAGTGAGAAATATCATCCATGTGCCCTCACCCGTGGATTGACAAGTGGTGATGTTGCATTGGTCAATGGGAAGGGTTGAAATGATGTGAAACAAAGCTTAAAATACATCATAGAGGTTTACCAAGGTCATATGATGGATCAGAGGGAACAACCGGGGTTCGTAAAAAAAATTGTCCTAACTTTCCCAAAGACATGGAACAAGTGGGATAGAAAAATGCACCATGAACCAAGAGGTGAAAAATTCTAATTGTGAAAGCATACCTTAAGAAAGACCTTGAAGATGACATTTATGGAGCTAAAAGAGGTCATTTTTGATGAACCCATATATGATTTTTACTCCCAAGATCCTTATGAAGATAATGGAATGGGTATTAAGATCCAATTATTCCTAAAAAACCCTCAAATTTCTCCTTATTTCTTGGGAAAACAAGGTGTGCCTGCCAAAAATGAGTTATGGAAAGAAGCATCTATATCTTGTGAAGGATTTGAACATTTTAGCTTGTAGAGAAATTTCAAAGATTTCCAATTACTATGTTTTCCCTCTTAACTCCTTGCGTAGATACTCATATCATCCGTGGAATATTAGGTACCTATTTTGACTGCCTTCTCCTTACACCTTAGAAATTTGGGGGCTGAGACTGGGTCATATGAGAAATCATGTGCCAATACAAGCATGGGACACATTTTTGTGTCCCAAATGGATAGGATAGATGGGAAAAAAATAATATTGTTGATGTGATCATGAAAAGTGGTGATCAATGATTTTGACGAGGAGTAAAGGGTAAAGGGTGAAAAATGGCTTCGGAGCCTTCCTGGGTTCATATGGAGAACTAAGAGCCAAGACAAGCATGGGGAACATTTTTTTGTCCCAAATATCCCAAAGGGATGGGATAGATGGGGTAGGAAAATTCATCGTCATTCTAGGCCGACAAGTGTCGCTTTTTTGATTGCACGACGAGAAGGGCTAGAATGAGGTGAAAAAGAGCTTAAATTTCATCATGAAGCTTCATTGGGGTCATATGATGGTCCGAGGGCTTAATGGTCTTGTAAATTTTTTTTTCCCAACTATGCCAAAGGGATGGGATATATGGGGCAAAAATATTCCTCGACCTCATGTTGAAATGTGTCTACGTTTGAAAAATTGATAAGTTGTGAAAGCTTACCTTGAGGAGAGCCTTAAAGACGAAGTTTCTGGAGCTCCAAGAGGATTTTTTGGAAATTATTTATATTAAATTGACTCCAAAAATCATTCTAAGATGAATGGTATGGGTCCCATGATCTAATTCTATTTTAAACCTCCTTAAAATAGAATTTTTCTTGGGACCGTAGGGTGTGTCTGCTGAAAAATGGGTTATGGGAAGAAACTCTTGGATATTTTGAAAAATATGAAAGTACCATAATTTATATAATGGAAATATATTTTCAATGATATATATATTTTGACCTCTAACTCTTTATGAAGCTTATAAAATCATCATTTGAAGCTCAAACATTATTTTGAAATGTAGTCTCCTTCATATTAAAAATCCACTTTCACTGTTCTTGTTCCTAAACCTTCAAATCTTCCCTAAATTTTTATAAATCACTTAAAATATGTTCTCATCTCTTCAATACCAATTCCAAATTATTTTTCATCTTCAAGTTTTTCCCATAGTATGCACACCTATCTTGGAAAGGCCAAAAATAGCCTTTCTAGGCTTATTGAAGAATTCTCCTTTAAAAGCATTGCACTAAATGGAATGAGTCATCATGTTTCATCATTTCAAACATTTGGGAAGGAATGTATAACACATATGAGGGATTTTAATGGTTAGGATGGGCATGACATGGAGGGAAGACTATTATGGAGAGGTATTTAGGAGGGTTTTCAAGAAATTTTATAACTATAGGGTATAGTTGTCATGTTTCAACATTGAATTTTTCCTTTTCCAAAACACATGACAACAAATTGATCTAGCTTGAGGACTTGTTGTGGATTAATCATAGAAAGGATAGAACAAAGAGGAACCCTAGAATCTCAAGACACTGTGTAGACTAGTTTTTAGTCTATTGGGATTAATGAGTCATTTCTTCCAAACACATAGAGACAAACACATGGAAGGGAAACAAACCAAAATTAGAAAACAACACAAAATGGAAAAAGGGATATTATATTACAGGGGAGAGATATTTATGGGGAAGGAAAACATTGAATACAAACCTGGAAATGGGCTTGGAGAAGCACACACCATCATGAAACAATGGATTTAAATCCAACCTCCGAAGTTCAAATATCATTATCTATTCATACCATGGTCTTGAGATGGATTTACATTGCTTGATAATAAAGATACCAACCAATATTCCATATACATACTCATAATGCACTAAAAATGTTCTTTCCTCCAATGATAACTTTGTTACCTTCTTGGAATTCTTTTACCTTGTAGATCTAGCTTGATGCTTTGTGAAAATGAGAAGCCAATCCTTAACGTTCTCAAAAGTGGGAAATTTTCTGCTATCTCAGAAATATTCATTATCCTTGAATTTCAATATGAGGCTATCTCTTGAAATAGTGAGGCACATAGAGGAGTTGAGAACAAGCTAATTCCCTTCATGATCAAAAACTTCTTCCAACCTCTCACTTTATTCTTCCGAGTAAGTGCTTTCAAAGATAAAGGTCGCATCAATGGTACAAAGTTCTTCATAATTATAGATCAAATATTGAATCATGGAAACATGTTTAAGACAAGTTGGAGCTTTGGGAATGGTGAAATCAAAATGATTCCACATCCATTCACAAAATTCTTGCACATCTTCACTTTGTTGTCTAAAATAATTGTTGTCAATACCTACCATCTTAAAATTGATCTTGACATCATTTTCAAAACTACAATCATCATTTTTTCATAGAATCATTCATCACCCTTGAGTGAATTTTGCAGTATGAATTCTTGTTCCACATTGGTAGAGCATCCAAAGGTGGTGAGAACAAGTTGACCTTGACTATACTCATAAAGCTCTATTTTTTTTTGAACTATTTTCTTTAAGAAAAATTAGCTCAATATTTTTCTCTTTATCACCCTCCATTTCAGAGGTGTTGTCTTCATGAGTGATAATATTCATAGGATATTCAATAATCTCTTTTCCTTTGCATTTATGATCTTCTTCACAAAACAAGAAAGAGGAAGACTTACCTTCACATTTTCTCTCATCCATCCATGTATTGAGGAAGACATCAAGATCATTCATTTTCTTTGTATCATCATCAAACATTGGTGCATGGAAAGTACAAACAAAACTTTAATTACACCTATCTTTCATTTCCATGGCCTGAGTCAGGATATCAAGACTGAGTTGAGGGTCTTTAGTTTCTTCTACAGTCTTCAAAATGTCTTGTAAGGATTGCTCTTAATAGTTTTGCAAACACTCATTCTCACCTTCACCAGAGAGGTCATCACATTGATCTTCAAAGATATTATTTAAAATATGATCCACACATGTCCATGATTCATATGAAACATCCTTGATCACTTGCTTGATACTTTTTTTTATCCAAGGATCACTTTCTTGCAAATACGAGCATACTTGGTTCTCAACATTCTCTGACAAGGAGAAGAGATACAAGATATGCGGGAATGACACACCTTTGAGATCAAGATCCATTTTAACATGCTCGTGATGGGAGGTATAGAACCATGTTGAGGTAGTGAAACCTTCAATTTCATCTTGATCATTTCTTGCAGCATCTTTCTCCTCACATGGGAAAGTAAAAACTTCACACTCACCGTGATGATCAACATTGTGATTCTTTTGGCAAGGATGGTGAAATCAGTTTCTTAGAGATATCTTGTTTAATTTTCTTATCCTCCTTTGTTTCTAGAAATAAATTAAAGTCTTTCATTTGTTAATCCATTATTGAATTAGGAAGATACTTTGATTCTTCAACTATCTCCATTTCATTATCCAACATTTCTACATCACTTGAAGAATCAAAATTGGCTAGGAGATTATCCATGTTTACCTCGAATTCATCATTTTGAGTCCTAGGTGAAGGATTCATTTCTTGTACGTATTAATTTTTATGGATTCCTTAGAAAATGATAAATCATCTATAATGTAACAAGAATATTCCTCTATTGAATCCATTATTTCTCCTATGGATTGTGCCTTGAGCTAGAATTAGTTGATGAATGGAGGTTCAAATGACGTGTCTTGTTCATCATCCTCCAAAGTGGTGATCTCGATTATCATGAGAAATTTCAAGGATATGGAGATCATCATAATTTCACAACAATATTATAGGGAGGAACACCTCATAGTGTGGAAAATCATCAAGATATTCTTGAGTTTCTTTTTCCTCACCATTACAAATTGCCTAAAGATATTCGTACCCTCTTTGTAAGGCCATTGTGTACTTACAAACTTCATGATAGGATTTAGGATCGAAATTTACTTCTTATGCACTTAGAAGACTTTTCACGTACTCTCTTATAAAAACATCCATTTATTCATCTCCATATGTGAGGAAATCATATATAATAAGGAAGATTAGGGACAATGTTCTCAACTTTCTAGTTAGCTTTGAGAAGTTGAAAAATGTTACCTTTAGTTGAGTCTTCACCAACCTGCCCTTCATACAAAATTTCATATCTCTTATGAATCTTCCTCATCCATCTCTTGGATTCTCAACCATCAATAGTGGAAATTCCCATTTTCATCCCTTTGACAGTAGTCCACTTGAATTGGATCTACCTAGACATGATTATGGGGTATTCAAAAACAACAATCTTCTCCATTCTAGAAAGTCTTTTCATTGATATAGAAGAGATGGTACGAGTATGGATCTTATTTTCTTTGGATTTCTTGGCTTTACAAGATATGTTCCAAAATGAGGGTTGATCAAATATTTGTATTTCTTGGAAGTCATCATCTTCTTCTTCTTCACTGTCACTCATTGGTACCAAACTCCAATATTCAAACTTTTTCATTGTGTTGTCAGAAACGAACGTGACATGTAATCATTCCCTTATGGAGTCACCTTCAAAACTAGATTTTTTTTGTAATATATAATTTTTGTATTTTGCGGGTTCACATGGGTAAATATCTACTCACCAAAGTCGCAAAAATGTTGTATATATAATTTTTTGTATGGAAAATTAGTTGTTTCTACGAACTCTCAAGGGGCTATACTCCTCCTTCTTGTATATGGGGAGGATCCCATTATTGAAGGTAACTATTATAATTCTATCTAAATGTTTTGGGGTGGCCAAATAGGTCAAGGCTCACACAGAAGCAGTTCATTGAACCAATGGAAAATTATTTGTATGAGGTATAAGGGAGGAAATTGTAGCGATGAAGGGTGAAGGAGAGATGAAGAAAGGTTATAACTATAAATAGGCAGAAGAATATTTCACACCCAATAACTAGAGTAGTTTAACATTCAATTAGAGGAAAGAAACAATGAATCCATTTAGTAACACTAACAAACCATAGACACATAGTTCTTCAAGTTCATCTGTTAAGGACACCAAGTTCCTTCTTGATCACCATACTTACAAATTTGCAAATGAGAGAGAGTGGAGGAAAAACATGAAAAAGAACATGAAAGAATGTAGATTTTATTTCTTTTGTTTATCATACAAATCTCAACACTCAAACCACAATCCAAAATTTCTACAAGAACTAAAATTTTGGATCCTTTGGAATGGAGAATCCATCCCAATTTATAGCCTTGTGAATTGACCTTTCATATTTTCTCACATGAATCTTTGGGTTCCTATTCCACTTGTGATCTTTAAATTTCCCATAGAATGGACAAATTTAGTATATATCTTATAATTTTAAGAGAATACATTTTAAAAATTACAAATATTATCACTTAAGTGAATAGGAAAAAATACCATGATTGCATACAATGAAGAATTAGAATAAAGGGAGAGAAGAGGATAAGGGAATGGGATTTATTTATCTTGTTGATGAAGAAATTTCTAATCATGATCACAATATCCTCGTTTTACATGATGCAAAGACACCTCGGGATGCCAAATGAGTGTTTAGAAACATTGTTGAGAGATCTTATAATGTGAGCTCAATATGAACACAAACATTATTCAAGATAACCCTCTTCATGCTTGATTGATCAACTCCTTTATCTCACTTATCTCATTGATCTCTCTAAGCTCACTCCAGTTAACTTTCTTAGTCATCTAAACTCATTGCAACCAGCTTGTAACAACCAACTCACCCAAATCATCTCATTGTGGAGATGATGATGGCTTCAGGATCCTCATGGAAGGTTGAATATATGGTTAGATCTGAAATACATCTCAAATACCATGTGAGGATGGAAAAAATCAGTTAGATGAGTGAATTTAGAGCCAACTATAACTTTTGTATCAAAAATGAGTGGTTATATTTTTAGTAAGTGGGCTGTGAGTTGCTTTTTTTTACAATTTTTCTTGCCTTTATCCCTATATATTTTTACCTATATGGAGGATCATGAATAATGAGAAATGACCTTATTCAACCACTTACTATTTTTTTGCATGTCATGCTATAGACATATGTTATTTATAGAAAGTACACCGTAGGTGTTAGATTGCAATGAAAAAGGTCTTAAAATTATGGGTTTCATTCCAAGATTCCTTGTTCCAATTTTTGGATGATTTCTTCATCTGAACAAGTAGGAAAATGGATTTTTATCAAAGAGGGTAGAATACTGAGAAAAAATCAGTCCTCAATATCTTGAAAAATCAACAACTTCATCACATAAAAACTAGTTTAAATGAAACTAGATTTTTGAAGACTCTTCCCTCTAAATTTTGGATGATTTTTCCTATCGGACCTTTAAGAATTTTAATATTTATTTGAGGGGGAATATTTATTATGAAAAACATAGTCCTTTGTATCCCTAAAAATAGGGACTTCATGGCATGAAAACTAATTCACACAAAACTAGATTTTTCAAGGATCGTTTCCTCTAACTTTTATGCAATTTCGACTATCTGAATCTCTTGGAAGTGAAGAGGTACCTCACTTCACTTTCAATCCTATATCATGTAATCCTATAATGTAGGATTAAATATTTTACATCAAGAAAAATCATCCATGTGCCCTTGCCCTTGGATTGACAAGTGGCAATGTTGCACTAGTCAATAAGAAGGGCTGGAATGAGGTGAAAAGGATCTTAAAACCCAAGGTCATATGATGGACCAGAGGGAATAGCTAGGGATGGGAAAATTTTTGTGTCCCAAATATATAAAATGGATGGGACATAAAAATGCGTCATGCACCAGGAGGTGAAAATTTCTAACTGCTGAAAGCATACCTTGAGAGAGACCTTGAAGATGACATTTCATTAGCTCCAAAAGGTCATATTTTATGAACCCATATATAATTTTTACTCCCAAGATCCTTATGAAGATAATGGAATCATTATAAAAATCCATTTATTCCTGAAACACCATCAAAATTCTCCTTATTTCTTAGGACAAGAGAGTATGCTTACCAAAAATGAGTTGTGGAAAGAAGTTATTATATCTTGTGAAGGATTTGAACATTTCATCATGTAGAGAAATTTCCAAGCTTTCCAATTAGTATGTGTTTTCCTCTCAACTCCTTATGGAGCTCTTGAAATAATTCATGGAAGATCAGGTACATGTTTTTACTACCTTCTCCTTACACCTTAGAAATATGGGGACTGAGATTGGGTCATATGAGAAACCACTGGCCAAGACAAACATAGGGCACAATTTTGTGTCCCAACTATCAAAAAGGGATGGGTAGATGGTATAGAAAAATATTCCTTGATGTGAGCATAATAAGTGGCGATCGGTGATTTGACAAGGCAGAGAGGAGAAAAGGTTGAAAAATGGCTTGTAGAGCCTTCTCGGGGTCATGTGGAGAACCAACGTCAATACAAACATGGGGCACGGTTTGTGTCCCAATTGTCCCAAAGGGATGAGATAGATTGTGAAAATTTTTTTCCCTCACCCTATCTTGACAAGTGTCAATTTTTATTGCATGATGACAGGAAGGGCTGAAATGAGGTGAAAAGGAGCTTATCTTGCATCACAGAGCTTCATTTGGGTCATATGATGGTCCAAGGGGATTAAATAGGCTTGGGAAAATTTTTTGTGTCATAACTTTCCCAAAGGGATTGGATAGATAGAATAGAAAAGTGTGTCTCAACTTGATGTTGACATGTGTCCACCTGTGAAAATGGCTAAGTCGCAAAAGATGATTATGTAAAAATAGAGGAAGATAAGGTTTTATTCTTATTTATGAGTTAATCTAAATAGAAACTAAATGCTATATTGAAAATGCTAGATCTAAATATTTTATTTTAATATTTGAATGTATTGAAATAATGGAAATAAGAGGGATATGGTACTAACCTTAATTTAACTTACCTCAATATGTGCTAGAATGTAGCAGTGATATGTGGACTCAACAAGTTATGATTGAATGGCCCCGAGAAGGGAAGAAGCTGGATATTTTCCTATACTGAGGCACATGGAAGGATATTGGGGCACCCCGGGGTGCCCTAGTTTGTGATATTGGCATTGTAGATTGTAAAAAGCTCAGGATTTAAGTTTGGTAGTATTGTAATATCTCATTAATACCTTTTTTCATGTTTCACTAGTGTCAAAATAATGTCACCTATGTCGATGTGTGAATATCTACCTACAAAACCCTATTCAAACCCTCCATTCCTAAAATATAAAAATTCATATGAATAGGTCAGAATGACCTCAACTTCCAAACTAGTGGTCTTACGACTAAGCAACGCACTAAATTTTGGACCCCATGTAGTTCTATGTGCGTGTGTTGTGTAATTTTATGCCTAGGATTCCCTAGTACCAATGATGTAGAAGTAGAGGCAATAAATAGATGTCAAAATGAAAATGGTGGATGTAATGAAAAATAATACAACCCTTTCCCCTATGCTTGTGTGATGCAGATGTAGAAGATACCCAAATGCAGTCCATTTCCTTAGTAGATAGCTTCCCTTGATAGTAATATTTCTTCCCATAATGTAGTGAGTATGTTATGTTTATATAGGGATATCTTGTTCAAATTTTGACACTAGTGACCCAAAGCTGCGACTACGACCTAGGGGAATGCACGGGTAACAACAAAGACCAACCTCGAACATACAAATTAAGACCAAAAATTATGAAGACATGGGTGCCTAAAATCATGGAATAGGGTGATTTGGGGCACCACAAAGTGCAACC
This sequence comes from Taxus wallichiana var. yunnanensis, assembly GCA_018340775.1. Classification (NCBI taxonomy): domain Eukaryota; kingdom Viridiplantae; phylum Streptophyta; class Pinopsida; order Cupressales; family Taxaceae; genus Taxus; species Taxus wallichiana. Next base: position 137,128,874 of record CM031239.1, on the reverse strand, counting down.
CTAGGCACCCCGATATAGGATTGGAGATGATAATTGAGGTAATTACAACACCTAAGACCCCCTAAAAGATACCCAAAACTGTATAGACTAGTGACGACTAAAATAGACAAATACAAATGATGAATAACAAGTAAATGATAAGACCAAGGGATTTGTCACTAGTGAATACTTTTATTACACAATATCCATATATAAAATAACATACCCAATGGTATAAATGTAATAGTAAGTGCGTGATTTTATGACTACAAAAGATTGCCTTGAGGAGAGCCTTGACAATGGAATTTTTGAAGATCAATGAGGATTTTTTTAGAAATTATTTATAGAAAATTGACTCCAAACATCATTTTGATATGAATTGGATGTGTCCCATGATATATTTATGCTTGTAAACTCCTCAAAAATATCCTTTTTGCTTGGGACTGCAGGGTGTGTCTTTTGAAAATGGGCTATGGGAAGAAGCACTTGGATCTTATAAAAATATGAAAGCACCATCATTTAGATAATTTCATTATATTTACAATGATATAATTTTTGACCTCTAACTCTTTACGGAGATCCGAGAATCATCTTCCGAAGCTTAGGCACTATTTTTAATTACAAGCTCCTTCACCTTCAAAATACCACTTTCATTTTTCTTGTTCCTAATCCTTCAAATATTCCCTAAAATTTCATAAATAAATATAAATATGTTCTTATATTTTCAATACCACTTCTCTATGATTTTTATCCTTCATCTTTATCTCGGAGGATGCACACTTGTCCTGGAAAGGCCAAAAATAGCCTCTCTAGGCTTACTAAAGAATTATCCTTTAAAAGTGTTGCCTTTGAATGGAATGAGTAATCATGTTTCATATATTAAAACATATGGGAATGCATGTAAAACAAAAGGGTTAGGATGGACATGGAACAAAGGGAATATTGATCCAAATAGGATCTTAGGAGGGTTTTCATAAAAATTTTAATACTAGGGTGTAGTTATGAGGTTTCAACATTGAAATTTTCTCTTACAAAACACATGATAACACACACACACACACACACACACAAATGTTTATAAATAATAAAGGAATTTAAAGAGAGTCATATATAAAAAAACTTATACATCATCAAAGGGATTCAAGATCCCCACACATTAAAAATAAAAATATCTCAAAATTGGGCCTATAAAACTATGCAGTGAACTCTAATCCCATCAAGTGAACATTCCCTCCAACCCTACTCCCTTGGTCACCATCAAGATATCTAAATGGTCCCTCACCTAGACCCCTCGGTGGTTGACCTACACTAGTGGCACTCCCTAATGGATCATGTCATTTCTGATCTAAGTACTCACCATATCTAGGATCATCTGGAAGCCTCCACCTAACTATACCCTCATAATAGTTTATCTCATATCCCAACACCTAATAATGATCCATACTCACACTACCAAGTGGCCCCATTTTTCTAATGGCTTGTTCCGTAGATGCCTTGAGCTCTTGTCCTAATATAAACCTTCTAGTCACCCTACAATCCCATCATAAGGTATCTCTCTCGTGATAATATATATTTGTACTCTCCATCGCCTAAGTGATATCCCCAGTCATGAAACCATCCCATCTCTCTCTATCATAAAGGATTCTCACTCTTGAGTCATGGCATCTCAATCAGCTATAACATTGTCTCATTAAACAATTAAACTAAACTTCTCATTCAACCATGTGACCCTCTCCTCCTCAAGAATTTCCACTCTAACATCTATAAAATTAACCCCTCATCCTCTGTAACCCCTCAACACCATCCTCATGTGGAGCCTCTACATGTTCCCGGACTCATCGCTCAAGTATATCCATCTAACCCATACACCATGTAGCATATGAATTTGTAACCCCGACATCATCCACACCTACCTCCACCCCCGTGTGCATAAATCATAACCCCCACTCCATACTCATCCACCATCAAAAATTACTCCCCACTTTGTTGGAAGTGAGTGCCACATCTATATCCCCATAATCACACCTGTAAGCCACAAATACCTCAAGAACATATGATACTAAGCCAAATTACGGTATGATGTGACCAAATATAATCAACTCTTAGTAGTCAACTTGCCAACTCCACACCCAAATCTCCGAGGAGTAGCCCTTGGCTCCCCCTTTGTTCCGGCCCACACTAGAAAACCAGTGTATAACATCCAAATCACATCCCCACATATAATCCTACCAGAATCTATCTATAATACTTCGCTTATCTCACATGCCCTATAGCCAAAAAATTATTCTACACTTCATAAAACCAACATGATAGTATAATTCAATCCATCTCACCCATGGTAGTCCTCTTATATGAGCCACCGTAATGCACTCATATGCCCGACCCACCAACAAAAAGAAAATTGAACCACAAATGTCCTTCTTGTCATCCAAGCTCATAACTCCCTATATACCTAAGATAGTAAGGCAATGGACTAAGAAAATACCTTCCTCTGCTCCATCATATGTCTCACCACTCCAATCAACATACAAGAAAACCTACCACTCACCTTTGAATTTGGTACTTCATAACATCTAATCCCAATCATCATCATTGGTCACTAGGTCCCACCCCTTCTCGTCATCACTATAAAATGAACCATATGTGAATCCTCGAGATGAGTATACCACATCTAGGGAATCATCGCCATATAAAAACTACATAGAATTACCCATGTTTTCCTCATCAATACCATACACGTACTCTCCATTCTTTGGTAATTGCATGATCCTATAAATGTCCTCTAAGGTGATGGTCATAGCACCTATTAATAACTATAAAATTCCTGTGACATGATCCCATCTCTCAAAAAATTCCAATAGTAGCCCCATATCCATGTGGATATAATTATAATGACAATGTACATGTGAAAATCAACACATGATTTCCGATGCACTCAAATTCTTGAGTTTTTTCCAAGATAGTTAGAGTATGATAGATAGGAAGGTTATAGGATGAATAAATACAATATAAATGGGATAGGTGGGAATACTAGTAATACTAGGATCAATGATCAAGGAAAATGAATATGCTCGACTTGTAAATTGAGATTTTTCTCGTCAAGGGAAATGAATTCCTCCTAATTTGCATGGGAGTGATATTGCGGTTGAGAATGATTTTTGTCTGCAAGTCTTGGTCTATATTCATGAAACCGAGTGTGGTTCATCTCGGTTGTGATTCGAGGAATTGTCCTTCTACCTCTAAATGTACCTCACCAAAGAGGGTCATGTAAGAATAAGAGAGGATGTGTGGAGGAAAAAATAAGGGTTTTGTGGTCTAACCCTATTGGATAAATTGGTCCAATATTGTTTTATTGTGTCTACTACGTCATTAAGGGAGTTGAGTTTACCGATGATCTCTAGTGCTATGGTGGTCGATCTAAAGACTAGTTCTTGTAAACCTAGGTCTATGTATCCCCGATATCGTAAATTTTGGGTGGGTTTATGATTGGATTGAATATCTTTCTACGAGGTTTGAGAATACCTAAGATGGTCATATAGGCACCGAATAGTTAATAAAGTGGGTAGAAATAGACAAAAGAGAAAGTAGTAAATGGGGGATTTGTGTTTATTCCAACTTCTAATCTATTTTTAATTCTAAATTTAAATAAACAAAGAAAATTAATATAAATTAAATAAAAGAATGATTAATTCACCCTTTAATCTAATTAAATTGCATTTTCCAACATTTAAATAAAGTAAAACAATAACAAACTAATTTCGTTTTTTGTTTTTAGTGGATATTTTCAAATAAATAAATGAATAAAACAAAGTAAATTCCTAATATTTATTTTTATATTTTCTAGATTTTAAGAATTAAATAAAATAAATACTTGTAAACATAGACAAATAAATTAATCTTAAATGAAACAAGCTACTTCTAAATTAAAATAAACTAAACAGGGAATAACTAGATGTGGTTATTCCTTTGTTGCAAGATTGTGAAACAATATCTACTATAAATAGAAGATGTATTCTAAAGTTATTATTCTAGAAAATGAAACTTCTTCTAACTAATTCTACCTCAAGTTCACGGGAAAGAAAAGAAAAGATTCTCAGAAGTAATTTCTTCTTTACCTAAAATATTTCCCGGTATAATGGAATTAGATTGTATGAATGATTTATAATGAGGAAATAAAAATGAATCATAAACAAAGAATATTCCTCTAACTTATTTCCCTTGCAGATCCATAGGAATATGCATGGATGAATATATCAATGGAAAAATTATGCAGACAATGCACATACAATACTAGAAATGAAGAAATGTTTAATTCTACCAATTTAAAACAAAGTATTTCTTCTAATTTAACGACTACAATTAATCAAAGATATAAGAATTCAAAACATACTCAAACTATAACTATTGATCTAAGATATCATTCCAGGTGTGGTGTTGTGTTTTTTTCTCCTCATCTTTCTTTTCTCTTCTAAAGATGATTTCCAATTGATCCAAGGTGTGCAGAGTGTTGGCTGGTAGCAAGAAAAACCAAGAAAATGGTTGTAGAAATTGGTCATTTGGTTGTGAGAAAATGGTTGAAAATTCAATGAAATAAGGTATAGAGCAATGAACAAGTTGTCTGTGTGATTCCTAGCAAGATTTTGGTAGCATAACTTTGCAACTAAAATATGAAACATCCAACCTATCATTCGGGTAAAATATGAACTTTTGTTAAATTATGGGAAGAATAAGTCTTATAACACATTTCCAACAAGAAGTGAAAATGCATCCATATAAGGGAAGTCAACCTTATAAACAGAAAAAACTAGGATGAGAATTTTAATATGAATCTAATGATCCCAAGATTAGGTAAATTGGTCAAGAAACTAGTAAGAAAATCACTCCCAAATTGAGGACATGCACTGAAAAACACACATTTTTAAATCACACACTTTCGTTACAAAAACACCTATCTAGAGCAGACCAACGGTTGATGTGAAGACCAGAGGTTTTTCTTAACTGTCGGTGGTTGTGTAACTAAAGCCACAAATAAGGCACAAAGGGGGTGAAATATGACTAAAAAACATACAAGAAACTTCCTAACATTAAAAACATGGACAAACAAGCCATAACAAGCATGTGAAAGTGAAGGAAGAGGATATGGATCTCATTGATACTCTAGAAAATAAGTCTTTCATCATCAGAGACTTACCATTTCCTTCAATGTAGCACTTTGTTATTTTTGGGTGCATATATATTGCCACCTCTAAATAGTGTTTTAGCCATGAATGGGCATAAAACATGATTTTTGAGTATGTCGCTCCCAAATGAGAGAGTTTGAAATTTTACCTTGGCTAATTATGTGTTGAAATTACGCCATTCGAACCTTCTTGTTACCTACAAATGAAAAAAGGGAATCAAGTGTAGCTATTAGAAAAAATTAGCCAAATATTTCAAAATGAAAAGATAAAATTACTTACCATATCCATGGGGATGAGAAACATACTTGCACTATGCATGCCAACCCTACATACACTCACTCAAAATAATGTTAGAAGACCAAATATGAGTTATATATATAATATTACTTTTTACTATTTTTAGAAATCATTTTTTCATTGCCACTTAGTTAAATTTGGAGTTCTAGATTTCCGATGACCATTTTTCTTGTGAGTATAGTCAAATCAAAGAGAATTCAGATCGTGATGACAACAAATCTAGTGAAAATAGTGAAGGGTTGGGAATAGGTAAGTTACAAGAATTTATTTATTTTTATCTTAAATTGTCATTTTCATTTTAAATTATCCATAGGAGGAGAGATTTCAAATAAATTTGTAGTCAAAATTTTCATGGGGGTGCCTTGTAGGTTTTACAAGTTATTTCGATCATTTATGTTATTTTTAATTTATTTTTGAATTTTTAAATTCTATGGCACATCCCTAGTTTGGGTTAACTCGACTGTCATGGTGATTGTGCAACCACCACTCTTCATAGAGTGGTGGTTGCACAACCACTACAATATTTACATAAATTGTTACTCTGGTTATATTGGTGGTTACGAAACCATTACGATTGTCATACAACCACCACTCTACTAAGAGCGATGATTTTGTAACCATAAAAAAATTTGTAACTTAAGAGCGAAGTATGAAATTTTAATAATTTTTTCTTGTATTTATATTTTTTTGTTATACTATCACATTTTTATTAAGTTTTGATATTCTCTTTTTGTTTGTTTTTAGATGTAGGGGGCTTATATTAGATGGAGTAGGTCTTGAGAGTAGGAGTGGTTATCTAGGGTTCTATAGTTATTGAAACCATAAGAGAGAGGCTTGTAAGAGAGAGAAGGATATAGAGGTTAACACAAATACATCGAGTTACCCTAGTGAGTCACATTATCTATGACTTGTTAACTTATTGGGATGTAGATCAAAACACTTTCTACTTTCCTGGAATTCAAGGACAGTGGACCATCACCTTGGAGGATGTTTCCAGGATATGCATGGTTCATGTCATAGGAAGGAAGTTGGCCATGAAGAGCACTGTTCATCAAATGAGGCCCATAGATGGGAAACCTACCTAGGAAATGCTTAGGAAATTGACACGAGGTTCTAAGAAGGGTGTTAGATTGGTATCATTGGTATCTTGGCCTCACATTTGATTGGGGATAAGGAAGGGACATTTTTTATTTTTGGAACCTATTGTGTAGAGCATTGAGATGTATGGGAGATTATTCACCAAGTGGGTGGACATAATAGGAACTACTTCTAATGACCTATACAAAATTTTTATATGTGGGGATACATCTCTCAGCCACCCCACACTAGTTATGTCATGGGTTAATGATTGAGCTATCCCCTACCAAATGGGTATTTGGATAATAGATCCTAGAGAGATCAGTGATGCTAGATGGGTTTACATGGTTCCACTCAAGGCCACACTACAACTAGAAGTTCCATTGACTACAACATATATGGTGGCTTAACTAGATTAGGATATGTTAGGTGGTGGGGTGAGGATACATTTGCTTTGACTTTCTACAACACTACTTCTAAACTCATTAACCACATGAGTTAGGTGGAGATTCATCCGATTACTCGGGTGCCCCAAAATTTTGGGTTACATTTCTCATATGCTCTTCTAGTGGTGGGAACTATGTACAAAGCTATCTCGGAAGGAGAAATCGAGGCCATAGAGGTGACTCCGGTGGGCATTAATAGTGATCAACGTTACAATTGGGACACCACAATATGTCTTTGGACCTAGCTGCTGGCATGGTGGTTAGGATGCATCAAGTTTTATATATTGTTGAGGGTGTGGAAGGGAGTGAGGAGGAGGAGGACGAGATAGAATTAGGTTTGTAGGAGTTATACCGACCTGGAAGGGTATGGGAAAGGAATCAGTGATTTTCAAATCCGAGGAGGAGGCAGAGGAGGAATATATCCACCGAAAGGAGATGGAGGAGGATGTAGAGGAGGCCAACAAGGAGGAGATCATGGAATCTCCATTAAGAGGTGTAGTGGTAGCTATAGACTCCTGAGACAAGTCATCGAAGACCCAAGTGAGCATTGATACTCTTCTCATTCCTTCTACTTCCTATACTATATGTTAATGATTTTTTTCATTTTATAACTCGCCATTATACATTTTCCTTTTGCAGCCACAACCTGATGGATGGAGGGATCTCATTATGTGTACAAACCTATATATATTCATTATCACTACTTCTATATCCTAAGATACCCTACCTTGATGGACCCGGGGAGCCTTGACACAAACCGAACATCTCATAGATGTGTTTGCACCAACTTGGCATGCGTAAGCGAGAGATTTATCGGTTGAGTACTAATATTGTGATACTAAAGGACATAAAGAGATGACAAGGATCCTCAAGTAGTGGGGTTATTGTTAACCAAAATGAGCTCGCTCTTATTTTGGGTTAACTAGCTTCCTTTTTGCCTTAGTCAAATTTTTACACATTTTCGTCACTCAAAATTTTCTAGGTATTGCTTCATCAGATAGAGAATTCTTTCCCCTTTCCAAAAAGGTAAGGAAGTCCTCCTAACTCCTTGTATTTTACAAGTTATGGCTCAACGAATTTTGGAGGGGAAATTTTCCCTAGATAGGCCCGCAACTAATGAAATAATCCCATGTGTCATCGGAGGAGCGGCGGGCGTTAGGGGGATTTCTAGTTTTGGCATTTGGTCAAAAAGGCACAAAGAAAAAAATTTGGCCCGAAAGCTTGCGCAGAGGAGAATGGAGAAAATTAGCTATGGTCCCCACATCGGATCAGGATGCACCACGTGTCCATGTCATCAGTGGGAGTCGGGGGAAGGGAAGGATTTTGTTTTTTGCCAAAACCGCAAAAGTGCAAAAATGAAAATTTGAAACCTGTAGTCCCATTGACCAATTGGATGGCACCATGTGTCCAAGTTAGTAGTGGAGTGACGGACCCGTGGAGAAGTTTGGGAAAATTTCCCAATTTCACAAGAGGGGACAAAATGTTGTTTTAAAGCCATGGATCAACTAGAATTTGACACGTGTCTCGTAGTGGTGGACCCGCGAAGATTTTTGGGAAATTTTTCCAAAAGGGAAAAATTTAAAGTTTGACCCCACCTACAAAAATTTTGACTCTAGTTTTCACTAATTTTTCCCTAAATATTCGAGGGCCATATATTTTGAACAGAGCTCAATTTTTGTGTTTTTGGTGTCATTGGAAAGCTGTTGAAATCCTCTACATGATGGACCCCTCAATTTTGAATTTTTATGGATTTTTGTGGGATAAAATTGATAAAACGTCTCTGGCATGCAAAAACACAAAAATGGTTCCCAACCACCAAAATTAATGAAGTATGGGCCTCTTTCTTGCTTTGCGAAGCAATGTACGATGAAGTATGGGATTTTTCATGGAAACCCATCATTTTGTAGGCTAATCGAATGGATCTTGTTGGTGGTTGGAGTTTTAAATCAATTTTCCCACATTTTTACTTTCCTTCATTCTGTTCGAGTGATAAAAGCTAGTTTTGGCTCATTTGTAAAAAGTTGTTCATCATTCTTATCTGCCTCTCCCTTCTTTTCTTCCCTGGGTTGAAAATGGAGTTTGAACCTCCTCCCATGCTCTGTAATGGAATTTTTACCTCTTACCCATGAAATGATGCACTATGCAAACTTTGAGCAATAAAAAACATGTTTTGTGATGCATTTGTCCATCCTTGCTTGTTTTTTGGTTGTTTTCCTCTTGCCTCTCTTCATTGCAAGTATTTGTGCATGTTTGGATGTTCATTGCAGGTTTTGGAGCTGTGTTCATGGAGTTTTGGGATATTTTTTTGTGTGAAATCAATATTTAGTCTGTGATGCACTTATCCATCCTTTCCATTGCTCACCTCTTCTTGTTTCATGGCAGTTTTGATAGATAATCAGCATTTTCCTTCTCCGGTGTATCACCATTTTAGTGTAGGCTCTTTTTTTCCTCTTCTCTCTCTCACTCTCTCTCTCTCTCTCCTTGGCATAGTTAGATTAGGTTAGATTAACTTGCCTGCACCTGGAATAACTTGTGGTAGGTAGTTTAGGAAGAGGAACCAACATTCTTTAGAGAGCTTTCCCCATTGCAAAGGTCCCATGCTTTGGGAAAGCTCAATGTTGTGTAATCACACCAAATGATATTACCTTAGAAAAGAAGATCCATAACTCATTTGGGGGTGCTTTGAATTTGCACTAACAGATTACTACCACCGAGACACTCTCGAAATAGTGTCACCATCGACACATGGAGGCTCCCACACTACGACCGGTTGGTCTCATCGGAGGAGTTGTAGTAGGAGTCATCACTCTACTCCTTCGTAGGGATATCGGAGGGGAGGATAGGCTAAGGGCCTTTATTAATTTGGGATAATTTTTTTGTATATATCTTTTTTTTTTGTATTTTCAGCTCATGATTGAGAATGTTTGCCACACTTGTCCCTCGATGTGATGGCATTATACTTGAGACATATGAAAGACGTATAATATATAGACACTATTTTTTTGTCTTGTATTTTCTTTACAAAATTTGATTTCATTATGATTCATCTCATTTGTGTACTCTTAGATGGTTAGGAATTTATGATATTTTTAATTTTTAATGTATGTTATGGATGATAATGTAATGTGATAAACAAAATTATGTATATGGCTACACACGTGATAACAAATTATACTTAGGAAACTTTATTTCTTAAACAATGTTTAAAATTTATATTCCATTGGAAAAATATGTTGAATATTATATGATGATAAGATGATATCACTCTTCTTGACCTCACACAACTAGTAAGATGTGAGGGCTCATCACTAAGAGCTAAGAAGGACGTGAGATGTATGATTGAAGAATGTGTGAGAAAATGATGATCAAGAGACAAGAATTTTGACAAATATTTATTCACAACACAATCCCAATCAGGATTAACTAACCAAGTTCAAAATGATTTCTACTTATAAGTTCGACTAGACTTAGATATATAAATGGCCTATTGATTGATAAGATTTGGTTAAGGAATGATTGTCTCTCTTAACATGAACATTTAAATCATTTTCTTTGGAATTTTAAAAATTTCAAGCAATTTTATTTCTTTGTTTATTTAAGGTTTTTATTTTTGATATGACCCCTACATTTTTCCCCATGCTACTAGTAAGAAGCATGGGCTCATCACCAAGGAAAAAATGTAGGCGATTAAGGGCACCTTCCTCCTTTCCCAACCTCATGTTACCAGTAAGAAGCATGGGCTCATCACCAAAGATTAGGAGGGATAGAAAATGTAGTAAGAATATATGTATTTATTGTTTATATACTCTCTTTTTATATTTCTTTGCTTTGAATTGTGCTTTTAGGAGGGAACATTTAAACCTAATATCACCCCCAAGAAATGAGTAAGATGCAAGGGCTCATCAATGAAGACACTAAGATGGGTAAATAAAATATTTTTGTCATGGAGAGATATTTTTAGGGGAAGATCTATCATTAGGAAGCTTTTAGAGAAAACTATAGGCAAGAAACACCCAAATTGGAAGAAACCATAAAAAGGATGAAGCATGCAAGTCCTTATAATACCAATGTCAAAATTTGTCTCATGAATGGAAATGATGACGCGAATTAAATAATTTGAGAGTGTGAAGAAACTGTAGAAGAGTCATGATTGAGATATTTTTCAATGTTTGAAATTTTAAGAACCACTTGAAGAATAAGTTTCCGTAATAAAATTTTAACAAAGTGACAATGCAAATGAAAAAGATGATGAGAATGCAAAAGGACAATGTGGAAATGTAATGACTATATGTAAAAATGTTTGAGGTGAAGTGAGTTGATATATTCACCAAACTCCTCACCTTCCAGAGTACACAAGTGATATGCACCATTGTTAAAATCTTATGTTACTTGGTATGGATGTAGCCATTTTGGCATGAACTTCCTACCTTCACCAATCTTTTTGTCTATTCAGCTATCAAGTCTCAAAACAAGGTCTCCTACCTAAATTTCACATTCATAGACATTTTTATTATATTGGTGACACATTTTGTCTGCGTAAACCCAATGATGTTGTTTGGATCTAAGCCTTTTCTCATCCAGGATTTCTAAGTTAGCTAAACATGCATTTTGATACTCATCCTTATCTAGAATTCCTTGTAGAGACACATGAATACTAGGTAATTCTACCTCCACTAGAAATACCACTTTCGTAAAAAGTCTAAAGAAAATGGGGTTGACCCCATTGGTCTTCAAACTGAAGTCCCATAGGCCTATAAGGCATGGAATAAATTTAGATTCCAATCTCTCTTATTCTCCTTAACCATTTTAAGGAGAATGGACTTTAAGGTTTTATTAGTTTCCTCGGCCTGTCCATTGGCCGAGGATAGTATAAAGAGGTTGTATGATGATATATTTTGAATTGAGCACATAGCTCATGCACCTCATCATTATTGAAAGGAGTTCCATTATATGAAATAATGACTTATGGAATTTCATACCTATAGATAATATGATTCAAGATAAAATTGGCTATGACAGATTCAGGTATCATGGTTAGAGGCATGAACTCAACCCACTTCATAAAATACTTTATAGCCATCGGTTGATTTGTGAGAAAATTTCTATGTCAAATCCAAACCCCAAGTGGAGAAGGGCTAAGGTGTCACTATAGGTTGTAAATCCTGAATTTGGAATGTGCATGACATGCAATAATTATTATAATTTTTGGATTTTTTGTACATATTCCACATCGACATGCTCTAATGTTGGCCACAAGTTACCCATATGATGAATTTCACAAATAGTTCAATGCCCCAAGTGACCACCATAGATTGTATTGTGTGCTTTGAAGAGAATTTTTCTTTGCATCTTCTTCATCAACACATCTAAGAAACATACCATCAAAAGATCTTTGATATAGAACTTGTTCTACAATCACGTATTTGGATGCTATGATGTGATTAAACACCTTTGATGTGAGTTATCCCCTTTGGGATATGTCTAATCTACAATATGGTTTATTATATCTAGGAACCGGGGACATAAAATGATGCAAGGTTTATCTATGTATCAGATATATTCATCATGGAAACTCAAATAAACTATCTCACCAGAGTCTATATGGTTTTCATTGAGCCAATAAGTGATGATTTGTACCTTAACCAACTTCTAGTTGATGAATGTGAGCTCAAACTCACCCATTAATGTTAGGAATATACCGGCCTTTTTAGATAAGTCTTCTTAAGGTAGGAATTTCTGCAACTAATCAGATTTTATAATTACTATTATTTCTTTGCTAAGCATGTAATGCCTCAACCTCTAGTTGCTTAAAACAATAGCTAAACATTCCATTTCTTCTCATGAGTACCAAGTTTAATATTCTAGGAGTGTAGGATAATAAACTAAATGGCACGCTCATAACCATCATTATCCTCCTTTTATAATATGCATGTGATTGAAACATTTGTAGCTCTAGAGTATTAAATTATAAGATGATCATCCTTGGGTGGCATGAACCTTGACAAGATAACATGAGGAAGAAATTGACTGACTAAAAACCATTGTGACATTTCTCCACCCATATCTTGCAATAGGCCTTATTAAACTAGACGTTAATGGGATGGATTGTGTATGTTAGATTATGAATGAACCTATGAATTTCCCCTAGTTTGTGTAGGAAATATCTAATATTATACTCTTTTTTGGTGGATTCATATCAAGGATTTCTTAAATTTTGGCGGGATCTACATCAATCCCTCAAGAGGAAATGATGTAACCTAAGAGCTTACCTCCTGTGACTCCAAAGACACACTTTTCTAAGTTCAAGGTCACACCATACTTAATCAAATGTGAAAGGATGATTAGAATATCTATGGGATAGTCACCTCTCTTCATATCCTTTGTTAAGAGACATCAACATATATTTCCACAATCTTGTGAATAAGATCATGAACTATATAAGTCATGGTTTATTGATAAGTGGTGCCAACATTCTTAAATCCAAACTACATGAATGCATAGCAAAATTTTCCCCGGGGGTGGTGAAAGTGGTTTTGGTTTGATCTTTGTCAGAGATTCTTATCTGGTTATGTCTAGAAAGTCGTTCCATAAGGGATAACAACTTGTAACTATCGTTGCATTGATGATGATATCAATGGATGGTAATGAGAAATTATCCTTAGGGTATACTTTATTTATATCCCTGAAATCAATGCATATCATTATCTTCCTATTCTTCTTAAGGATTGAGACAATATTGGACAACCACATGGAATAGTCTACTATCTTTATAAACCCTACTTGTAGAAGCTTCATTACTTCTTATTTAACCATTAAAGAAACTTTGGGCTTCATAGGCTTCAAATTTTGTTTCATAAGTTTAGCATTGGGTTTAGTAACTAGATTGTGGACTACTATGTCAGGAGGAACTCTTGTCATGTAGTTATAACTGAATGCAAAATCTCAAGAATGATCCTTGAGCACTTTAATGTGTTCTTCTATTTATTCTGCTGATAAAGAAAAACCAAGATTCAAAATATTGGGTTCTTCCTCTATTATAATACTAATCTTGAATCAATTATACCTTTTATCAAGGAGGCATTTCCTTCTTCAAGCTTAGGGGGAGTGGAGGTAATTCCAAAGATTCTTCCTCAACTTCTTAGATATCTAAATCTTGTGATGAGGAAAGATATATTTTTTTTCCCCAAAGTATGAAGAAGGGTGGGGAACAAGAGAGAAACCTTTAATTTGATGTGAAGGATAAAGATCAATGTACTCATTAAGGAATCTTAGGATTTCCTCATCATTATCAGTGAAATATAATGTGATGAGTTCGTTATTCATTCTCCACATATGTTAATATCGTGTTTTTTGGTATCCTTTGAATTAAGGATTCGACCCGAATAGAGACCGTGAATTTTGTTTCCTTCAAAACTTAATTAGGGAAGATACAAGAAGAAGAATATGTCACATAATCAACAAGTTGTTTTTGTTCTCTATGGATCACTTTAATAGAGATAAATTCAAAGTCTTTACACATTTCACACACAACAAATTTATAGAGCTGGAGATGCTCCACTCTAGTCTCATATACCTACAAGACTTGGTTTGCTAAAAATTGTGAGTCTCCTAGGACTTTACCATTCTTTACTCTCTTTCTCTTAGCTACAATGAGACCGAGAAGTAAGGCCTCATACTACACTTCATTATTAGTACATTCAAATTTTAGATTGAAGGTGAAAGAATCGATTATATGTTCTGGAGAAGTCAAAATCACCCCATTCCTTGCACCATATTGACATTTGGATCCATTATAATGGAGCATATAATAGTTGATGGGAAAGAATGACTCTTCATTATCCTTAGGAATATATTCCTATACTTTAAATACCTCAACCATACATATCTCTACGAAACCATCTATTGGGAGAGAGGCTAGTCCAAGAGCATTTCAATACCTTGAGAGTCAAATGGGAGAGTGATTGGTAAGTCATTTTCCAAGAGCTTTACTATTTCTTTTGTTGTCTTGGTAGATACAGTTTATATTGCATTAGTTTTACCTTCACACTTCTTAACCCCTTCCATTGCTTTAGATTTTTTTACTTCGGTTTTTGGAACTAGTTTCATAGTGGAATCCAGTTCTTTAGAAGGAGGTGGTTTATTTATTTGGTTTTTCGGGAGTTAATATTTATAATGAACTCTGTGTTTCTTCTTGATATTTTCTAGGTGAATGTCAAAAGGTTTAGGGTCACCCTGAGCTATGAAGACCTTACCTAAGTGAAGGAACCTTACCTCTTGAAATAGTGTGGATGGAATGGCCTTCATTTTGTGGATCTAAGGTATACTAAGAATCATATTGTGGGTGGTTTCCCTATCCATGATATAAAACTTAGTTAATATAGTCTTGGGCCCAAGGGTAGCGGGAGGACTATACTTCCAATAAACATGGATTTCAAGCTTGCACAACCTCTCGGCATGTTCTGGTAGAGGACTAATTATTTTCTTCATACCCTTATTTTTTATAAAAAGGAGAAAGGAACAATATTCATGGTGGGTCCATCATCGATCATTTCACTCTTCATGTATTTATTATAAACTGACACTTGCAAGTATAACATGGGATCACCTCTTTATGTCAAGTCAAGTCAACATTTGAAGGCATTTTGTTTATGTCAAACATGAATCTCATATCTCTTTGATTTTATCCTAGAGGGTAAACATAAAACTATATATGGTTAATCTGAGCCTCCTGAGGGGGTGTGACATGTACTAGATGGAAAATACCCAATTCTCTCAACAAATCATACCAATGAGCTAATGAAATATTCAACTGATCTAAAAAGGAAATGTGAGAAAAGGTCTTATTAAGATCTCGTTATAAAATCATAAGCTAAATACGGGTTTGGGAACTACCAAAAGTCATCTTGAACTAAAGGATAAACAAAAATAGGGTATAATGTGTACTCTTGAGTATGAGTAGTTGCATTTACCTCTGGATCTATCTCTAATTCAACCAAACCTACAATTTTCATTTTATTTCTTTGGTCTAGGTTGGGTACAACTCAAGGATCATTCGATGTAGATGCCTCATGATCATTAGTCACCTCGAGGATCCCTTTATTAACATTCTAAGGGTTAGGTTTCTCATTTTTAGGATGCTTGGGGAAAGGATATCTATAAATTCCTAGGTTGGTATTTAGGGAGTGACAAGTCCCGTATGAGTGTTATGAGAGGTTCCTCAAGAGTTTGCTAAAAATATTTGATGAAAAGTTATTGGTATTTCGGGAATCCTTAAATGAACTTATTGTAATACTTACAAGATCAAGCATCATGAAAAATTACTCTATAAAACCCACTTTGTATAAATTTGGATCATAAACCATCGACCTATGATTTTTACTATATTGTGGGTCATAGCTCGATTTTTGTTTTGGAATTGGTTTTTATAACCATATTTTGCATCCCATTGGCCATGGTTTTTATTTTGGTTTTGGCCTTGGGCTTCAAACCTATTGATGAGGAGGATGAATTAAATCAACCACGTTGACGGAAGGAGTGGAATTGTTAATTCTTTGGTTATTCATATTCCCATTGTTATTGTTTTCATTCGGGTGTTGGTAACATTCGAATTTTTGGGTTGATCAGTCATGTTATGTCGTAGTGACATTGCAATTATGATTCAAGGCCTTGGTTCATGGGGTTTTTCTTGAATTATTTTGGTAATTTTAATTGTTACGATTGGAAGTGAGCAACCTTATATTGGGGCCATACATCTTTTTTCTACTATTAATAGCCGCTTGGTCAATGCAAAGAGCACCCTCTAACACTTCCTCATAACTATGAAGGGGAAATTTTTTCACTTCTTCCTTGTTTTCTCAGTTGATTGAGTGGGAAAAGAGGTCACATAGTTCCATTTAATCCATATTTGGAGAACTCATGGAAGAGTAGAGGACTTTTTTGCTACCTCCGAATAAATTGGTGAACAAACTCATTTTTTCTTTCTTGATATGTAAGAATTCTCTTATTCATGTTCATAACAAACTTTTTCATATTGAAGGCCTTAATAAACTCAGACAAAAGTTATTTGAAGGAATGTATGGATGCTTTGGGAATTCAATAGTACCAATCTAGAGAAATTCCTTTGAGGGTTATAATAAATATCTTCATAACAACTGCATCCCACAGAAGTAATTCTCTTATTTTGGTAGCATATGCCTTGATGTGGGCATTGGGGTCTCCCTCTCCTTTACTTTAGGTAGGTCTACAAATGGTCATGGAATCATAACACCTCGTATCATGAAATCAAGAGGATCCTTAAAATATTTAGAATAAGTTCCCACTACGTAAGAATCAACCATTGAGGTCCCTTGATGAGGAGGAGGTGGTGGAGTAGGAGTTTGATAAGGTGCAACATAGGTATTAGATGGGGTATAAATAACCTCTTGATAGTGTGCGTAAGGACCAAGAAAAGTATATGTGTCTATCTAGGGCTATTTTGAATACATATGGACATAGGGATGGACAACACTGGGATATGAGTTAGTGGGAATAACACAAGGGAACATTGCATTGTTCATAGGAAAATCATTTGAGAACACACTTTCAGATAACCTTTGTTTGGGAAATGAATAGGAAGGATGAGGAGTCATTTATAATGTGTTTGGCCCAATAAGGAGATCACCAAGACTAGGAACACCTAAGCATACATGTTGTGGTGGTTGTTATAATGAATGAACATTAGTAGCAGGAGTATAGTTTTGGTTTTGGACATGATAGGGAATGTTACCTTGCCCCACAAATTATACAGGTTGTGAAGCTTGGGTGATCTCTAACTCTTTAATCCTTCCCACTAATGTTGAAATAACATCATTGGTGAATGATATGGACATTTATTAGGGGTGTGTGATGCATGTTGTTTGGTTATGAGGGTGTATGATACTTTTTATGAACTAGTCATTGGTTACTCCCCTTTTGAGGTATTCTCTCTAATTTGGGCGGGGTTGGAGCATAATTGTTTTGAAGAAGGACATTTCGTGTCTCTCGTATCATATCGGAGGATCCATCTAAGGAATTAATCTGGTCACTATTTTGGGAGAACCATGCAAAGATTTCATTATTTAGTTCGGTGTAAGATGAAAAGGACTCATATTTCATATTAGTTTGGTGTCTTGATAAAACTCATGGATAACTGCCATGTTCTCTCATAAAAGTCTTATTGTTAGGGTTTGAGAACTATAATTACATGCCATGGTTTGGTTGGTCTATCTCATTGATTCCTAAATTTTAATTCATGTTCATACCTTGGATATGGTATTTTTTTTGGGATAGAAAGTGTTGGGAATAGTTATCAACCCACCAAGACAACGAAGGTGATTGTTGAGGACTCACCTAGTTATAATAAGATTTAAGACCTAGAATAGGCATGCTATAATAATGACCCGACATATTCAAAGGGTGTATAAACACCCACAAAATAATGGGAGAGGAGAAAGGTAAATTAATGAAAGGAATAAAAAAATGGATATGAAAAGGAACTAGTCCTTCACATCGAGTTCACAAGAATTTGTACACTTGAAAATCAACAGGTGATTTAAGATGCACATGACTTCTTGAGGTCATACTGAGATATCCAAATTATGATATATGGAATGGGTATGGGATGAATAAATATAGTGTAAATGAAATATGTGGGAATAATAATACCAAGATTAATTTTCAAATAAAATCAAGATCCTCTAATTGTAAATTGGGAGTTTGTTCGTCAAGGTAAACAAATGCCTACCTAACATGTATGGAAGTGGTATTGCAGTTGAGAATGATTTCTATTTGTAAGTCTTGATCTATATCAATGAAACCGAGTGTGGTTCATCCCGATTGACAAATTTGAGGGAATTTTCCTTCTCCCCTAAATGTACCTTACCAAAGAGGGTCATGTAAGAATAAGAGAGGATGTGTGGAGGAAAAACTAAGGGTTTCATGGTCTAACCTTGTTGGCTAATTTCAAAAAATATGTTTTTGATGTGTCTACTTCATTTTTAAGGGCATTGATTTGTCTGATGATCTCTCGATGGTATGAGGGTCGATCTAAAGACTAGTGCTTGTAAGCCTAGGTCTATGTATCCCTTATATCGGTCAATAATTGGTGGGTTGATGTTGGATCAAATATCCTTCTATGAGGTTCATGTGGACCTAGGATCGTCATACACATACCGACTCATGATAAAGGCGGGTAGAAATAGAAAAAAAGGGCTAAGGGATAAGTACAGGTAGCCTAGGCCACTAAGTAAATGGGGATTTATGTTTATTAAAAATTCTAATCTATTTTAATTCCTAACTTTAAATAAACAAAGAAATTGAATATAAATTAAATAAATGAAAAATTAATTCACCCTTTAATCTAATTAAATTACATTTTCTAACATTTAAATAAAGTAAAATAATAACAAACTAACTAATTCTTTTTGTGTTTTTAGCAAATATTTTAAAATAAATAAATGAATAAAACAAATTAAATTCCTAAGATTTATTTTTTGTATTTTCTGGATTTGAAGAATTAAATAAAATAAATTCTTGCAAACATAGACAAAGAAACTAATCTAAAATGAAACAAGCTACTTCTAAATTAAAATAAACTAAAAACAAGGAATAGCTAGATGTGGTTATTCCTTTGTTGCATGATTGTGAAACAATATCTACTCTAAATAGAAGATGTATTCTAAAGTTATTATTCTAGAAAATGAAACTTCTTCTAACTACTTCTGCCTCAAGTTCATGGGAAAGAAAATAAAAGCTTTTTAGAAATTATTTCTTCTTTACCTAAAATATTTCCCGACAAAGAGTGGAATTAAATCTGCATACGGATGATTTATAATGAAGAAATAATGAATCATAGACACATAATCTTCCTCTAATTTATTTCCCTTATAGATCCACAAGGATATGGAGGGAATAATATTTCAATGAAAAACTTATGCGAGAAAGTAAACAAACAATACTATAAATGAATAAATTTTTAACTATACTAATTCAAAACAAAGTATTTCTTCTATTTTAACGACTATAATTAATCAAATCTAGAAGAATTAAAAACATCCCCAACCTATAACTATTGATCTGAGATAGCATTCCAGGTGTGGTGTTGTGTTTGTGTCTCCTCATCTTTATTTTCTCTTCTAGAGATGATTTCTAATTGATCAAAGGTGTGCAAAGTGTTTGATGGTAGCAAGAAAAACCAAGAAAATGGTTGTAGTTGGTTGGTTTTAAAAACTAGTTGAAAAGGAAATGCAAGAAGGAACATAGAAATGAACAGGTTGCATCTGTGATTCCTAGGAAGATTTTAGTGAGAATAACTTTCCATGTAGACACCTAAAGTAGGTATCTCTACCCTTGTCTTCCCGTATGTGTATACCATGGTCCTAGCTAGACCCCTTTAATTAAATTAAATGCCCACCTATTACCTCACAAAATTTAATATTTAATAATAAACATTAATTCATTAATATTAATTAATTAATTAATTACCATTATCCATTATGCCCTAATGGACTTTTTTAGGATGCCTTTATCCCAAATATACATCCCTATGCTTTTTATAACTTTTATCCTAACTATCCTGTTAGAGAGAAAATTTGTCAAGTGGAAAAATTAGGTGTCTCCACCAATGTTCATGGGGCTACGCCCCCTGCATTGAATGGTACAACTCCCATTATTGAAAGTAAACTAATCCTAATCCTATCTAAATGTTGTGGGTGACCAAATTGGTTAGGGATCACACATGGACACTCCACTGAACCTATGGCAAATTTCTTGTATTGGGTTACAAGGGAGGAAATTACAGTGATGAAGGGAAAAAGGGGAAATTATGCAAGGAAGATTACTGCCATGAGTAGATTGTAGAGCTCACACCTAGTAACCGGAGTAGTTTGACCTTCAATATAGAGGAAATTATTGTGAAGCTAGCAGGACCAATGAATTAAAACACCAATTTTTAAAATTCATCTATTGAGGACACCAAGTTCCTCTCTAATTCCATGCATGATCAAATATTATTTTAAAGTGCACGAAAGAGAGAAATAGAGGAAAAATAAGAAAGGGAAATAGAAGAAGTGTAGATTTTATTCCATGTGTAGTGATGAATACAAAGCTTCAACCAAGCTATCACAATTCACAATGCTACATAGTAAGAGTTCTTCAAAATTTGGAATCCCTTGGAATGGAGAGGCCATCCCAATTTATAGAAATTTGAATTGTCCTTTCACCTCCCTTACATGACTCTTTATTTCCATATTCCACTCGTGACCTTTCATTTTCCATGAATTAAGTATTTCTCTTATAATTTTGAGAAAATACTTGTTACAAATTTAAAATAGGTCACTTAAGTGAATAGGACGAAATACAATGATGACGCATAATGAAGAATTAGAATTGAGAGAGAAAGAAGAGAGGGAAAGAGAGGAAGAGGGAAGGGATGGAGAGAAAACACTCCTCGTGATGAAATGATTTAAATGCCTTGATGCAGTCATGAAATTTGAGAAAATATTTATAACACTGGTGATCCTCTACACTGATGAATATGGCTCCCTTGGATAAATTTGAATCATTTTCCCCATCCAGTGATGACTGCAAACTCTATGAAACACAAAGATCCTGGACCCGCATTGAGTGCTCAACAACACCTTTGTTATGAGGTTTACTGATGTAACCTCCAGATGAACACATGCAATGCCCGTGATGACCCTCCTTGAAACTTGGTTGATGAACTCTTTGACTCATTGAAATCATTCTGATTAACTTACTTTGAATCACTTGGATTCTTAAGTGACAAAGATGAATTCACATGATGTGCCTCGCGATGCCATGTTTTGCCTTTGTATACCATTGCACTAAGGATGATTCTTCCAGGACCTCTGTGAATTTCTCATTACTCTGTTTGACCCATGAAACCATCTCATTATCCAAAGGGGAGTTCAAAAAGAATTAAGGTGAGTGGAAACAAAGTCGTATGAAACTTTCCACTCCCAAAATGAAAAATTTATATTTTTAGAACATGAGCCCATGCTCTACTATTCTGGTACATATCACCTTTCTTGCTCCAATTTCACCTTCTGAACCTTCTACCATATTCCATCTCCTTATGTTCCCTAGATATTTATTTTTAGCACATTTCTATTTTTAGCAGGTTTCTATTTGGGGACTTGCTATTTTGGGAAGAAGTCATTTTCTGTCTTACTTTCCATTTTACCCCTTTTTTGATTGTCCGAGTGATTGAACTTGCAATTCAGTGGGACTTGCAATTTATACCATGTGAGGAAGTATAGAATATTCTATTTTTATTTAGTGGTGAAAATGACCTCAGTTTGTGACGGTAACAACTTTTTTGGATTCGGCTCTTTGTCGCAAACTCGTGCTCAAATTTTCATCATGATTCGCTTACCAGAAAGCTCATAAATAAAAATGAAAAATTACACATGGTAAGAGCAGAATATTGATAATAAATCAGTCCATATCTTGAGAAAATGGAAAATTTCTTGCAAAAACTAGTTTGAGAGAAACTATATTTTTTGGAGACCCTTCCCTCCGAATTTCGGATGATTTCCCTACCGCAGATCTTTGGGGATTTGAAAATTTATTTGAAGAGTGAAGAATTATGATAAAAAAAAATCCTCCATATCTATAAAAATAGGGACCTTATGGCATGAAAACTAGTTCATGTGAAACTAGATTTTTCAAGGATTGTTTCCACCGATTTTTGCGCGATTACGCCTACTGGAACCTTGAGAAGTGGAGAGTTAGATCACTATTTTTTCTGTTGTTGTGTCATGGAAGCCATTAATGGAGCTTCAAAAATTGCAGGTATTTTTATTCTCTATTCACAACAAAAATCATATTCTTGATATGGGTTTTTATTTCTTGTTCTACCGGTGAAATTTCTTTTCAAACTAATTTCTGGTTTGACAGAAATCTAACTTTTGTCTTCGTTGGGTGGAGATTAAGATTTATTCACTGTAAGAAATTCATGTTGTAGAAGGAAGATTTTAATTTTATTTTTAATTACCTTCAATAACTAAGAACACATCAGTAAATGATTCTTCATTTTGTGCACATGTTTGCAAGATATCTTTGAATCTTCATTTTTTAGAAGTGAGGATTTTCAGACGATTTCTCCATTTCTCTCTTTTGTTCTTTAATCCTTGAGATATTATGATAAATATTACCTCTAAAACCTATGCATATTCATGGAGAGGAATATTTTTCTGCCATGGTGGAGCTGGTTTGGAGCAACAATGGTGGACTAAGGTGTTCTTTGCAACTTTCTTCTAGTAATGGAGAAACAATAAGAAGCAGTAAGAAACAACAAGGAGATAGAAAATTTTCAAATTTTGGAGTTGGGTTTTTCGAAAATTTTTGTTTCCCTCATGTCCCTTAAGCATTAAGGGACATGAGGGACATCAATTTTCACACGGCGGTACCGCAGCATCTGGACACTTGGCGGAGATCCAATGGTGGAGGGTTTTGGCCAAAAAGCATGTTGGAAGCACCTAGGGGATGAAAGATGATTGTGTGAGGAACCATGAGAAATTCTTTGGGATGGGTGAATTTTATGTCCCTCATGTCCCCCATCACAAAGGGACATGAGCATTATCAATTTTCACAAACATGTCGAAGTCTGTCACTTGTCACGATCTGGACGCTTGAGGGAATGAGTTGCGAACAAGCACTTGAGAGTTGAACTGGCGATTTGAGAGGTCATATGTGTGTATAGAGGGCTTATTGTGGATGGGAACATTTTATTTCCCCTTATATACCTTATATTGAGGGACGAAAGGGACACAAAATTACGTCAGGGTTCTGGAACTGACACGTGTCCTCTTACAAATTTGTCTAACTGTGAGAACTCACCTAGATGACAACTTGAAATGGCAATATGTTGAGATCTCGATGGATGTTTTTGGTGAAATGGTATATGAAATGTACTAAAAATGGCCTTATGAATCCAATATTTGGGGTATCATATATTGATTACTCCATTTAAGCCCTAAAAATAGTATTTTGTATTTGGTCCCTTACCTATGCCTATAAAAACTAATTATAAACCTATTGCACAAAAGTGTTGTGAAAAATATGATTTCACCATCTTGTATAGATCCGAATTTACTTTCTAAATATGTTTTGTTTTTCTCCTAACTCCATCCATAGCTCCCAAAATCACCTCCGAAGTTCAACAACTTTTTTGATCTTGTGCATTGCTTAGGCTGTGAACCCTATTTTTGGTGAAACTGCCCCAACTCTTCCAAATATTTCTTGAACCTTCAAAAATAACCTCCATGATGTTTCTAGACATTTAATTCACCCACATGTTGGATTTGGATCCTTTTTTCCACTCCAGGGGGTTTCACTTTTCCTCGAAAGGCCAGTGGTAGCCCTTCCCAACACTATCCAAAAATAACATTCTTCAAGAACTCCTAAAATCACGTAGGGGGTTGATTTTAATTTCCTAATTCACCTAGGGGACTGAGTTAACATTCTTTGGGATGAAATCGGACTGATTGGGTAGACTTGGGGTGCACGGGAAGGAAAGACTTGAAAATATTTACACGGGGGTATTGTTGTCATCTTTGGAAAATTACCAATTTCCTTGTTGCACATTTGCATGAAAACAACTAGTTATAGCTTGGGGACATGGTATGGACTGATTGTAGTGAATACATGACATGAAGAATCCCAGAATCTCAACTTTACAATATAAAACTAGTGCCTTATGCATTGGGCCCTACAAAGTCACTAGAAAGATAGGCTACACAACTTTCTTTATTGAACACACACCCAAACACACGAACAAAATAAGGGAAACACAAAAGGGAAAGGAAACACACAAAAAAACAAGGAAACAACCTAAATCACCTATGTACATGTAGGGATGGCCCACTTTCATTGAAGTGTAAATTTGAATTGAGTGCTTACCTATAAATGGGTGTCACTAAATGTCGTTCTTCTACAAATCCATTGACATGCTCAATAAAGTATGAACCTCTTCTTAGCTTCTTGATAAATGTATATTTATTGTTAGCCTACTTGAACATCCCACCTCCTTCATTACTATAACACCTTATTTTCATCTTCTCCTTGTATTTCAGGTTCTTTTTATTTGTTGATTTTTTCCATTATCATGAAGATGTTTCTTGGTCACTCTCGACTTACCATATCCATAACCTGACATATTTTCTTTATTATGCATCCTTTGTTAGGAATTAGTATTTACATCATGGTAAATAATTATATGGTTAGTTTTATATATATTGTTATAACAAATGTATAACAATATATTAATATGGGTTTTATATTGTTTATACTTCTTACTTTATAGGAAGTTGGTTTTCCTATTTGGATGGCTATTTAATAGCACTCCATACATTGTAATATCTTGTGTGAATAATATTATATTTAAGATTATTGTGTAAATCTATTTTAGAGCTTTCATTTGGTATCAGAGCAAGCATTTTTAGAGCAAGGGTATTATGGAGAATTAAAAGGAAAACGGGGCACTGCCGTATTTGCATTCTTGCCCCTGTATATGGAAATTTCTTGATGACAAGCCATTTTGTTGGTATAATTTAAGATAGATTTGTTTGAAGTTTCCTAGAGAAAAGGTTCTGCATTATTGAATCATTTGCATCTACTGTCTTGTTTTGTGTCGATGTCTAAGTTTTACAAATCTATATGATAGTTTTGTGTTTGTATTGGAATTTACCATTTTTGAGGGCCGTCATCCACATTCTCTGAGGGATCTGTTAAAATATTCTTGCATCGCCTTGGCCCTGTGTGATCTTTGACTCTACATTGGATTAAAAATTACAAAAACACAATTGTATTTTATTTGGAATAGTCGGATTTCTTCTGCCATATCAGAATCATCATTGCAAAAGCATGGATTTCTTATTGCCAAATTAGATCAGAATCATCATTTCCAGATCAGATTCATTTCCACTAACATGTTTGGAGGAAGGCATCTAGCACAACAAATGTTAATCTTTGCATCAACGTGATAGCATCAACTGCAAACCTGTAATAGCTTGTTTTGCCTCAACTTGCATCGACCAATTCTCCACACAACATTGAAATTGATCACGTACCTTCAAATTGTTCGTATTTTAAATCTCAGAAATGGTCTTCACCTGATAGTTGTAATCAATAAGAATCTGCAGTCTCTATGGCATTTAGATCTCTCTGTTTGATTTGTCTTTCTTCTCCACCGGCGGTCGACCATTTGCGTTTCAACTTTCACAGGTTCAAATTTTAATGCATGATCCATGTGTTGAGTTGCATTCAGATTGTTGACATCTGCCTCGCACTCTGAGATCCACCCAACCAGTATTGGCGCGCAGAGTTTGAATACAAAGGTGTAATTTATTTCAATGTATTGCATGGTTATAGGTTTGGTTTAGTGTTCGATTTGTAATAAGTCTATATTACAAATCTATTTTCTAAAGTTAGGGTGTCATTTCTGTCTTTCGATCTTCTATTGTCTTCAAATAAGTCAATAGTTTTATTTGTGTTATTTTCAATATGTCATTTAACACACTTTCCATAAGAGTTTCAAATAGGTCTTTTATTTTATGTCAAACGTTTTAGTCAAGAATTGTCTTGTTGTCATTGTAAGACATCAATGTGTATGTCAATGTTAATTCCATCATATATGTTTAGGTGAATAATAAGTTATTGAGTCATAGTACAAGTTCATAAAAATAAATAAAAATTTTCCTCACGGATGCATTCTCGGTGTTACCCAACGTCTGAAAGAAATAAAGTGTTTCACATTCAGGAAGAGAAGAAAAGAATAAATAATGTGGAAACTTGATTGAGTGTCATATCCAAATCCTGGCTGAGCTAGCAGCATGTCAATGGAGGATGGAGGAACGGGAGGATGGAGGTCATTCGGTGACCTCTCATCATCACAACAATGACGGGGCCACCGTGGAAGGCTGTGGTGGCATATGTATGGTGTGAGTATATGATTTTCAGTGTGGTTTCCATTTTCTCAGTATGCTTCAGTTTGCAGTGATCCTATTTTGTGTGGTATTTGATGGATATTGGAAAGAGAGTTGTGTTGGAGAGCAGATGACCTCGGTGATCCTCTAAGCGACTTGGTCCTCTTGACCGCCGTACTTCGTTGGAAGATGGACAGCTAGAAGAACATGTTCACTAGTATTAGTGACCATGTGCAGCAAGACCTAACTAGCAAGATCCATTCAGGAGTATGTTCTTTGATGCATTTTGCTTCTCAGTGTCTATTTGAGTGGAATTTCACATTGTGGGGGGGAATACATACTAATGTTCCATTCCCATTCTGCACCCAAAACGACTTAGTCAAGGAAAGATTCCAGTGGCAGTGGCAGTTTTCTATGTTGTTCAAGATCGAGTGGCAGCGATCAATGATAGAGACTACGATTAAGAACATTACGATTCTTATAGGAAGTAATGTGAAATATTTTCAGTATTTCTTCTATTGTGCAATTTTGAGATATGCATGTTGTGTTTCCTACATAATTCCCTGATGTATAAGCATAGTGGTGAACAGTAGCACCAGAGTAAGTCAGTTCATGGATCTTGAAAGGGTTTGTGGGAGGATCCAGAAAACCACATGAGGTGGACAGTTGATGAGGTTCCTGTCACGTCAAGGTTTGTGGTAAGCCTGTTTAAAACCATGGAAGGAGAGAGCCTTTCTTTTGGATCAAGGTCATGAGTCATAGAGTTGGACATGCCATAGGGGTGAGCATACTGCAATTGAGAGTGTGGATGTTTTTCTACCATGTAAACACTAAGGGGGGGAATGTTAGGAATTAGTATTTACATCATGGTAAATAATTATATGGTTAGTTTTATATATATTGTTATAACAAATGTATAACAATATATTAATACGGGTTTTATATTGTTTATACTTCCTACTTTATAAGAAGTTAGTTTTCATATTTGGATGGCTATTTAATAGCACTCCATACATTGTAATACTATGTGAAGATTATTGTGTATATATGTTTGAGCTTTCATCCACTTCATGACCACAACTTTAATAGGTTGATTCTCCACAGATGTATCAATAATTTTGGCATCATTTCCCACTTCTTGATGTTCTACATTCTTCAATTGTGCTATGGAGTTGTCTTTCTCATGCCCCGAGTCTTCTACCATGTGCTTCCCTATATAGTGTGTTACTTGCATTGCATTACCCTCTTGGAAAGAGAATGAGTTCAAAATTGGGTCTTCAATATGAAAATGGTCATCTTCCTTTTCTTTCCATTTTGGGCTTCATCCTCCATTTTTGTGTTGTGGACATATATTTCTTGAGGGAGTAAGCACTGAAAGGTTGAAATCTATTGAGAAGGTTTCCATTTTTAGAAAAATCAGCGTGAGGACCAAGGAACAATCCGTTCCTCCATTTTTTATTGAGAATGTTTCCATCTTCCTGAAAAGGAAATGAGCACAACACTGGAGCTGAAATTTCATCATCACCATCTTCCTATTTTTTATTTCTGGGAACTGAGGAGTCTATTTCCATAGTGAAATCATCATTTTCCTAAGTATGCTCCATTTCAAGTTTGAGAGGTGAAGGTATGCTGCCATTTTTTCATTCCCTATCATCTTCCTCCAATGAGAAAGAGAAGATTTTGAGTTCATTAGAACACTCATCACATGAAGACTCATATCAATCCTCGGGAGAATAATTGAAAACATTGAAGTTGTCTATTAAGAAGGTGTTGAGCATCATTCCTTCTTCCTGGTCTGCATCTCTCATCACTTCAAGATCTATTTGTTGCAAGTCAAGATTCACATCACCAACCTCAACATCTACTATGGAAACTTTTTCTACATCTTCATCCCATGAAAATTACACCCTTTTAAACTCATCCTTAATCAACTCTTCATTGTGTTATTTGAATGGATCTATGATGCTTGGACATTCCTGCACCAAAATGGGCAACCCAAGATCTTCCTTGAAGGTCATAAAGAATTTACTAGGTTTGGAATTGTGGCAAGGTATGTATGTCATTGGGTTGTTTGCTCGTTAAACAATATACTTCATTTTTCTAATGGGAAATAGCTTATTTTTTTACCATTGACTCGAGATGGTGGTGTGCAACTAATTCAATATCATATTTCCTCTAACATGTCATATGAGGTGGGAATGTTAGCTACAAGAATTCTCATTTTGATTTTCTTATTATGGAAGTCGACAATGATACCTCAACATATTTAACTTGTATGATGAGAGGCGGTCGATTCATCTCCATAGAGATACATTTACCAGAGGTAGAGGAAAGAGAGAGACCAAGAGGTTTATAAAATTTTGCGGGTATGACATTTTCCGAGGCACGAGTCAATAATGCAATTTTTTAACTTGTACCCATTGACTAACATGGAAATGTAGAATGAATCAACCTTATTAGATGTAGAGGGTGTGGAAGTGAGGAAATTCATAG
This sequence comes from Taxus wallichiana var. yunnanensis, assembly GCA_018340775.1. Lineage (NCBI taxonomy): Eukaryota > Viridiplantae > Streptophyta > Pinopsida > Cupressales > Taxaceae > Taxus > Taxus wallichiana. Next base: position 137,099,438 of record CM031239.1, on the reverse strand, counting down.
ATGGAGTGGATTGGGATGCATGCGGTGGTTATTTGGTGAAGGTATATTTAAGAATAGGGATAATAACTTTGACATGTTGAATGAGTTTCTCCAATTTTTTAGGATAAGTTTTTAAGTATTCAAATGTAGATATTTGGATTTTGGATTTTTTGAAATGGCCAACAATGTCTAAGGATGGATAGGTGGTGGGAGAGTCAATGGTTATGGCAGCATTAACATAGATATTTTTAGAAACTTATTCTCCAATAGAAGTAGAAGAGGCCTTTTTGAAGAGGAAGAAGGATACTTGGTCGGGGTGACTTCATGATTCTTCTCAACTATCCTTGTTGAAGCATGCTTTGATGATCCTTATTTCATTGTTATTTTTCTTGGAGTCACCATTGGAGGATTCACTTTCTTAGTTTGGGCAAGTGGAAGAAGATCCTTTTTTCACCTTTTGGGATTGGGTGAATACCGCATATGAATAATTGTCAGTGGATTCTTCATCATCAAGTGTGCATTCACAAAACCCGATTCTAGCATATTCACTTTCTCCTTCCTCTTCATATCTAAAACTTTATTATTCTTCATCTTCATAATTCTAATATGTTGTATTGAATGAAAGAGCTTTCAAAGCAAGCCTTTTAGGTGCTCCTATGATATGAGAGAGTTTATTTTTCATGGAAAACATATCATTAGCCATTTTTTGAATCATGAGATCAGTTCTTTCATCTCTAGAACATTGAGCTTTAAATTTTGAGGGATTCTTGGTCATTCCAGATAAGTTGAGATCATCATCAAGTTTAATGATGAATCTTTGTGTTTCTACAATATCCCTCGGTTGAAATATTCATAGTAAAAATCCCACTCTAGTGGTTGAGCACTAATAAACAATCTCTTGACGTTTTTTTTGATGGTGAATCCTCTTCTGGTATCCTCCAGAGCAAATGATCGAAACAGTGACGAAGTCTCTCATAGTTTCATTTTATCCTTTCTTCATTTGTGCCAATTAAACAAGGAGGTCTTGAAAATCCTCAATAAATTTGAATCTTCCCTCAAACTTTATTTTGATTTCATTCCAACAAGTGATATATTATCTTTGGCAGGAGGTAGAACCATTCGGTTGTTTTTTCTTGGAGATACTCTACAAATAGTTTTACCGATACGTATTCATGTTCACTACCCAACACACCACATGCAGTGATGAAATTTGCTACATGCTCCTAAGGAAGATGCGTACCATCACCTTTGAATTTTTGAAGGTTCTCGCAGGAGAAAGTTGGAAGATTTTGAAGAGGAGGTGCAAGAGCAAGTGGAATGGTATTCCTTCCCCATGGAACAATGGGTTGGGGTACTTCTCTTTCTTCATTCGCCATGATTTCTTCCACTTCAACTGCTTATTCCTCAACTCTTGAAACTTGTAGATTTCTCAACTAGGATTGCAAAGAGGTTTTTGATCATCTAAGTACTTTTTTATTTTTTTGATTTTTTTTTTGTATTTTATGATTTTTTAGGACAAAGATTCCTTTTGGGTGCACTTAGGTAAATCTCTCCCGGTGGAGTTGTCAAAAGCTGTTGGAGAGAAAATTTGTCAAGTGGACAAATCAGTGCCTCCACCAACATTCATAAGGCTACGTCCCATTGCATTGAATGGTAAAGCTCTCATTATTAAAAGTAAACTAATCCTAATACTATCTAAATGTTGTGGGTGGCCAAAGTGGTTGGGGATCACATAAGGACACTCCACTTTGAACCCGTGGAAAATTTCTTGTATGGGGGTAAAAGGGAGGAAATTACAATAATGAAGGGAAAAGGGGGTAAATTATGAGAAGAAAATTATTTCCATGAGTAGATTACAGAGCTCACACCCAGTAACTAGAGTAGTTCAACCTTCAATATAGAGGAAAGAACAACGAAGCTAGTGAGACCAATGAATTAAAACTCTAAGTTTTTAAATTCATCTATTGAGGAAATCAAATTCCTCTCCAATTCTATATAGGATCAATTATTCTTGCAAAGTGCATGAAGGAGATAAATAGAGGAAAATAGAGAAAGGGAAATAGAAGAAGTGTAGCTTTTATTCCATGTGTAGTGATGAATACAAAGCTTTAACCAAGCTATCACAATTCACAATGCTACATAGGAAGAGTTCTTCAAAATTTGGATTACCTTGAAATGGAGAGGTCATCCCAATTTATAGCAATTTAAATTATCCTTTCACCTCCCTTGCATGAATCTTTTTTTCCATATTTCACTCGTGACCTTTTGTTTTCCATGAATTAAGTATTTCTCTTATAATTTTGAGAAAATACTTGTTACAAATTTAAAAGAGGTCACTTAAGTGAATAGGATGAATTACAATGATGACACATAAAAAATATTAAAATGGAAAGAGAAAGAAGAGAGGGAATGAAAGGAAGAGGGAAGGAATGGAGGGAAAACACTCATCACAATGAAATGCTTTGAATGCATTGATGTAAGTAATGAAATTTGAGAGAAGATTTATGCCACTAGTGATCCTCTACATTGATCAAGATGGCTCCCTTGAATCAATTTACTACCATTGGTGATCCTCTACATTGCCTGACATCCTGGACCAAAAATGTGTGTTAAGAAACATTGTTATGAGGTTTACTAATACAACCTTGAGATGAACACATACAATGACCATGATGGCCATAATTGAAACTTGGTTGATGAACTATTTGACTCATTGAAATCTTTCGACTAACTTACTTTGAATCACCCGGCTCCTTAAGTGATGAAGAATAATTCACACGATGTTCCTTATGATGCCCCATTTTACCTCTATATACTATTGTAGTCAAGATGATGCTTCCAGGGACATCCGTGAAGTTCTCATTCCATTGTTTTACCCATGAAACCATCTCATTATCCGAAGGGGAGTTCAAATAGTAATAAGGTGAGTGGAAACAAATTTGTATGAAAATTTTCCTATTTTTAGAACATGAGCCCATGCTCTGTTATTTAGGAACATATCACCTGTCTTTCTCCAATTTCACCTTGAAACCTTCTTCCATATTCCATCCCCCTCTATTCCTGAGATATTTTTATTTTTAGCACATTTCTAGTTTTAGCATGTTATTATTTGGGGACCTGCTATTTTGGAAAGATTTTATTTTCTATCTTACTTTCCATTTTGCCCCTTTTCTGATTGTCTTGAGTGATCAAACTTGTAATTCATTGGGACTTGCCATTTATATCATGTGAATAAGTATATAATATACTATTTTTAGTAAGTGGTGAAAATGACCTCAGCTTGTGATGGGAACAACTTTTTTGGATTCAGCTCTTCGTCGTGAATTTGTGCTCCAATTTTCATCATGATTCACTTTCCAGAAATCTCATAAATAAAAAATGAAAATTTACACCTGGTAAGAGATTTAGGCATGGAGCTAATAGGGCAGAATATTGATAAAAAATCAGTCCTTCATATCTTGAGAAATTGGCAACTTCATCGTGTAAAAACTAGTTTGAGAGAAACTAGATTTTTTGGAGACCCTTCCTCCGAATTTCGGATGATTTCACTGCCGAATATTAGGGGATTTGAAAATTTATTTGAAGATGACAGAATGGTAATAAAAAACACAACCCTCCATATCCATAAAAAATAGGGACCTCATGGAATGAAGACTAGTTCACGTGAAACTAAATTTGCACGAGGATCGTTTGAACCGATTTTGTGCGATTACACCCTCTGGAACCTTAAGAAGTGGAGAGTTAGCTCGCTGATTTTTATATTGTTATGTCATGGCATCCATTAATTAAGTTTCAAATTTTCCATTTCTGGTTTTCTTCTCCATTTGTGAAAAAAATTATATTCTTGATATGGTTTTTGTTTCTCATTCTACCGGTGAAATTTCTCTTCAAACCGATTGTCGGTTTGACGGGAAATCTGAATTTTGTCTTCGTTGGGCGAGAGTAAGATTTCTTTGCTGTAATTAATTCATGTAGTGGAAGGGATATTTGAATATGATTTTTTATGGCCTTTTATAATGAATAACATGGTAGAAAATGGTTATTTGTTTCATGCACTGGTTTGCAAGATATCTTCGAATCTTCGTTTTACGACAATGAGGATTTTCATATGATTTCTTTGTTTCTCTCCCCCATTCTTCAATCCTTGAGATATTTTGATAAATATTACCTATAAAACCTATTCATATTCATGGATTAGAATTTTTTTTTGCCATGGTGGATCTGGTTTGGAGAAACAATGGTGGACTAAGGTGTTCTTTTGGTAATGGAGAAGCAATAAGAAACAACAAGGACTTAGAATTTTTTTAAATTTTGGAGTTGGAGTTGGGAAAATTTTTGTGTCCCTCATGTCCATTAAGCATTAAGGGACATGAAGGACATCAATTTTCATTTGGTTCCTCATCTTGACACTTCACGGAGATCAAACAAAGGAGGGTTTATTGCAAAAAGCATGCTGGAAGCACCTGGGGGTTGAAAGTTGATCGCATGAGGAACCAGGAGACATTCCTTGGGATAGGAAATTTTTTTAGCTCATATCACCCAACAGAAAGGGACATGAGGGTCATAAATTTTCATGGCTTGCTAGAAGCCGCCACTTGTCACGATCTGGACACTTGAGGGAATGAGTTGCGAACAAGCACCTAGGAGCTGAACTGGCGATCCGAGAGGTCGTATGTGTGTCAGAGGGCTTATTGGGGTTGGGAAAATTTTCTTGTACCTTATGTCCCTTATCTTGAGGGATGAAAGGGATTTTTTTTTTCCAGGATCCTGGAGCTGACACGTGTCCTATTGCAAATTTGTCTAATTGCAAGAACTCACCTAGAGGGAAAATTGAAACGGTGATATCTGGAGCTCCCGATAGACTTTATTGGTGAAATTATATATGAAATTTACTGAAACTAGCCTTATGAATCCAACGGTGAGGCTCTCATATTTTTATTCCTCTATTTTATCCCTTTAAAAGTGTATTTTGTATCTTGTATCTTACTTATGCCTTGAAAAAACCAATTATAAACCTATTGCAAAAAAGTATTGTGAAACATATGATTTCACTATCTTGTATAGCTTAGAATTCCCTTCGATGATGTTTTTGGGATCCTAAATCCCTCTAGAGCTCTCAACATCACCTTACGAAGTTCAATAGCTCTTTTGATCATGTGCTGCTTTGCTTAGGCATGTGAACCCTATTTTTTGTGACAACTTTGCTCCAACTCTTCCAAATCTTTCTTGAACCTTCCAAAATCACCTCCATGATTTTTCTAGACCTTTAACTCATCCAAATTTTGGATTTAGCTCCATTTTCCACTTCATTGGGTTGCTCATGTCCTTGGAAGGCTAGTGGTAGCCCCCCCAACATTGTCCAAAATTAGCATTCTTCAAGAACTCCTAAAATCACCTAGGGGGTTGAATTGAATTTCCTAATTCACTAGGGGAATGAGTTAACATCCTTTGGGAGGACATTAGATTGAATAGGTAGACATGGGGTGCCTAGGAAGGGTAGGAATTGAAAATTTTGGCATAGCGATATCATTGTCATGCTAGAAAATTACCAATTTCCTTGTTGCATATTTACATGACAACACTATATTTATCCCTAAACTACCCATGACACATCCTTAAGCAACCTCCTCCTACCTACAAGCTTTAAAGATCTTTTCCAATCCTTAAAAACTCAAAAATCTTGACTAAAACACAAAATCAACCCCATTGGGGAAATTTTCCTAGCGATCAATGGTGACTCGGCCTAGTCGTAGTTGACCCTATAAGACTAAGTTCTTCCCTTTAAACAAAGGAGAGAAAAAAACACAGATGCAACAAAACTTGGCTTTCTTGCATTCTGCGAATCCATCTTTGAACCAGAGCATCCCTGCAATAACATCAACCCTCTTGCAGTTCTTTGGATATTTTTATCACTCACATGAATTTGGGACGTTTACATTGCTTATTGTTCTATATTATTATATCTCCATTATTATCTTTTTGGATATAACATTTTATAGGTTCAAAGAACAATCAAGACTCCAATATCAACATGTTCTAGCAGTGTTTGTTAGAAACTAAGACATAGATAGGGAGGTGAATCAGTGTCTATTCATATTTTTACCCCACAAATTGGTTCATTCAACTTTCTTAATTTACTCTAGATTAGAAATCAAAAGAAACAAAAAGAGAAATCACAAATTGAGACAGATTTTATTTGGGAAACCCATCTAGGAAAAAACCCACTAAAACCATGAACTATGCTTAGGACTAACTTTTCCTATTTTTATTACAATGGTTTTATGGTTAAGCATCAACACAACCTAGAGTTGCAAATCCTAGGTTTGACGAAGTTGTTACTCATTCTAGAGGCTTTAATCCCCTATAATTCAACCAATTGCTACTGATCTTTAGTGAGCTTCAATTCACAGGGAAGTTGCAACTACCCAAACACTAAGTTGTTACTTTGAATTTTCACCTGTATTTTGTCACACAAACTTGTTGTCTTTTACAATTGATAGTGACACTATATTTTAAATCTAGCATTCTTAAATTACCTAAAATTTCGTCAAGAGTTCAATTCTCTGTCCCCCAATAATCTTACTATTTTATGCACTCACTTACTCTTCTTGGATTTCTAGCTCAAATTCGGGTTTGATCCTCAAGGTTCAACACTCACATAAGCTCATAGAGTTCACTGTCATAACTACAGTCTTTAAATCCCTTTAAATCATGTTGTATCAGCTTGAGAAATAAAATTATATCTCCCACAATACTCTTGATTATATTGGTTCACTTAGGTCATTCTATCACACATTTTCACACCCATGTTTTGAAATCATCTATTATTTCACTAAATTCTCTATTTTTCTTACACTCACATTTTCATCAACTGATTATACTGTTAACAACTTCATTAAGCATCATTTCTATTATGTACCTTACTTAATATACCTTTTACACTTACTCCTCCACGATTACACACTCTATTGACATGTTTGAAAACAAAGCAACATCAAACATGGATTGATTTTCACATGCCTTTCACATTCAACTCACTCACTCTTTATCTTGAACTTTTCTTACATGAATAATGTCTCTTTAACCTCTACATCCCATTTCTTGTTTTTAGACTAAGCTGTAGTTGTACAATTTGAATTATTACTTTCATCATCTTCCCTTTTGTTCACTGATCCATAGTATTTTGTCTTCATGAAAATTTTGAACTCTATATCATTCTTCAAATTTGTATTTTCTCTATCTTGTGTCTTGTATTTACAAGATCACACCCTCTATTAAAGTGCTTCAAACTTGAGGTGACCTTTTACCTTCTATGTATCCATAATGGATTTTTGCCCTTTTGGTTCACTATAACAGTTTAGACAAAAAAATGATTATTCATATTCTACTTCGAGATGAAGGAGAAGAAAGGAGTTTATGTAATCGAAGGAACTTTCCAATTTCCTCTTCACACCAACCATGATTAAAATAGATAAGAATATGTCTTTTGAGTTCAATACCAACCATTGCAATTATATCTAAAGGAAACATTAGATTTTGAAACCATTTGAGCATGACGAAAAATTTGAGCCACACTTCTATTGATGAGCATTTGAGCATATTAAACCATTTGATTACTTTCTTGGAGTAAGAATATTGTTAGATTGTCAAGTGAGTCGATAAATATGCTTTTTGGTCCACCATAACCATTCTCGTAACATTTTGAACATCTTCAAACCAAGAAAACCTCATGCCTACATTTTTAGAGGTCTTCCAAGTCATTTCAAGACTTTTCACAAGGATTTTGATCAATTGAAGCAAGAAGAAAAACATCCAAACCCCGAGTTCAACTTACGCACAGGTGAAGCACGACCTTGAGAAAACTATTAGAGAGATCTTCCTAATTTCAAAAGAAATTTTTTTAATTTATTTTGTAACGTGTTTGTATCAATAGGTAGAGACATTTACAAAATTTTGCAAGTTTTCATTGGACGGGGTTTGAGATTTAAGCAATTTTCTCTTTTAAACCCTAGAAATAGGGTTTCATTCCTATCTGATAATCCCATAAAACCAAAAAATTGGTTTACTAGTAGATTTCTTGGTGGTTTTTGGAAATTCCACCTCCTAGAGCATTGTGTCACCATTGAGAATCATTTATATGTTCAAATTCACTTTGAATTGTCTAAGCTTGCTTATAATAGTTGAGGAGATAACAATGTAAACCTTGGAGATAAAAAAATTTCTTTGGGTTAAATTTTCACTTTTAAGGTTTATAGGAGTCATTGAAAATTTCAAGAGCTTGTTACAATGTCACACAAATCTCCTAGGCCAATGTTTCACATCTTCTTAAGAGAGTACATCACGCACAATGACCTACGGTTCATACCGAGTCCATTCAATCATTAATATTTCATCCAAACTATTGAAATTTTCTCCCATATCTTTGAAACTACACAAACATTGAGTTGAATATAGACTGGTACTTACTTCATATGAAGACATGTGTTATGAAACAATAACCATCTGTTGCAAATAGACTTGATTACCTTAGACACTTTTCATATCATAGATTGGAGATTTCTTGCTTTCCATAGAACTTACCTAATAATGTAATGAGAGATAGACTTCAAACCACACATCAACATTTCCTTCACTATTTCAAATGTAGGGTTGCAAGAGAAAATTGATGAGTTTTCTCAGAATTTGGTCACTTATGATAGTCCTACACCAGGCAGTTAAGAAGCACTATAACTTTGTACTTTCCCATTCTTTAAATAAAGAAATTTGAACCATTAAAACATTGTCTAGGACATGTATTAGAGGATTTCATTCATTTCTCACTTTATATTATGCTTCTTTCACACAAATATTTCTTTGACCATAATGAAAGATTGAGGTTGACTATCCTAATTTGTAAGGCTTAAGACAACATTGTACCATACAATCAGACAAGGAGAGTACCAAAAACTATCATTTTGAATTAGAAGAGATATTCAACACTTCTGAGGAGTTACAAAAACTTTCACAAATCATTTGTAATTTTATTATCTTATTTTATGCTTATCGCTTCCATAAGAAGGCTTGAGGATAAAGAAAACTTGGTATAAAAAATATCATAACTTTCTTGTTACTTGTCTAATTTCCCTGATTATATTTTCAATATCTTAGGATTGAAGTTATCTTTAAAAATTCATTATATGATTTATTTGAATACTTTTCAATGATTTTGTTCAAATGCTAAGAACCCTGTGGTGCTCAATTTGCATTTTCTAAGAGAGCGGTTTTAGAAAAACTTGCATAACTTAAAATCACCATTTCAAAATCTAATGAAATTTAGCATGAAGCACTATGTGACACCCATATACACATTCCATTTTATTTTTAGACATAATTTTTCATGTACACTTATATATAATCTCATTTGCATCAGAATTACACTATTAGTTTTCTAAGCCAACTTCGTGAACTTTTGAATTTTCACTGGGGGCTAAAACGAGCCTTGTTTTTTCTCACACATATTATAGAAACTATTCCTATGATACTAACATGCTCATATGATCTTTCTATGACTTGCATTTATCTCTTACACCTCATTAGACACTAGAACTAGTCCTAAATGAGTCGATTACAACTGTGAATCCAAACCTTTGACCTGTTACTCACTCCAGAAGATCTTTCTCATGATAGACACATCATGTATGACCTATAGAGCACCTGTAATATGCCTCCATCGAATTCCTACCTCACTGACCATGCCTACAACATTCTAAAAACAACCTGAAACCTTCTTGAAAAATCACTATTTACTCATTTTCCATCAATGTCACTTAACATCAATGAAAACACCAATGACCAGGGTTCAATAATATCCCCCTTTGTAATTGATAGTAACCACTTAGAATATTGATGGAAAAACCATAGACCAACAACTTCTAATAACCACTCCTAGTTTCTAACATCTTCTCTCCTCCTTTGACATCTATGACAAAAAAATTTTTAGCCACTTGACATGAAAAATTACAACTGAAGGCAATGATGCATGAGAAAATAAGTTAACCTTTCCACAAGCTCCCCTAGGATTATGTTTGCACTTTTATGAGCTCCTATACTAGTCTTGACCTCTACTAGACTAAATTAAACTTCCCCCTTAACATGAGCACTCTTCCTTTAAAGCCAATTGACTTACACCACCACCTTTCCTTGTATATATTCTTGAAAACCTCTAAAAAGATTACCATCACATGGCGCATGCTTCCAATTCTTAAGTATAATCCTTCTATATATTCTTGGAAACACATAAATTTTAATCTTAACCTTGTTTGAACACATTGGGAATGTTTTAAACAATTAGACACTTATGTAACCAAATTTTCAGTTCTTGTAGCCATATTATGATGTGACATTGTAAGTGTAGACCTAACATGCCTTACTCTTGAAGAAAGATAAACAAAACATACCTTCCATAACATGAAATCATTTAGAGTACCTTTTAGGGAAAGAAACAATACTCCCCTTCTCATAAAGACTTCTTGCACATCTGAGAAACATTGAAGAGCACTGTAACACAAGACTGATATACCAAAACTTAGCATTTCCCACTATCTCACCATCTTGTACATTCATTTCCAGTCATAACACTATCCACTAGACACTCATGTAAAATTTTGAGATGATATTCACTTCAAGATCACATGACCGCTACATATTTCATACAAATCACATATTGTAGAAGCATCAAACACTACCTTTTGTTTATATTTTTATTTGTAGCTGGACCATTTTCCATTATGAGCACTCAATCTCAATCATATAACCTTCCTCATCTTGATAAAAAAATATACTTTATCCTTTTATGCCACTTTGTATTTAGTACCATTAGTTTTGACAACTTGAATATGAGTCATCAAATGAGTCATGCCAAACCTACTACATTTGATATCAACCTCCCTACACCATTAAGACTCATAACACTTTTTCATGTCATGCATTTAACAACTCCATTAAAATCAGACTCATTAAGGATTCAATATGTCTAAGCCTATACTTGTAGATATCCAAAACTGACCTGTAGTATGCATTTTTCTTACACATGAAGTCACAAGAGATAAAAAAACTTATCTTATCTAAAGCCATATTCTCCATAAAATTTCAAAGATCAAAATATCTTTATTCATGCCTATACTAGTGTCATTAGATACGATTAACATTCATATCTATAGATCCTTGAAAAGTTCATTGTGAACTTACGCTCTTTGTCAATATTTGAAGAATTTTTATGCATTTTCAGGTCCTAAAACCTCATGAATCCTTTATCCCTCCATGTCTAGATGCATTGTTTAAAATTTTATCTTCTAATTCCATCATTTGGTCCTCTAAAACCTAGATTCCATTTGTATCACTCACTATGGACTGTGACAGTCCAGTCTGGGTAGAGAAGTACAAAAATTTCTAAATTTTGTAACAAAAATTCATTAACATCACTTTCATATCATTCCCTAAACACTTGAACATTTATATACTTGATATGAAACCATGTATGGCATTTTCATACCTGAAACCTTCTTGGAAAACTCTAGAATTCTCATGTTTTGAACATGTCTTGGCCATAGTTAATCTCTTGAAGTGATGTACTAATAAAACTAACTCTTGAATACATTATCCATATTGTCAGAGAACCTTCAACACATTGGGAGATATACACACCTGTAGGGCACATGACACATGTCCTAAAGGCACACACACAACCCATAACTCAATCTCAGACAACCTATACTAACAACACTTGTATGTTGAGACCCTAGATGACAATTTCTAATTCTAAATAACCTTCACAACTTCATACTCACCATGGAATCTTCAAAGACACATGGGAAATCACATTTCAAGCCTTATGACATTATTAGAACTTAAACTTGTCACCAAAACTACACAAACTACATAGCCCTTTCAATACTTGTTGATAATAACCTTCAAAGACTATGGGGACAAGCATCATTATATCATGGCATGTGAATCTCATGATTAACTTATGACACACCGTTTGAATTCTTGAGACACCACTTTCACATATGATAAGAATTAGGTTACCCTTGATACTGTCATAATCACATTAGGTTTCACAACTTTCCTCACTCGATTTGTGTAAAAATAGTCACCTTGTTTATCAACCCAATATATTCTCTTGAATACACTTCTTATTTGACACCAACCTTGACACAAAGCGGTGTTGTACATTAAAGAAGAATTAATATAAACATCTTGAGACTAACATACCTTGTAAACTTGATAGATACAGTAATCATCCTCAAATGGTGCTTCCTTTCAATCAGTGTACACCTTCTAGAAGCTTAGAGAAGGCATACCATTTTGTTAAGTCACTTCAGAATAGGAGAAATTCATCAAGACCACATGATGACTCATCTCTTTCCTTCTTTTCCTTGGTTTCTTGTTAATATTCTGAGATACAATCCTTGGTGTGACCACTAGATCACATGAGCTCTCATCTTCTTCTTGGGTTCTAGATAGGCATACATGTTGTAATTCATACACCTGTTCTAATACTTGTTGGGGAAGACATTCTTCATACTTTGTACTAGATTTGTGTTCCTTCTTCTTGCCTTTGTCATCATTTCTGTTATCTTTCTTGTGTTTTATTCCCTTATGATTGAATTAGATTTTTTTCTTCAGCATCTACCCTTTCTATCTTCTTGTCATCCTTTAATGTCTCAACTTCTGATTTTTCTTCCTTGACCTTGCATACCCATTTTTATTTCTTCTTTCTAGCATCTCTCTCAACCATAGCTGACTTGGTCTTACTCTTTGAGTTTGCATTTTCTCTGTATACACTTTTTCTTTGTCTCTAAAATGCATTCATCTTATAGATAAATCTAGGTGGTTCATAACAATGTTTGGAAAAATGCCCTAGCTCATGGAAATTAAGTAAAAGAACTTGATTCTTGTTCCAAAAATGATTTACTGGATCCTCTAAACAATTATTGATTGTGTGACCTTTTCCTTTGCAATTAAAACACACTATGTTCTTCTCATAATCAGACCTACAATCTCTCCATGGATAGCCTTCATATACCTTTCTTCTATAATCTCTAGCTCTATGTCCAAATATGTATCTTGGAAAATAATCTCCATGAAACTTACCTAAAAATATCCTTACACTAGCTGCCTAAAGATCCTCTTGTGCTCTTTGTTGTCCTTCTTGGGATGAGAACATCCTTGACAAGAAGTATGACTTGATTCAACTCCCAATTCCCTTTGATTTTCTTATTCTAGCTCATCCTTTTGAGTATTTACCTCTACATTTAGTATTTCACATTCTTCACTCTTAGCTTTAATAAATGTTTGACATGCCTCAATACTAAGCTCTTGATTTGTTTTAGTCTAACTTGATTTATATTTAAGTTCTAAACTCAACTTGTTACGATTACTGTTTGATTTATCACCAACTTATTGAGTTTACTTGAAACCTACTCTAACTCAATTTTCAAGGTCTTTATTTCTTCTTCAAGTTTGGTACATGAAACACCTTTTTCTTTCAATGCCTTTGACACATTTTCAACATATGAAGACATCTCATTTAGTTCATGAAGATGGTTAGCACCCTTGAGTTTAATTTATGTCTTTAACTCATTTATGAGAGCTTGTGTAATTTCATACCTCTTTTTCAACATTGACTCAGCTAATGTACCCATGTTTGTGTCTTAGGATCACCTCCAAGCTGTTAGGCTCAATTCAAGAGTACCAAAATTTAATACCAATTATTTGAAACTAGGATACTAAGAGGGGTGTGAATAAGTGTTTATTCATATTTTTACCTTATAAATTGCTTCATTCAACTTTCATCATTTACTCTAGACTAGAAATCACAAGAAAAAAAAAGGGATTTTTGTGGTGGCCTTTCAATCGGGGATCCAACAGGGAAACTTTATTGACCTTGTGGAAAAGCTAGCAATCTCTTGCTAGGGAAGTCTTCATCTGTAGAGTAGAAAAGGGAGTGAGAAAGAGGTAGGAGAACTAATGCTATAGGTAGAAAATCATATTCCTGCACACACACTAGTTAGAAACTTCAACACATGTATTTATGGGAAGAAACAACTCTGCGAATAGCAACAAGACCAAATAGAATTTATTGATCACCAAGTATCAAGAAACCCCTTAGTCAAAGAAAGATAGAAACTCCTTATATTGATTGCTCAAATCAAATTTGTACATAATGTGGGAATGGAAGAAATTTGAGAGGGGAAGAGAGTAGAAGAAAATGGCTATCTCCTTTTCTTTCTCTAGGTACAATGCACTCTTGAGTCTACAAGATCAATTGCCAACCCTTTGCAATGGGAATGGTGTTACAATTTATAGAATGAGAGGTGACTTATCATCTTCCTCATGACCCTCCATATACCTTAATATGACTTAAGACTATTCATATTCCACTTTAAATATTTAAGTCCCTTTTATAATAGCAAGGTGACTTAATTTACATTATGTTTCTAAAGTCACTTTTAAGTGACTTAAAGGCATATCAAAAGGAAAACCCTCCAACGAAGAATTAGAACATTTGAAAGAGAGAGAGAGAAGAGAGAAAGAGAGAGGAAGAGAAGAAGAGGAGATGTCACCCGATGAAGTCCATTGATCCTCATTGATGGAAATATCCAAATGCAATGAAACTCCAAATCTTTGAACTCCTTGCACATTATGAAACTCCTCCAAATTAGCTCACAAACGCTCCTAAGTTGAATGAATGAACTAAGGTGGATCTTGAATGCCCTGTGAAAAATGACTAGGATGCTCCCGAACAATGATGTCCCCCTGAATGATTATCCTTGTACATCCCATTGTGCCAAAACTTCTCTTTGAGTGTAACTTACTATTTTTAGTAAGTGTGAAAAAATAACTCCCTCGATCCTTTGCTGAGTGTTGTGACCTTGATTCCCCTTTCTCCTGCATTCCTCACTCCTTTGGATCAAATTTCTATTTTTAGCAGGTGCTCGAGGGCCCACTTACTATTTTTAGTAAGTGCCAAAATTTTTTGTTCTGGTGAATTCTCAGTTGTAGTGCACCTCTAATGTCTTCATCTCCTTCGCAGGTTCTTTTGTTGATGACTTTCCCAAAATAGCAGTTCTATGTAGTAGACCTACTATTTTTAGAAATGTTGGCCTCTGGGAGTTGGATTGACATGGAAAAATTTTTTTGATATGGGTTTTTCCCAATATCATCCCTCTAAAATTTTGGGCCCTTGCCCGATTAATAATCTAAGATATTTTAAAGTTTTAATTTTTGAAATTTTTGGGTACGACAACCATTAATGGACCTCAAAATTGCAGGTCTAGTTTTCTCCTCCATTTTTGAAGAAAATTATATTTTTGATGTGGGTTTTTTTCTTTGGTGCTTCACGTGTGATCTTACTTCAATCTAGTAATCGGTTTGACGGGAAATCAAGCTTTTTCCTTCGTAGAGCTGGAAAGAGGGTTTATTCATTGTGAGTAATACTTGATGAAAATTGGAGGTTTGAATATGATTTTTTAATGGCCTTCAAGATATTAAAACTTAGAAACAAATGGTTCATCAATCGAGCACCTTTGGTTTTGTAAGATATGTTCAAATCTTCATTTTCATGGCTATGGGGATTTCCATTGTTCTTCTTCTCTGTTCTTTGTTTCTCCTTCTTAGATTGATGAAAATTCCTTTTGAGACCTGTGTATCTCCATGGAAAAGGTATTTCAGTTCCATTTTGATGATCTTTTGAGTTTCTTGCAATGGTGGAGTGGTGGACTTGTGTTCTCTGCAACTTTCTTCTGGTAATGGAGAAGCAGCTAGAAGCAACAAGAAGCAACTAACAATTAGAATATTTTTCAAATTTTTGAGTTGGAGTTGGGTGCATTTTTTCATGTTTGATGTCCCTAACCTCAAGGATGTAAGGACATCAATTTCCACAATGATCAAGATGGCGACATGTGGCATTTAATCCAATGATGGGGAATGAAGGAGGAAAAAGCTGCTTTAAAGCACTGGGAGCTAAAAGGTGGTCACGTGGGTGTCCAGAAGACTCCCTATGGGGATGGGAAGAATTTTTCAAGGTCTGATGTCCCCCACCTTAGGTGCATAAGGGACATCAAATTCCACGGTGGTCCTGGAGTTGACACGTGGCGCCTGATCCGACGGCAAGGAATGAATGTTCCAAAAAAGCACTGGGGGCTGAAAGTCGGTCACGTGGGTGTCCAAATGACTCCCCATAGGGGATGGGAAAATTTTCAAGGTCTGATGTCCCCCACCTCAGGTAAATAAGGGACATTAGTTTCCACATGGTGGTCTGGAGGTGACACGTGGCGCCCGATCTAATAGTAGGGAATGGATGCTCCAAAAATGCACCTAGGGGCTGAACTGTCAAGTCTGGAGGTCACATGAGGGTATGAGGTCATATGAGGGATGAGAGGGATTCAAGGGGGCTGGGCACATTTTTACAACCTTGATTTCCCTAACCTTGGGGGACGTCAGGGACACAAAATCCCCCAGAGCCCTCGGTGCTTGACACGTGTCCTCCCAAAAATTTGGCTAAGTCCTGAACTTGTGACAGTGATAACTTGAGCTCCCGATGGACTTTTTTGGAAAATAATTATATGATCATGACTAGAAATTTCCTTTGAATCCAATGGTGGGGTATCATGTCTTAATTCATTCATTTGATCCTGAAAAAGTAGGTTTGTGATTTGAGACTCCACTTGTGCCTGAGAAAAACTTCTTCCAATCATATGCGCCAAGGTGTTGTGAAAAATATTATTTCACCATCATGTAGGTCTTGGAATATATTTCTAAATGATGTTTTTTTTACTTCTAACTCCATCTGGAGCTCCCAAAATCTTCTTTTGAAGCCCAGTAGTTGTTTTAGGCATGTGTACCGCCTAGGCTTGTGAACCTGTTTTTAACTCAGACTGCTCCAAGTCTTGCAAAACTTCCCCAAACCTTCCAAGATCATTTCCATGATGTTATAAGGTCTTTCATTCACCTCCATGTTGAATTTTTCCCTTTTTCCACTCCAGGGGTTGATCTAGTCCTAGGAAGGCCAGTGATAGCCCTTCCCAATACTACCAAAAGATAACATCTTTTAGAATTCCTAAAATCACCTAAGGGAATGAATGGAATTTCCTAAATCACCTAGGGGATGATATAACATCAAATGGGAGGTGATTTGGACTGATGGATGATTTGACTGGGGTGCCTAGGAATGATAAAACATGAAAATTTTGGCACATAGGGGTATAGTTGTTGTGCTTGGAAACTTCTAATTTCCCTATTGCACATTTGCACGACAAAAACAATGGCTCTAGCTTAGGGACATGACATGGATGAGTGGAGTGAAGACATGACATGGGAATCTAGAATCTCAATTTTAGACCATATAATTTGTTGACTAGTGCCTTATCCATTGGGCCTTGTGGAGTCATGAGTCATGTATAACTTCTAGAAAGAGAGAGAGAGAGAGAGAGGAGAGAGACACACACACACACAGAAAAGAGATGAGAAAGGAAAAACATGACACACACAAGAAGAGGAAACACACAATAGAAAGGGAAACACACTAAAATCACCTATGGTACAAGGAGGGGGAAACCCACTTTCATTGAAGCACTTTTCTTTCCTCAAGATTTACCCCTGAGCGGGCAACACTAAGTGATGATGTTCTGTGAAGCCATTGATGGGTTCAGAAAGTAGCCTCCCCTCCTCAGCTACTTATGAAAGCCATGTGCTTTCACAATTGTCTGTGTATTTGGTAGGAGTGAGTCCATGTGAGCTTCTTGATGCTTGAGTCCTTGCTTGGAAATTCCACTGCCTTTGTTCTTTAAATTTGGTTTCAAATTCTATTTGCCTTCCATGTTTTCATATTTGATTCTCCATCGATCATTCATAAAGCTGCCCCAAAGCTGATTTTTCCATGTTTGAAAAATTTCTTCAATGCAAGTCAGCTCAATGTTTTCCCTGTTATCTTCTTCCATGGTAGAGGTGTTGTCTTCAAAAATGGAGATGTCTGAAGGAGATACATGAACTTTTATTCTTTTGCACTCATGAACTTCTTCACACAATGTGGAAGAAAAAGGCATGTTTTCATGTTTATTCTCATCAACCAAAGTATTAGAGAAGTCATCAAGCTTATCCAACTGCTCCATTTCAACATCAAAAATTGGTGCACCAAAATAGGAAGCACAAATTGACTCATACTTTTCTTGTATCTCCATGGCCCGGGTTAAGAGTTCAAGACCGAGTTGAGGATCCTCAGTTTCTTCTGTAGCCTTCAAGATGTCTTGTATGGATAGTTCTTCTGAAATTTCCATAGAATCTTTTTTATCTTTATTGGAGGAATCTTCTTGTTGTGCCTCTAGGAGATGGTTAAAAATATGATCCATATGGGCCCATGATTCATCTGAAACATTCTCATTCATCTCTTTCATGATTTGTGTTTCCGAAGATTCACTTTCTTGCATACATGGGCATACTTGATTCATGACACCTATTGACAAGGAGAAGATGTCCAAGCTTTGAGGGAATGGTGCTCCTTCAAGCTTGAAATCCATATCATCTTCTCCTTGGTAAGAAGTAGAGAACTATGTTGGGGCAGCAGTATGAGAAGAATTTTCAGCTACATCTTGATCATCCATTATTAAATCCTCTTGCTCAGGTGAAAGATGAAAGGCTATGTTTTCACCATGATGATGATTCTTCTCCTCGAGTGAGTAGAGGTTGTGTTTAAATTTCTCATTCTCCTTGGATTTGAAAATAGAGTGGGCTTCTTCCATTTGATCATCCATGATTGCATCGGGAGAGAGTTTGATTCTTTGACTTCCTTCATTTCTTCATGCAACATTTTTACATCACTTGAGAATCAAAATAGGAAGGAGGATTATCTATGACCATCTTGAATTCATCATTTTTGGGCCATGATGTCGGTTGAGTTTCTTGCACTTCTTCACATCTCTCCATTTCATCATCAATTGAAAGATAAAAAATTGAAAAGAGATCATCCATGCTTACTTTGAATTGACCATCTTCTTCATCATTGGTGGAGTCTTCGGAGAGCATTGGATCATCCATTATGCAGCAAGGATATTCCTTTATTGAATATATTATTCCCCCATGGGCTATGACTTGAGCCAAATGGAATTGTTGAATGGTGATTCTATCTTCGTCTCTTCTACTTCTTCCTCCATGATGTTGCTTTGGCTTTCATCGGAAGGTTCCATGATAAGATCTTCTTCAGAAGCATCCAAGAATATTTTAGGAATGAAAGCCTCATAATATGGGCAGCAATCCAGTCTTCTTCCATAGGGTGCATCTCATCTTCTTCCTCCATTTGATGTGGAGTTTCAAAATGTTCATATCTTCTCTATAGAGCTAAAGCATACCTCCAAATTTCATCAAAGACTTTCGGGGTTAGAATTTCCTTTTATTATGCTCTCAAGTATTTCCACATATTCTCTTTTCAACATGTTCATTTCTTCATCACCATATGTAATGAATTCATCTAGAGAACGGTGGAAGAAGGACAACGTTCTCAATTTTGTAGTGAGTTGTGTGAGATTGCAAAAAATATTCTTCAGTGGATCTTGCACCATCCTGTCTTTTTCATCTTCTTGAATGCTGATTTTATCTTCATCGGAAGGCTCAAGGATAGGATTTTCTTTAATGGAGCATTCAAGAACCTTTCGGGTATGAAAACCCTATGGTATGAATGATCTTCAGGATCTTCCTCTATAGGACAACTCTCCTCTTCTTCTTTCTCACTATGGGTTGCTTCAAGTTGCTCATTCATCTCTTGTAATAATTTGGCATATTCTCGAGCTTCACACCTTATCTTATGTCTCCTTTGAATCCATTCTTCTTCATTGATGACAAGTTCTTTCTTCTTTCCTTTTCAACACTAGTCGGAACCATGGCTGATCAATGATCTTCTTTTCGGGAAGACATCTTCTTCTTCTTCTTCATTGTCACTCATTGGTACTTCACTCCAATCTAGAAATTTCTTCATGATGTGGGAAACAAACATGATAGGGGTTCATTCCTTGATGGAGTCACCTTCAAAAAATGATTTTCCTTCAAAAATGATTTTTTTTTTTTTATTTTAAGACCTTGTAGTCATATATTGGGTGCAGATGCTGCTAAATCTATGCCCCATGGTGGGTGCAAAAACTATTGGTGAGAAAATTTTTTGGGTGGAAAAACTTGTGGATTTCTTGCCAATGCTCTGGGAATCTAAGTCCCTCTACTTAACGGTGCAGCTTCCATATGTGCATGCATGAAAAAGTGGATTTTTGTGGTGGTCTTTCGACCGGGGATCCAACAAGGGCACTCCATTGACCTTGTGGAAAAGCTAGCAATCTCTTGATAGGAAGTCTTTCATTTGTAAAGTGGGAAAGGGAGTGAGAAAAGAGGTAGGAGAACTAATGTTGTAGGTAGAAAATCATATTCCTGCACACACACTAGTTAGAAACTTCAACACATGCATTTATGGGAAGAAACAACTCTGTGAATAGCAACAAGACCAAATAGAATTTATTGATCACCAAGTATCAAGAAACCCCTTAGTCAAAGAAAGATAGAAAATTCTTCTTATATTGATTTCTCAAATCAAAGTTGTACATAATGTGGGAATGGAAGAAATTTGAGAAGGAAGAGAGTAGAAGAAAATGGCTATCTCCTTTGCTTTCTCTAGGTACAATGCACTCTTGAGTCTACAAGATCAATTGCCAACCCTTTGCAATGGGAATGGCATTACAATTTATAGAATGAGAGGTGACTTATCATCTTCCTCATGACCCTCCATATGCCTTAATATGACTTAAGACTATTCATATTCCACTTTAAATATTTAAGTCCCTTTTATAATAGCAAGGTGACTTAATTTACATTATGTTTCTAAAGTCACTTTTAAGTGACTTAAAGGCATATCAAAAAGTGCAAACCCCAATGAAGAATTAGAACATTTGAAAGTGAGAGAAAGTTGGGGGAAGAGAGAGAGAGAGAAGAGAGAAGAAGAAGAGGAGATGTCACCCGATGAATTCCATTGATCCTCGTTGATGGAAATCTCCAAATGCAGTGAAACTCTGAATCTTTGAACTCCTTGCACACTGTGAAACTCCTCCAAATTCACTACGAATGCTAAGTTGAATGAACTAAGGTGGATCTTGAATGCCCTATGAAAAATGACTAGGATGCTCGTGAACATTGATGTCCCCCTAAATGATTATCCTTGTACATCCCATTGTGCCAAAACTTCTCTTTGAGTGTAACTTACTATTTTTAGTAAGTGTGAAAAAATTAACTCCTCGATCCTTTTGTTGAGTGTTGTGACCTTGATTCCCCTTTCTCCTAGTGCATTCCTCACTCCTTTGGATTAAATTTCTATTTTTAGCAGTGCTCAGGGCTCAGGGTTCTTACTATTTTATTTCCCAAAGTAAGTTCCAAAAATTTCCGTTACGGTGATTTGAATTCGAAAAGCGGTTCTTTGTAGTGACCTACTATTTTTAGAAAGTTTCCTCATCTGAGTCTTGATCTCCTGTAGGTTTTGATATGGGTTTGACCCCAATATCATCCCTAAAATTGGGCAGCCTCATGTAGTAGACCTAGGAGATTTTAAAGTTTTAAGAATGGTTTAGTGCCTTAGGTAGTGCATGAGCCATTAATGGACCTCAAAATTATGGTTTTTGACATTTGTGAAAAAAAATTATATTTTTGATGGTTTTTTTTGGTGAAATCAAGTGATCCTTTCAATCCGAAAGAGAATCGTTTAGAGGAAATCAAGCTTTTTCTTCGTAGAGCTACGAAGTAGGGTTTCTTGATGTAGAAATCCTTTGAGAATTTTGATTATGATTTTTAATGGCCTTGAGAGATATTAAAACTCAGCAACAAACTATTTGTAAATCCGAGCACCGGTTTGCAAGATATGTTTGAATCTTTGTTTTCATGGCTATGGGGATTTCCATTGTTCTTCTTCTCTATTCTTCATTTCTCCTTCTTAGATTGATGAAAATTCCTTCTGAGACCTGTGTATCTCCATGGAAAATATTTTTCAGTTCCTTTTCTGATCTGGTCTGAGTTTCTTGCAATGGTGGAGTGGTGGACTTGTGTTCTCTGCAACTTTCTTCTGGTAATGGAGAAGCAGAAGAAGTAGCTAATAGTTAGAATATTTTTCAAATTTTTGAGTTGGATTTGGGTACATTTTTTCATGTTTTATGTCCTTGACCTCAAGGATGTGAGGGAAATCAATTTCCACAATGAGAAAGATGGCAACATGTGGCATTTAATCCAACGGCGTGGAATGAAGGAGGAAAAAGCTGTTTTAAAGCACTGGGAGCTAAAAGGCGGTCATGTGGGTGTCCAGAAGACTCCCTATGGGGGATGGGTTAATTTTAAAGGTTTGATGTCCCCCACCTTAGGTTCATAATGGAAATCAAATTCCAAGGTGGTCCTGGAGGTGACATGTGGTGCCCGATCGACGATGATAGGAATGAATGCTCCAAAAAAGCACCTGGGGGCTGAAAGTCGGTCACGTGGGTGTCTAAATGACTTCCCATAGGGTATGGGAACATTTTTAAAGGTATCCTATCCCCCAACTTAGGTACATAAGGTAATTCAGTTTCCACGGTGGTCCTAGAGGTGACACGTGGCAGCCGATCCAACGGTAGGGAATGGATGCTCAAAAATGCACCTAGGGGCTGAACTGTTAAGTCTGGAGGTCACATGAGGGTACAAGAGGTCATACAAGGGATAAGAGGGATTCAAGGGGGATGAGCACACTTTTCTAGCCTTGATTTCCCTTACCTTAGGGGATGTGAGGGACATAAAATCCCGTCAGGCTCCTGGTGTTGACACGTGTCCTCCTCAAAATTTGGCTAACTCCTGAACTTGTGACCTTGATAGCTTGAGCTCCTGATGGAATTTTTTGGAAAAAACTTTATATGATCCTGACTGGAAATTTCCTTTTGAATCCAATGGTGGGGTATCATGTCTTGATTCATTCATCTGATCCCTAAAAAATTGGGTTTGTGATTTGAGAATCCACTTGTGCACTGAGAAAAATTACTTGCCAATCATATGCGCAAGGTGTTGTGAAAAATATTATTTCACCATCATGTAGTTCTTGGAATTCTATTTCTGATGATGTTTTTTTACTTCTAACTCCATCCGGAGCTCCCAGAAATCTTCTTCTGAATCCCATCAGTTGTTTTAGGCCTGTGTGTCGCCTAGGCTTGTGAACCCTATTTTTAACTCAGACTGCTCCAAGTCTTGCAAAACTTCCCCAAACCTTCCAAGATAATTTCCATGATGTTATAAGGTCTTCCATTCACCTCCATGTTTAATATTTCCCTTCCACTCCACTCCAAGGGGTTGATCCAGCCCTAGGAAGGCCAGTGATCACTCTTCTCGTGACTCCCCAAAATTTGCATTTTCAATGAAGTCCTAAAATCACCTAGGGGAATGAATGGAATTTCCTAAATCACCTAGGGGGATGATATATATTGTTTGGGAGGTAATTTGAACTTCTTTGGACAGATCTTGGGTTGCCTAGGAATGATAAAACATGAAAAATTCGGCATAGGGGTATAGTTGTCATGCTTGGAAACTTCTAATTTCCTGTTGCACATTTGCACGACAACACCATGTTAGGAAAAAATACACTTTGAAACCATGAATTATGCTTATGAATAACTTGTCCTATTTCTGTTACCTCAATTTAGAGCTTCAACTCCTAGGTTTTACCAAGATGTTACTCGGTCTGGAGGCTTTAACCCCTTGTAATTCAAGAAACTATCACCGATCTTTAGTTAGCTTCAACTCACATGGAAGTTGGAACTCCCAAAAGAATAAGCTTTTCCTTAGCCTTTTCACCTGTATTTTTCACACAAACTTGTTTTCTTATACAATGATATTGCAACTAGATTTATAATTAGACCTTCTTAAATATGTAATTTTATCAAGACTTTAATTCTCTTTTCCCGCTATCTTACTATTTGATGCACTCACTTACTCTTCTTGGATTGCTAGCTCAAAGTCTTGTTTGATCCTCAAGGGTCAAAAATCACATAAGCTCATAGTGTTCATTATCATAACTATAGTCTTCAAATCCCTTCAAAACATGTTGTCTCATATTAAGAAAAAAATTCTATCTCTGATTGTACTCTTGAATTAGACTTGTTGACTTAGGTAATTCTATTGCACATTTTCACACCCATGTTTGGAAGTAATCTATTTTCACTAAATTCTATGTTTTTCTTACACTCACACTTTCATCAATTGATTATATTGTCAATAACTTCATTAAGAATCATTCTGTTATGTACCTTACTCAATACACCTTTTAAACTCACTCCTCCTGGTTACACACTTTATTGACATGGTTTTGACAACAAAGCAATATCAAACACATATTGATTTTCACCTTCCATTCACACTCAACTCACTCACTCTTTATCTTGAACTTTTCTTGCATGAATAATGTCTTTTTAACCTCTACATCATATTATTTTATTTATACTAACTATAGTTGTACAGTCACGAACTATTACTTTCATCATCTTCCTTTTGTTCACATTCCAATATTTTGTCTTCATGAAACTTGTAAACTCTATATCACTCTTCACACTATTATTGTATCTATCTGTAGATACCAAATTTTAGTGACACCCCCTTAGTCCCCTTGATCAATTAACGTAATATATTTAAACACATCATGACCCCTTCATCCCATATTAATATTCATCCTCACATTATTAATTAATTTAATTATTGTAATTAAGTTAATTTCATCCTCACACCTCCACCTCATCATTACACCTCACCCCAGGACCCATTCAGGGGCATTTAACTCACAATGACCAAGTCATCACTCCTTGTCTTTGAGTCACCACTTGACCTAACTAGTGAGACTTTTTCCGAAACCTAATTGGACTTTTTCTATGACCTTCCTACCTTCTCTCACATGAAATCCACTTCCCTAAGTAGAATCAATCAAAATCATGCCAAAAATAGTAAAGATCTACCTGTTTTATTAAACCTAGACTTTCCCACCTTAATCAACGTCGGTTATCCCTTGAGCGATGCCGGTCACCTAACCGCCGTCGGTTACCTTATATACACTTTCAAAACTCTTTACACGGGTTGGTCATTTAGTTATTGGAGCTGATTACATTCAAGCATGAATCTTTAATCCCTCCTACATCCAGGACAAAAAACACACACAACCATAGTGCAAGACAAACAACCGTTTTCCCTTCCAAAGTGTTAGAATACTCACGGAGAACATAGGTCGTATTGCCACGGCACTAGACTCAAACACTTCTTCTCCGATCAACCATCAACCATTCCAACTCCCAAGATCTACAAGACATCAAGTAAGTATTGTGATTCTAATCATTTGGCTTATTCCTTTTATAGATCTTGCTCCTTTCAGTAGTTTATTTCCTTTGTTTCCTGTACATCACCTTCTTCCCACCAACCCACTATTCAACCATCCCAAGCCTTTTCATCATTCCAAACCTCCTTCTTAGTATCCTTGAGTCTTCTCAGCCATATTACAACCCAAACCACACTACCCTCACTCTCTGTGCAATCACAAAGAACCCTAAAATCTCTTTTTAATAATTTACTATCAAATTGCCCTACCGACGTTGGTCACCTTAACCATCGTTGTTCTCCCTCTCTACTAACATCGGTCACGGACCGATATTGGTCACAATGTTTTCTATTAACCTTCACCAAACTACCTCTAACATCCTATAAACTCCACCGGACCTTACCGAGATACCTCATTACCTTACCTAATACCCCTATGACCTGTCCCAACTAGAAACATACATTGCATGATGCTAGATTAGTTTAGATTTCAATACTTTGCTTAATCTAGTTTTTGATAACATTTTGAGATACCTAAATCAAAGTGTTAGAAATAGGACCTTTATTTCTTGTATTTACTTTCATTGATTTGATAAAAATAGAGGATTGAAAACCATTCAAAGAAGCATCACGCTTCTGAATCTAGCCTTGCTAGGAAGTCCTCTAACTCTTGCTATTTAATATCATTTGGTGGTCTTTCTTTGTATCTATAGGTATTCCTTCCTAGACAAAAATGATTTCTCTACAATCATCTTAGATAAAGTTAGTAACACGCACATTCAACCTTCAACCTACATATCATAGGTATTCCTCCTTGACCTTTTACCTTATCTATTTTATCACACAACTTATTCGGTGAAACATTTTGGCATGCCCAGTGGGACCCATTTGGGTTTTTTTCATTGTTCATTAGTAGGTGAAATAATTTATGTCTATTTACTTTTGAAAGTGTTCAAATTAAATTTTATCCTTTGGAACATTCTTTCTCCTCTACTTGTCTCATTGACACTCATATTTTGGATTAAAAATAATGATTCTTTTTATATTTGTTTTGCATTAGTGAAAGACATACTCTTTCCTATTCATCATTATGTTAGTGCAAAATCACAGCACCCCAAATGAGTTCTATAGATATACTTTTCTAAGGCAGAGTCATTTGGTGTGATCCACATAACATTGAACTTTCCCCAAGGTGTGGAACCTTACAAATGGAAAAGCTCTCCATATTAAAGGTTGGTTCCTATTCCTCTATTTAGGTGCATACGTGAGAACTTGTAGAGGATCTATCTCTATACCTAATCTAAAATTTGCCAAGGAGATAGGGATAAAAATGGATATAAGAAATAAGATTTAACTAAACTATAAGGTGATGCACCAAAGGAATGATGAACATTAGTTTTGTTGATAGAAATAAACCAACAAAATACATACAATAATCAAGCACAGATAACCAAATTTATAATGAAAGACCAGATGTGAGTAGAAGAGACAGAAAGGATCTAGAATTGATCACAAACATGTTTTATTACTCTACAGATTGATACAATGCATTACAAAACAGCCAGGAGGCAAGAACATACTGTAATTTTAATAGAAGGCCTGAACTCCATGAATTCCTTTACTAGAAGGAAAGGGGATCTGTAAAAAAAAGAATGACCAACCCTTTACAACGAGTCTCGAGCTTGTATTTATAGATTTGATACAGACGGGAGAAAAATAAAGAAGCGGGAAAACAATTCTAAGCTCAACCACCACTATTTAATGTCTCCCATAAAATCTGTTCCAAATCTGTTTTGACTGCATCAAATCTTTATTCGGCGCCTCAAAGGAGGAAGAAGTGGTGGAGTAGATCGAATCCAATCTGGTTGTTGAGGCAAGAAGATCCTACATTAAAGGCCCAAATATGTTTCTCCATTTTTACCTACCAGGGCCTGAAAAAATGATTTTTTATCTTTCCATGGCATAGAGGATGTCGAGACGCTTCCAACGGTGTAAGATTTACAATATTTTGAGCCCTGAGTTGAAAGATATGCCCCTTCAAAGTTTGTATTGGGTCCGTACAAATGGGCGGGAAAACAATTTGAAAAATGGATCTCCTTTTTAATACGGGGCACGTGGCAACCAGATTAGGGAAAAATTAGGTTTACGGGTCTCGTGATTTATCTTTTTCCCCCTTTTTGTAAAAATGCAAAATTCAAAAAATCCCGTGGCCCCGATGCTCCGCTTGGACACGTGGCACCCTTTGGTTGGTTGGGGAGATGTGCTTCAATTTTTATCTTTGTGTCTTTTGACAAAAGGAAATTTTCACCTTTTCCTCCGACTCCCCGCTTTGACCTTGACTCGGGCTCAAACACTAAATTTTTCCTTTGGGCGGAGTTGTGGCCCATTTTGCAACTTTTACACCTTTGGAATAACAAGGGGCAAAAAACCAACTTTCCCCTTGATGGCCCGCTTTAGCGCTGCTAGTTTAGGCTTGCCACATGGCGCTTATCGAGCCTCCCTTTATGGATTCATCTTTAGAGAAACATCATTAGGACACGTGGCTCTCTTCATTGGATCTTCCATACTTAGTTGATTTTGGATTCTTTCCTGAATGGTTTTGAGCCCGAAAAACTTTGAAACTTCACCATTTTTCCCCTTCTTGCTCCTGGTCCTTTCTGACTCCGCCCCTTCTTTTTGACCATGTTATTCCATTGTTGAGTCTACACTGTGACCTATTTACAAGATCTGAATGAGTTTTCTTAGGTTCTTTCTATGCGGGGTCATGGCTGATCCAATATTTTCTTGGGGGTGAAATATGGATAACAATTTGGCGACTCATAGGGGTATCTTCCTACTAGATGAAAAGACCAATTACCTTGTCATAATCGTTGGGCATGGAGTCAAAAACAATGGTTTGATACTGATTCTACCTCTAATTCATGAGCCCGACTATTTTCACTCTCGATTTTCATAAGAAATCTTGAAACGAAGGTTTCTGAGAGTAGAAAATTGTTTTGACCCAGGGCTTCATCTGTCTCTCTATGAATGGATTGCATAAGAGCAACAAAACAACACCACAACTATATACAAAATTTGAAATCATACATACTCCAAATAGAACATGCAGAGTGTGTAAAGCACTTAGGAGAAAAGCAACCTAAACTACATCAAGACAATGTGCACAAGCACTTAGAGGAAAATGAATTAACTAATATGTATAAGGTGATAACCTTCCTTCTAGTAGCAGTGTTTAAGATAGATTCCATTTACTGGAATCTACAATTCCTCACCATCCAATGTAGATAATTGGAAAGCATTGCTACTTTTACATCTTGTGACCATGTAGGGGCCACTCCAAATGGCATCAAAATTAGAATGAATTTCTATTTTTTCCGATCTGCATCCCATTTCAAAACCAAGTCTCCTTCTTGGAAGGTCCTTGTTTTTTCCTTCTTGTCAAAGCATCTCTTGATTGAGGCTTGATCCTTCTCTATTGCTTGGAGTGCATGCTCTCTGGTTTCTTCCAATTCTATCAGCTCTGCATACCTAGCCTCCATCGATTCAAATTCAAACATCTCTAGCTGCTTCATGAGCTCTAATGCTGGAAACTCAAGTGATATAGGCAACACTGCCTCTTTCCCATAGATAAGTTTGAATGGAGATCTACTGTAGATCTCTTGGGTGTTATCCTATCAGCCCATAAGGCCGATTTGAGCTTTGTGTGCTAGGTTCTCTGATTTTCATCAAGAGTTCTTCTGATGATCTTTAATAGGTTCTTGTTTGTGGACTCAGCTTGGCCATTACCTTGAGGGTAATAGTTTGATGAAGTTCTCAAGTAAGTCTCATTCTCAACAGCCCATCCTTTGATCTTGGAACCTATGAATGCCAATGCATTTATGCGATATAATGGTGGCTAGAACTCCAAATCTGGTCACTATCCCTTCATAAAAATCTAGTATACGAGACTCATTAGCTTCCTTGAGTGCCCTTGCCTCGGTCCACTTAGTGAAATAGTTTTTCTTTGTCGAGAATCCATTTGTGGCATTGGCTCGAATTTGTATTGATGACTCCAATGAAGTCTAATCCCCATTGCATGAAAGGTTGGTTGACTGAAATTGGGTGCAATGGAAGTGCTGTTAACTTTTCTTTGCCTTTGAAGAATGCACAATTCTTACACTTTTTGATCCATGCATAACAATCACTAAACACTTTGGGCCAATAATAACCTACCTTCATGATCTTGAGTGTTGTCACCCTTAGAGAAAAATGGCCTCTAGCTACTTCAACATGGAATTCTTGTAACACTCTCTCAACCTGATCTATCTCAATGCATCTCAGCAGAATGCCATTGATGTCTCTTTTGAACAAGACACCATCAATAAGAACATATGGGATGGCTTGTAGTCTGAAATGTCTCCTTTTTCTTTACTCATCCCATGAGGACACATGTATGTTTGAAGGAAGTGCACCATGTCTTGAGTCCAACAAGGAGTAGGTACATCATTATTTCCTTCCTCTTGATTATCCTGTAGAACAAAAACAACCTCCTTTTCACTATTTGCTTCGTCTTGTTGACCTGAGGCTAGTTGTTCACATAACCCCTTCCCACAGACCAGCTTAGTGACCTTGATCTTAATGTCATATTCCATGACACGAGTGATCCATCCTGCACATTTTTCATTCAGATCCTTGCTGAGAAGGAATTCTTTAACTCTGCATGGGAGACCAACAATTGGATTTTATTATTTGAAACCAGATGCTTAAAATTCTTTAATCCTCTGATTACTTCTAGGACTTGCTTTTCGATGAAGGAGTATCTCACTTCATAGTCTTCTAGACCTTGGTGAAGAAAACAATTGGCTATTATGTACCTTCTTTGTTCTGTTGAACTAAGATTGCAGAAATTGTGTCACTGCCACCAAAGGCATATAGTATGAAGTCTTTAGAGAAATCTAGATTCACGAGAGTTGGGGCTTGTGATATAGCTTCTTTGATGGCCTCAAAGCTTGCCTTTCCTTTAGCTATCCACCTAAATGCTAAGCTCTTCTTCAACATCAATGTTATTGGCTTAACAAGGGCAACAAAGTTTGGTACAAACCTACGGAAAAAATGATTTTTCCTAGGAAGCTTTGAAGAGCTTTCTTGTGGCTTGGCAATGGAAATGCTCTTATTGCTTCAACTCTCTTTGGGTAAATTTCCAATCCTTACTTTGATATAATATGGCCTAGAATCCTGCCCTCATGGTCCAATAATATGTATTTTTAGGGTTCAATGATACCCCAAAACTCCTGCATCTTTGAAACACCTGCCTTAGGTGGAAAAGGTGGTCTACTACATTTTTGGAAAACATCGTAATGTCATCCAGATAGATCAGTACTATTTTGTTGATTAGTCCTTTGAATGCCAGATACATTTCCCTTTGAAAAGTGGCTCTGGCATTGGACAATCCAAATGGCATTTTTTGTAGGCATAGGTGCCCCATTTGGTGGTGAAAGCTATTTTGAACTGATCATCTTCTTTCACCATGATCTGGTTGTACCTTGAGTAGCCATCTAGGAGGAGAATCTCTTTGATCTAGACACCACTTGCAAGATCTACTCCATTGAAGGGAGTGGGTAGTGATCTTTGAGGGAAGCTCTGTTTAAGTCTCGAAAATCTACACACAACCTAATCTCTCCATTTTCTTCCTAATGGGACCAAGTTTATAACCCAACTTGAGTGTTTGATTAGAAATATGATACTTTCCTCTATCATCTTGTTCAGCTCTTTCTTCATCAGAGGCTCAATGTGTGGATTGACTGGTCTCTGCTTTTTCCTAATGGGATGAGCAGCTGGATCTAGTTTGATTGTGTGTTGTGCTAGCTTTGGATTGAACCCTCTTAGGTCTTCATAGCTCCAAGCAAATACATCTGGAAATTCTTGGCAAAGTTGTATGAATTCATACCTTTCTTTCTCGGTGGCCACTTTACCAATTTGAAGTGTTTTTCCTTCTCCAACTGGGATTGACTCTGAATCTTCTCCTTTGATCTATATGTTAGCCTTCTCTTTTCTAAACTGATCATTAGGATTGAAGATAGAATCCAATGTCACTAAGCCTTACGAAGTTTGTTTGTATGCAGCTATACTATTTGATTCGGTATTGCTGCTCTAATCTATTTTGATTTTTAGCTATGAATTCAGCTTCTTACAAAAATTAATGATCTTTTGATCATTCTCAAACACCTGCTAGCATGTGTTGGTATCGCACTTTTGGCCTCACAACTATATGGATATGTGGATGTTCTTTGTCTCTTTTGATCTTTGTCGACCACATTAAACATTTCTCCAACTCATTGCAAGCCTATCAAACGGCTTTCGGTCTCCTTCTAGGTATGGAAACAATGTTGAAGGCCTCAAAATCCTCCATGAGATCCCATACCCTACTCTTGTAGTTCTTAAGTAGGTCATTCTTGACAGCATTAAGTCCTCGACTTGATTAAAAACCAGTTCACTGTCACCAAACACTTGCAAGTTCTTGATTCCTAGCTTCCTTGCCCAATGAAGACCATGGACCAAAGCCTCATATTCAACAATGTTATTTGAGAAGGAAAATTGAAATATGAAGGCTGAATAATATTTCATACCTTTGGGGGAAACAATCATAGCTCCTCCTCCAGCTCCTTATCTTCATGTAGATAGTAGGCACCTAGCTCTGGATTCTTCCATCTCCTTTATAGGGGTCAAAAGCATGTCTTTTTTTGGCCCACTCATCGAGAGTCAAGTCTGGGATACATCCCACCTTGGTATTTGCTTCATAAGTGCTTATGAGGTCTTCTTGATCAAAATATGAGTAGTTGGCATTGATTGGGCTAGGCACATAACATTCAATATGATAATCAACGATGGGCTCAGATATGATTGTGGCCTTTGCCCCATACATTGTTCTAAAGAGAATATGCAACCAATCAGTAGACAAATAGCCTCCAACATTAATGTAAAGTCCCTAGACAAACACAAAGCAAAATGTGGTGGCAAATCTATGATTGATACGTTCTGCAAAATAGTCACATTGGGGTAGGCATGCAGAGTGAGGCTCAGATCCTTGATGATTCCAATAGTTTTCACTTGTTGTCCCATCTAATTGCACTACCCCTCTAGATATGACTTCATATTGGAGACCCAGTTGATCAACTATTTGCTTGGGCATTACAATGCTACTTACCCAAGAATCAATCATAAAATTGTGCACCAATTTGTCTCCAATAATCAATGAAACATATAATGGAGGAGGTCTCAGGTTCTTACCTTGTTGTTCTCGATGGTTTTCCCAAGTTGAGATGTATTAGTAACCACTTTCTCTTGTTGGTTAGGGTTGTGATTTGAGCTTGAACAATTTTGTATAGCAGTTTGCAATAGATCCCTTTACCCTAAAATGGCTAGTGACTCCCATAGTGAAATGTTCACACTTGTCCTCTTCATTTGCTCAATGATGTTGAATGAGCTATCCTTTTGCTGCCCCTTCCCAGGCACATTTTTCTCTTGCACCTGGGCTATTACAACTAGTGCTTGAGTAGGTCTGGAAGGTGGCTTGGATTGACTTTGCACATTGGGAGTTGTATTTTGAATGCCAATACCTTATTGAGCGATGGAGGGTTAAGGATCACCTGAGCTTGGTGAATTTCCTTCTCCAATATTTCTCCTCTTAGACCATGTATTGATAGTTATAATTTGAGGAGTCTGATTCATTCTATAGAAGTCTTCAGCCTACTAATTGACAAGCATAGTTTTGTTTGGGGGTCCCTCTTCCTGAGCTCCTTGCTGCTAAATTTCTTCATGGCTAGGTTCTTGTGACACACCAATGGTTTGCACCATCAAAGCCTAATTTAATGCACCATTGAAGCACATTGACTGATTATGTGGCTGATTACATGGGAAACACCATTCATACTCTTGTGCCATGTTATTATTGTTTGGAACCAATCCCCTTGATGTTGAAACTATGTTTGGGTCATATGACCTAAAAGGTCTAGCAACTTGAGGTTTCCCTTGGTGTTGACTCTGATTTATAGCTGGGATGGTGGTCTATTTTGTTGATATGGGGGTCTAGCCTGATACTGAGCCTGGGGTTGATATGGCCTAGAACTCTGAGCTTGTTGTCTTTTGATGGTTACTAGCTCATTTCCTAGGTTTTGCAGTTGTTTCATCACTTCTGAAGCTCCTTTGAGGTGTTAGATGATGAAGTGGAGGCTTCAGCTAAACTTTGACTCCTGGGGGTGGGTATAGGAGCTAATGTGGGTGTTTGGCTGGTACCTAGGTTTCCTAACTTGGGGTAAAGGGGCATGGATGGCCTAGGGCAAGTTTTTAGCCTGAATCAAATGGTTCTCAGCTCCTATGGAAAGGCTATAGGCTGCAGGTAAGGTTGTGCCCCCATTGACTAAATCATCAAAGAAATATCAAAATTTAAAGCCCTAAGAAAGTATAAGAAGGCACCTTCATTAGTGGGCTTTACTATTGTTGGAATCTTGTCCTAGGTTCGTTGAAATCTGAGGTTGAAATCTGTTAGTTTCTCATTCGGGGCTCTCTTGATTGTTTTCAGTTGCTCCAAAAAAGAAAAATTATCACCTTTTTCTCCAAAATGGTTGTGAAGAGCTATGTACAAACTGGTTCGGTTTTGAATAGAGCCTGCTTCAAGGCTCTTGAACCATTATGAAGCTTTCCCTTTGAGTGAAAAGGCTAGCAACTTGACTGTAATATCCATCTCATGGATCTCGTGGATTGTACAGAAATTTGAAATATCTTGGACATGGTCACCAGGAGAAGTCTGGTTTTCCCCAGTGAAATATGGGATGCTCTTTAATGTTGCAATCGGGACCAGATTTTGTGCATTTAGGGCGAGTGGACTGTTGCCAGTGAAGTTGACATAAGGATTTGGCTGAGCCATTCTGATTGACCTGAGTACCTTTCTTGTTTGAAAGAACGACCTACTAGGAGGAGGTGTTGATAAGGCTTTGTTTGGGGAAGATGGAGACCTCCGGACTCTTCTTCTTTTCCTTCTGTCTGGAGACAAAGTGTATGAATACAAATTGTCCTTCCTCTCTTGTTCTAGACCTTGTTTGTATCCTTCTCATGAACTTGCTTGGACTGCTGAAACCAGTGGATTTGTTTCTTTTGGAGTTGTCAGATGTACACTTTTAAAAATTCTTAAAAGTTAGGATCACAACAAGTGCACATAAATCTTACTGTAATAAGATGGACACTTCTCTGTCCCACCGGGCATGCCAAAACTATTAGTGCAAAATCACAACACCCCCAAATGAGTTCTATAGATATAATTTTCTAAGGAAGAGTCATTTGGTGTTATCCACATAACATTGAACTTTCCCCAAGGTGTGGGACCTTGTAAATGGAAAAGCTCTCTAGATTAAAGTTTGGTTCATATTCCTCTGTTTAGGTGAATATGTGAGAATCTGAAGAGGATCTATCTCTATACCTTATCTAAAATTTGCCAAGGAGACAGGGGATAAAAAAGGGATCTAAGAAATAATAAATGAATAAACTACAAGGTGATGCACCAAAGGAATGATGAACATTATTTTTGCTAATAGACACAAAAAAAAAAATACATACAATAATCAAGCACAGATAACTAGATTTATAATGAAAGACCAGATGTGAGAAGAAGAGACAAAAAGGATCTAGAATCGATCACAAATATGTTTTATTACTCTGTAGATTGATACAATGCATTACAAAATAGCTAGGAGGCAAGAACATACTGCAATTTTAATGGAAGGCCTGAACTCCATGAATTCCTTTACTAGAAAGGAGCCCTCAAAACAAAAGAATGTCTAACCCTTTACAATGAGTCCTGAGCTGTATTTATAGATTCGATATAGACGGGAGAAAAAGAAAGAAGCGGGAAAATAGCTCCAAGCTCAACCACCACTATTTAATGTCTCCCATAAAATTTGTTCCAAATCTGTCTTGACTGCATCAAATCCTTATTCGGTGCCTCGAAGGAGGAAGAAGTGGTAGAGCAGATCGAATCCAATCTGGTTGTTGAGGTAAGAAGATCCTACATTAAAGGCCCAAATACGTTTCTCCATTTTTCACCTACTAGGTCTTGAAAAAATAATTTTTATCTTTTCATGGTGTAGAGGACGTCGAGACACTTCCAACGGTGTAAGATTTACAATATTTTGAGCCCTGAGTCGAAAGATATGCCCCTTCAAAGTTTGTATCGGGTCCATACAAATGGGCGGGAAAATAGTTTGAAAAATGGATCTCCTTTTTAATACGGGGCATGTGGCAGCTAGATTAGGGAAAAATTGGGTTTGTGGGTCTATGATTTATCTTTTCCCCCTTTTTCACAAAAAATGTAAAACTCAGAAAACTACCATGGTTGTGATGCTCGTTTGGACACGTGGCACCCTTTGGTTGGTTGGGGAGATGCGCTTCAATTTTTATCTTTGTGTCTTTTGACAAAAGGAAATTTTTCACCTTTTCCTCGACTCCCCGCTTTGACCTTGACTCGGGCTCAAACGCTGACTTTTCCTTTGGGCAGAGTTGTGGCCCATTTTGTAACTTTTACACCTTTGGAATAACAAGGGAAAAAACCAACTTTCCCGATGGCCCACTTTAGCGCTGCTAGTTTAGGCTTGCCACATGGCGCTTATTTGAGCCTCCTTTATGGATTCATCTTTAGATAAGTTCCGTTAGGACACATGGCTCTCTCCGCTGGCTCTTCCATACTTAGCTGATTTTGGATTCTTTCTGAACGGTTTTGAGCCGAAAAACTTTGAAACTTCACCATTTTTTCCTCTTCTTGCTCCTGGATCCTATGTGGCACTTTGCCCCTTCTTTTCGACTCCTAATTAAAAATTGGTGGTAACCTATATGTTGGAATTCATGCCCAGTAGGTTGTTGACAAATTGAATCGTAGTGCACACTTTCTTCTCTACACCAAACCACTAAAAATAAATTACTCATTTTCTTAAACAACATCCTACCGGAAGAAGTTGTCAACGATCACATGATCAGAGGATTGACAGTGGGCTCCAAACTAGTTTCTCTGTCCATTCATTATCTCAAAGAAAGGATATCCTCGCCAAAACTTACTTGAAACTATCCTTAGTTGTTGGATTTTCATAGGGAACCTTTTATCAAACCAAAAACTCTACTCTATTCACAAGTTAGTCCTAAATGGCATAAGCGAAACATAAAATCCACCACATAGGATTTCGTGTTTGCTATTTTTTGAGGTGTGAGTTTTTTTCTTCATTCTTCACTCTTTTGCACTCCATAATCATATTATGTGTATTTAAACTCTTTCTGAGTGTGATAGGGTCAATCATTGCCATACTTAGATTTATGGGTTGGTATTTTATTTGATCTAAATCACCAAATTTATTTTTTCCATATTTTCACAAACTTCACAGTGACTAACATTGTTCCATTGACCATCATCGGTTTACTCATCTAACCGTCATGTTTACTAACCATTGTTGGATTCTCGCTTTTTTTTCATTTTAACCAAAGTAGCATTCATCACATTTCTGTTCTTTTTGGGGTTTCCTTAGTTACCTCACCATATCTCTATCTTTGAAATCATTTTCAAAGTCCATATTTTCTTCATTTTTATCATTTATTACCACATTTACAAATCCTTTTATTTTCCATGCAACCGTATTGGTCCTCTCGATAGCATCGGTTACCCTCTGTCACCGACACCAGTTACCCAACCACCATTAGTCAGTCATTGTTTTTGAATTTTCAATTAAAACAATGCTCAATTTCATCCTTCGGAACCATTTCTCTAGTCCTTCTATACTCATGTGTCGATTTAAAGCTCAAATTACAAAGGCATAATATAAGTAACATGGTTTTGACTTGTAGTAAAGACAAGGCCCTCATGTTTCATGCAGTAGCCTTTAGCCACTCTCTCCTAGCCCATCACCACCTTCCATTTTATCACCTATGGATCCCAGTCAACCTGTTATTCATCAATTAGTATAGGGGATGAGGAATTTGCAAGAATCCTTGATCAAAACCCCGCATTTACTTCACAATATTTAGCCCATTCATCCACTCAAAATTCATGAGGGAAGATTGTATAAAACATGCTGTGTCCATTCCTCCTACCCTCACACCCATTTTCGCATCATCTACTACTAGCTCGGCCTTACCATCTTCCATGTTACCACTGCGGTGTCCCAGTTGACCCTACATCATCTATATCTCACCTACCTATGGCATATTTCGTGTCTTTGACATAGTTTCTCTTGTGATGTCAACAATTCCTTTATCAACTACATTGAGTGTAGGTTTATCTACACCCACCACCTCTCACCTATTACATCTCGGCCGCCCATGGTGTTGGTAGCCCATACTCCCTTTCAAAAAAATTCCTCTCCATTCCTGCAGTCACTTCCTCCCATTACTATGGGATTCGTACATCCACTCCACCTACCTACACTTATCACCAACAAATCCTATCTTATATATCACTTATTTAGGATACTTTCCACTTGTATCTATTCTTCCCTCATAATTTTCATACTTGGCACTACCATATACTAGGATGCTGCCCATGTCATACCTTCATCATATACCCCATTATATTGTATGTGGTTCCCAATCATCATAATCTACTAACAATCTTATCAAAATTTTGATGGACAAGCTATAAACATTGGAAGCATCGGTCTCTGGATCACGTAATTATCTGACATACGATGAGATTTACAATGAGCCCATTCACCCATCCATTCCAATTCTTCCATACCCTATGCATTGGGAAATTCCTAAATTCAACCAATTTAACAATAAAGAAGACCCGTAACAACAATTACGGTCTTTTAAACATGGGTGTTATCTGATCACTCATGATGACACTTTGCTCTTATGAACATTCCCAATGTCCTTGATAGGACTGTGTTAGATTGGTATAGTGCTCTACCTAGGCACTCCATTTTCTCATTCAACCAAGTAGCTCAAGATTTCCTAGACCACTTTTCTATCAACATCATCAATAAATTCACCATGAATGACTTGTAATCGACATGCTAATACGAAGATGAATCTATCACATATTTTTTCACTCATTGGCAAAGCCTAATCAACCATATCATGTTCTAACTACCTCAAACAAATTTAATAGAG
Organism: Taxus wallichiana var. yunnanensis; assembly: GCA_018340775.1. Lineage (NCBI taxonomy): Eukaryota > Viridiplantae > Streptophyta > Pinopsida > Cupressales > Taxaceae > Taxus > Taxus wallichiana. The sequence continues at coordinate 137,060,966 of CM031239.1, read as the reverse complement.
TTGTTCACCAGGGCTTGTAAAAGGCACATCTCACCAAATCTCAAAATTCAAACCTTATGCACATTCGAAGAGCCATTCACCATGGCCCGAAAACTTGAAATTTGTGTCATTAAAGAGAAGAAGATACAATTGTGTAACAAGAACGTTGTGTTTAAATCAAATGATACCTCTTCTTATTCTTCCAAATCAAAATAATTACTCCAAAGTAAAAGGATCTTCCAATGTGGTAGTTTTGAAACATGGCCCATCTCATCCATCCAATCAATCAAAACCTTATTTCAACCTTTCTCATGTCCACGATTTCCAGTTCAAGCGGGACCAATAAAAATATACTCCCATAGGAGAACCCTACTTTTTGTTTCTATAAAAACTTATTAAATCTGGAGAAATCAATCTTCCACCCATCAAACCACATACAACTTTTCACCCATCTCGTAGAAAGAAAATGAATACTACAACTATCATCACGTTAAAGGTCATAGTGATAGTAATTGTATAACTTTTACAAATATTATCCACGAAATACTAGGTAGTGCGAGATCTTATCTTGGATAACCATGACATACCGGCTAATCATAACCTTCACATCTTAACGAAACCATTCCCAAACCACACCCCATCATCTAATCAAACCAATGAACCTTCGAATGACAAGAAACGTTCATGAGGTTCATGTTGTTTTTGACATCATACCAACCCTTCCTCAATTTCCTCCTACTCCATCTATTGAGGAGACTCTTGCACAAGCCCCTTTATCCATGAAAGATTTTGTTTCATCCGCTCCTTTACCCATAGAGGAGTCTCCCTTATCTCCCCCTTCACCCATGGAGGAGTCTACCATATCTTCCAAGACAATTTCCCCACACACCTCTCAACTGACAAACAACCCACAATATTTACTCTCCTACCCACGGGAGAGTCATTCTTACCTTCCTCTTCACCAAAATATGAACCTACCTCATCCTACTTGTCATCTCCCCTACCCATAGGGGATCCATTAGTAGTGCCCCTTCCTATTGGTGACAATTCTCCATTGGCTTTCAAGGATCCTGTTGATTTTCTCTTGGTTCTTTTACCCATAGAGTTTGAAGCCAACCATTTCCCTATCTCACATACATTATTTACAAGGATCACTACCAAATCAACATCATCCCCTCCTACAATAGTTCTATTTTCACGTCTCACTGACTACTTGGATTATGTCGACAATTCCAAGCTTTGGGGATGCCTTCGGCTACCTTTCTCAACTCCAATGCAAATTTTATCTACTGATACTTCCATGATCTATCCAAAGGTATTTTAGACAACCAAACCAACCATGCCCATGCTATTTTTAATGACATCTTCTTCATCACCCTCGCCCACACTTAAACCTTTACCATCGACTGAACTTTTTCCAATGCCTAAAGCCTTACCTACATCTATATCTTCCTCTACATCCAAACCCATTGCCACATTGGGAGTCATGCCGACATCAAGCCTAGTCCATCCCCTGTCAAACTGGATTTAGCCACGTTCTCACAAGCCGCACAAAGACTATTCCCCAAACTAAGAGGAAGACCAAACCTCTTAGGCCGCATACACCAGCTTTTCTCACTACCCCTCTATCACCTTCACCACTTCCATCTATCCTAGGGCCCCTGTGCATCAACCTCGGCCATGCAACCTCCTACCCAAGGTAAACCAAAAACAAAGAGCTCATCACCTCCTTGTAAACCATAATATATGCATTTGACACGTTATGATTGATGGCGCACTTGCGATATCAAAATCATTTCTTCCCATGCATACAACCAAATGTACATCCTTGCCAATTGCATGCATAATAACCCTGTTATGCTATGTACATTCAATGATGACATGACTTCCACCCTTGGCACCATCATTCTCCACATTCGTGTGGGACCCCGTACCATTCCAAAATTATTCTATCTTAGAGGGGGAATTCCAGTATAACATGTTGCTTGGCCGACCTTGGATCTGCACCATGGGTTTTGTTCCTTCAACCTTACACCGTTATTTAAAATTTGAACATGAAGGACACAACTATACCATTCTAGTTGACCCTTCACCATTCAAGACTGTAACATGTTGTATTGACCCAATGATGTCCTTATACTAGTTAAGGCATATACCACCGCTACCACTTCCCCTTCACCCATGGCCCCATCCACTAATGTTACCACTACCTCTTCCACAAATAACTCCTCTATTCCCACTGCTGCCACAAATTTTGTAGCTAACCCATCAGCTAACCCATCTACTTCTTAACCAACCAATGCTTCTTCTTCCCATCTATTGAGTAGTTCATCCATTCCTTCTTCCCACATATCAAAATTGATCCCTTAGAAGGTATTTTTCAACACCTCACTCTAGGGAGTACCGCTTTATAATATTGACACATCCCTTACTCCTCAAGACTATGGTAAACTTCACCAACATCCTCTGCTATGACCACTGCATAGGAAAATTTTCCCTTACTATCCTCCCCACATTTGCATGAACTTAGCGCATGGGTTACTTGATGCTTCTACATACTCACCCCATCCACCTTCCCAAACTTGACCATTTTCCTCCAACTTTTAATCTCTCACCAACCGCTACTTCACTACACTTTCCTCCATCATTGTCCTTGGAAGGGATTTGGATTTGGTTTCTATGAACAAGGACACCATACTGTCATCCATGCACCACCCATAAGCATAAAGACCGTAGTGGTATTATATTTTTGATCCATCTCCCAAGAAGGCCCGAGTCAAACTCATTGAGGATGATAAACATTCTCCACCCCATTCACCAAATTCACCACCTTCACCTACAAATTATATGGATCCAAAATCCATTCCTCCTAACTTCGTTTTTGTAAACATCATTTCCCTAGGACCTATAACTTATCAACGAGATGGTGAGGCTCCCTCTTCTCTTCCCTTCCTATATCCTAACATGATCAATGATGATACACCTTCTATTAATGTTGTTCAATGTCAGGATGATGAGTCTATTCTCACCTACCTTGGTGTAGAAGATTCTTATATTTACTAGTCATTACCTTTTGAGACATAAACCATGTTGAATGAATCGACCATAGAAATCAATAGTCACACTTAGGATGACTCACATAATCTAAAAATAGGCCAATATTTAGATGCTACTAAACAAGAAGATTTTACTTCTTTCCTCCAGGATCATAACAATGCTTTTGCTTGGTCCTATGTTGATATGCCCAATATTGACCCAAACATTGTGGTCCATAATATCATAACTATTCCTGAAGCCAAACCCGTGAAATAGAAGTTGTGGAAAATGCATCCTCGCATTTCCCTTCTTATCAAAGAAGAAATCAATGCCTTATTTTAGTTTCCTTCATCCTACCCATTGATTATCCCCAATGGATCTCTAACATTGTTCCTATTACAAAAGTGATAGGGGGACCGCATTTACGTATATTTCCATGACCTTAATTTACCTTTCCCCAAAGATGACTTTCCTCTACCTAGTATTGACCAAATAGTTTATCTCACCGTTATCCATGAGATGTTATCACTCATGGATGGTTTCTTGGGTTATAACCAAATATTACTTGCCCTGAAAGATCAACACAAAACCACCTTCATCACTCCTTGGGGGACCTTTTGCTATCATGTCATGCCCTTTGGCCTTAAAAATTGGTGTTACATATCAATGGGCTATGACTTATATCTTTCATGAAATTATGCATCACATATTGGAAGATTACATTGACAATATTCTTACCAAATCCAAACATCGGGCCGAACACCTTATAGTCCTTAAGGTCATCTTCAACTGTCTCATCAAATACTATGTTTTCCTTCAACCTAAGAAGTGTGTCTTTATGGTTCTCTCTAAAAACTCTTTGGTTTTATTGTTTCTTTGTATGGCATTAAAGTTGTTCCGCTAAGATCAAATATATTCTCAAAATGCCTCCACCTAGTAACCTCCATCTACTTCATAGTTTGCAAGGAAAGTTGTAATCTATTCGTCGCTTTATTTTACAATTTTCCAACCACTGCCATCCATTTCATCATCTTGTAAAAATTATGTTTCCTTTCAATGGGATGATGAATGCCACAAAGCCTTTGATGCCTTAAAAAAATACCTCCTCCAACCACTTGTTCTCATTCCCCCTAACGATGATCAACCATTTTACCTTTATATTTTTGTAACTAATCATTCCTCGGTGTCATGATTTCTCATCTTGATGATGAAACATAGGGAACAAGTGGTTTATTATATAAGTCGTATGCTTTTAGACTACGAAACTAGATATACTCACACCAAAAAACTTTGTTTAGCCTTATTTTTTTGCCAATAAAATTCACCATTACCTACTCAACCATAAAAACTTTTTGTCACCAATATTGACCCCTTACATTACATGTATGTTAAGCCCTACCAACATCAATGTGTTGCATGTAAGCTTATGCTTCTTGCAGACTTAGATCTCGAATTCACCCATCAAAATTTTTCAAAGGACAAACAATCGTAGACCAACTCACAGATGCACCTCTCTCAAGAAATCAATCCTCTAACTTCAATTTCTTTGATGAATTCATCGCTACCCTCTCTTTGCGATGATATAGTTTACCATATGACTTTATTCTTTGATGGTTCCAAATGTCATCGAGGGGGTGGTGCGAGTTATACTCATTCCTCTTGATGGTGAGCCTAAGTCATTATCTTTCAAACTAGATTTTGATTGTACTAACAATATCATTGAATCTAAAGCACTCATGTTAGGTCTTCAAGACGTCATATCCTTAAACATTAAATTGATTAATATCTTTGGTGACTCTCAATTGGTCATGAACCAAGGTAATGGTATATAATAGTGTTTGTAATGAGATAATTCAAAATTATAAGCATCATGTTGATATAATTTTGACTACCTTTGAATGTTATGAACTTTAAACCACCCTGTGTTCCACTCATAAATTTGTAGATACCATAGCCTATTGGGTTTCTCAAATCCCTCCTTCACCCTTCAAATTAAAAATATTTGTCACTGTAAAAAGGTTACACTCACCCTCTTATTTGATTCGAGACGTCAACCTTATAGGAAACATTGAAACGACCCACGAGACCTTTGGTATAAGAAGTTTGTTGAATACATTTCCTTTCCATCCCGCCTCTAGATCTTACTCATGATAAACAATGAGCCTTTCTCAAAAGTGTATCTTGCCATGTCATCATGCGTGTTCTTCTTTATAAATGTGGTTTTAAATCTATCCTCTTATGATGTATTACGATTTCTAAAATTCCCTACACCATCAAGGAAGTTCACGAAGGAATTTATGGGGGTCACTTTAGTTGTTTAGCTATTTCTAAATGCATTATTTTCTTAGGCTATTCTTGGCTAACCTAAACCGTGATTATTTTGACTGTGTCAAGTGTTGTGTGAAGTGTCAAAGCAACATGCTAATCTTCATCACACCCCTAGTCACATCTTACAAGTCATACAAGACCTTTTGCCTTTATCTCAATGGGGTTTGGATCTTTTCGGAGAGATCAATCCTCATTCTTCCCAATGTCATCAATGGATTATTACCGCTACCAAATATTACACTAAGTGGGTGGAATTTTTACCTCTATTTCTATAAAAGCTGAGAAAATATGTGAATTCATCAATCATCACATCATTTGTTTCTTTAGTGTTCCTCACTGCCTCATCACTGATAACAGAAAACAATTCAAAAATAAAACCCTACGGAAACTATGTGATGCCTTCAAAGCATTGAACTAATTTTTTTCACCTTATTATCCAGAAAAAAATGGCCAAGTGGAATCAACCAATAAAACCTTAAAAATTTTATTATGAAAGTGGTTGAAAATATTGGAAAGGATTGGGACATGCACATTCCTTTTACCTTATGGGATTATCAAACTAGTATTCATACCTCAATTTGCTGCCATGCCTTTCTCTTTGGTGCGTGGTACAAAGGTTGTCCTCCCGCCTCTCAAGTCTGATTCCATCTCTTCGTATCTCACTCAAATATATGCTCAATGATGATGATTTTTTCTAGGATTTGTTTGGCATAACGCGAGTTATTAGAAAAATGTTGTCTCAATGCTCATGATCACCTCCAAATCTACCAAAAAAGTATCAATGTGCCTATGATAAACGTGTCAAGAGAAAACCTTCCAGGTTGGTGACCTCATCCTGAAGGAAAATCAACATGTAACAAAAGTGGAGAAAAGTAAACGGGGAAAATTTTCTCCTAATTGGCTTGGACCCTATATCGTTACTCATACCTATGGATCAGGTGCTTATCGTTTGTCTTCACTCGAAGGAAAACCTGAACTTGAGCCCCTCAATGCCTTATATCTTGACCATTCTATTGTTTAATCAAGTCCTATATCACCTTATGTCTATTAAGTGCTTGTCCCTTGAGCACCATTCACCTTCCACTTACCTATTTTAAGGATCAATGACTAAACAAGAATCATGTGATTACCCATCACATTTCAGCCTTATCTTAAATATGAGTACCACGACTGACTCATTGATAATTATCATCCTTTTTAGGATGGATTCCCATGGTTGTTCGTCACTTAAAAATTTCTTTCATAGGTAACCTCTATGTGTTATGGTTTTTTCTTGATAAAAGAAGCCTATACTTCTCTATAGTCTTGTCCATGACCTAAAAGTCAAAAAACAATTCAAAAGCAATATACGGTATTTTCAAATTCAAAATCCTTGAGTCAAACTTCTCGCAAAAAGATGACTCCCTCAAAATGACATCTAATATTTCTATCTTGCTGCTATAAATAGAATTCTCCCTCGAAGGACAACTATACAAAGCTAGCCATATTGTACATAGTCTATCACAAAAAGAAGACTATTCCTACAAAAATAAAATAAAAATATTCTGAAGCTTCCCGCATCAATCAAATTCACGAAGACCTCAAGGAGGTACTCTACTCATCCCACATAGAATTCTCACATGAATCATTCTTTAAAAACAAAAGAAAAAAGATAAAAATGAATTTTTCATCATGGACTTTCCTATTTTGATCTTGGGTCTCTTGCCAAAGAGGCATGTTGTCTCACACCAGGTTATGCTAAACCAACTTCTTTCACCTCACCACCTTTCCTTTCTAATTTTATGCCTACTCAAGGGACATGCCAAAAATATGAAATTTCATGATCATGTGACCTTCTTCACCCTTAGAACAGTCAATCATGCAATGCCTTTAGGGTTTTCTATTCATACACCATCTTTGGTATGATAGAATTGTAATGGTTCTTATCAATTTGGCGGCTCTTTATTCACCTCTTACCATTCACTTTTTTTTTAATTTGATTCTCCTATATAGGACCAGACCTTTGACACCTACATTTTAGGAATTCCTAAATCACCTAAAACTCAACCATGCCTAAATGACCTAAACTCAACCATACCTATTCAACCTAAAATCAACCATGTCTGAAATGACCTAGAATCAACCATGCCTAAATGACCTAGACTCAATCATTCCTAAAACCTACCGACCCATTCCTCTACCTCATCATATTCTTCCCTAGCTTATGGGAGAACTACATTGTCTTGAGGGCCCTTTTCACCGGGGCTATGTAGGAAACACTCTCGAGGGCATGGGGCCCTTGGAGGTTAGCTCATCCACTCTTCCCCCTAACCAATTTTCCCCTTTTATATTCACATTATACCTTAGTGAGTTTTCCATTTTACACAAAACTGGGAAATTAAACAATCATAAAAACATACATACCTACCATTTTCTCACATCATCATATCCTACATCAATCATTTCATATTTCCATGGTATCAAATATTTGTAAATTTACACCATAACATACATATACATCATTATTTATTTTCCATACTACCAATAACTTGGAAATTAAATCAAACACAAAAACATGAACAAATCATGCCTACATCACCCTAAATCCATCATGCCTAAATGAACTTGACTCCATCATGTCTATACTTGATTCAATCATGCCTAAATTGCCTTGATTCCATCATGCCTACATGACCTTGAATCCATCATGCCTATACTTGAATTCATCATACCTAAATGACCTTGACTTCATCATGCCCAAATGACCTTGACTCCATCATCCCTACATGACCTCGACTCAATCATGCGTGATTCAACAAGTTTCCATAATACACAATAACAATGGAAATTAAAAACAAGTACATCATCCATCTAGTCAACATCATCAACTATATAAGGGAGTGTCTATGTATCAATACATATATACATAGCTATAAATAAATATCATTACCTCAAAAATATCATGTACAATCTCACGTCTTTGGCACACAAGCCGGTATATATATCAAAAATTAAAATAATGGTACACTATCCATATAGTGACCACTCACCCCCACCTGATGCCCTCTGTCCAGTCTCACTTGTCTCCTCCTCCTGGCCCTATTCTAGCCCTAGTCTCTAAGAGATTATAACCTCACCATGGCCCTGTATTTGGGGTCAAAGACCCCTGAGTTACCAAAACTATGAGTCCTGGATCTTGTCCACTCACTAGTTGACTGCTAGGCTCTATACTCGGCATATGAGGGGACATCAATACCAGAAATCGTCAAATGATCCTGATAGTAGTGAGCCTCGTTTAGGGCATCCCTAAACTTTTCCATCAACATGGTTTGGGGTGGTTTCATCGACTGATCGCTCCCAATGAACTCTATCTAGCCAAAAGTGTCCCTATCCTGGTGCATGTGCCTATATTGTGGGATCCTATCCTATACATGTGTAGCTACTTGGGCCTACAGGCCTGACAACTGCGTTTCTGTGTCGTGGCCGGCCCTGTAATCTTGTCACCTATGCTGTGTAGGGTGGCTACCTACCCTTTATCCCCATCTTATCCCTATGCAAGAACTTATTCTTATGCTACGGGCTTATAGGGCCTTCACATTTTCTTGCAAGGTGGTCACTGTTCCTTTAACCCTATCACTTGTCCCGCAACCCGTGTCTGTGCATGTAGGGTGTCACACTGACCTGTAATGTATCCCTATACACTATGATGGTAGCTAAATCAGGATGCCCTTGTGTCAGCGGTGTCGCCCATAGTTGTGCCACCCACCACTGCCTGTATCCAGTAGTGACACTTGCATCATCAATAGGTCGATCTTGTACATGTTCCTCCTACCCTGTAGTTACACTTAGATGTGGTGGAGACATGGGTCTCTCCATGTCATCTCTATGATACTATGGGAAAGGTGGGGGCATGTCTGTAGTAGTCCATACTATCATCTGACCCTGTCAATAGGTATCATCTCATGCTCCCTGACACACCACTCTTGTATCCATCTCAGTATTTGAAGCTCCTCTAACTCCTAAGTCATACCTCTGTATGATGGATAACTAAAATATGGCCTCCACACAATATCAACTACTGAAAGGCCCTCCAAAATCTTCTTCGTAGTGTGACACATTATATGTGGCCCTTGGCACCCTCACATGTCCACTAAATGGTACCCATCGTCTGAATCCAAATCTGAACAAGCCACCCCCAAACCAATTCTTTCATGGTAAACCAATTGGGCACACACACACACGATGTGCTCATATGCCCAACAATATAATAAATAGGTACAACACATACTAAATCTCCTCAATCTCCCATAGGCCCATAGCTCCCTATACAATTGATTTAGGAAGTTCGGTGCCCAAACAAAATGTATCTGCTCCTCTATCATGTCATGTAGCACACCCATCAGTGCTCATAGAAATATCCCACCCTCAGAATCTAGAAGAGTAAAACATCCCACCTCCACCATCATCAACACCGATAGACTAGTCTCATATGTATAGGTTTGATACATATCTCCATAAGTGAGACTCACATTGTGATACCTTAGCTCACCCATCACCTCACCAAATACCACCACTATCGGCTTCATTGATGCCTCAGAAGAAATGGAATACACTTTGGATCCCCAACAATAGGAATCTACGGGATCCTATAAATATCCTCCAAGGTAATGGTCATCCCCCCGTCGATAAGTGAAAGGTATTGGTCACGGAGTCGCATCTATTGATGAGGGCGACCATCAAGATATGATCTCGGGATATATGCCTATAGCATCGCATCGCACAAAGTCCAACATCAATCGTGTGCTCCCACTCCTCCGTGGTGATGCTAGGCCACATCTGTACTAGTAGGGGTGGTACTCTGTCCCTCATCCTTAGCTGATCTCTCACCTACATCATCTAATATGAACTTGTTAAGACTTGACCACCTCAAATCACCTTTTACCCACCACACAATCCCCAACCACATCACTCTAGCCTACCCCCTGTTACCTAATTCACCTACAAACCTACTATCCCTTATCATCATTACCCACTATCTTAGTTCATTTCTTCTACTTACCTATCCCACATCACCAAAATAACATTTTAACCTCTTCCTCTACATAAATCTTCACCTACCCCTTTCTCACCTAGTTTGATATGCTACATAGCCCTTCTTTCACCTATTTACTCTTAATTGTGTGGATCGACACTAGTCACCTAGATCGTCATCGAGTCCTCTTGACCGGTGTTGGTCACCCAAACCATGACCAACAATGGCAAAGCTGACCAATGTCGCAACCCCTTGACCGTCATTGGTCTCTCGTCGTGACATCAAAACCAAAAATCCATCCCCCTTTCTAATTTTTTTTTTTAGAAAAGTAACCTAAAAACCTACTCTAACCCACCCAAACCTATCCTAGTTTCATTCCCAACCCTCTTTAACCTACATTTGACCTTTCCACCCCTCATTTCCTTCATTTTTACCCACAATTTAAAAATTAAAATTCCACCTAAAATTTTAAACAATACTAATTTCCAAAAATTATGTTCAACCAAATGAAGGATTCAAATTGTCTCCTACCTTTACTCAGTTTCGTCTCCATAGTGGCACATCTAGCTGCTACATCGGTGGTCCACCCGCTCCCTCTCCCACCTCTTCTATGCTAAAATCAACTCCTCACCTCACAAAAAATTGAATCGATCAACTTGATCTTGTGAACCCACCAATCGAATGTCAATCACCTACTACGTGGCTTGCCAACTCAGCTCAATACCTCATATATTCATTTTCCACTCTTACACTTCTCCTCTATCATTTTCTAAAAGTGGAAAGGTTAAAATTATTTTGTAAAAAGTGGAATTTTCCTTTTTAACCCTAAATTGACATAAGCGATGTCATTCATGTCATGACCTAGAAAACCAACATCGGTTTTACTATAACTAGAAATCCTATTACCTATATATTTACCAACACCTGTTACACCTTACCCACAAGCCTACCTTACCTGTATATTTCCTTAACTATGCTTAGGGACATGTTATTTAACTATGCCTCAGCCTTACCTTTTCCTTGAGCTACATACCCCGAATCGAATGACCTTTTGTGACATTTGAATTTGTGTACTCGATATACCTTGCAATGTTGTTACCCGTTTTGTTTAGCCTATTGACCTTACCTTTCCTAATGACATGATGTTTATCCTGACCATACCTTTAGTGCCATGGAATAAAACCTATTACCCGTTCCTACATCGGACCTTGTTTTGCTTCATGACCATATCCTATACCTTGGATACCTGAATCACTTCAACCTCATTTGGATAAACCTATCGCCCTTTTGACAACATAGAGTTTACAAGCTCTTCTTCTTGGTACCATATTACAATCTATATGTGTGTGTGCATTTGATTTCCATTACCCATTACCCATAATGACCATACCCTTACCTACTAACCCTCACTTTCATCAATCACTTATTTATCAAACCACTCCCGACTACTTTTTCAACCTCATCGGTTCATAGTTTGAGGGGATCACCTTCAGCCCTACTTAGGGCAACCTAACCTTTGCATATACCTAGGACATCGACTCCCTTTTTTTTATCAAAGCATCACTTACTAATACAAGCTACATGACAAAAATGGGAAAATGTAGACACCAAATTTGGGTCACACTCCCCTTGATCCCCTTCAATCAATTAAAGTAATATATTTAAACACATCATCAACCCTTCATCCCATATTAATATTCATCTTCACATTATTAATTAATTTAATTTCATCCTCACACCTCCACCTACTCACTACACCTCACCCTCGACCCATTTCAGGGGAATTTAACTCATAATGACCGAGTCATCACTCTCAGCACTAAGTCATCACTCCCAGTCTTTGAGTCACCACTGACCTAACTAACGAGATACTTCTTCCTAAGCCTAATAGGGATTCTTCTATGACCTTCATGCATTATCTCACGTGAAATCCACTTCCCTAAGAGGATTCAATCAAAATCATGCCAAATAGTAAATATCTACCTATTTTTGGTAAACCTAGACTTTCCCACCTTAACCGATGTCGGTTATCCCTCAACTGACACCGATCACCTAACCGCCATCGGTTACCTTATATACAATTTCAAAACTCTTTACATGGGTTGGTCATTTATTTATTGGAGCTGATTACATTCAAGCATGAATCTTCAAGCCCTCTTGCATCTAGCGACAAACACACATAACCACGGTATAAGACAAACAACCGTTTTCCCTTTTAGAGTGTTAGAATACTAACGGGAGTACATAGGTCATTTTCGCAGCAATGGACTCAATAAATTCTTCTTTGATCAACCATCAACCATTCCAACTCCCAAGATCTATAAGACATCAAGTAAGTATTGTGATTATAATCATTTGGCTTATTCCTTTTGTAGATATTTTTCTCCTTTCAGTAGTTTATTTCCTCTATTGCATGTACATCACCTTCTTCCCACCAACCCACTATTCAACCATCCCAATCCTTTTCATCATTCTAAACCTCCTTCTTAGTATCCCTAAGTCTTCTCAGCCATATTATGACCCAAACCACACTACCCTCACTCTCTGTGTAATCACAGAGAACCCTAAAATCTCTTTTTAATAATTTACTATCAAATTTCCCCTACCGATGTTGGTCACCTGAATTATCATCGGTCTCCCTCTCTACTTGAATTGGTCACTAGACTGATATTGGTCAGTTTTTTTGTTAACCTTCACCAAACTACCTCTAACATCCCTAAAGTCCACCCATATTGTACTAGATACCTAGGTGACCTTACCTATCACCCCTATGACTGTCCCAACTAGAAACATACCTTTCCTGATGCTAGATTATTTTAGATTTCAATAATTTGCTTAATCTAGTTTGTTGATAACATTTTGAGATACCTAAATCAAAGTGTTAGCAATATGACCTTTATTTATCATATTTAATTTCATTGATTCGATAAAAATAGAGGATTGACATCCATTTGAGGAAGCATCACACTTCCTAGATCTAGCCTTGCTTTATATCTATAGGTAGTCCTTCCCGGATGAAAATAAGCTCTCTATAATCAACTTAGATAAAGTTAGTAATGCGTGCATTCAACATTCAATCTACATATCATAGGTATTCGTACTCGACCTTTTACCTTGTTTTTTTTCTATCACACAACTTATTCGGTGAAACACTATCTTGTGTATTATATATACAAGATCACACTCTCTATTAAATTTCTTCACAGTTGAGTTGTCCTTTTACCTTCTATATATCCATAATGGATTTTCTTCCCTTTTGGTTCACTATAACAATTTGGAGAAAAATGACTATACATATTCTAATTCAATGTGAAGGAGAAGAAAGAAGTTTGTAACTAAAGGAACTTTTCAATTTCCTCTTCACACCAAGTAGGATTCAAAGAGACAAAATTATGTCTTTTGGGTTCAAAACCAACCATTGCAATTTTGTCTTAAGGCTACATTAGATGTTTGAAACCATTTGAGCATGATGAACAATTTGTGCCACACTTCTTTTGATGATAATTTGAGAATACTAAACCATTTGAGTACTTTCTTGGAGGAAGAATATTCTTAGAATGTCATTTGAGACAATAAATCTAATTTTTGGTTCACCATAACCATTCTTGTCACATTTTTAACATCTTAAAACCAAGACAACCTCATTCCTACGTTTGCAGAGATCTTCCAATTCATTTTATTACTTTTCACAAGGAGATTGATCAATTGAAATGACAAAAAAACATGCAAACCCCCATTTCAAATTCTACACAGTGCATCACGACCTTGGAGAAAATAATTAGAGAGATCTTCATAATTTCAAAATATATTTTTAATTTCTTTTGTAAATTATTTGTATCTAATAAATAAAGAAATTTATAAAATTTTACAAATTTTCATTGGATGAGGTTTCAGATTCGAGCAATTTTCTCTTTAGAACCCTAGAAACAGAGTTTCACTCCTTTGTCTGTACAAAGCTGTGACACCAAAAAATTAGTTTACTAGTTGATTTCTTGATAGTTTTTAGAACTTCCACCTCTTATAGAATTGTATTATCATGGGGAATCATTTCTATGTTCAAATTCACTTTGAATTGTCTAATCTTACTTCTAACAGCTGATGAGATAACAATGCACACCTTGGAGATCTAGAGACGAGCTTTTAGTGTCAAAAAAATTCTTTGGATTTACTTTGCACATTCAAGGTTTAGAGGATTCATTGAAAATGTCAAGAGCTTATTACAATGTCACACAACTTTCCTAGGCCAATGTTTCACATCTTCTTATGAGAGCACCTCGCACGGTGACCTACGGTTCATACCGAGTCCATGTCAATCATTAATATTTCACCTAAACTTTTGAAATTTTCTCCCATATCTTTGAAAATACAAAAACATGAGTTTAAGACATAATTGGTACTTAATTCATACTTGAACACATGTGTTGCAAACAAGAACCATAATGTTTCAAATAGAATTTAGTTACCTTAGACACTTTTCATATCACAAATTAGAGATTTCTTGATTTCCAAAGACCTTAACTAATCATGAAATGAGAGATAACCTTCAAACTGCACATCATCATTTCCTTCACTATTTAAAATGTAGGGTTGTAGAGAAAAATCGATGAGTCAGCTCCAAATTTGGCCACTTATGACGAGTCCTACACCTGCAATTAAGAAGCACAATAACCTATACTTTCCCATTCTTCAAATAAATAAATTTGAAACAAATTTTTTTATAGGACATGTATTGGAATATTTAATTCATTTCTCACTTGATATTATGCTTCTTTTTGCACAAATATTTCTTTGACCATAATGAAATATTTAGGTTGACTATCTGATTTCCAAGGCTTAAGACAACACCTTTGTACCATATAATAAGATAAGGAGATTACAAAAACTATCATTTTGAATTAAAATATATATTAAAAACTTATGAGGAGTTACAAAAACTTGCACAAATCATTTGGAGTCAAACTATCTTGTTTTATGCTTCTTTGCTTCTATAAGAAGACTTGAGGAGAGAGAAAACCTTGTATACAAATACTCATAACTTTTTTTTTCCTTGTCCAATTTCCTTGATTCCTTTTGAAATATCTTAAGATTGGAGTTATCTACAAAAATTCATTCTATGATTTATCCAAATAAGGCTCGAGGATTTTTTTGAATGCTAAGAATCCAGGTGCTCAATTTACATTCTCTAAGAGAGAAGTTTTAGAAAAACTTACATAACTTAAAATCCCCATTTCCAAATCTGATGAAATTTGGCACGAAGCACTAAAATAAAACCCTATACACATTCCATATGTTGGTTAGCCATAGGTTTTCCTATACTCTTCTTTCTAATCCCATTTGCATCAGACTACACTATTTGTTCTCAAAGGTAACTTCTGTGAAATTTTGAATTTTCACTCCAAGGGCTAAATTGAGCCTTGTTTTACTCACACATGCTATAAAAACTATTATTATGCTGATACCATGCTCACATGATCTTTCATTGAATTATATTTAGCTCTTACACCTCATTAGGCACTAGAACTAGGCCTAAATGAGCCAATTACAACTATGAATTAAAACCTTTGACCTGTTACTCACTCTAGAAGATATTTCTCATACTAGACACATCATGTTTGACCTGTTGAAAACTTGTACTATGCATCCAATAAACTCCTACCTCACTGAACATGTTTGTAGCATTCGAAAAACAACTTGGAACCTCCCTAAAAGCTCACTATTGACTCATTTTCCATAAATGTCATTTAACATCAATGACAACACTAATGACCAAGTTTCAACAATGTTTTTATTTGAAGGTCATCCATTTAGCTTAATCCTCATCTAGTTTTGTTTTATATTTTTTAGGTCACCATCACCTAGCCTAGTTCACCATCGACCAGTCTTTTGTCACTTTGTACATTACTGTCTCCATGTTCTACCTTAATTTTGTTTATGCTTCTACTTTCCATATCCATCATCTTTCTCCTTTTTGCATCAAAACTATCCTATTTGCACCCCGTCATCGTCGACCCACTATAGTCGTTATCAACCAAGGCCCTATTAATCAATCAATCCTTCCTTACCCCTTTTTTCTACCATCCTCTAGTGTTTTCTACCTTAGATTCCTCAACGGAGTTACTTAGCAGCATACAGGATTCTACCGCATCCATCTTACATTCATATCTCTACAAATACGCATAATTATCTAGTTTTCTAGTTTCATCCACTTAGGTTTCCATCGACCTAATTTTGTGTATTCTTAGTCACCATCAAACCTACGGGTAAACTTATTTCAAGTTCAGTTTAGATCATATTTGTATGTGCCTTACATTTCTATATTTTCGGTTTTGTGTGCCTCGGATTCTACGTATTGTCAATTTATTATTATTGATTTTATCATTTCTTATCAAATAGGGGTTGACATCCACAAAGGAATTTAATGCTTCTTAGAACTAGCATCATTGGGAAACCCCCATCTATCATCTAATCTATTTTCGTGTCGGTGTCCTTATTTTATAGGTTTATAAAGTTACAAGAAAGATCAATTACTTTTGTGCCTACTCATCCATATCATGTATTTGAGGTACCATAAACCCTCCATTTTATGAGTTATTTAACTTTTTTAGTAGCTAACATCATTAATTTTAAAGGAGCGAGAAAATTACTACAACATTCCAATCAAATATGAAAACTCCAACCTATGATTTGGGTAAATTATGGGATTTTAAAAATTATGGGAAGAAGAAGTACAATAACACATGTCCAACAAGAAGTGACAACACATCCACATAAGTGGCATTCAACCTTATAAACATAGCAAACTAGGAAGATAATTTCAATACAAATATAATGAGCTCAAGATTAGACAAAATGGTCAAGAAATGAGTGATAAAATCAATCCTGAATTGAAGACACGTGTTGTAAAACACACATTTTTAACTCACAGATTTAGTTCTGAGAATCGAAGGTGCTGTGAAGACCGACAATTACTTAGATAAAGTTTTAAACAAGGTATGAAGGGGAGAAATATGACTCAAAAACATACAATGAACTTATTAACATGAAAAACATGGAAAAACAACTCATAGAAAGCATGTGAAAGCGAAGAAAGAGGATCTTGATCTCATCGTTACTACGGAAAAGAATTTTTTTATCCTCGAAGACTTACGATATCCTTCGATGTAGAAACATGTAATTTTTGGGTGCATACAAGCACATCTATCCTAAACAAACATCCTCTAAATGACCCATGTCCTCCTCGAGAACTAATCGAGAACACTCTCCAACAACTTTGGAATTCGATCATGTGTAGTCAATCGGTCTCTCACCAACATCCATAAAATATCAAACTATTACACATAAAATCCATCAAAATTACTCAAACAAAATTTAAATCTACCATCATCTTGAAAAATAAAATCGAATTGACATCCAACAATTCTAGTCAATCATTGGTGATCCATTATAATTGCTATTGATTCTTAGAATTGTTGGTGATTTCATACAAAATCCCGGTGATTTCATCACAAATCCAAAAAGGATGAAATTCAAAAAACACCACGTACCTCTATAATCATAGGCCTACAACACCTCTTTCCACCTCCAACTGCCTCCATAGCTCTCAAAACTCGCTCAAAATCACAAAATTAGAGTAAAAATATTTCTATCTCTCAAATCACAAATGGTCTAAATGAGACCACATGAAGATTTTATATTCAAAAATATTTTCTCGTGTCCCAATCACCAACGATTCATCCAATCACCAATGATCTTCATCAATTTCCAATTGTACAAATTTCTAGTGATCTATCCCTTTATATTCAAAATACCCTCGTTGGATACTCAAAACTTTTCAAAACCTTTATATTGACCATAATCTGAATTTAAAACTATTTTATGTTTTCCTTTGACCCATCTAGAGCTCCCACTGACTCTACACATCGACATGATAAGTTCATTTTAGATCCTCTCCCCATAGTCATCCTTGCACAACAAGAATCTATCGAGTTTATAAATTTATGTTTTCCTTGGAGAATTTGTAAAATGTCCCCTACCATTTTTGTCAAGATCACTCTCATTTTTGAATACATATCCTTTCTCTTGCATTGTCATTTTTATATTTTAAACAGAAGTCAAAAATCCTTAATCAATTTTCATAATCAAACATCTACAAAAAATATTTTCAACCCGATGACCCACTTTTCCAATCATCGGTTTGAGGGGGAACAATATCCTCACCATAAATCTGGGTCATCCTTGCACTAGTTTTCTCTCATGATTTGTGCCTACAAACTACTAAACAAAAGGGGCAAATGTAGACACTATTTTTCAGCACCCCTAGGTGACCTATCCACACCTCTCATCCTCACATTTTAAACACTATATCGAGTCCCATCCTCCTATAAATCATAATTTACCTTTGTAAAATGTATCTTATCTCTGTAAATACTCATCTACCCCATCCCAAACCTCCTAAACCACCTAGACCTCTTTTAGCATAGTAAGGCCAAAAATTCACAACCTCCCAACCTCCTCAACATACTCTTAATCTCTTTATTTTCCCCCCAAACCTGAAACTCGCCATTTCAGAGGTGGTTTCAACCAATTCCAAGTGAGTTTCCCAAATTTTACCGGATCGTTAGCGATTCAAACTAATTGTCAGCGATTCTATATAAACACATCAAATTTAGTGAATCAAGACCACTTAAAAGATAGAGAACATGTGGTAATTTAGAGACATTTGGAAACATTGTTTAAGTATAGCGAAGATGTTCAAGCTAGTTTGATGTTCAAGTATTGTATGTAAGTTGAGAAGAAAAATATTTTATCTACCACTTAAAAATTTGGAAACATTGTTTATGCTTTACGATATTCTACCCATGTTGATTGAAATCAATTTCTTTACAAAACACAATCAAGAAAGATCCATTTATATAGTTGACTTCATTAGGTTGAGAAAATAGGTATGCCAAACACTAGATGTGTTATACAACTTTGATGAATGTTTTCAAGGACATGTATTTAGTAGTTGGAAAACTTTAAAATATTAAGGATCCTCAAAGACATTTTTAAATTCAATATTAATGGTCATCCTTTTATCCTTATGACCGAGAATGATATTCGGATGCACAATTTAAAAAAAAAAAGGATATTGTTAGAACATACATTGAAAAATACAGAATAACACACAATTTATACAAAGGTCTTATATCTCAAACAAAAATCAAATTGAAAAAAAATAACAATGCTTATCTAGTGAGATCAGAGAAAAATTTAAAAGGGATGAGATTCTTGAGGCCATGGGAGTGGTCAATCCTTTAATTTGGAAACTTCAGAATGGTAATAAAGTTATAAGTGATTTATACAGAAAAAACACATGGGTACTCTCATTAAGATTTTTGGAAAATCAGTAGAATGTAATGGATTTAAAATTAAAGGTATTCTTCAAAAGGAATTACTTTTATCTCAATCAACTCATTTCAACATCACAATGGTTGAACAATATGACTTACTAAGTGAACCAATAGATAATGGTGCAATTACATGGCTATGGAAAAAATTGTATCCTAGTAGCATCCTACATGAAAACATTAGTGAATATTTCCGATTGTATGAATTGTGTCAAACAATGATATTGGCATCATTTGAATACTCAAGGGTATTTAGCGCATTAACATGTTTTAAATCAAAATATTGAAACAAACTAGATAAAAATCTTGAGACTTGTTTGAGATTGTATGTTTCACGATATGTTGTGGACACATTTCCTTATGAAAGAGTAATGGAAGTATGGAATTATCTTGTAGAAAGGAGAGGGTCATGTAATACTAATACATCAAATAAAAAAAGAATACATTAACGTTAACAATGTGACTAAAAATAACAACGAAAGGTTATATCACGTTTGAGTTTCAAGAGATAAATAGTCAAGAATTGCCTGAGATACTTGATTTTGAATAAACATGTATGAACATAGTATTTATAAAAGTCAAATTTCATATCACATTATAAAAATGTAAATTGTTAGTTATTATATACTGGTGTTTTTATTGAATAATATTTTTAGTGTTGTTGTTTAGTGTTTTTAATCAAGAAAATTAATATTTATTTTTTGCGCTCTTTTAAATAAAGGATAATATCTTATCATATTATTGTGTTAAAAATTCAATCCAAATTTAGAAATAATGTTTAAAATTGGAAATAATTAAAAATCAAACATAATTAAATATTTCTCATCACAATATTATTTTATATCAAGAACTCGCGCATGAATTAAGTACAAGTACAACACATAACATAGATTAAAACTCTCAATATTTTTATACAATAGAGAAGATGAAAAATAGAAAAACAATATATTTATTTATAGTTTATATGCAAATACTTTTTTACAACCTTATTTTCCTGAAATCTAGTTCCAAAGCTAGATTTACAAAAGACAATTTTCACTGATTAATATTTCATTTTCAGCCTTAATAAGTAGAGTCTTTTGTTTGTGCTAATATCTCTTATGTAATATAACCTTCATTTAATACTATAGATCTGAACTAGATCCATTCGAATACATTGATATGAGAAAGAATTTCACGTTCCGATTTATTACATCATTGGTTGAAAGTAATGTTGGATCCTCTTCAATTTTCTTCTTCAAAAATATTTTAGGATCCATTCCATTCTCCTTTATGATCCTTCTTAAGGTATTAATTTGTTTTTTTAAAGTAATAAGATTTTGCTTCAAATCAACAACTTCATTTAAAATTTCCATTACAATTTTAAATGAACATCAAGCATTGTTGCCTCATTCTTCAAATTTTGATACTTTGACTGCATTTAAAAAATAAAAATAATTAATAAAATTAAAAAATATAGTAAATCCTATTTGAAAATTTATTAAAACTTACCAAATCCTTTTCTCCTTCCTCATTTGTAAAGACTAGTCTCTTGACCCAGTATAATGTGGTAATTTGGTGCTTCTGCATTTAAATTCTCAATTATGTTCAACATTACATCTAATATATTATCATTTTAAGAATTAGAAATAGAAACAATGCTAGATACAACTTAATTCATCAAAATATCAAGCTTCATAGGTTCATTGTGAACCATAGAATATAATAAATGTCTTTGGGAGTGGTTGTAAAATTGGGTGTTAATTTCTTCAATAAAAACATTATCCATAAACTCCCATAACTTTAATTGTTCATTATTGTTTGTTACCATATCATTAATAGTGGCTAAACATTTCATTTAATATGGAAACACCTCATGCTCTTGAAATTTTTTTCCAATGAAATAGTTAGTTAGTTTCCCAATTCCCCATATCCTCAAAAATAATGTCAAGTGAAAAACTTATTTTTAATCATTTGTTAAGGAAAATTGTCTTCAAGAATGTTTGTTTGATGTTGGTTCTCTTATTGGAGAAGGATGCCTTAACCCATGAATCATATCTTGAAAATTGAAAGTTCCATGGGACTTTACCTACTATTAATATATACTATAATTATACAAAAGATTATGAAAATGAATATACAATTATTATGAAAAAAGTAATAACTTTCGGACCCATCTCTAAATCCCAATATATTCCTCATCCAAATTAATTTCATTTAATATGGAAACACCTCATGCTCTTGAAACTTTTTTCCAATGAAATAGTTGGAAGTCCACTTGTAAATTTCAGGGTGGCACCCTTGTTGTAGTTGTTGTATGAAATGAAATATGTTTCCCAATTCCCCATATCCTCAAATTTTGTGGTGGCATGGTGGCGGTGGTGGCATAATTTTTATCAAATGATTAGATAGATTTGGAGGTAGAGTAGGCATTATAATTGTAAATTATATGAGAAAATTGAAATAACAAATATAATAAGAATTGAATAATTCAAAATTACATTTTTTTATAAAAAAATTACCTACATGCGTAGATGTTGTTTGATATGAGGTGCGGATGCAGCCTACGATATGGTATTGGTTTAGGTTAGGATTACGACTCAAGAGATTTTATTCCTAATATGGGTGGTGTATGCCATTATAATATAGATTTGAACATATATGATTGGTTACCCATTAGGGTTTTAGTTAGATCATGTTATTGGTTGGTTGTATGGAGCATCAAGGATCTATGGTTTGGGATTATAATGAAAAATATGGGACCGGTAGTTCGGATCAAATTCAAACCCTAATTAACCGTTAACAATTAAAACTTATCATTTTTTATGTTTCAAAAATATAACAAACTAAAAATAAATTAAAATTACAACATAAATGGGAAAGAAAAGATACCTTGAGCGCAAGATAAAGAGTGTTCTTGATATTATGTTTCATCACATTCATAAATTATCCTAATTGGACTACCACCTCCAAATGAGGATACATATATGTGATGTTGGAGGTGGCTGCAACAAAAGTTTATAAACAACTTAAAAACTTAATTATTTTAATGAAATTATAGATACATTAAAACAAATAGAAATATATAAATACCTTCCAGCGCCATAACATTTTCATTATGTCAATTAGAAGAGGTGTTAAGGAACTCATATATTTTTCTTATGAATTTCTTAATTGTGGGGTTGATAATGATTCTTTTTGTTGGGATGAGATCCCAACCCGAAGGCAGTGAGACTTCAGAGATTGCAATGGGTTCTCGAGACTACTTGAGAAAATAATTGGAAATCTCCAGGTCTCTACGGTGGAAATATCCTCTTATAAAAACATCTCTTTCATGCAAAGCATCTATAAACTGATCTATGGATCTATTTTTAAAATTCAACACACTATTAATATCTAATATAAACTATAAAAGATTATGAAAATGAATGATAATTATTATGAAAAAGTAATAAAAAACTTTGGACCCACCTCCTTCTCTTCAATTTCTATGTACATAGATGTTAGATTTATGTGGAGTGTTGTTGGAGAAAGGGTGTTGCATAAATTGTAAAAGATTCATAATATAATGCAAGAATAAAATTTGTGGATCTAATAAAAGAACTATAAATCAAAACAAAATAATCAAGGTCATTTTTATCCTTTAGGATAAGAAGGTGCACCAATCATATTTTTGTACATTAAGGGTGTGAATGATATATGCAAGGCCCATGTTAGAATGTTTGTTTGTTAGCCCTAGAAAATAATTCTAGCATGGAAAAATGATGCCTCGCATGTTAAAGTTCTAACAATGATTTCACAAAGAACCGCGCTCTAGTTACCCGCAATCAGGATACACATGGATAAAAGTGTGACTAAAATAATGTATTGCAAATCCCCTTTTTGAAATATTTGGGGAAGCTGTAAGTGTAAGGAAATAAACATTTGTTAAATATATAATAAAATAAGAAATTAAATTGTGTACAATAAAAAAGTTAAAAATTAACATATGATAAAGAAAAACATACGTGCCTCCAACCATTATTAAAAGAGTAACTATATCAACAAAGACAATTCATAGCTAGACTCCAAATACTTGATATCATCATATGTTAATATGGTCTTTTTGTGATAGGATCCACATATTTGTGTGATGTTTCTTGTCAAATTCTCAATGTCTTAAAGGGGAGGTTCCAAAGGATGGTGTGTGGGAATGGAGTTGAATGTCAAAAGCATCCAAGACACTATTATAATTGGTCATCGGGTAGTTGAGTATTTTTATTCCTGCTAGGAAGGAGCTTTTTTTTGTAAAATGAGGCATATAGACTAGCCCCATAAAACTTGTTGCAAAGCCCAATCCATTGTGAAAAATAATTGAGATCTGAGAGAAGAAAGGAATTAAAAGTCTAAAAGTTCAAGGTGATGCCGAGCTATGGATTTGGGGAAGAAAAAGTTCTTGTATATAAATTTATGTGGGTGAATGGTCAGGGGTTGATTTTGGTTTCCTTTGATGAGGAATTGAAATTTTTCTTAGAGAATATGGTCCGATGGATGGGTATTGGTTTTAGGTTAGGATTACGACTCAAGAGATTTTATTCCTAATATGGGTGGTGTAATTGGTTGTATTTTTATGGTTGGTTGTTAGTTGAGTGATTGCGGATGAAAGTTAAAATAACAATGCTCATTGTCTATATATATATATAGATTTGAACATATGTCGGTTGATGATTGGTTACCCATTAGGGTTTTAGTTAGATCATGTTATTGGTTGGTTGTATGCCTAATGCTACTTGAAGAAAAAGAGGTTAATAGTTAAGAGCATCGAGGATCTTTGCCAAAGGGCTAGTTGATAGCATCGTATATTATACCAAGAAAAAATTGTTCTCCTCCGGTCCCCCTTGTTTTGACTTGCACCCAATGGATAGGCACATGTGAAGCTAAGGGGATTCTACTACCCCCGAAACTCAAAGATAGTCCCCTGTGAAAGAGCTGCACTGTTATCCCGCAAAATTGTCAAGGGAAATTTGCAAATTATACCCATGCTTCTAAGCTGAAAACATTTTTGTTCTTTATGCTACCATCCCGAAAGTTGTTGTCGGTTTCACCAAGATAGACAAGGTAGCATTTGTAATGCTATCAAAGTTCTCGAAAACAAAAATTATTTCCAAATTTTCCAATCCCATAAAACATATTTTCCTATGATTCTTTGTAATTTTGAAGGTGGTTTTCTAATATTCACTAAATAGTTTCTATGCATTTTTGCGGGGGGTGGAAGGTGCCCTAAAATTTTTACCCTAAGTGAAGAAATACGTACATGGGAGGTAGATGATGCATCTAATGTAAGTTGGACCTAGATTATTAACATGGATATCGACCCTACACGGTTTGACTTAGATTGATTGAGGCCTCATACCTAACATGTGAGATCACATATTCATATTCATGTAGTCAATAAGTGTTATCTTATATTCATGCTTATATTATTGGTTTAGATGTATATGAAACTCCATGGAATGTTAATGGAAATTTTTTTATGTCATCTTATATTTTAAAGTTTTCTTTGAAAAGGAAGTTTAATTTTGTTTCTATTATTTAAATTATCAATATGCATTTTAGAAATGGTTTAAATAGAGGTGTGACCACCTTAATACAACGCATATGGTGTTAGGAAACCTCATGTTAGTAATCACATGATTGAGAAAATATAATTGTATGTTTTTATTTGTTAGTTATAGTCTAAAATATATTATGTATATTGTTTGTGAGTTGTGAAAACAACTCATATAGAGATTTAAGTGAGAGAAATTAGGAAGGAGAGAATATATGTTATTATAACATCCTTCCTATAATAGTGTCGATGGTTTGTGGGTTTTTTATTAGGAGTTAGATATTCATTCCTATATATTTGTAACATGTTTCATTGTATCATATATTGATTGAATTCTATTGATAACATGTTCATTCGAGATATGGGGTAAAACACCAATTTTATATTAGAGAAAGTTTTTGTGAAACCTCTTTGACATTCACTCCACCTATCTCATTTTCCTAGGTAGAATAGAGGAATGCTTTATCATATACCATATAATTTGTAACTACCTCGTTGCTTTGTATGTGTCCATCTAATTGTTGTAATGAAACATGTGGAAAAAATATATAAAAATACCCCACACCTTCAACTCGTTGGTATCTTGTTATCCTTTTTCTGCACTCTTCAACTCACACTTGTCAACTATGTCATGTGCTTGTGTGATGCCCCCCAAAAATAGGCATTGTTTTGTCTAGTTTGGCCACTAGGGAAGCAATAAGGCTTGCTCTATGAGAGACACACATACCTTTATTGTCTATTTTTAAAATGTTAATTAAAAATTTAAAACACGTGTTGAATAAATTCCATCATCTACAAGGGTGTCGAAATTCCTCGACATACTTCAAAGCTTGTTTAATAAAATATCCAAACTAGCTGATGTTGTATCATTAAATCACATCTACTATTATGACAACCTGAATAATATTAAAATATTTTATTACCATAAATGTTACAAGGTTGAGGGTGATAGTGAGGTTGAATTGCATTTAATTTTTATCTCATTCCACTTTGAACCATATATAACCACATCATCATAATATTATTAACTATTACTTTTAATAGCTACATTTGATGTTCACCACATGAATTAATGAAATTCTAAAAATTACAAAAGGAATATTACATAACTTACATAATGTATATAACTTAACATTTATTGAAATAAATAAACCAACATATGCTTCCACATATAAATCAACCTTATAATAAAGTGAATATAACTATTTGAAGGAAGGTGTTTCGGGTAGATTTTGATTCACTTCTATTACCTAGAATAAATCACCAAAACTCATAAAATATTAGGGTTTAATGATACCGCATCAAAAAATGTTAGGATGTACAGGTAAAAACGGGTGTAAGAGACTCCTTCCAAAGAATAAGGAAACTTGCATGCAAAAAAGATAACTTGACAAGAGATAGATTAAATAGATATGAGATTAATTTCTTGGAAAAAGGACAACACCAGGAATCCAAAGGGCTTCCTTTGAAGGGTGTCAATTCAATTTAAGACAATAAAGTGATAAATGATGAAACAAATAACATTATAAGGATTATGATATTTAGAAAATACAATGATGGAACAAAATCAGCCTTCTATACGGATAAGAAGATCCTATTCTCTATAGTAGATGGCCTAGGTTAGGTCTGTGGAAATATAAAGTTCCTCTAAGTACTTGATCCACTCTTTCTCGGTGGCATCTTGTTCTTCTTAGATGATCTCTAGGTGATCCTTAATGTCATCTAGTTTTAGTGTCATGACAATGACACAAAGTCTCAACTCTTGTGTGTTGTCATATCGATCCTAAGAAAAGGGATGGGAGACAATCGGTAGGCCATAGATGTTGTTGATTGGATGTGATTCACATGGAATAATTATCTATAGGAAGAGGCCACTTGAAATCTAGAGATTAACATAACAATAAATCTTGATAATGATTAAAAATATATAATATGTGATAAAGGGCTCTTAAGACAAGAATCGTGGGTGATTCGGTGGAATCACTAGTAGCCACTTTGTGAAAATGACCAAATTTGAGTAGATGATAATTAGGATTTGAGATTCATGTTTCAATTATTGAATTTCTCTTAAAGGGGATGTGTAAAGAATGTAAATACTTTTATTATGACATACAATACAAATGGTAATGATGTAGGAAGGCCTTATGGTAGTGTGAGATTCCCAAAGGCTTGATGTGGATGAAGAGGATGTCCAGATGCTAACGGATCATTGTATTACCAATCATTTAACCAAATCATAAACAAGTTGGTTTCATTATAACCAAGGTGGTGTCTAAAGCTATATGCAAAAGAAGAAAGAAAATCTTATTCAACAATACTTCTTCCTAACAAAACAAAATGAAATTAAACATGCATGAAAAGGAAACACGTAGCAAATAAATTACTAAAATAAATCTACAGTAAATAAAATCTGCTAAGAAATAACATTAAAATCCTCCTCCTTGGGGAAGAGTGGATTTTGGCCATTCTCTTCCCTTGATTTGGAGCAACTACAATTAGCTTTTAGAACTTGCTCTTGTATTGATTAAAAACTGATTTACAAAATATGTCCCCCTTTCCAAGTATATGGAAGAGGTATTTATAGGAATCACTCCTATTTTAATTAGTCCACACACCAAGAAATAACTACCTATTCTTGGGAGGATTTATTCAAAGAAATAAATCCTAAACAAACTTGACTACAACAATCCACTTATCATGGAGAATATTTCTACAACTCATCCCTTTAATATAGGAACAAAAATGGAGAGTACTTATTAAAAATTCCTAATATTATTCCACTATTTGCTTATCATTGAAAAATGGAGAGAAAATGGAGGAGTGCTAAGTCCATAACTTTGAATTCTTTTTGAAACACCACATGCATACATGACTTTGGATTGCCTCATGTTTGGATTTGTATTCTTGGTCAATGACGTGGAAGCAAAGAGTGGGCTGAATAGTTTGGTGCTCCTTTACATTACTTTGGAATAAATCAACAGACTTTCACTAGTGGCGTTTGGTAGTTGCATGAAGAATTTCGGTAGTTGGGCATTTTAGTAGTTGTGTGAAGACTTTCAGTAGCTACAATCTATGAACTTGGAGTAGAGTTTCTTATGACCTATTTTCTACACACTATTGCATTCCAACTTTAGAAGAAATATAAGGAAATAACAACAATTATATTACAAATAGATTTCTAAAGAGATGATAAGATAAATCCTATATTCTACCTTAAATATGATATCCGTTATTAAATCTACATCCAAATTCAATTGTAATCTTGATTTTAAGAGAGACAATAAGAGTCTTTATTATGTGATATAATGAGACATATTTTGGTCTCATCATTTCCCCCACACTTAACTTCTTGCATGCCCTCATGCAAGCTATTGATCTTCCTGTAGAATATGATTTTGTCAATACTTCTGCATCTTTCAAATTGTCTTCTCCTCTTTTTCATGATAAAAAAAAACTGAGATTTCTAGATGTAAAATTTTACTTCCTTCTTATTCATGCTCTCATGAGATTTTTCTTAGATAATGTAGAGATATTTTTTTCCCATAGCTCTTTTTTCTCATACATTCTTCAAATGATTTGGAAGAGAGTGATTCTTCCCAACACTTAACTATGTGCATGCGCTCATGCAAACTATTTTTTTAGCAGCTTATAGATCCCAATTGCTGCAAAATAGAAAGACTTCATCTGCACATGTAGATCTTGACAAATGTCTCTCTCTTTTGTTTTTTTTTTTTTTTTAAGATTCTAGAAGTGAATCTATTTGTAATTAAAACAAAAAATAACAATATTTGAGAATATAAAAACAAAAAATAACAATATTTGAGAATATAAAAATAGAAATTACCATACCATACTCAGGAGTTATCCTTGATTTCATCATGTTGTATACCCTTGACTTCCGTCTACCAATGAACAAAACAAATAGATATGAAGTCAAGGCCTCTACAACATAGAAATTTTCAGCAGAAAATAATTTCATCAACCAAGTTGGCATAAGAGAAATAATCATATGTATCTAAGAAAGACTTTGAAGTGTAATTTTTTTTTTTTTATTAATTGGCCAGCTAGTAAACTAGTTTTCTAAGTA
Organism: Taxus wallichiana var. yunnanensis; assembly: GCA_018340775.1. Classification (NCBI taxonomy): domain Eukaryota; kingdom Viridiplantae; phylum Streptophyta; class Pinopsida; order Cupressales; family Taxaceae; genus Taxus; species Taxus wallichiana. The sequence goes on along the minus strand of CM031239.1, from coordinate 137,031,570 downwards.
ATCACTATCCTTTTGAGAAATGTCAACATGATGGAAAATCAGGAAGCAATATTCTAAATTTTCTGCAACATCCAACCAACTTAGAAATCTGATTACATTCTTCAACTTCTCCTTCAAAATGTAACCTTTGTGATCTGAGAACAATATATAGCCATTAAAATTTTGCAGAGAATCAATCAGCCCTTGGAATCCTCATATGATGAGTGCTCCATGAAGTGATGAAATTTCTTTGAACAAAGAAACTTCTTAGAAGCTTATGTTGTCACCAAATTGTGAGAAAATAAAATACAAATATTAATGTATTAGATAAAGAAATATCAAAACACTTCATTTATATAAGGTATGGTTTGGCATAGGAGAAAATTTTGGCTATAATTGTTTCTTTGAAGAGTTAGGTGTACATGAAAAATAAGAAGTTGAGAAACAATGGTAAACTATTATGGGAAATGGGATGGTTCAAGGACTTCTTCATTTATTGGGAATGGATGGTTTATTATGAGAGGTTGTGGGTATGATCCCTAAATACAAATGGTATGTTAAAATTTCAATTAGCATATATTGGTTGAACCAGTATTGTTCTACATTCATGAGAAGAATTAACATTGACTACAAAATATCAAAGGAATTTTTAGTGGTTCTAGTAGTTGGGAAAATGAGTTTTAGAAAAACTCAACAAAAACTGAGACAAAGAGGGTAGCATGGAATGAATCAAGTACTAAAAATGAGGAGTATTAGAAGAATACTTGCATGCATCATAAGATTTTTTTAACAAAAGAAAAAAAAACTTCAACATGATATTTTTTTAGCTACATGCATTCAAATTACGATATCTTGGGCGTTTCTCAACAAAAATGAGTGTTTTAAAATGATACGAAATCTTAGAGTATGTAGAACAAAACCCAGAAAATGTTTTAGCTATTTCTTTGTGAGATGCGAGTAATTTGCATCAGAAAATGATGTTATTTTTCACACGAAAAAATCCTTATGAGTTGAATATTTTTCTTTGACCTCCTCTGTAATGCCCCATTTATTTTTGCACTTGTCCCCCAATCTATTTGCACAAATATTCTACATAAATATTTTTCTCTGCTAACCTACACAAAGTTATTTTTTTTGCATTTCTTGCATGCATGAACTGTTATTTAATCTTTATAGAAGTAACAATACATGCAAACAAGAAATATTTTAGAAGAGGAAACCCAAATCAATTTATACCCTACAAAAATATATTCTTTTACAATTTTTATAAATATTAAAAAAACTTATCATCAGATTCCTATTGTATCCATTCCATCACACCAAAATACATGGGTAACTACCCACTATAATTTCGTGTATATAAGAAATGGAACTAGATACAGGTTTTATTTGATGACAATGCATATTTCTATTATGAATTTTCATCCATATGTTGATTAAGGTAGTCAATCTTATCAACAAGCTACAATATCATATTGAAATGATCAATATGAATATAATAGAAATATTTCTTAACAGAATAAATAATTGCATAAACACATGTCTGATGGACTAATATAAACATGAAATGATGTTTCCATTTTATTGAGGGGGGGTTTCTTTTGGCAGTCTTCGATAGGTTTCTAAATCTAATTGCAAAAATAAAATTTAATCTATTTGCATAAAATAAATTTTTAGAAATAAAATTGCAGGAAAAGAAATTTGTAGGAAAATAAAAACTTGAAAGGAACTTCTAATCTAGTTGCATGAAAAGAAAGTCTAAAGAATCTATTGAATAATAATCTCATGTCACAAATCTTACTAAGAGGTATTCTATTATCACTAGAATGTTCTTTTAGAAAAATATGAGTCTCCTAATAAAACCATGATCCTGAAATGGTGCAAAAATGACGGGTCGTTATATTACCAGTCATTTAACCAAATCATAGACATGTTGGTGTCATTATAAACAAGTTGGTGTCTAAATCTATATGAAAAAGGAGAAAGAAAATATTATTCACAAGTAATTCTTCTCGAGAAAAAAATGAAATTAAACATGCATGAAAAGGAAACATATAACAAATAAATGACTGAAATAAATCTGTAGTAAATAAACTATGCTAAGAAATAATAGAAAAATCCTCCTCCTTGGGGAAGAGTGGATTTTGTCCATTCTCTTCCCTTCGGATTTGGAGAAACTACAATTAACTTTTTAGAACTGCACTTATATTGATTAAAAAATGATTTACAAAATATTCCCGCTTTCCAAGTATATGGAAGAGGTATTTATAGGCATCACTCCTAGTTTACTTAGTCTACACACCAAGAACTAACTACCTATTCTTGGGCAGATTTATTTAAAGCAATAAATCCTAAAAAAACTTGACTACAAAAATCCACTTATCATGGAGAATATTTCTACAACTAATCCCTTTAATCTAGGAACACAAAATGGGAGAGTACTTATTCAACATTCTTAATATTATTCCACTATTTGTTCATCCTTGAAACATGGAGAGAAAATGGAGTGCTAAGTCCATGAGTTTGAATTCTTCTTGAAATTCCATATGCATGACTTTGGATTGCCACATGTTTGGATTTATATTCTTGGTTTGTAACGTGGAAGCAAAGAGTGGGCTGAATAGTTCAGTGTTCCTTTACATTACTTTGGAACAAACCAACAAACTTTCACTAGTTGGGTGTTTCAAAGTAGTTGCGTTAAGAATTTCGGTAGTTGAGAATTTGAAGAAATGCGTAAAGAATTTTGGTAGTTGCAATCTATGAACTTGGAGTAGAGTTACTTATGACATGTTTTATACACACTATTGCATTCCAACTTTACAAAAAATATCAGGAAATAAAAACAATTATATTGCAAATAGATTTATAAAGAGATGATAAGATAAATCCAATATTTTACCTTAAATATGTTATCCGTTATTAAAACTACATCTAAATTCACTTGAAAGCTTGATTTTAAGAGAGAGAATAAGTCTATAAGAGTAATATTTGGTGATATAATGAGACATATTTTGGCCTCATTAGATGCTACTAATGATGTTGTATTAGTCTCTAAATTACCACATCTTCGCTATCTTTTCAAGTGGTCTTGATTCACTAAAGTTGATGTATTTATATAGAATCGTCGACAATTAGTTTGAATCGCTAGAGGCCTAGTAAAAGTTGGGAAACTCACTTAGAATTGGTTGAATCCACCTCGAAATGGTGATTTTCATGTTTGGGGGAAAATAAATTGATTAATAGTATGTTGAGGAGGTTGGGAGGTCGTGGAATTTTTGGCCTTACTATACTAAAAGAGGTCTAGGTGGTTTAGGAGGTTTGAAATGGGGTAGATGAGTATTTACAGAGATAAGATACATGTTACAAAGGTAAATTATGATTTATATGAGGATGGGACTTGATATAGTGTTTAAAATGTGAGAATGAGAGGTGTGGATAGGTTACCTAGGGGTGCTGAAAAAATAGTGTCTACATTTTCCCCTTTTGTTTAGTAGTTTGTAGGCACAAATTGCGAGAAAAAAACTAGTGCAAGGATGACCCAGATTTATGGTGAGAATATTGTTCCCCCTCAAATTGATGATTGGAAAAGTGGGTCATCGGGTTGAAAATATTTTTGTAGATGTTTGATTATGAAAATTGATTAAGGATTTTCGACTTCATGTTTAAAATCTAAAAATGACAATGCAAGAGAAAGGATATGTATTAAAAATGAGAGTGATCCGATATAAAAATTGTAGGGGACATTTTACAACCTCCAAGGAAAACATAAATTTATAAACTCGATAGATTCTTGTTGTGGTAAGATGACTACGGGGAGAGGATCCAAAATGAACTTATCATGTCGATGTGTAGAGTTGTGGGACCTCTAGATTCACTAAATTTGATCTATTCTTAGAGATTCAAGGACTTAGCTGATTTTGGAGATCATGTCTATTCTTAGAGAGTACACGTAGTACACAAAAAGATGCCGAGATTTGTGTGCCACTCTTCATGGGGATTTTGGAAGGACATGTCAACTCACTCTTGCATGGGCATAAGTTAAGAATAGATCCATCACTTCAGTTAACTATCAACAATCTATAGATAGCATACTTGCATGTATGGCTATAATTGTAAAAAGGTGCGTGGTTGTTATTAGCATGCGACCTATTTCTGGTAGAGTTAAGTGGTGAAGGGTTAGTTCCCCACCCTATATATATATATGTAATGAACTACTTAGAAGAATAGAGAGACATACATAGAGAATGGATGGAACCACATGTTTGGAGGAGGGATGGAAAAACATGAGTACATGATTGGATAATATGTGAGATCCATGCGTGCATACCAGTATTGTATGAAGCTCTTTGTATTGTTGGTTCAATGAATAGATAAAGGAAATTGGCTGAACAAAGTGTGTGATGTGTTTTATCAATGCATGTTATTACTTTCATGATGATTTACCTTTAGCACTTATAGATCTGGTTGGATATAAATGGTGAATGGATGGATTAGTTCCTAAAATATATGTTTACTATTTTATCATACCACCATTACTATTACAACTATTAAGAGGGACCTGGTACCTTTGTGCTTTGGGTGAGCACTCAGCCTAGGCTGAGTGATGTGCCAAGTGACTAGGTGTTAACTAACAATTCTAGGCTGCATCATTGGTTCCGTTGCCGGGACCTCTTTTTCAGTTGTTTCAGAATGGTTCGATGATGAAGACATACCAGCTAACCTTGGCAAGTGTTGAAGAATGGATTCATGATTTGGAGGAAGAATACGCATGGAGGTTTGACACTGGATCTAGATTTAGTGCACATGTACTTGGGTAGAGTAGAATTTGTATGATAGTTTATATGAAAGCTTCTTTGCTATCTTTCTAGTAGAATTGTATGAATGGTTGATTGCGTATGCATCTAAGTGGAATTGGAGGTATCGCATGCTTGTTTGGACACAGGAGGAATTTCAAACACTATATGATGCTGACCTAAGCTGGACTCATGCGGTAGATACCTGGTTTTGTGGTGTCCTAAACAACTATATTTTGGAGTATTCAATTTTGACTTATTCATGCCTGGAGGTAGTAGAGTTCTAGTTTCTATGGTATCCTAGAGGGACATATTTGTAAGGTATTTCCTTTGGCAATCAAAATACTAATGGTAACATTGAACTTGGAAGCTAAACCCATGGAGAGCTAAAGAATCTCCATGTGCGGGGGCAGGAACAGGATTGGTGAAAGATGGCAGACCTAGCGTGGCACGGCGAGAGGAAGAAAGGTGGATGAAGTATGATGAGGGTGTGTGAGAGGAATTATGTGCAAGAGCAAGAAAGAAATTGTAGAATGGATGGTGTTGTGGAGAGAGATGGCTCGTGAAGGATTTGAGGCTCATGGGGAGGAAGAAGAGAAAGAGCATCAGGAACTCCCCCATCTAGGGAAGCATGACAGAGAACCCTCTTTGGCCTCACATGGAAGTGCATGCTAGTAGATATGACATGGGCCATGGGTGTGCATCTAAGCCAACCTGTTGACCTAGCCCTTGCGCTTGGTTTTCTAGTATCTAGTATAGTAGGTAAAAGTAGTTTTAATTAGGAAGTGAAAGCATAGAAATAGGTCAGATAGTAAGTACACCAATGGCAGCATAGAAAACTTCATTATTCTTTGGGGGTACATTATCAGGCTCATCATCTACATAGAATATGAGCGCGTCGAGTGTGGGAATCACCTCTGGAGCTGGGACCACTTCCCAGACTATAGGGGTCAGTATAGTACCACTGTTGGGGCACAGGGGAGTGCATCCATGGGCCCTATTCCAAATTTTGGAGGAGGATCGGGTGGTATGGGTAGTTCTAGTTCGGTGGTTCGGGTGGTATTGGAGGAAGAGGAAACCAAGGAGGTTCTGGGTCGGGTGGTCAAGGCCCGCAGCAACCCCAGAACATTTATATGGAGATGTCCCTTCATCTCCTAGAATATAGAGGTATCGAGGATGTTGTTGAACATGTTCATATGTGTGAAATATTGTGGCATGCAAAAGGTATTATGCCCCTGAGCAATGCAAGGCAAGTCAATTTGCTACTACATTGTAGCGCGCGCGCATGCATTGGTATAGGAAGTTTGACCCCAATCAAACTTGTATTGACTATGCAGCATTGAAAGATGCTTTCTTAAAAGAGTTCCACATCCCAGAGTTTGAGTAGAAGAGTATAAGCGCACTCAAGGATATAAAGCAAGGCACTACTGAAAGTGTACGTGAGTATGATGCGTGATTTAAAACACTTCTATCCAAACTCTCTTATGACATTCATGCAAGTCAAGCATGCACAATGGTTTGTTGGGGGACTGATTACTCCATTTGAAGAGCACTATCACATAAAACTTATACCGATCCACGTGAAGCATTGGAAGCCACTTTATGCGTTGAAGTAGTTGGGAGTATTGACACTAGAGTTAGTCCATTTTTGGAAGCTCAGATAGCGGCTATGGTGAAACAGTTAGAGAAATTATCGGCAAACTCAGCTCATGAAATGTGCTCAGGGATCTGGTGTACAGATTGTGAAGTGGAAGGGCACACTAAGGATAGTTTCCCTCGTAGAACTATACGTTCATTGTTATTAGACTGTGAGATTTTCCATTTGAACCATGATGCTAGTCACTGCCCCCTCCTACAATGCGTGATCAGGAAGAATGTATCCTCCTTTTGTAAAATTTGTAGGTCCACGACCCATGATACTGAGGACTGTAGATTGATTGGCTAGATCCATGATGCCATTGATATTGGGGTCAAGACAGGTGAGTGTGGCTGATAATTCTAAAGGGAAGAATGAGCATCAGGATAGGGATTATAATAAAACCCGCTATGATAGGAATGATGGAAGGTTTGAAGGGGCTCGTGAAAGGGGACGAGGATATAGAGGCGGATATGGAGGATGAGGCCGAGGTGGAGGAAGGAGTGAATTCCCTTGAGGAACTTGCTATACATGTGGCTCACCTGACCATTATAGGCGTGAATGCCCACAGAATATTTCTGTTCATTTTGTGGAAAGGGGCATAGTTATGAAGAGTGCCCGGACTTGTATGAGCATCTCAGTAAGTAGCACAAGCAAGAAAATAAGGGTGCGGGGATGGTTAGAATCTAGTGCGTGATAGAGAATTAGTGGATGCCAAAGTTAACACCAGAACTGAGGTGGTAATAGTCAAGATAACCACACAGAGCTGAGGTGGCACGCGTAAGAGAGGTGTTGCAACAGAAGCCGACAATCACTAGAGAGGAAGTTTTGCATGCTAGATATCTAGATCCAGCTCATCAGAAAGAAGTCTATCAGGACACAATGGAGGTCCTTAGGAGCCTTCAAGGTGAGATACAAGGTTTAAAAGAGTAGTCTCGGAAATTGGAGCACAAGGATACAGAACAAGCCCCGTCGGATATTGATGACATCAGAGAGGTATGTAGAATGTTGTGCCAGGAGAATATTATTCCTTTATTAGGAAATTGGTTGAAAGGGAATACTCATGTGTAAGGACTGAGACTAGAAGACAAATACTTCATGTGAATCTCCCTCCTGATAGCATTGACTATGACAAGGAGATCACTTTGAATGTTGTTGTGGATGGGTGGCTGCTGAGCAATATTCTGATTGACACAGGTGCGGAAGTAAATGTACTTACATTGGATGCGTGGGAACAAATGGGGAGACCCCCATTGCAGCCATCATCTAATGTATTGTTCATGGAAAATAGAACAAAAGCTACTCCCATAGGAGTTTTGAAGGATGCATCTATCACTATACAAGGGGCCAAGTTCACAGGAGACTTTGAAGTGCTAGTGCTTGCGGAAGTAGATAGTTTCCCAGCTTTGCTTGGGTGCCCTTGGTGTTATGTGAACAATGCTGATTTGAGGTTTAACAAAGGGTATATCAGCTTTGAGAACAAGGAGGAAAGGGTCATAATACCATTGACAGATGGGAAATCCGTGCCATATGTGGAACCTTTAAGCGAAGAGGACTTGAACAAGAATCTATGTACGCGTTATTCGGGACCCAGAGGTCAATGATCCATCTAAGGAAGGAATCCTTCATTGGGAAGATTCTCAGTCAATCAGTGATACTACTAGTATTGCTTGTGATAATTGGGCTCATGGCACTTATGAACTAGTGGGGTGCGAAGTTAAGCGCGTGGTTATTGGTAAGATGGGTTTCACTCTATTCGATGTATAGGTGTGCAAATACCCGCTATATATTGGATCGAAGATTTGGTTGGGTTCTTATAGGCCATAGAAACAAATTGGGCTGATGAACTTAAATGACGCACTATGTTGTCATATACTTTGGGTGCGGGATGGCCGCGCGTTGGTGGGTAGTCCACAGGGATAATCTCTTAGAATGGGAAATGATTGGGACCACCTTATCAACTAGGTTTTCGAGAAGTAATGCACCTACAAACATACGCCCTTATCATGGTGATCAACCTACTCAACATCATATCCAGCAGTGTGAGAGACTCTGGATAGTAGGCCAGGAAGCATTACCACCTTCACTTTGGGTGCATCGGTTTTATTCTACTCTAAAAGGTTGCGCGTGTGCTTGGTATGTCTATGTTGAATTACATCGCGACACTGGCAACTGGAAAACTTTGACTACAAGGATGATCCAAACATTTGACTTCTTTTCATCTACACCACCAGTGAACACAACTTTAAGCTTTATCAAGTGCTTAACCATGGGAGATAGTGGGAAAGTGGAAGAACTTGTTCAGGAATTATTTGGTGAGACAGAGACAGGGGCGCGCTTTGTGGATGAAGAAGATGATATCATATTACTTGAGCGTGCTTCTTTGGAAAAGATAAGGGGAAGATGGTATACATAATTGATGAGGAGGAAGTTGAGCACTTGGACGTGGATCATTCACATGGAACACGTGAAGTGTTATCCAGTGCGGATGTAGATGCGTGCGCATATCACGAACCTATGAAGACAACAAAGGTCAATATAGGCATAGAAGCTGAACCTAAGGAGGTGATAATTGGGGATTACTGGTCAGAATCAGAAGTAGCAAAGATCATAGAGTTACTTCGTGATTATGAGGACTTATTCCCAAGAGGATACCATGAACTTAAAGGCGTGCATATATCACTCGGAGAAATGAAGATAAAGCTCAAGGAAGGTGTGCCCTGTTAGGAAGTGGCCATATCGGATGAATCCCAATTTGTGTGAGAAAGTAAAGGAGGAGATTGACAAGATGCTGAAATCGGGATCATTCGACCACTGGATGAATCAGAATGGGTCGATCTATGGTGATAAGTATAAAAAAGGATGGTAGGATTCAAATTTGTGTTGATTATAGGGAGTTGAATGCAAGCATGTGTTACAGATCCCTTTCCTACGCCATTCATGGAGGAAATATTAGGAGTGGCTGGGCGTGAAATATATTCATTTACAGATGGGTTTTCAGGGTATCATCAGGTTAGGATTGCCCCGGAAGATCAAGAGAAGACCACCTTCACTATTGAATGGGGAAGCTTTGCTTATATTGTGATGCCCTTTGGATTGAAGAATGCACCTGTTGTATTTTCAAGAATAGTGGTACAAGCCTTCAAGGATTTTATTCATAACTTTTTACAGGTCTATCTTGATGATTGGACCATTTATGGGCTGATTAAGGATCATTGTGACAATCTACGCTTAATGTTTGAAAGATGTCGATAGTTGAGTATCTCATTAAATATCAAGAAGTGCATCTTTGCTACTCCCTTTGGCACACTTTTAGGACATATCATCTGCAAGGAAGGGTTGTTGGTTGATCCAGCTAAAGTTGCAGTCATCATTGGCTTGAAAAGCGGCCAGTCAGTGTGAGGTGCGTGGATTTTTGGGTCATATAGGGTATTACCGGAAGTTTATAAAAGGGTATGCAAAAATTTTCCATGCCCTTGGAAGAGTTACTCCAAGGAAAAGGTACATTCTATTGGGGGAGTCACAAGCAGCGCGTTTGAGATATTGAAGTAGAAACTTACTACCGTGCCTATCTTGCATTTTCCTTCATGGGATAAACCTTTTCATGTTCATGTGGATGCTTTAGCATAGCCATTGGTGTTGTCTTAGCTCAACCAGGTGAAGGTATCATTGATCATCCCATTTTGCTTTGCTAGTAGGAAGTTGACCCCTGTAGAACAAAATTATACCACTACAGAGCGCGAGGCCTTGTCCATGATCTATGCCTTGCACAAATTTCATCAGTATTTGTTGGCTACACCATTTGTGTTTTATACAGATCACATGGCATTAAAATATTTGGTGAACAAGCCCATTTTATAGGGGCGCATATGCCGGTGGGTACTCTTATTTCAAGAGTTTGACTTTATGGTTGTGGTAAAACTAGGAAAAAGCAATTCTGGACCGGATCACTTGTCTAGAATTCAATCAGGGGAAGAAGCACAAACAATAGAAGAGACCATGCCTGATGCATAGTTGTATAGGTTACAACATGTGCCATCGAGAATTAGAGGACATTGTTGTCTTTCTGAGAACTGGTATGGCACCCGAAGGCATGAAAGCTTTAGAGAAGAAGCAACTTGCTATTCGTGTGGCACCATTCATGTTAATTAGTGGTGATTTGTACAAGCTAGGTAGAGATGAGGTGTTACGCCGTTGTGTCTTGGAGCATGAACGAAAGGACATAATGGAAGAAGCACATGGTGGTATTGCAGGTGGCCATTATGTAGGTGATGCAACAGTGCGCAAGATCCTACTTGTTGGGTTGTGGTGGGAAACATTGTACAAGGATTGTAAAGAGTATTGTAAGACATGTGACCATTGTCAATGTCTCGGTCGACTAGGAAAATGGGATGAGATGCCCCTATGACCCATAATGAGTGCAGAACCCTTTGAGAAATGGGCAATTGACTTTGTCGGGCCTATCTCCCTCCCAGCGCGCGCGAGGACTGGATCACGCTATATCATCACTTGTACAGATTATCTTACCCGATGGGTAGAAGCAACACCTATAAAGGACTATACAGTGGCTACAGTAGCATAGCAGGTTCTTATGGGAGAATGTCCTTACAAGGTATGGTTGTCCTTTAAGTTTAACAAGTGATAGGGGCACACATTTTTAAATGAGACAATATGAATTCTTTTAGACGTTTATGGTTGCCCACCATAAAACTACACCCTATCACCCTCAGGAAAATGGGACTGTTGAGGCTTTTAACAAGATCTTGAGCCACACATTGACCAAGATTTGTGATGTTGGGAGGAAAGATTGGGATGATAAAGTATCAGTTGTTCTTTGGGCTTATAGAACAACATACAAAAGATTGAACAAAGCCACACCTTTTCAATTGGTGTTTGGCGGAAGTTATTCTACCTCTAGAATTTATGTTACCTTCTTTGCGCATTTGCATGTCGTTGGAGGTCTAGCTGATGAGTAGGCCTTGGAAGAATGGATTGCGAAGATGGTTCAGCTAGATGAGCAGCGCCGCGCCATCGCACGCTGGAGTCAGAAATAGGAGAAAGTGTGACAAAAGGCATGGCATGATCGGCACATCAGGGATAAGAAACTTGTGGTGGGACAAATGGTACTTCTATATGACTCCAAGTTTTTGCGCCATCAGGAAAGCTCAAGGTGCATTGGTTGGGGCCATATGTTATCACTCATATACTTGAGTCAGGTGCTTGCCAGTTGGAAACAATTGATGGCACACGGTTTCCCGGTTACTTTAACGGGAGTAGGTTGAAGCCCTACTATAAATAAGTCTTCTTGGTGTTTGTAATAAGGTAGTATTGCTAGATACATTAGGTTTCCCTTTATGCATTTCCTTAATGTATTTCTTTCATCATCGCTATGCTTTGTCAATTTTAGCTCTTGTTTGTGTAATAAGCGTGCTTGCGTGCATGAAACTAACTACAATATGAAGCATGTTGATGCGCAGAGGACTGCACATCCTTTTCATGTGGGGTGGATTGTTGGTGACTCTCAGGGATATGTTGTGAAGATATCATGTTGTGGGTGTTGAAAGAAGGTTGCTAAGGGTAACTGACAAAAGATTGCTTCTCAAGATAAGAAAGGATGAATATGGATAAGGGAAAGTATAATGTGAGGTAAGCGGTGGCCATGGTAATTACCAGGAGATCATGCAGTGATGAGGTACTCGGGTGTGAAGGTGCGCGTGCTGAAGAGAAGTCTATGACAAGAGGGTAAAGAGGTGTGCTAGAAGGTTATAGCTTTGGCGTGAAAATATACCACGCGGAAATGATAAAAATGGGTCATAAATGAGGAGAATTTGGTAGGTGGAGGAGTAATTAATGCAGCAAAAAGTAGAAATCTATATAAGGATGGGATGTGATTTCATTTTTACCCTTACGACTATGAGAATTTGATAGAGAGCCTATACGTGAAGAGCATAAAGCTAACTGATTCAAGGTGTGAAGTAAGCGAACTAGGCACGGAGAAGAGATTTGTGTATTAGAAGGGCTTGGATCCCCTAGAAGAAGGGTTTGACAAAGTAGAGTAATACAATAGAGTTAGGGTGCACAAGTTCATAATTACAAATTAGGGCATGGAGGAATCGGGTTAGGGTTTGAAGCAAATCACTCAAAACACACAGCAGCTGACCTACAAAACAAAACCCTAAAGAGAATGGCACCAAAGAAGAAAGCAGCACCGATAAAAGAAAAGAAGAAGGTGGTGGTGGAAGAAGAGGAGGAGATGGCCCCAGAGAGAAATTTCTCGAAATGTAGTACCCTGAAGAAGTTATTGTGGGGTAGGAATGGAATACCCACATAAGACAGAGCAAGATAAGTGAATATAATCACCGAACCAGTGAAAACCAGAAGAAGTTAGATGACTTGCTCACCATCTCGAACAAACAGGTGCACTGAAGATGGCATGCCGATATATGATGATGCCGGGGAAAAGCTACTCAAGGGAAATGGTGTTTACCAACTTTATGAGCTTCCATACTTTGGAAAGTATGCACCCTTGTACAGATGGCTGATGAGCCGAGTCCATGAGGACTTCTTCTACTTTGCAGGATGGAGGGTAAGACTGACACCCATCCTCATTGCCACAGTTACTGGATTACGGGAAATGGGTGAAGACATTAAGACTGACTTAGCTGACAAAAGTGCCATTTTGGAGACACAGAAGGTGCTGGGCTATCAGAAAGGACCGCGTGGGATGGACATTGACAAGTTGAAAAATTGTCCAGTAGTATAGGCAACACATCTAACCACAAAGTTGAATGACCAAGAGCGTTGGTCACAAGTTAATTCTATGTGGTTGCATGTGGCCAAGCGCATGTCGAGAGGAACCACTTATAACATCAGCCGGATTCATTGTAGAGCGGATAGTTGAGGAAGCGCGTGAAGGGAGTAAGATAAGTTTTGGTTGTATCTTATTGAGTTTAGTCTTCATGGAGATCGGGGTACTGATGGCCCAAAAGAGAACATATGGGAATACCCCATGAATCATAAGTCTCCAGCTGAGTGATTCAAGCAAATATCTTTGCAAAGGGTCGATGACGGAGGAGGTTAAGGAGCGCGTTGAGATGTGGTATGATAGGCTCACATGTGGGCGTTTGGGGAAGAATGGTGCATACCCAAGGATTTTCCCTCGGTCTTGGGAAAATAGGTACAATTTGTAGTCTACCAACATTTTTGTATATATTGTGCGCTTTCCCAATGGTAGATGGGTCGTGGAGCCCTGGTGCAAACTGCCATATGCATTCCCCACATAGTACTTCCAAGCTGTAGTTCATCGGTTCACCAACACACGGAGGTTGGTATTTAATGCAGACAAGGTGGACTGTGAGTATCACACCCTGAGAAAGACTTATGGATATCTAGGGAGGAATGCATACAATGAGAATAACATCTCGGAAATCTTAAGCATTAAGCCAGAGATAGTGGCCATTGCGGATATCGGGGCCACGCTAATATACCTCCAACTGAAGCCTAAAATGGAGAATAACAAGTACGTGGAGAATGAATTTTCGTGCTTCAGGGCCACCGAAGGGAAAGCATACTATGGAGAACATTCGGCACCTAGGCCCTCTGTGCCTAGGCAAGATGATGAGGAAGAGGATGAAGAACCCAAAGATAGTGGCGGCCTGGTGTGGAGAAGGAAGTAGCCATCTGGCCAGGAGGGGAGCGTGACAACTCCCCAGGGAGAAGGAGCTATGGGGGAGGAGTAGGGTGCACAAAGATTTAAGAAGGTGTTTAAGTGCACAAGGGTGCAAGGAGGAACCCCGTGGTGAAGGAGCCAGAGGAGAAGAAATGGAGAAAACTCAGGCTGAGTGAGGAAATGGAGGAATCTGAGGAGAAGGTGCCTTCATCTCAGCTAAGGGAAGAGCCTCAACATGAGGAGGAGAAGATGGAAGAAGAAGAAGGGGGTCAATTAGAGGCTACACAGGACAAGGGTGGGGATACATCTGGTATTCCCAACCTTGATGCAGCCATTCCAAGAGGACCCGATCCCGTCGAATAGGGGAGGATGCCAAGGCACATGCCATGGGGTATGTAGAAGACCCAAAGCTGATCATTCGTGCTTCGGTTCCAGAGTACCATCGAGTAGAAGGATTTATTTGGATGGGTGCTCATGGATGAGGACAAGGTGACTCTGCGCACAAGGAAGCAACTCTCATGGTCTATGCACACACACATGGATGAGCCTGACTTTGATGTCGGTGAAGAATCATGCGTCAAGGTGGTTGAAGAAGGCACCTGAAAATGTGCCACATGACAATCAAACCAACAATGATGTCAGATGAGTAGGTGAGCAATGCTCTAGTAAAAGTATCCTCCGAAGTAGCAAGAAGAAACATAGATAAATCTGCTACCATCAAGGCATTGACAGAGAGATTAAAGGCCAAGGATGTGGAGATAGCGTGCCTAGTCTAGGAAAAGGACTTGATCAAAAGAAAGTATGACACTTTTGTTAGTATGGCAGAGGAAATTGGAGATGATGTTCTAAAGGTACGCCCAAATCTGGAATCCGGGTACCAAAAGAATTTCCTTCTACGATGCACTATGTGAAAACAATGATAACATTAGTGTTGGAGGATGAAAAGGCACGCGTATCCTCACAGCCCAAGGACTCGGGGAAAAGATAGAAAAGGTGCAGGCTGCAGTAGCTAGGAAAATTGCTACTTATGAAGGTCTACTGCAAGCCACCCATGATGAACTGAAGAAGGCCGATCATGCGCTAACCATATGCACAGCCCCAGATGCGTTGATCATGGTGAAAACCTTGGAGGAAGAAAATGAGGTCCACAAAGTGATGAAGGATGCTTCCTAGGCGCGTTGAATGCCTAGTCCTAGTAAAATAAAAGCGTGAGGCACTAGCTGCGGGCGTAGGCACCACATAAGGAGAGGTTGGAGGAGCTAGGAAAGCTCATTGCTCAGAGGATGGATGTACTGGAAGGGGTGCAAACCTCTATGTCAAGCGTAATGCTTGTAATACAAAATGAGCAAGGGAAACTCTCCATGGAAGAGCTGCAGTCCATCATTGCAGACGTGCCTGAAATAGCAGGAGTAGTGCTAACAGCGTGGGAGAACCTAGAAGTAGATATCAAAGAAGAATATCTAGAGTTGTTGCTTCAGGATGAGACGGAGGGGCCTGAGGCCTAAACAATTTTGTTAGCTGTGTATATCTTCTTCAAAATTCTTATTCAAGATTCTTATTCAAAATTCTTTATTCTTTATTTATCCATTCTATGTATAAGTTTTGAGCATCGCCATTGTCGGGGTGACAATGAGATTAGTGTGGGGTAATGTTGATCAGAGAAAACACTTAGTTGAACTTGCACTCAGAGTCCGTGCGGAAGAATGGCACAGGAGCAAAAAGTGCGAAGTAATAGGAAGGCGTCACGCACGCAGAGATGTAGGGTAAGACTCTCAAGGACTTAGCTGATTTTGGAGATCAGGTCTATTCTTAGAGATTGGTGTGCGGAGTACACAAAGCGATGCCGAGATTTTGCGCCACTCTTCGTGGGGATTTTGGAAGGACATGTCAACTCACTCTTGCATGGGCATAAGTTAAGAATAGATCCATCACTTTAGTTAACTATCAGCAATCTATAGATAGCATACTTGCATGTATGGCTATAATTGTAAAAAAGGTGTGTGGTTATTATTAGCATGCGACCTATTTACAGTAGAGTTAAGTGGTGAAGGGTTAGTTATATATATATATATATATATATATATATATATAATGAACTACTTAGAATATATAGAGACATACATAGAGATATAGATGGAACCATATGTTTCCATGAGATGAAAAACACATGATGGAACCACACATATGGATTGGATGATTATATTACATGAGATCCCATGCATGCATGCAGTATTGTATGAAGCTCTATTTTTGTATTGTTGGTTAATGAATAGATAAAGGAAATTAACGAACAAAGTGTGTGATGTGTTTTATCAATGCATGTTATTACTTTCATGATGATTTACCTTTAGCACTTATAGATCTGGTTGGATATAAATGGTGAATGGATGGATTAGTTCCTAAAATATATGTTTACTATTTTATCATACCACCATTCTGCTATTACAACTATTAAGAGGATTAAAAGTAATAGTACCTTTGATGATGCTTGGTTCAAAGGGTGAGCTCGGCCTAGGTGAGTGATGTGCAGTGTGACATATTTTAATAATAATAAAAGATTTAATGATAAAACATAAGCTAGTTTGGTTTTTTATTAAAAGCTTATTACGCTGAGGAATTTCGACACCCTTGTAGATGATGGAATTTTTTGACACATGTTTTAAACTTTTAATTAAAATTTTAAAAATAGACAATAAAGGTATGTGCGTCTCTCATAAAGAAAGCCTCATTTCTTCCCTTATGCCTATTTTTTGTGGGCATCACACAAGCACACAACATAGTTGACGAGTGTGAGTTGAAGAGTGCAGAAAAGGCTAGCAAGATACCATAGAGTTGAGGGTGTGGGGTATTTTTCTATATTTTTTCCACATGTTTCATTACAACAATTAGATGGACACATACAAAGCAACGAGGTAGTTACAAATTATATGGTATTTGATAAAGCATTCCTCTATTCTCCCTAGGAAAATGAGATAGGTGGAGTGAATGTCAAAGAGGTTTCACAAAAAACTTTCTCTAATATAAAATTGGTGTTTTACCCCATATCTCAAATGAACATGTTCTCAATAGAATTCAATCAATATATGATACAATGAAACATGTTACAAATATATAGGAATGAATATCTAACTCCTAATAAAAACCCACAAACCACTAACACTAATATATGAAGGATGTTATAATAACATATATTGTCTCCTTCCTAATTTCTCTCACTTAAATCTCTATGTGAGTTGTTTTCACAACTCAAAACAATATACATAATATATTTTAGACTATAACTAACAAATATAAACATACAATTATATTTTCTCAATCATGTGATTACTAACATGAGGTTTCCTAACACCATATCCGTTGTATTAAGGTGGTCACACCTCTATTTAAACCATTTCTAAAATGCATATTGACAATGTAAATAATAGAAACAAAATTAAACTTCCTTTTCAAAGAAAACTTTAAAATATAAGATGACATAAAAATTTCCATTAACATTCCATGGAGTTTCATATACATCTAAACCAATAATATAAGCATAAATATAAGATAACACTCATTGACTACATGAATATGAATATGTGACCTCACATGTTAGGTATGAGGCCTCAACAATCTAGGTCAAACTATGCGGTCGATATCCATGTTAATAATCTAGGTCCAATTTACATTATATGCATCATCTACCTCATGTATGTATTTCTTCACTCGGGGTAAATTTTTTGGGCACCTTCCACCCCCAAAAAAAAATGCATAGAAACTATTTAGTGAATATTAGAAAACCACCTTCAAAATTACGGTGAATCATAGGAAAATATGTTTTATTGGATTGGAAAATTTGGAAATGATTTTTTCGGATGATAGCATTACAAATGCTACTGGGCGACAACAACTTCCGAGATGGTAGCATAGCAACAAAAATGTTTTTAGTTAGAAGCATTTTTAATTTTTTCTCTGGTATAATATACGATGCTATCGGCTGGTAGCATCCTTGATGCTCTTAACTATTAACCTGTAGCATTAGGCATACAACCAACCAATAACATGATCTAACTAAAACCCTAATGGGTAACCAATCATCAACCGAAAAATGTTCAAATCTATCTATATATAGATAATGAGCATTGTTATTTTAACTTTCTCGTAATCACTCAACTAACAACCAACCATAAAAATACAACAAATTACACCGCCCATATTAGGAAAAAAATATCTTGAGTCGTAATCCTAACCTAAAACCAATACCCATCCATCAGACCATATTCTCTAAGAAAAATTCCTCATCAAAGGAAACCAAAATCAACCCTGACCATTCACCTACATAAATTTATATACAAGAACTTTTTCTTCCCCCAAATCCACAAGCTTCTCTCGGATCTCAATTATTTTTCACAATGGATTGAAGAAACAAGTTTTATGGGGCTAGTCTATATGCCTCATTTTCCAATAAATATAAAAATACTCAACTACACAGTGACCATTTATAATAGTGTCTTGGGTGCTTTTGACATTCAACTCCATTCCCACACACCATCCTTTGGAACATCCCCTTAAGACATTGAGAATTTGGCAAGAATATCACACAAATATGTGGATCCTATCACAAAAAGACCATATTAACATATGATGATATCAAGTATTTGGAGTCTAGCTATGAATTGTCTGTTGATACGATTCTTGGTATGTTTTTCTTTATCATATGTTAATTTTTAACATTTTTAATTGTACACAATTTAATTTTTTATTTTATTATATATTTAACAAATGTTTATTTCCTTACACTTACAAATGCCCCAAATATTTCAAAAATGGGATTTGCAATACATGATTTTAGTCACACTTTTATGCATGTTATGGCATCATTTTTCCATGTTAGAATTATTTTATAGGGCTAACAAACAAACATTCTAACATGGGCCTTGCATATATCATTCACACCCTTAATGTAAAAAAATATGATTAGTTCACCTTCTTATCCTCGAGGATAAAAAATGACCTCGATTATTTTGTTTTGATTTATAGTTCTTTTATTATATCCAAAAAAATATTCTTGCATTATATTATGAATCTTTTACAAATTATGCAACACCCTTTTTCTCTGAAAACATTCCACATAAATCTCACATCTATGTCCATAGCAATTGAAGAGAAGGAGGTGGATCCAAAGTTTTTATTACTTTTTCGTAATAATTGTCATTCATTTTCATACTCTTTTTTAATATATATTATATATTAATAGTTTGTTGAATTTTAAAAATCCATAGCAATTATAGATGCTTTGCAAAGAGATGTTTTTATAAGAGGATATTTCCACGAGAGACCGGAGATTTCAATTATTTTTACGAAGTAGTCCGAGAAATCATTATCAACCCCACAATTAAGAAATTCATAAGAAAAATATATGAGTTCCTTAACACCTCTTCCAATCGACATAATGAAAATGTTCTGTAGGAAGGCATTTACATATTTCTATTTGTTTTAATGTATATATAATTTCATTAAAATAATTAATTTTTTAAGTTGTTTATAAACTTTTGTTGCAGCCACCTCCAACATCACATGTATGTATCCTCATGGAGGTGGTAGTCCAATTAGGATAATTTATGAATGTGATGAAACACAATATCAAGAACACTCTTCATCTCCCTCAAGGTATCTTTCCCATTTAAGTTATAATTTTAATTTATTTTTAGTTTGTTATATTTTTGAAACATAAAAAATGATAAGTTTTAATTATTGACGGTTAATTAGGGTTTGAATTTGATCTTAACTATTGGTCCCATATTTTTCATTATAATCCTAAACCATAGTAGTAGGCTCCATCTTTACCTCAATTGTAAAGTACATCTACACATGTAGGTAAATTTTTTATCAAAAAAATGTAATTTTCAATTATTCGATTCTTATTATATTTGTTATTTCAATTTTCTCATATAATTTACAATTATGGTGCCTACTCTACCTCCAAATCCATCTACTCATTTGATAAAAATGATGCCACCACCGCCTTTGCCACCTCGAAATGTGAGGATAAGGGGAATTGGGAAACATATTTCATTTCATACAACTACAACAAGGGTGCCCTAAAATTTACAAGTGGACTTCCAACTATTTCATTGGAAAAAATTTCAAGTGCACGAGGTGTTTCCGTATTAAATGAAATTAATTTGGATAAGGAATATATTCGGATTAAAAGTAGGGTAAATTCCCATGGAACTTTCAATCTGCAAGATATGATTCATGGGTTAAGGCATCCTTCTCCAATAAGAGAACCAACATCAAACAAACATTCTCGAAGAGAATTTTCCTAACAGATGATTAAAAATAAGTTTTTCACTTGACATTATTTTGGCTAACTATTGTTTAGAAACTATTAATTATATGGTAATAAACAATAATGAACAATTAAAGTTATGGGAGTTTATGGATAATGTTTTTATTAAAGAAATTAATGCCCAATTTCACAACCACTCCCAAAGACATTTATTATATTCTGCGGTTCAAAATGAACTGTGAAGCTTGATATTTTGATGAATTAAGTTGTATCTACCAATATTTTGATTTCTAATTCTTACAATGATAATATATTAAATGTAATATTAAACATAATTGAGAAATTAAATGAAGAAGCACAAGCCTACCACACTATATGGTCAAGAGACAAGAGCCTTGTAGTTTTTGCAAATGCGGAAGGGGAAAAGGATTTGGTAAGTTTTAATTAATTTTTAAATAGTTTTTACTATATTTTTTAATTTGATTAAATAATTTTATTTTTTGATATAGTCAAAGTATCAAATTTTGAACAATGAGGCAACAATGCTTGATGTGCATTTAAAAATTGTAATGGAAATTTTAAATGAAGTTGTTGATTTGAAGCAAAATATTGTTACTTTAAACAAGTAGAATAATACCTTAAGAAGGATCATAAAGGAGAATGGAATGGATCCTAAAATATTTTTGAGGAAGAAAAGTGAAGAGGATCCAAGCGTTACTTTCAACCAATGATGTAATAAATCTAGAACGTGAAATTCTTTCTCATATCAATGTATTCGAGAATGGATCTGGTTGGTCTATAGTATTAAATGAAGGTTATAGTACATAAGAGATATTAGCACAAACAAAAGACTCTACTTACTAAGGCTGAAAATGAAATATTAATCTGTGAAAATTGTCTTTTGTAAATCTGGCTTTGGAACTAGATTTCAAGAAAATAAGGTTGTAAAAAAGTATTTGTAAATAGACTATAAATAAATATATTGTTTTTGTATTTTTCATCTTCTCATTGTATAAAAATATTGAGAGTTTCAATCTATGTTATGTGTTGTACTTGTATTTTATTCATGCGCAAGTTCTCGATATAAAATAATATTGTGATGAGAAATATTTAATTATGTTTGATATTAAATTATTTTCAATTTCAAACATTGTTTCTAAATTTGGATTTAATTTTTAACACAATAATATGCTAAGATATTATCCTTTATTTAAAAGAGCACAAAAATAAATATAACATTTGTTGATTAAAAACACTAAACAACAACACTAAAAATATTATTCAATAAAGAACACCAGTATATAATAACTAACAATTTACATACTTATAATGTGATATGAAATTTGACTTCTATAAATACTATGTTCATACATGTTTATTCAAAATCAAGTATCTCAAGCAATTCTTGACTATTTATCTCTTGAACTCAAAATGTTAATGTTAATGTATTCTTTTTTATCTCGATGTATTAGTATTACAGGACCTTCTTCTTTTTGCAAGATAATTCCATACTACTATTACTCTTTCCTAAGGAAATGTGTCCACAAC
Organism: Taxus wallichiana var. yunnanensis; assembly: GCA_018340775.1. Lineage (NCBI taxonomy): Eukaryota > Viridiplantae > Streptophyta > Pinopsida > Cupressales > Taxaceae > Taxus > Taxus wallichiana. The sequence continues at coordinate 137,009,674 of CM031239.1, read as the reverse complement.
ATATCGTGAAACATACAATATCAAACAAGTCTAAATATTTCTATCTAGTATGTTTCGATATTTTGATTTAACAAATGTTAATGCGCTAAATACCCTTTAGTATTCCATTGATCCCAATATCATTGTTTGACACAATTCATACAATCGGAAATATTCACTAATGTTTTCATGTATGATGCTACTAGGATATAATGTTTTCCATAGCCATGTAATTGCACCATTATCTATTGGTTCACTTAGTAAGTCATATTGTTCAACCATTGTGATGCTTAAATGAGTTGATTGAGATAAAAAGTAATTTCTTTTGAAGAATACCTTTAATTTCAACTCCATTACATTCTACTAATTTTCCAAAAATCTTGATGAGAGTACCCATGTGTTTTCTGTATAAATCACTTATAACTTTATTACCAACTACAAGTTTCCAAATTAAAGGATTGACCACTCCCGTGGCCTCAAGAATCTCATCCCTTTTAAAGTATTCTCTTATCTCACTAGATAAGCATTGATATTTTTTTTCAATTTGATTTGTGTTTGAGATATAAGACCTTTGTATAAATTGTGTGTTACAGGTATTTTTCAATGTATGTTCCAACAATGTCCTTTTTAAAAAAAAAATTGTGCATCTGAATATCATTCTCAGTCATAAGGATAAAAGGATGACCATTAATATTGAATTTAAAATGTCTTTGAGGATCCTTAATATTTTAAAGTTTTCTAACTATTAAATACGTGTCCTTGAAAACAGATCATCAAAGTTGTATAACACATCTAATGTTTAACATACTGTTTTCTCAACCTAATGAAGTCAACTATATAAATGGATCTTTCTTGAGCATGTTTTGTTAAGAAATTGATTTCATTCAACATGGGTAGAATATCGCAAATCATAAACAATGTTTCCAAATTTGTTAAGTAGTAGAGAAAATATTTTTCCTTGTCAACTTACATACAATACTTAAACATAAAACCAGCTAACGATGGATATTCATTAAAAAAAATTCTTGTAGGATCATACATGGAAATCCATCTTGTATCAACATCTTTAAGATTTTTTTACCATCTATCGATTCAATTTCAAAATTCTTAAATTATGGAAATATTTTTGGATTGTTTGGCTTATACTCCTCGATAAGTTCTTCCACTTTTACAACATTTTCAAATATGCTAACTATTTTGTATGCAAGATTCATCCTATGAACCATGCAATGTATTGGAATCAAATAATGGGAGACTAATGTTTCTAGGTGAACACATAGAGAACGTATATGACCCTGCATTATTGATGCATGATCAACACCAATACATATAATTTTTGTAACTATTGAATGGTCATCCATCCAAGTTATATCCTTCAAATTAAAAATAACCATATTTGCAATAATTTTCAACATTGTAGTTTTCCATAATTTTATGAACATATAGAAGATGAGGTTGTCACGTGTGTTTCTTACAAGTATAAACATGCATGCAAAACCAAGTTGTGTTCTCCACTTGTAAACTTATTAATGGAAAGAGAGATAAAACTTGCATTCTTGACTTTATATTTTAAATCCTCATTTTTAATCATTGCAATGCATTTAGCCATTTCCCAAGCACTATTATCCAACTAATGTGATTTTGGAAGGTTAGGAAATATATTAAACTTAAACAAAATCTTAAATTTTGAAAAATATGAAATAGGTGCCCAATTTTAGAATGAATAATATAGTAGGAAAATGCATTTTTTCCTTAAGATTAGCATTGAGAGCTTTGCCAAATTTTGCATTGGATGTTCATCCTTTCTTCATTAAATTTCAAAAATGTGTCTAGTCATTCATATTCCTCTACATATCTTACATGCATGCACTCTTTTGCATTTTTCCATCTATGTGTCTTTGTTATTTTTCCATCATTTTATTAGAATGCCACATATACTTTTCCACAATGTTTCTCAATCGTGTCCAAATTTAGTTGTATTTTACGTTCCTTTCACGATTTCTAACCAAAAAATGTACATTGATATTATTTTTGGGTATCATTATCATTTTATGTCTCTAGAGTTTTAATGAATAGATATTTTAATGCCTAGTGTACCTTGAAAGACCTTCCAATTTCCGAGTTAGTTTTCTTCATGTTATCCAAAATTACCCCTAGGGTTATTTTGGCTTTAACAACTTTAAAAAATGGACCTAGCCATTTTGTAGGTCTGTGACGGTCAAATGGCCATCAAATTTACACTTCCCATATGTACCAACTATTAGCATTTGAAAACCCGTGTAATGCTAGTGTTTAAAACATTGGTGGGTTTTATGTTTTAAAAGCAGTGGAACAAAGAATCTCGTTCAAAGACTTAGGTGGGTTTTTCTTAAACCTACAAGACATTGAAGAGCCATGATACAGATGGTAGCCACATAAAAAAACTAAAAAAAATTCTTAAGTCTCCCAAACTTAGAAACTGTGATGTGAAGAGCTATGTGGTGCCATTCCATTAGCCTACCTTTCGCAAGCCCAAAAAATGTGAAGGCTTGTCCAATTAGATCCAAACACAGAGAAGTCAGATTGATAGGTTCTAACACAATGGAATTGTGGATCTTCCTCATTTACTCGTGTTTCATAGTTTTCGGTGGGGTATCAAATAAAGACTAACAACACAAAGTGTGTGGAACTTTTCTATTGGATCACACTTTGCGAATTGACTATTCAAAGTCTGACAATGCATCAAGGTGTGGAGATTCCTCATTAGCAGATGGTTCATGGATGTCAGAGGTTGGAGATAAAAAGGAATGACATGCGAAGTGTGTGGAGCCTTTCTATTGGCTCACATTTCACAATTGTCAGTCGAGGGGAAAATTGTGAAGAAATGTGGTCGTTTCTTATTGGCTTACATTTCTAGGGGTCTGACAAGGTCTGAAATGTGAAAGAGCATGGAGCCTTTTCATTGGTCCATGTGTCATGGAGACTAAAAAAGGTCTAAGGAAATCGACATCCCGAAAGAACTTGGTGAATTCTAAAAAAAACCCCGCAAAGGTGAAAAGAAAAAGGAAAGATGGAAAGCGGGTGAGTAAAGGCCGATATTGTGAACAAGTGGGAGACTGAAAATTGGAAAAAGATGAAGAAAGTACAAGTTAGCAGATTTCGATCCCTGAACCAATTAAAGGATATCATGTGTCAAATTTTTTGTGCCTCTTGATAGGAAAATCTTCAAATGGCCATATCTTCTAATCCCAAGCTCCAAATTAGAAAAATTTTATATCATTGGAAATATCTCATCGAGCCCTTCAATTTGAAATCATCAAATTATGCTTTTGGTGGTTTTTGGTAGGGAAAAAGTGCAAACATGGCTTTTAGAGGAAAAAGAAGACTGTTTGGGCATGCAAATGATCAAATTAGGTAGCTCAACCACCAAAATTGATGAAGCATGGCTTCATTTACTTCTGCAAGATGAAATAGACTAAATAATGGCTCTATAAGGTGCCCATGTTCTTTTCTGAGAGGATTTTAATGCATACTATTTTTGGTTAAAGTCTAGAAAATGTGTTCCCCTTCTCTTTTCCCTCTTCTCTTTCTTCCTTATTTTTCATTTGAGCTATATATTGTAAAATTATTTCATTTTAAAAGGATGGAAATTAAAAAATAGTAATGGGACTCTGTCAAACTTGTTCCAAAGTAGTTGCGAGCCATCAAACCTCCATTTTGGGCTTCGCAATGTGTGTTTGTGCGTCCCTATGTAAGCTGTAATGGTATGCTCATTTTCTATTGCAATAAAGCTTGTTTTGTGAGACTTTTGTCCATCCTAACTCATTTTAGCTGCAACCTTGCCTCTCTTTTACTTATTACATTGTGTTGTGCATGTATTTCTCCTTTACAAGTTCATTTTTGTTGTGTTTCATGTGAGAATAGATGGTAAATGAAGCTTTGGGTCTGTGTCACTTATTTCTAGCCTATCCCTTCTTCATTTCTTTCTCTTTCTCCCTCACTAGAGTGTCTCTCACCCCTTTTCTGGTGTTATCACTACCTTTTAGCTTAGGATTTCCCTTTCATGCATATTTCTCTCTCTCTCTCTCTCTCTCTCTCTCTCTCTCTCTCTGGTCCCTTGGCATGGTTAGTTTAGGATTATTTAGCTACATTTTCCTTTCTAGAAGTAGGATTAGTTTAGCATTAGATTTAGGAAGAGGAATCCGACCTTCTCTGGAGGTCCATCTCAAGTATGTGAGTCCCGAAACTTGAGAGATTGTCCTATGTTAGGAAAAAGTAGAGATCTACATAGCCCAATCTCAAGGTGCTAATTTTTTGTGATAACATTTTTGGCACACACTGGTGGGACAAGCGGTGAAAGCTCGAGTTCACAATGTTTCATTGCAATATCCTAGCCACCGTGCTACCGACACTAACAATTTTGGCATGCCCAGTGGGATAAGAAGGTGAAATCTATACATTTCACAAGTGTGTAATTTGGTCTACATCATCACTTCATTAAGTTTTATGTGCCCATGGTGAAGATCTCATCCTTTAGAGGCAAGTTTCAAGCACATATGATGACTCCACTAATTTAAACAACCCATTATCTCAATTGCAGACCTTTCCATTTGTTCTTCCATTCATTTTAATGTTTCCATTTCAGTCATGGCTCTCCAAAGAGATTTTCCATTCCCTCATTTTAGTTCTAGTCCACTCCATTTGCAGCAGTTGGATGTTATCCCAAAAATAACCTTGAAAAATCTGCCCCTTTTCTATGGAAATGGAGATCAATCCCCTATTGATCACATTCAAGATATTTACATCCATTCGTCATTCATAATGTCATGGAGGAGAATTTTTGTCTTAAACTTTTGGCTTCATCTTTCAAAGGAAAAACAATATTAGTACAACAGTTTGGATCCACAATCTATTTCCACATGGAATTAGCTGGGAGAACAACTTCACAACTGGTTAAAAGAGGATTCATATGTCATTTTCATGAAAAATCTCACCAAGTTAGATTGGGATTTAATGGAGTTTATTCATGATTTCAACACCAGATTCAAAAGGACATGGAAAATAATTCCTCAAGAGTTCATACCCCCACAAGGTATGGAATTCTTTTATTATTTGATGTCCTTTGATGTTTATTTAGTTGTATTGATCCAATCCTTAGGAGGAAGTAGTCTTCCTCAATATTTTTCCATTGCATCCCAAGCTAAGAAGATTCTCATTCAGGATGGAAAAAGAAAACCCATCCCCATTTCTGCAATTATTCCCTCACCACCTCAAATTCTTCCTTCTCCTTGTGCAAATAATGAAAAATCCATCATTCCTTGCCAAAATCAGGAAGCTCCTTTTCTTCCTTATCCTTCATTAGATGTTTCACAAGTTTTCATGCCCAAAACATTCCCCAAACTTTGCAAAAATCTCTCCCATCTCCACCTAGGGCACTACCCAAATTCTCTAAACCATGCACTAATGTTTTTAGAGGTTGTGGTATTTCACATGTTGTCCCTACCTTCTATCCAACACTCACTAAACCAAGTTACCCTACAAGGTTGATAGAAATGGAGGCATGTTATGCTTTTGGAGAGAAGGAGCATCTCATGTAACACTCCAAACTATGAGTTGTTATGTAAAATCATACACTTGTTTTGAAGAAAGAAAATCAGCAGGGTTGGGAGCATGTTTTGGAGGGTCATTTGGCTTCTCCAATTGATCAAATCAGGTCTTGTGAGCATCAAACATCTCTACCCAGGCATGAAACAAATCAGTGAGTCCCTTATTTATACCTCTTCTCCAACCAATTCAAATAATTCTGTATTTGTTGAAGATTGGTTTGATTCAGATTGGGAGGATAAAATGATTCAAAATAAGTAAAAAGAGGGCTAAACACCAAAAAGCAGAGGAGGCATATTTGAGGAAAATAAAATTTGCAAGGTTGGGGAAGAGGAGAAAGTGTTTTTCAACACTATTGGCACCCAAGGCCTCAAGGAAGAATTTATTGAAAGTGAGCAAGATGTCTTCAAGGAATGCAATGATCCTCATTGCTCTGCATGTCTAGAGCTTGTTGCACTTTTGATGGAGGATCAGGATGGAATAAAGAATGGGGAAAGCCATGGAAAAACAAGTGCAAAATTAGCATCCATGAAAGTGGAAACAAAGTTGTTTGTTGAGGAGACAATACCAATTCCAAATCAGCATACAAACAGCCACATTCAGGAAGAAAGTCGCATGATGACTCCATTCATGGAGTTAAGCTTCATAGTAATGGGAAAAATTCAAGGATCAGACCTTGCCCCATAAGGTACTTTGGCTTCCTTAAATCCAAGGAGAAGCCTCAACCATTCATGCTCATTTTAGATCATGAGGATGATCTTCAATTTACCAAAGGTCAACAACAATGCCTCTCAAGTCCAAATTTAGAGAAACTAAAAGAGGTATTTGTCTTTTTTATATACTTGGAAGGAAAGGGTGGAAAATCAGCTTCAAGTAAGTTTTTAATCTTGTTAAATTCCATATACATTGCTAAATTAAGCTGCATAGCCACACTTTGTAAAGAAGGGAATTTATTTCTCCCTGTTTGTTTTAGGATTTGTTTACCTTATCCTTGTTTTGGTTAGAGTAGGGTAGGTAGGGTTGATTTGAGTAGAAGAAATTCTTATGCACTCTCTCCTTGCTCCATTTGGAGCATGTATGTTTTTCATATTTTTACAAAGTTTTTGCATGCTTTGTTGTTGTTTCTGATCCATTTGATTCAGGGAAACTTTCTTGGCCAAATCAAATTTTGGGGGTAGCTTTAAGGTTCAGTTTTAGACCCCAAGAGATCAGTTGCAATCAGAATCCCATGGTGCCTCTTCCTTGGTCAAATTCACTGCTTGGGACAGTGCAATTGCATGCATTTCATTTCCAAATCAGCATGAGATCTAGAACTCTGTAATGCTTCATTATTTGTCAAGGATTCAATTCATTTTTCTTCAAAACTTGGCAAAAATAATATTTGAGGAAACTTTAGATTCTTTTCTTTGTCTCAGAAGATCAAAAGAAAAGTAGACGAGTGAAGTATTGACCTTTTATAATTTTCCACTCTCACAAAATCAAAATCAAGAAGACTTTTCATAATGAGATGGTCAATTTTGGCTTCACCTCGAGCTTGAGAAATTTAATGGTGAATATTACAATTTTGGAGCAGTTTCAAAGATTTTTTTGGAGCTCCACAGATCAAATTTAAGATTCCAAACCTCTCTAAGTTCATTTCATGCTTCATACGGCCCTAGGATAAGAAATTTCAATGTTACAAATCAGTTTTTAAGTTTTGGCTCGATTCCATGCCCAATGGAATGCATAAAGGCTCTTGACCTAATATAGCGGGGAAAATTAACCCAAGAGGTTACCAAATTGTTATAAAAAATTACCCCCTAGGGTTATTTTATCTTTAACAACTTTAAAAAATGGACTTAGTCATTTTGCATGTCTATGATGGTCAAACGGCCTTCAAATTTACACTTCCCAAATGCACTGCCGTTAGCATTTAAAAACACGTGGAATGTTAGTGTTTAGAAAATTGGTGGGTTTTATGTTTTAAAATTTGTGGAAAAAGGAGCTTGGTCAAAGACTTAGGTGGGTTTTTCTTAAACCCGCGGGACATTGAAAATCTGCGATACAAAGCAAAGCAAAGAGGACGGTGATAGCCACACAAAAATCTAAAAATGTTTATAAGACCCCGGACATAGAAAATATGATGCGAAGAGCTATGTGGCGCCATTCCATTAGCTTTTCTTTCGCAAGTCTAAAAAATGTGAAGGCCCATCCAATTAGATCCAAACACAGAGAAGTCAAAGCGACAAGTTCGACATTGTGGAAACATGGAGCTTCCTCATTTGCTCATGTTTCATGGTTTTGAGTGGGTTATCAAATAAAAATACGACTACGTGAAGTGCGTGGAGCCTTTCTATTGGCTTATACGTCATAAATTAACTATTCAAATTATGGCAATGCATCAAGGTATGGAGCTTCCTCATTGGCCGATGGTTTGCATATGTCAGAGGCTAGAGATCAAAAGGAATAACATGTGAAGTGCATGGATCATTTCCATTGGATCTCATTTCACAAATGTTAGTCGAGGGGAAATTTGAGAAGAAGCATGGTCATTTCTTATTGGCTCATATTTTGAGGGGTCTGACAAGGCCTGAAATGTGAAAAAGCGTGGAGCCTTTTCATTAGTCCACGTTTCACAAAGACTGAAAAAGGTCTAAGGACATCTTGACATCCTGAAATAACGTAGTGAAGTCTAAAAGTAAAAGCCCACAAAAGGTGAAAAGAACAAGGATAGATGGCGAATGGGGAAGTAAAGCCCGATATTGCGAACCAGTGGGAGACCAACACTTGGCAAAAGGTGAAGCAAGTACACATTGGCAAAGGTTGATCCTTGAGCACATTAAAGGCTGCCACATGTCAAATTTCTTTGCTTCCGTGGAAAATCTTCAAATGGCCATATCTTCGATCCCAAGCTCCAAATTTGACAAAATTTATATCGTTGAAAATTTCTCATCAAGCCCTTCAATTTGAGATCATAAAAATATGATTTTGGTGAATTTTGGTGGGGAAAAAGTACAAACATAGATTTTAGAGGAAAAAAAAGATTGTTTGGGTAGGAAAACGATCAAATCAGGTAGCTCAACCACCAAAATTGATGAGACATGGCTTCATTTGCTTCTGTAGGATGAAATAGACTTAATGATGGCTCTATAAGGTGCCCATGTACTTTTACAGAGGATTTTAATGTAGACTGTTGGTGGTTGAAGTCTAGAAAAGTCATGCCCCTTCTATTTTCCCTCTTCTCTTTCTTGTTTCTCTTTCATTTAAGTTATATATTATAAAAATATTTCATTTTGAAAGGATGAACATTCAAAAACTATAATGGGATCCTGTCAAACTTGTTCCAAAGTTGTTTTGAGCCATCAAACCTCTATTTGGGGCTTGGAGAATTGTTCTTGTTCCTCCCTCTGCACATGTAATGGTTTGTGCATATATCTATTGTAATAAATTTTGTTTTGTGACACATTTATCTGTCCTAGATCAATTTAGCTACAACCTTTCCTCTCTTTTACTTATTGGATTATGTTGTGCATGTATTTCCGCTTTGCAAGTTCACTTTCATTGTGTTTCACTTGAGAACGGATGGTAAATGAAGCTTTGGGTCTGTGTCACTTGTGTTTGGCCTCTCCCTTCTTCATTTCTTTCTCTTTATCCCTCACTAAAGTGTCTCTCACACCTTTTATGGTGTTATCACCGCCTTTTAGCTTAGGATTTCCCTTTCATGTATATTTATAACCCTCTCTCTCCTTTGGTCCCTTTGCATGATTAGTTTAGGATTATTTAGTTATATTTTCCTTTCTAGGAGTTGGATTAGTTTTGCATTAGATTTAGGAAGAGGAATATGGACTTCTCCAGAGGTCCATCTCAAGTAGCAAGTCCCACAACTTGAGATATGGTCCAATGTTAGCAAAATGTAGAGATCTACATAGCCAAATCTCATGGTGCTACTTTTTTGTGATATCATTTTCTTCGCACAAATTTATTTATGGGAAAATACTCTAAATATCATCTTCTAATTGAATGTTTTTAATATAACTTTCATGTATTAGAGGCATTTAATAGTGAGGATTATCTTCCAGCTCTAACATATCATCATCAATTATATCTTCATCTACTAAAATGTTAATTGTTTCTTTAGGGGAGATGTTTTTGTGAATTGTTTCATGCTAAATATAATTATTAGCAAGGGTTTATGCATTCAAATGTGAGAAGGGTTTGAATGTGACAAATATCTTTAAAAATTAAACTAAAAGAACAAAAAATAAATAAAAATCTAATGATATTTTGTTAACTACTACCTGTGTCTACATTGGATGCAAGTTGGGTCCATATTTTTGGGTTAGTTAAATTAATTTAATATGTTACTTTTCCTTATGAATCGATCTTCCTTATTTTCATTATTAACGTGATTCCATTGTACCTATCTAAGTGAAATGTAAAACTAGATCAATTTTGTACCAACATGTCTAAAACATTGCAAATGGATGAATAAAAAGTATTTGAATCTTGATGAAATGTGTCATTGATCAGAAATAGTGTTATTGGCTATAGTTATCACTATTGGTTGGTAGCATTAATTATGCTACTAGTCGATAGCATAAAATGTGTTATTGGTTGGCAAAGCATATAATGTGTTGTCGGTCGGGCAAAATCTAATGTTGTCATTCAACCACATGGTATGTCTTTGACGGTCGGTAGCATTTACAATGCTACTAGATGATAACATTATTGTCAAACCATAACAATAAAAATAGGTTAATGTTAGAGAGTTTTAATAGGCAATCGATATTGTAAGGAATATTTGATTTGGACTTAATAGTGTAAACACATAATTAGTATATATATGAATGTGAATGTGGCCATTTTTAATTTTGCGCTAAAGGTCATTTGAATTAAAACAATCAACTATTAATGTAAACATTAGGTGAATTGACCCCTAAAAGTAACTTGTACCAATAAAATTTAGGCATCTCGGTCCTAGTTACTACCCTAAAAGCTTGTCAAAGGTAAATTTCAAAAACTAGAATATTCATAAATTAACAAATATTCACCACTAAAATTTACATTGTCTATATGCACATAAAATATGAGTAAATAACAATATATAATTGAATTGAATAATGGTAAAAAAATAATAGCAAAAGTAATCCATGACTTGCATAATCATACATTCAAATCATAGTAACAAACTTATGATATTGGCCCTAATTAGACTTAACACAAATAAAAATACTAAGTTTAATTCTTAATATGTAGCTACTTAAATATTTGAAATTTTTGAAGTGGGTCCATAACTATACACATAAATCATGCAAACATGAGAACACAATGTAAATTCTATTAAGTTTCATAATTGCAATATCTTCCGATTCCCATACTTTATAACATCTCTTTCATTCATGCTTATCTTCCTCAATACATTGACATATATAATGCCTTGATCATTACAAAATAAATGGTCATGCAGTCATTAATCACTCACTCTCATCTCATAAGACAACCTAAATCAAGATGACCTCTCATACTTTGTCATCACATTTTATAGGCCAAAACAAGTGATGCATGAACATCCGAATTCACATGAAATTCAAGATCAACTAAAAATAATTTCAACAATCATAAATAAATTTTTTCTACATTATGTATTGTTAGTGAGTACGTGTTATGAAGAAAGTGTTTTTCTTTGAGCCATAGACTACTAGTGTCATATTTTATGTTGTTAGTGTTCTCCACAATCTTAGTGCACAATATTAGTGTTATGTGCAACTCTATTACACAATGTCTAGTGTAATGTGAAAGCCACACAATTTTATGGATTCTTTACACAAGTCTTTGAGAGTTTCACAAGCATTGTTATATCATGCAAACACAAGAACACATTGTAAATTCTATTTAGTTCCACCATTGAAATATATTCTCGAATCCCATACTTTCTCATTCCTCTTCCATTCATGATTATATACTTAAATACAATGACATATGTAATGCCTCAATCATTACTACAAAACAAAGGGTAATATGGTCATTAATCATGCACTCTCATCTCACAAGATGACCTACCTTGGCATGAGCTCTCATACTTTTTGTCACATTTTATAGGCCAAAACAAGTGATGCATGAGCATCTGGGTTCACATGCAATCCAATATCAACTAAAAATAATTTTAACAATTATAAATAGTAGTGTTGCATTTTTTTGCATTATGTATTGTTGGTGGGATGTGTTGTGAAGAAAGTGTTTTGTCGTGAGCCACTACTAGTGTTGCATTATATGTTATTATTCTTTTGTGTAATCTCGATGCACAATATCAATGTTTTGTGTAATTATATAGAAAAATTTCTAGTCTAATGTGTAAACCACATAAGACTATGTAATATTTACACAAGTATTTGAGAGTCTCACAAGAATATGTGAATGTTGTGGAATACTAAGAACATGTTTTGGAAGTCTTAAAGTACTATCGAAGCCACATAATACTACAAGTATGTCCTCAAGTTGTGAAGTATTGAAAGATGATATTTGAAGCATAAATGTTTTGGAAAGGGGAATCAAATATATAATGGGTCCTTTGGGCCTCAAATTTTATTATTCCATAATTCTTTGTGTCTACTCGAGATGGCTTGTATGCCTATAGAAACAAATGCAATTTGTCTTAGGGATTGATTCTTTGTTAGATAAGTTTTAGAACTCAGTTTTAGGAGGCTCATAGAGTGATGTAAGCTTAAGGATTAGAGTAGAGTGTTTAATAGGACATGAGTGGAGAGTTATTGCAATAATCTAACTATATAGTTAGTGCTTGGTTTGTATGTGTTATTCCTCTAAGTATATTAATAAAGCTTGTTGATGTTTGTTTTCTTGTGTATTCAAATGTGTCATTGCATATATCTTTATATGATTTTGGCACACCGTTCTAAGGATTACATGGTCTAAGGAAACTTCATCGAGCACATTAACCATGTCTCGCATCATTTAGTATCAAAGAAAGGTTTTCTTTCCTTGTGAGTGGTGGCACAACATATACTAGTGGCTTTCCACATTTGTAAGTGTGGGTATAAAATCATTGTGGACATCCTCCAACAAGTAGTTTTGGGTAGAAGGTGTGTGGATTACATAACAAACATTGACAATTTTCCACATTTGTAAGACTGGGTAGAAAATCATTGCAAATATCTTCCAACAAGTAATTTTTGGGTACATAGTATGGAGGAGTGAAAAGGTCACATTAATTTAATGAAACATAATGGCATACATGAGTAATGTTGTTGGAGCTATTAGAATCCAAGGGTTGTTTTGGTTTCTCAAACGTGTACTGTGTTTGAGATCTCAAAGAGGTGAGGTGTTTGATACCAAAATATAACCGTCCCCAAGTTGTGGGACCTTGCGCACTTGGGACGGATCTCCGGAGAAGGCCAATTCCTCTATCTATTTCTACTACTGCTGCTACTCCTAGTGCTGAAAGGGGAAACTAAGATAATAATGTTAAGGGACCAAGGATAGAAGGATGACATGAACGGAAACTACACTAAAGGTGATAGCACAAGAAAAGAGGGATGAACACTATACATTACGAGTGAGAATGAAATTAAAATGCGTGAAAGGAGGAATCATTCTCATGGAACACAACCAAATAAGGAACTGCTAAGGGACATGAAATAGCACAACCAGCACACAACGCAAAAGAAAAGGCAAGAAGAAGGAATGAAAACATGTTAGGAAAGAGAATAGTCACAAAACGATGCTTCTATTACTTCTAGAAATGCATAGAGTTGTTACAATGATGAAGAAGGCCAATATCCACATGTAAGAGCCAGATATAGAGGTATGCAACTCAAAATACATAAAGTATGGAGTTGTTAGCAAAACACATAAGGATATAGAGTGTCCAACATAACAAATGATCCTTTCTCTTACATTTATAGATGAATCCATGGAGGAAGAAGGGAAGGTGGGAAAATCTGAATTTGAAACACAACCACCAAAAAGAAGCATTCAATGCCTGCAAATCCACCTGGAGATCTATGAAATACACTTCCCTACACTTGTTTGGCGTGTTGAAGAAGAAAGGAGGGCATATCATATCAAATCGGTGGTTAGATCAATCAGATCTTCTCATTAATGATCAGAAAGATGTTTTCCCATTTCTCACCTACCAGATTCACCAAAATTTAAATTTGAATTGTTGGCACTATAGCTAATGTCAGTAGCTTTCTGGCAATTCCATGTGCATGCTGATCTAAGCTTTATAGAAAAAGATACGGCTCTCAAAATATGTCGATTCAAAGCACATGCAAAACACGTGGCATGTGAGGATTGGCTGAAATGCTGACCAACTGTGAAAATTTTGTCGTTTCTTCCATGTGTCACTTGCTAATTTTTTGCAAGGATTCGGCACCTAGTTGGCACACTTTGACTGGTTGCGCGTGGCACACTCAAGTATGTCGAGAAGATGACATGGCACGAGATGGGCACAAAGGAGGGCACAGGAAGCATGTAGAAGAATGAGGTGTAGAAAGAGGAGAGAAGGAAGGCACATAAGGGCGTGCGTGGAGGGAAAATGAAGAAAAATGGAAAATAGAGAATGTATGGTGAAGGCACAACTATTACCAAGTAATGGGTGTGGAGTACGAGAGGGCCAAGTACTTTAGTCGATTGAAGCAAGTGTGAGGCACGCAGGAAGAAAAGAAAATGATTAAGAAGAAGGAAAATGTCCAGAAGGTGGGTGCAAGGAAGGAGTGGAAAAAGAGGAAGAGGAAAATGGAAGGAGAGAATAGAAGGCATGTAAGGGCGCTTGAGGAAAAGAAGGGGCACCAAGGGAAAACTGCAACCAAGGAATTGTGCCAATTGAACTTGAGTGCGCACAGCCTTCAATGAGGAACTAAACCAAGATGTGTATAAGAGTTACCCAAATAACTAGGAGAGTTATTTGAGATAACAGTTTTGGTGACTTTTGGGGCCATCTTCCTACTAGATGAAGAAGATCAAGTAGCTGAAGCATCCATTGGGCATGGAGTCCACTTATGCAATTGTGAAACTACCCTTGTAATCACTTGAAGATCATTTCTTGACCCTATCACGAATATTACAATCTATTTGAAAGGATATATGCATTCTAGAAGCAAAAAAAGAGCATGTGCATGAAGCATGCAAGAAGAAATAACTATGTACATACAAAAATGTGTGCATAACACACTTAGAGGAATTTAAACTACTCTAATATATACAACATGATGCAGAAAAATTAATGGAAGGGTTTGAGATAGATCCAATGTATTGGGATTTACAACGCACCTCCATCAAAATGAGTTATCTCAAAAGAGTTAGCTTCCTTGTAGGAACTGATGATGTATGGGCTACTCCAAAGTGCATCAAACTTTGAATGGTGCCCTAGTTTAGCTCTGTCAGCATCCCATTTCAAAACCAAGTCCCCAACCTTGAAAGCATGAGGCCTAGGCTTTTTGTCAAACCATTTATTTATTGCTTGATAATGTTGTTCTAGCTTGATCATGGCATAGTTCCTTAATTCTTCAAGATTAATTAGCTCTTCCATTCGTATTTCTCTGTGGTTTGTGCCTTCAAATTCGATTCTTGGGCAAGCTCTAATGAATTAAAATCTAGTGTATAAGGAAGGGTAGCCTCCTTACCATAGGAAAGATTGTAAGGTGAAGTTTTTATTTCCTTTTTGAATGTGATTTTATCTATCCAGAGTGTGCGCGATACCTTTATATGCCACCGTCTTTGGCTGATGTTCATCATGTTCTTCATGATTCGATAAGGTTCTTGTTTGTTTATTCTACTCAGACCGTTTCCCTAAGGGTAATAGTTGGAAGAAGTCTTTAGGTAAATTCCCAGACTTAGAGCCCAATCATTGATTTTAGTACCAAGGAAGGCTTTTGCATTATCAAAGATAATGGTTTGAGGAATGCCAAACCTTGTGACTATACCTTCGAGAAATTCAAGGATGATTGACTCGGTTGATTCCTTAAGCGCAACAGCTTCTATCCATCTGGTGAAGTAATCTATAGCTGTCAACACCCATTTATGTCTAGCACTTGAAGGCGGATTGATCATGCCTATGAAGTCGAGACCCCATTGCACAAAAGGTTGATCTGCTTGGATTGGTCGAGGGGAAGCACTGCCAATATTTTCTTTCCTATAAAGAAAGTGCATTACTTGAATTTTGTGACCCAATTGTGTGTATCTCCAAATAGGGTAGGCCAGAAGATTCCTACCATTATGATCTTCATTGTAGTTTTGGCGGTGAAGTGTCCACTTGAGAATTCATCGTGAAATTCTCGCTAGCACATTTTCAGATCTGTGTGCCAAGGATACATCTTAAAATCATGCCATCAAGATTATTTTTGAAGAGAATTACATAAATCAACACATAAGGGATGGGTTGTAATCTCATATGTCTTCTCTTTGCTTTATTTAGACCAGGAGGATACGTGCCCTCATAAAGTAATGTGGTCATGTCCTTCATCCAGTCACACGCGTGAAGGTTTTTATTCTACTCAAGGTCTACACACAAGAGGTCTTCATCTAGAAATAATGAAGCTTCAAGTTCAGTCCTCATATCTTCAAAAATCTACCTGCAGAGCATGCTTCCCCTTACCATCTTTGTGGCCTTGATAGTCACATCATACTCCATGATTTTGGTCACCCATCGTGCTCTTTTCTCACTAATTTTTTCTCCCATGATGAAGTCTCTAACATAAGAGTGGGAGACTAACACCTTGATATGATTGGTGGTGAGAATAATTTTGAATTTCTTGAGCGCGCACATGATGGCAAAGACCTGCTTCTCCGTATGACTGTATCTTAATTCATAATTCCTCAACGTCGGCTAAAGAAATACCTTGGTTGTTCCATCCCTTGTTCATTTTATGTTCTTAGGAAAACAACAACACTTGCATCAATGCCATAATCATAAAGGATAAAATCCTTTGAGTAATCCGGGTTGATGAGTGTTGGCACACAAGCAATTTATTGCTTGATCTTATTCAAGATTTCTCTTCCTTCACTGTCCATCCGAAGGCTATGTATTTCTTGTGCATTAAAGTGATGGGCCAAACCATTCCTATGAAGTTATGGATAAAACTCCTAACAAAATTGATCTTGCTAAGGAAGGACTATACGGCCTTTTTGTGCACCAACAGGGAAAGATCTAGGATAGCTAAAATGTGCTCAGGATCAATTGCGATGTCATCCTTTGAAACCACATGGCCTAAGAGCTTTCCTTGTGCCACTATTAAATTGCAACACAAAACTCTCTACATATCTCAAATACCTTTTCTAGGTGTGTTATATGATCCACACTTTGCTTTGAGAAGATTGTTATGTCATCAAGGTAAACCAAGATGAACTCATTGATGTATCCTTTGAAGGCAATATCCATGGCATGTTGAAATGTGGTGCCCATGTTTGATAGACCAAAGGGAATTTTTGATATGCATATGTTCCCCATTTGGTTGTAAACACTATTTTGAATTGATCCTCTTCCTTGACCAGGATCTGATTGAAACCTGAATATCCATCTAGCATGGATAATCTTTGCGTGCCAACCACAGTCTATAGAATTTGCTCCATTGAAGGAAAAGGATAATGATCCTTTAGAGATGCCTTATTCAAATCTTTGAAATCAACACAAATTCTGATTTCACCATTCTTCTTATGCACTAGAACTAGATTTGTGACCCAGGTAGAGTATTTGATAGGAAAAATAATTTTTGCCTCGATGAGTTTGGATAATTCCTTTCTCATGAGGGGATATATCTTTGGATTGAGTGGCCGTTGCTTCTTCATTGATGGGCTTGATACCAAGATTAAGGTCAATGGAGTGTTGAGAAACACTTGGATCAAAACCTTTGAGGTCTTCATACTCCCATGAGAATATATCACTATATTTTTGAGAGAGAGATGAAGGCCTATTTTTCTTCATGCACACAAGTCCTACTGAGTAGAAACTCTCTCCCACATGCAATAGTGACTGAAGAGTAGTCTTCTTACATGGTGTGCATGTACCTTTCTTCACCCTTAAACTCATCATCAGGGCTAAACATTTTATCTAAGGTGACCAACCCTTTAGGTAACTTGTTTGTCTTCAGTTGTATCACTTGGTCACCATAGTTATCATGCAAGTCAACTTGCATGCTTGATGAGAAATCGACTTCATTCTAGATAAACTAGATGATTTTTGTGTCACTTTCATACACTTTCTAGCTAGTGTCGTTATCTGGAATGGATAGTCTGATCACCATCTTGATGTGTTGAGTGTTTCCTTTGACGAAGTCCTCAACAGGAGAGAACTGTGAACCAAGTGCGGCCATCTGGTCAGCTTTTTTGTTCATTTTGCATGGCACCACCTACATATTTAGAGCATCAAATCTCTCAAGGAGGTCCCAAACTCTATGCTTATAAGATTTGAGAAGCTTATTCTTTTCTGGAATTTGTTGGTAACCTGGTGGATAACCAATTTTGTGTCCCCAAAGATCTACAACGCCTTAATTTTCTTCTTCTCAACAATGAGCAAGCCATGCACCAGCGCTTCATACTCTGTTGCATTGTTAGAACATGCACACTACAACATGTGCATGAAGAAGAATTTATCATCCTTAGGGGAGATGAGAACCACTCCTACGTCCATGCCATTTACTCGCTACGGATCCATCAAAGTAAAAATTTCATAGAACACTTTCAACTTTATTTTTCTTAAGCGCACATGGTAGCATAGCTTCTTCTTCTAGAATGCAATAAGTACCAAGCCCAGTTTCATAAGCTTTCAGTTCTTTAGCATAGGGATAAAATTTATGGTTCCTCTCCACCCATTCATCAATTATTAGGTCAGGAATAAAGGGTGAAAGATATTGCTCTTCAGGAGGCGAAGCTTGTTCTTCTTAGATTAAACAGTTGGCTTGCAGAGGGGATGAAACATATGACTCTACAGGATAGGAAAATATAGGCTCAACTTGTATGGTAAACTAGGTACCATACCTTGTCTTGAGTAGCATATAAGACCAATCAGAAGACAAGTAACCACCCAATTTAGCAGTAAATTCTCTAAATAGACATAGGGAAAACAAAGGAGGTGGTTCAATGATTGACACATCTTGAGTAATGGTTAGACTTGGGCATGCATGGAGGGTTAACTCAAGATCCTTGATGATTCCTAAGGTGGTGACAATTGAACCATCAAGTTGCAGGACTCCTTTGGAAAAAGGGCTATATTTCAAACCTAAGACATTGGCTATTTTCTTAGGCATAATAGAAGTACTAGCTACCTGAGTCAATCATGAAATTATGCACTAGGTGTTTCCTATAATCAAGGACATATAAAAGGGTGGGGTTTTAACAACTTTACTTACTTGTTTCTCCTCTTCTTGGTAGATGTTGATAGAAGTGCATGGCTTCTGCATAGCTAGATCAATGCATGAGAGTTGTGCCAGAGCTTCATGTAATAGATCCCACTGAGATGGGATGGTCAGGGCATCCCACATTGTGACATTTATGTTTGTTCTCTTCATCTAGTCCAAAATGTTAAATGGAAGGCCCCCTGTCTTATGCATTTGGGAACAACATCCCTTCTTAACTGTTCAAGCATGGAAGCCTAGATTTTAGCTAGAGTAGAGGCTTGACCTACCAAAGGAGGGGCATGTGCTACTTTAGAAGGATCTTTACATGGGGCTTCTACGTAGGGATTTGAGCACTTTTACTACAAGATGCCTTGTCTTCTTCTTTCTTCTTCTAAGGATCTGCTTATGTAGCTAGGATTGTGACTTACATGCCTAATTCTAACATTCTCTTCTTATATCTTATGTTGTCCACAACTTGGGCGCGCGGTCTGTTTGTATCTTCTGTAGCTTGGTTGATTACACAGAAGTCCTTTGTGCCAAAGAACATAAAATTTGTTTCTAGAGGAGCTTCTAGTCTTTCTTAGTTATCTACTTCAAGGATATTTGTTGAAGGCTCACAGACTAAAGAATTCTGGATCATGAAGGCTTGGGTACATGTGGAATTGGAAAAATGATATTGAATATGAGGCATGTTGTAAGGGAAGCACCATTCGAATCTTACGCCAAATTGTTTTGAACTGGGACAAGTGCTTGACTTGCATTGGGTGCTAGAAGAGAAGGCATGGGAGGAAAAACTTATAAGGGAAGATTTGCATTGGGTTGTCATTTGTCATTCTATTAGTTGGGCACGTATCTTTGATTTCCATACTGATTCCACCAAGGCTGATTGGTTTGGCTATGCACCGATTAGAATTTCCTCTATAGGCTTGCGCCTATTATTTTTCTAATGATATGACCTTGTTTGATAAATTTATAATCAGGGCTTTCAATTATTCATCTTCCTTTTTCTATGCTAGAGAGTAGGATGTTAAGGCAACTGGTTGCATGCTTTGCTCAGGAACAAGAAAAGGGGCTAGAGAAGGCTTGGGTGCTTGTGACATTTCTAGGAATAAGGGCATAGGTGGTCTAGGAGCCAACTTTACCGCCTAAATAAGACTATTTTCTACCCTTACTATAATACTATAAGTAGCTGGTAAAGTCCTACCTCCCATGGATTGGATCATAACTGAAATATTGTTGTTAAGCACCTTCAGATAATACAGGAAAGCATGTTGGGATGTAGGTCTTACCACAAGAGGGATTATATCCCAAATCTTCTGAAATATTATGTTGAAATAAGTCATCTTCTCATTATGTGTCACCCTTATTGTGTGTCGGTTGCTCCACGGAGATAGGTTATCGACTTATCTTCAAATTAATTGCAAAGAGTTATTCCCATCTCATCCCAAGTGGTGATAGATCCAAGTCTCAAGCCTCGGTACCATTGAAGTGTTTTACCTTTGAAAGAGGCTGCAAATAACTTGACTATTACATCATCATGTGTGATTAGATAGAGTGAACACACGTTTGCTATATCCTGGATATGCTCCTGAGGGGTGACTTGATTCTCACCAGTGAAGTATGGAATACTCTTGAGCACGCCATTTGGCATATCATGTTGTATAGCCAATAGCAAGGGACTCCCTCTAACAAAGTTTGCAAATTTCCTAAGTGGAGGAGGTGGTTGATGTGCCATTACAGGCGCATAGGATGTCTATTTTAAGGAGGAGTTGAGTGGGTGTGATGTCTTTGGAAATGGAGATGTGTGCGGCTTTCGGAATGAACTCTTCTTGGGGATATCTAGAGGTACTTAAAGGAAGTTTCAGGATGTTGCACTTCTTCTTGTATGCACTCTTCTCATGAAAGGTGCTTAGGACTATTGAAACAAAGATCTTAAAATGTTGGGAGTCACCAAATGTGTTGAAATGAGCCTCAAAGGCAAAAACACTAAGTCCACACACCAGAACTTAGAGATATGAAATTTGAGCTTTCAATTCTGGTCCCACTGGCGCTCTAAGCTGTTGGTTTCTCAAACGTGCACCCGCATCTCGAGATCTCAAAAGGGACGAGGTGTTTGAGACCACAATGGAACCATCCCCAAGTTGTGGGACCTTTTGCGCTTGGGATGGATCTCCGGAGAAGGTCGGTTCCTCTATCTATTTCTACTACTACTGCTACTCCTAATCTTTGAAAGGGAAACTAAGCTAATAATTCCAAGGGACCAGGGATAAAAGGATGACATGAAAGGAAACTACACTAAAAGGTGATAACACCATAAAAGAGGGATGAACACTATCATTCTGAGTGAGAATGAAAGGAAATATGTGAAAGGAGGCTAGGCATGAGTAGCATAGTTGAACACGTATTCATCAAATCGTTCTCATGGAACACAACCAAATAAGGAACTACAAGGGACATGAAATAGCACAACCAACCCACGGTGCGAGAAAGAAAAGGCAAGAAGAAGGAATGTAAACATGTTTGGATAGAGAATATTCACAAAATGATGTTGTTATTACTTCCAAAAATACACAGAGTTATTACAATGATGGACGCCGATATCCACATGCAAGAGAAAAATCTAGAGGTCTGCAAATCAAAATACAGAAAGTATGGAGTCCTTAGCAAAATGCGTAAGGATCTAAAGTGTCCAACATAACAAATGAGCCTTTCTCTTACATTTATAGATGAATCCATGGAGGAAGAAGGGAAGGAGGGAAAATCTGAATTTGAAACACAACCACCAACAAGAAGCATTCAATTCCTACAAATCTACCTAAAGATCTATGAAATACACTTCCCAAGCCTATTTTACGTGTTGAAGAAGAAATGAGGGTAGATCATATCAAATCAGGGTGGTTGGAGCAATCAAATTTGCTCATTAATGATCAAAAATATGTTTTCCCATTTCTCACCTACTAGATCTGACAAAATTTTTATTTGAATTTCTAGCTTGTAGTTGATGTCGGTAGCTTTACGACAAGTCTAGGCATGCACCGATCCGAGATTTGTGATAAAATATACGGATGTCAAAAATTTAAGAGTCGTCGGCGCACACAAAACATGTGGTGCATGTGGATTGGCTGAAATGATGGCCAACTATGTAATTTTTTTCATTTCTGCCATGTGTCACTTGCTGATTTGTTACAAGGATTTGGCACCCTATTGGTGCACTTTGACTAGTTACGCGTGGCACACTCAAGTATGTCAGAAGATGACCTAGCATAGAAGGGCATAAAGGAGGGTGCGGAGACGTGCGTGGAAGAATGAGGCGGGAATAAGAGAGAAGGAAGGTGTGCAATGGAGCACGTGGAGGGAAAATGAATAAATTTTGTGAGTAGAGAACATATGGTGAAGGCACAACTATTACCAAGTAATGGGTGTAGAATGCGAGAGGGCCGGGAATTTAGCTAATTGAAGCAAGTGCAAGGCGCATGGGAAGGAAAGAAATTGATTAGGAATAAGGAGAATGCACATAAGGTGGGAGCAAGGGAGGAGTGGAACAAAGAGGAAGAGGAAAATGGTAGGAGAGAATGAAGGCGCACAAGGGTGCTCGAGGAAAAAGAAGGGGCGCGGGGAAAGCGCATGACCAAGGAATTGTGCCAATTGAACTTGAGTACATGTAGCCTTTAATGAGGAATTGAGCTAGGATGTGTATATAAGTTACCCAAATAACTAGGAGAGTTATTTGGAAATGATTGAGAGTTCGAGGATTTGGTTGAATTGATGTAGATTCACGTAAAGCGATAAAAGGCCATGGAAGATGCATAATCGAGGTTTTGGAAGATCACCATGATGATAATGGAGGGTTTTTGTGACAAAAAGTGTATTATGTGAATGAAAATGAGGAAGAATAATAAGGATAGGTCTAAGGCCCAAAAGACAATCTTTTATGCACAATTAGTAGAATGGGAGTAATCTTATATTGGATACCTCGTGTTATTCGGTGGTTTCGAACCGGTTGAGCTCATTGATTGGATAATGAAGCTTGGGAATTATTATTAGTATGAATATGTATAATATCTCATGAAATTAAAATTACCCTCCATAAATTTGAAAGGTATTACATATTTATGGTGGGAGAATATCTAAACCAACAAAGTGAAAAGAGGAAAACAAAAGATCAAGACATGGGATAAGTTGGTACTGCAAAGTTGAAGGTAAAAGTATTTCTTATGGATTACCAACTTAGTTTGTTTAAGAAGTTGTAGAATTTGTAAGAGAGATCTCAGTGTGAAGGAATACACTGAAGAGTTTTACTAACTTGCCATTAGAGAGGGACATGTAGAGGATGATTTGGATATCCCCAAGTATATGAATGGATTGTGAATTTCCATCCGGGATGAGTTTATAATGATCCAAGTGTGGTTAGATGAGAAATATTATCAAGTATGTACTAAAGGCATAATATAATTTTGTGCATAAGAAATTGAGTATTTCCTACCGAAATGGTAAAGTCACAAAATATTTTGAAGTGGTGGTGGTAGAGGAAGATTTATGCATTATGAATGCAAGGTGAGTTTGATTTTGTATAGTGAAGTAACACCTTGAGGATAAAATGTGATACAGGCATCCCGAAACTTAATGAAACCACGAAATGGAGGATGCGTGGGAGAAAGAGGAAGTAGAGCACCAAGAGATGAGTGCAACAATGGGAGCACCATTACAATTAAAATGTTGTTTAGAAGGAAACATTGTAGAGCAACCTCAAGAAGGTTGTTATAGTGCTCATGAAATAGGGTGGATGAAAGAAGAGTCTATTCAGAGATCTCATAAGAGATAGAGTGTGTAGAAGAACATGTGAAGGGTCAAGTATAATGAAGAATATTACAAGAAATAATTTTCCTCGAAGGTAATTTAGGACAAGTAGCGTACGGAGAAAGATATAAAATAATTGAACAAGAAATAGAGTGTAGGGGGACAAAGATGAGGATGAGATCCAAGGTCTCAAGAGGGGGAGAAGAGGAATTCACCAAGGAAGGAGATGCGTGGAAAAATAAGAAGCTTCCAAGTGAAGGATGGAAGGTCACGTAAGAAGATCGACATGAAGACAAATTGAACTAAGTCATAAGGAAAGGAAAGCATGAAAGGGTGCCATAGAGGTCAAAGATGGCATGTAAGGTCGGAGTTCACAAAGTGGAAAGGGCCAAAGGACCTGGTCGAGGGAGATAGAGATGCAAGAGGGAGGACAAAATTAGAAAAGGAATGAAAGAAGGCACTTAGAGGCATGAAGGGAAGCAAAGAAGAAAAATAAACAAGGACCGATGAGACAACAATGTGGTGACGACTAGAAAAATAAAGGACAAATAGAATGGATCTTAGGGTCACGTGGTTGATGGTGACCAAGTGATGGAAAAATAGATAAGGAGAATACAATTTCACGGAGACATGGCATAGGGGTATTAGATGAGAATAGATCACATGGATAATATCATTAAAGAATATTAGTTCAAATTTAAAATATGAGCGGTAAGATCATAGGATCTAGGTCGAGGAGAAATAAGAGAAAAGATCAAATGTGTGTAACTATATGTAGACACAAAATTATGCACTTAGTATCTTGTTATCCATTTTCCACCAAGAAAAATGGAAAATAGAGAAGGATCGAGACCAAGAACTTGACAGGATCTCAAAATAATCTAAGGTCCATAGGTGTATTTCCATGTTATGAGAGTATTTGCGGTGTTCAGGAAGGATTGGAATAACTTGGGGCATTTTTTCCTCTTCTAGGTTATAAGAGGGTTAAGAGAAATTCTAGAGTGAAAACGGGAATAGGTGGCCCACATTCGGCTAAAAGGTGAGAAAAAATGGAAAAATTTGGGTAACAAACCTTATGACATTTCACTCGGTTTGTTGGCCCACCGATGCGAAAATTCAAAAGGACCTACGGAAAATCCAAAAAATAGAAAAAAATTGTGAAAAATGCCGAGAATGGCATTGAGCTAAAAAAACTCACCAAGTAGCTCGGCGAGGTAATTTGAATACATAAAGGGGGATAAGGTGAAAAGTAACTAAGGCAAGCTCATTTTTGGTGGGCCAAGTTGGAAGCTTAGGTGGCTCAAGGGGTATCTCGTCGATCCAACATGGCGAGCTCATATGGAACGCATCATCTAGATGGCCGATGGGCTCATCGCGGAATATCTCATCATGGCATGTCAATAGGTAAGGATGAGTCGATTTCCAAAGTTGCAGGGGTGGAATAAGTTAAGGTTAAGTGAGGAGACAACCAAGCCATGGTGCAAGGGAATCGGTGAGTTGGTCACCATATTAACTCAAAGCATCGCTTTGACATCACCAGAAGAAATGGAACCATGGGAACTCAACATTGGATGGAGGTGAGTTGAGGGTGATTTTATCATTAAAGTATCAGGATTCATGCTAGTATAGTGTTAGAGTTTGTCCAAGTTAGTTTTGGTGGGGCCTGGAGGCTTGTGGTGTCATCAACTCAAAGCATTGGGATGAGTGGAGTATGCAAGGTGAGTCGAGGATGGCTTGACGTCAAGAGGATCGCATGTCGAGATGGTCTCGGTGAGTCCTCGGGGAGTTTGAAATGCATGACCCATAGGAGGAACAAGATTCAAAATATTGGAGATTTAGAGGTGTTTTGTGTGCATTGGGGGTTGCAATGTTTGAAGCGATGGAGTTATGATCTTCAAAGTGGATCTAGGAAGACAACTTGGGATTTGGGGTCAACTTCAGAGGCATAGTTTTGAGTTGATCCATTTACGAGTGAGTTGGGCACCCAATGTAAGGTAATGTATGAAGTCTTAATTATGACTTTCAAAATTTCAGATTTTGGAGATGCGATGTTGGGCGAGTGTTGAGTGCATTCGGGGTGTTGAGTCCGAAATCCGATGCAAGTAGATGGGGTTGTAGATTTTAAGGGATTCACCAGGTGTCCTCTAAGGAGTTAATGCAAGGTGATGTCACGTGGAAATTGAGTTGATTCACCTGACCGAGTTGGTGGGGAGATTGGCGGTGTGGTGTTTTCGAGGTCGCTAGTAAAAATGCAAGTAGGAAGCAGAGAATTCAAGGGTCTCATAAGAAATGAAGGATCTCACTCAAGATCAAAAACCGGGGACATAGCTCGTGAGCCATTTTGGATCTCAACAAGCTACTCACCAAAGAAATGTGAGGTTAAAAATCACCTTTCACTCAAATTGAAATAACTTTTGTTGTACTCATCTTATTTTCATAAAATTGTAGTCACTTAATCAAGGAAAATAGAGCTACGGGATGGTATCATTAAAAATAGCTTTTGGGAGGATTTAATCCTCCAAAAACTATAGAAACTCTCCAAGTTTTGAATAGTTACAGGGTAGGTGAAGAAGTAATGAATGAAGTATGGGCACACATTCTTCTCACACAAGGGGGCATAGAAAGTATGGGCATCGAAAAGGGATCCAATAATGTGATACAAGCATGTATGGTGTCCCTTTTGGGTGATTGAAAACCTAGAAATCTGAATTTCTCCATCTCTCTTTCTAATTCTTCCTATAAAATGTAAATGGGGCACTTTTGTAAAAATTTATACATTTTTCACCCTTTTCTCCATCTTCTTCTCTCTAGGTGAAATTGGGACTTCAAACCTCCTCCCTAAGCATTGTAATGGAAGTTTTATCTCTTTCTGCAATATCATTTATTGTGTAAATCCTTTGGAGAAATGAAATTATGTTTGTGATAGTTCCTTTATCCTTACATGGTTTTTTATTATTTTATCTTTCCTTTTTTCATATTACAGGTATTTTGTGCATGTTATTGTTTCCATTGCAAGTTTTAGAAAATGTTGTGTTTAATGGGAATGGAGTATTGTATGTAATTTGGTCGTGATGTATGTCCATTATCTCCTTGCTCATATTTCTTCATTTGCAAGTTGAGAATTTTCTAACATTCCCCTTTTAAGTGCTATCACCACCCCTAGTGTAGGATTTCCATTTCCATGCACTCTCTCTCTCCCTATCCCCTTGGAATTATTAGGATAGGCTTAGATAGATGTCTTTCTTGCATTAGAAATATTTTTAGCACTAGGATTAGGAAGAGGAAGCCATCCTTCTCCGGACGTCTATCTCAAGTTCACAAGTATTAAATCTTGAGAGATGGTACCCATGCTACCCAATCACACTAAATGCCTCGAGTTACATGCTAGAAATTTGGGTGGTGTTGTGTTTCGATCATAATAGGTACATTTCTAGGTCCTAAAAGCATACTAGCATTTTACATGATTCCTAACAAAGAAAAATAGGAATTAATGAGTATCTTTGGCCTCTTTTCTATGTTTCTTGTTTTCTATTTGGTCTTACACACCCTACAACCCAGTTGGAACTAAACTTGTTTATATTTTATGGATTGAGACACCATCTCCCAACAAGGATATCAATGCCCAGTGCTCATGTCTCTTCCGGGCGCCCGGCCCTTTCTTATCTTACTTTCTCCTTTTGGGTATCTTTTATTTTTGTGCATCTTTTTCACTTATGGGTCAACCTTCTAGCTATCAATTAAAACATTCAAACAAGGGAATTATATAAATACATATTTGTGTCTTTAAAAGTGGGGACCAAGCACTAAGCATTACTATTATCACCTAAGCTTACCTTCAACAACAATAAAGAACTTTAAAGGCATCCATCTAGCATCCATTCAAGGGAAAAGGGAATGCATACTCTATATACATATGGCATAGTAAGGGGAATTCTATTCTATTCCATCCACACATACTATTACATTGCTACATTATAGCTACAACCCACTATCAGTTGTGCAACTTACACAAGGGCATCCTAGGGAGTCATTTCTACACACACAAGAACTACATGAAGTATAATATGTAGTGTACCACTTGATCATAATTTCACTATGTCGAGTGACCATCGGTGGTCATCCCAACTCCGCATTCTACATTTTCCTTTTTACATTTGATGTGGCTTGTTGGTATGTGCGGGAGAATCTCTTTCTTATAGGTTACAGTGTACCTCCGGAGATCAAGGAGAAAATATTAGGTTATAAACATAGAACAACTATGATACCCTTTTGGCACAAGAAAAAATAGATCTTGTGCATTTACATGGTCACAAGAACCCGATTTAGTCATCGGCACTCGGGTTCCCCTATCCTTCTACGGTCGCCCTGTTTAATATTGTTCATGAGGTCCGAATGTATAGTGGGAAAATACAACACTTTTCTAATCTTGTTCATCACTTTACATTTCCCAGAACACTTCCAAATTACATGGAAACCAGATAATTCATCTTATCTCCCTCCTTTTCTTAGGGTTTCATACTTTACATGTTTATTTTTCGGTGTTATATTATACTTCAACATTTGTATATCATTGTTTACATTAGTTACTATGTAATTAGAGTTGATTCTATTTTTATAAATCATTTGGTGAACCCCACTCGTGATTAAGAACTTTGATACATACTTTGCATGTTTTATAAAATCTTCTTTCATGGCTCCTAAAATTCCTCAAGTATCCTTGTATCAATTGCTTCAAATGCACCCACCTTGTAAATATGTTCTCCAAAAACCCTAGACATTATGTATCCCCCTATCAATATTCCTCCTGCACAAGTAAGTTCCATTTTAGATCGTCTATCTAATGAATCTATTGGTCTTAATATTCTATCCAATAAACCCATCTTGGAGTCAATTCAAGATTTACATTGTTTATTTCAAGACAAAATTCAATCTATGGAAACAATGATTACATCTCTTAAAGATAAAATTGAACATATCAGGGATGTTTCTCAAGCCCATGCTAGTTCTTCTTCTACATCTCATCCTACTTCTATGTCTTCTACATACGCTCATATAAGTGAACTCAAAGTCTTACCACTACCATCACCTATCAAATTTGATCTAAATGCTAAGAAACAATATATTCTCCCGAGTTCCTCACTCACCATTTAATCAATTTCCCAAATATTCATTGTTATCCTCCTTACCAACTTCTTAAATACAAATTTCTACCATTTTTCAATCATCATAAACTTAATAGACATCGTGAAAATGATTGTTATGCTTTAAAATGATGAATTAAATAGCTTCAGTATCAGGGATTTATTTAATTTTCTTCATAACATTCTGGTACATATTCAATTTCTAAATCACTATGGGCTCCCAAATCCAATCCATATATGTCTAATGAGCATCATGTCATGATCATTAATGTTCATTCTTCGGTCAATCAAGAGCCTCTTATCAAACCCATTCCAACTAAGCAAACACCTCTCCAAATTCATGCTCTGTCCCCTCCTCCTATCAAGTCTTCTACGGTGTTACCTATCCCAACTAGGTAACCACCTCTCAAAATCCATCCTCCACCCTCTCCTCCTATCAAGTCCTCTACAACATTACCAATTCCAAATCAGCAACCACTCTCTAAGCAAGACCAAAAACTCTAGATAAAATATTTAACCTACCTCCACATGTCACCCCGAAATCCATCTCTGGTCTAACTATTTCTCCCGCCTACCATTGTGACGACCATATGTTTTCTTTTGATACATTTCAAACCTGTGTCACCACCGTAATATATCTTGGGAATAATCACATAGATCTCTATAATTGGCACACTTTGGGGGAATCACAATTTCTTTTCCCCCTCCCCATTCTTATCAATTATCTCTAATATCTACTAATATACTTTACGCTTTACATATACTATTTGTATGCACTCCTACACTCCTTTATACACACATTGTATCGTCATTAACCTATGATGCACTCTAGTTCAACGATTCATACTCAACCTGTTGAGGGACTAATTCTAAAATGAACCTCACATCACCTAAATTTCACACTTTATACTTCATGATACATCTTTTTGGCATCTATTCTCATACAAACCATTTCCCGATGACACACTCTTATTCTATGGTTCATTATTAATTGTTGAGGAGGATTTTATAAATGAACCTCATCTCATACTCATCTACTGGGGGGCACACTACTCCTACCATCTTCACATCTTGCATACCATACCATCACACCCATACAACATTTTCATATCTTAGTTGCATTTACTCTTACTAATATTATTATATTTACATGCTACACTTTTTTTCCATGTTAGATGGATTCTTAGTATGCCATCATCTTTTTATTTATATACACATGTGTGTTCACTTAGTCTTTTGAGGTGAATGTAGATCTATTAAACTTTTCACAAGTTGCAATGATGTTTGGCATAGTACATATTACCGGTCCCACTAAGGATTCGTGGGCATCTATCTTCACTACTTGGACACTCTACAAGTTCTATTGTTTCATATTTTACTATTTCACATTACTATCACTTACTACTCATTGTTTATACATGTTTTGACATACTCTTTATCTTTCTAACATGCTAACGGGTGCTTCATGTGTATCTTTTTCCTTCCAAGACCATATGCTATCATGGTTGTCGATAAATTTTTCTTACACTTGTTTTCCATTGTATGTTATTATTTGTGGGCTACACCATATGTCTTGATTGATCATTGTATGCTTTTGGCCACTCCATCCTTGATTGTCTTGTGACATTGTGAGTGATGTCCCATGTATGAAACCCACTTTTCCTGGTCTATGTTTTTACACACTTGCTTGTTACACTATCTTTAATTACATTTTTTCTTATACTAACCCGCATTTCTAGCCCACTTTTATTGCATGTGACTTAGTTTATAACAAGCGCATCCCCTACCCCTATAGGTATACACTTTAGATCAACCTCGAGTCTTCTCCTTTGGTTTGCATTCTCCTCAGATCGTTGCATGCACCCCAAACAATGGGGATCATAAATTGGGTGAAAAATCACCCCTACAATGGATCGAGATATAGTTCAACACATCATACTACATAAATAACACGAGTTACAATCACAAAAATGGCTCAAAATCAGACTTGGGTCAGAATCACCAAGCAGACACCAGCACCTAGAATCAAACAAAAATTCTTGAGCACTAATTTCCTCCCCTAAGCGTTAATTTCTTAGGGGTAGATACAAGTAATTTATCGACAATACAATCTACAAAACTCTTCATTATAGTTCTATAGTTACATGCATAGACTCCTCCTGTTATCATTCTAAAGAGTTCCTTGAGTGAAGAAGTGAAATAAATCCTTCCCTTCAATTAATACAATGAGAACTTATTTTAGCATGGATGACTCAAGTTGAGAATAACATCTAGAGTAGGTTGGTTCCCTGGATCAATCACCTAAACTAGTTCTCTTGCAGGTTGAGGGAGATAAACAAACACAAACTTAATGAAAAGCATGTAAAATAGGTGATACACCAATGTGTTGGAGACTTATGATCGTATTTACAAAACACACTTAATTATTGTTAAAGACCTGAAAATAACCACTTCATCTGCTATTTGGTGGCTTTTACACTTCACAAAAGGTAAAAACAAGTTGTTGACAAAGGATGGGAGGGAAGATCTGGGTCTATTCCACTTCCAAACTAATCCACAAGCTAACATGCACTTAAAATGATCTGAAAAAGCTTCAAAATAACTTGATGGAGGTTTTTAAGACTCATGAGCATGCAAAGGAAATAAAACATTCACTAACACATACCAATAACTTGTTGTAACACACTTCAAAAAGTTGTAAATGGAGGAAAATCAGTCTTTTATTGCTTCAACAAGGTGTTGTAGTACAAAATTCTACATAGCCTAGACATAACATAATGATAAGCCCCCTCTTTCTTCAAAAGCAAGGGCACATATATAAAAAATGAGTTAAATCAACTCACTCTCCTAAAATATCACTTCAACCCGAGTTTTGACTATAATTAGCTAGTTGGAGACACACATCTAATGCTAGCTATTATTACATTCACATGCACAATTTGACCCCTTCTTCAATTAAATACAACTTCTAATAATAACTAGCAATCGCATGTGTACAATGCAATGTGAACGCCAAAAGGTATAAGTTATTTGTTTTAGAGGGATAGTTATGACGTTTTTTAGTTGATGTTGATAAGGGGTGTGATTGATTTTGGTTGTGTAAAAATATAGACGAACCACTTCATTTAAATAGCACAAACATGAGGTCTAACCTTTAAAACAATTCAATATGAAAAAAGTGATGTAATTTACAAAGCTTTGGATGGATAAAAGACTGCAAGACAAATAATCCTAAGCCTAGCACATAGTCGTAAATTAGTCACAAGCCTTTGAATGCAAGTATAGCTTAAAATCAAAGGAAAACACCATACCCTCGTGAATCAATGTTTCTAAATAACATTCAAACAAAACTAAGCCTATGATGTATCTAAACTCTTTTAATATTATAAAACCACATACTCGTCTACATCGATAAAGTGGAAAGTAGTGCCCAGGAGGTGTGTTGGCTATATAGTGACCTCAAGACTTACCTTATGTTGAAAGTGAAACACCTATCTAAACACCAAAAATTGCATCCATTAAAATAGACTTCCATGGAAAATAATGAAAGTCCTATAGAGATTGCAGTAGGTTTATGAACAAACTCTCAGCTACTAGACATATGATCAATTTGTTCACTACGTTGGTTTATACTTGTTTGTAAGCATACTAGTTTAGTTGTAAGAGTACTGGAGTCTGTATTCCTCCATTCAATCCCAAGCAGAAAGGAAAAGACAATCAAAACAAAAAAATCATTTCTTCATCTTCCTTCATATTTATCTTCACATCAGAATCATGTATTTATTCATAAAAAGTGTATTATTGCTTGCCATTGAAGTAGAGCATGCAATGGTATACTTTAGCCACGGGAGCACTCCAATGTCAAATCATTGATCGCAAATGATCACATTCATAGAAGTATGAGTTGCAAGAAGAGGCTATTGAAAGCATTCACAAAACTGTGACACCAGTGAAAAAAACCAAGTTCAAGCTTATCCAGCCTCCCCCATACACATGGCCGAGATCAAGAAAAATTTATTGGCTTTGCTAACTGGTAAAAATAACAAATTAAATTTAAAAATCACCTAAATTTACTATATTTTCCAATCTTACTATATTTCACAAAATCTACCAGTACTAATTGTAAATGCTATACATTAGAATATAATGCTTATATTTCAAAATACGTACTGACTACTCTATACTTATTAAGAAAAATCCCACCCGTAAACCTTGGCTGAGAACTGAGGATGAATTTGGGGAATTGAAGGATGTCATTGAATTAATTACAAACTTCATAAAATGAGTACGATTTTCTGCAATTTGTTTATTTCCTACAAATATCGAGCAATTCGGTTCTTTTCCTCTATAGCATGAGAAATTCTGAGCATGGTACAAATTTCAGCAAAAGCCCCAAAAATAGAACCTGCAATGTTAGGAATGCATCATGTTCAAGTGATCTTCATAGACAAAGATGGAACTATGCTATAAAATGGATTCATTTAAATACCAGTAGCAGATAAAGAAGCGTCAAGTTTTGCGTAAGTCTTAGTCAGAGCAAACACCACCATAATGTAGGCCATGTGACATCATCTCATCATTTAAGTACAATAACCCATGTGACTATGTATTACCATTTTCTCCCTAGTTAGGAGCGGGTTCCCACTCCCCTCTCTCTCGACATGGGGTCACATGAATGTTGTTGTGTGCAGCTACAGAAAAAAACAAAATCTTAAGCAAATAATTTTTGACTTGGGCAATAATTTTTTACTAAAAGATGAGTGAGGCAATAAATTTTGATACTGAATATTCGATCTATGCCTAGCAAGCGAGAAATGGTAGACGTTTTCTATTCGGAGGAGATAGTGGCATGTATGACGACATTCAAACGAAAATCTGGAAAGGGCATGAGGCCTGGTGTTTTGCTACGAAGGTCTTAATTTAAGTGCATGGAAGATAAATTAGTCTTGCAGTTAGTGAATGAAGGCTGCAAAGATGTGAAATTGTGAGTATGAAAAAGAATAAAACAAAATCAGAGATCTAAATAAAAATATTGAGATATGAAAGCATTCAATTTTCTACCTGCACAGAAAACTTTCAAAATTGTTGTACGATTTCATCCATTGTGACTGGATACTTGGCTACCTCCAAAGGCATTTTCTTAACCGCTTTCATAACGGAATTGACTATGCTCTCCAATATCCTTCCTTCATCGCTAAACATGTACAACAACAAAACAAAAATGTTTTTAAACATGTCATGTAAAAGATTTGATTAACGCGCTTAATGGTATTGAAAATCTTACTCAGCTAGAGTTATTCACGACTAAACATTTACAATCGAAAAACACACAACGATAACAGATATTGCAGTAATATACGTTCATCAATCATGTAGATGGAAAGTGAGAGGCGGAATATTGAAATACTTACTCATTGTAATTAGCGTATCCGTATATCCATACCCGTAGGTGGTTATATTGTATTTTCTATTTTTTATGGTTTAAATTAATTTGAACCTCTTTTAAGAGCAGAAAGCCAACTATTACATCTGTTTATTTTTCCGGTTAAAAGTGAATAACAAAGAGAATAAAAAGTTCTTGTTTGTTTTTGAAGGTCACGGGATGGAAATAGCGAAAGAACAAAATAAGGACATCAAATACGTAATTTTTCGGGTTAAAAGTGAATAACAAAGAGAATAAAAAATTCTTGTTTGTTTTGACGGAAGGTCACGGGATCGAAACAAAGAAAAGAACAAAATAAGGACATCAAATACGTAAGTTGAGCACGAAACCCGATTTAATAAAATTGCAAAGTATGAATTCTTTGCATTGGAGTGTGCATTTCTCGACGAATCTAGGGTTTGCTTGTTCAGTAGGCTGGATAAATTTGGAGCTGAATTGAGCAAAAATGCAGTGAGACGATGATTTTTCCGTTCTTTAATTCTCGTTCTGCGAGGGTTCAAGATCGCAATCTCTGAGAAAAGGGAGTTTAGGTCGAGTAATTGAAGTGTGGGAATTTCGCTGGAGGTAGTCTGATGTTATGAGCTTTACAACTGAAAAACAAAAAAAAAAAAAACGGTTAAAAAGCAAAAACGTCCAGACGGCCGCCAAACCATCAAATTTAGCACATCACGAAATGTCCACAAGGGTCTTTCCCATAGGGTGAATGCCTTGGCGCAATAAAGATATTTTCATGTACATGAGATGAAGAAGGCTAAAATAAAAGTTTCATGATCCATTTCTAACTTGGTAATACTTTTACTTTGCAAAAATAAAGATATTCATGGCTATTTTTAGCAAAGTTTAAGGTAAAAATATGAACCTCGCTTGTTGGGTCCATGCATTGGCTAATCATGTGTTTCTTTTGACTTATCATAATCCTTTTGATCGCCCTCCCCCATGTAAAAGTAATAATCAAAAACACTACAATCCGATCTACGTAGGAAAGGGAAAAATAGAAAGGTTTGAAAATAACACTATCCATGGTCATTTATCACTCTGGTTGACCTATCTCAATTAGGGTTGAAACCCTAAACCTATCTCAATTTTCATTCTGCATCTATGGTGGCTGCATGGAAGGGAAACTTTGTCAAATTTTGCTTTTCGGACACCATTGCTTTCTTTTGTTTCTGTGCACTGGTATTTTTCTTGGGTTTTACATTTTGAAGGTTTAACACCATTTTTCTACTTTATATGTTTCCTGATTGGAGTTAGCTCTTATTTTCTTATCCCTCATGGATCGACCTGCTATTTTTGAGTTTTGCGAGTCGGTTCTTGTGTCTCTTTGTTGTGATAGTAGAACGAGCTAGGGGTTTATGTGGGATCGAGTCAAGCTTTGTTTCTGTGCATTTAAGCTTGCCTTGTGTTGTTTGTTCTCAGTTAATTCATTTCCTTGAGCTCGGTTCTATGTTTTAGGGCACGCCGTGTGTGTTTTCAATTTTCTTAGGCTTACATTTTATCTGGGTCACCTCAGAGATCAAACTCTATTTTTCCTTTAAGGGGCTTTGTTTCTTACTCGTTAGGCGAGCTCTATTTTCTCTTAACTCAACATGAGATCTCTGCTCGAATCACCATGGATTTCAAGTTCGTGGAGAGGGGGAAACCCGTGTTTGACTTTTTGATCCTAGATATAATTGAAATGGCTCGGCTACTTTATGTAACCATCTCGTCTCAGCCATGAAAATTGGTTTGATTTGTATCTGGGTGAAACATTTTAAAACTTTGTTGGATTGAACCCCACCTACGCTAAATTCATACATTCCTAGATCACTATAGTTCTAGCTTTGGAGACTCGCCATGGTGAGATCATGAGTTGGGTTTCATTGATTAGCCTATGGGAGACTCCTAACTTGTCAGTAGAAATACTTAGCTCGCTGCAGAGGTGATTACCCATCTCTATTTATGGATTTTACCATCTTAGCTTTGCTTTTGGTTTGTTGTTGAGCTTCTACTTGAGAAGCTTGTTTTTTTCTTCTTGGGGAGCTCATCATGGGGGTGTATGGCTCACTGTGTGGATGTATGTAAAGTATTTTTTTCTTTTTATGACCCGACCTTGCATTCGAGTTGTGACTCTTAGCTCGGCTTGATTTTACTATTTTAAATGACCCGACTTGGGTTTTCTTTTGGTCCCGGAGTGATGGATTGCTAACGAGCATATAGTTATGTAACTCATGAGACTCACCCGCATTGATGTCTCTATACTGATCCTTGTCGATTCTCAAAATATCGGCAATGTGCAAAAGGCAAACATGCATTCCTTCTTGTGGGCTGATGGGTGTTTTAAAGAACCTGTTCTTTTTAACTCTATTTAGTTCAATGTTCTATTTTATTTTCTTGACTCAGTTAACTCGTCCATTTATACTAGTTCAAGCTCTATGTGATCTCACCCAAGTCATTCACTAGACTTCTATATGAGCTGTAACTGCATTATTTTTTCATGTTTTGCAAAAAAAAACCTTCAAATATGAAAAATTATGAAATGTTGGAAGATGCTCCTCTGAAAACATGCTTTTTTGTCGATGCATGGTTGTAAGATATATGAGAAAACCTTAAATGCCTCATATAAAATGGCTTGAATTTTATTAATGGTTATAGCTTCTTCATTTATTGATCATCTTCATTCTTGAGAAAATTTTTCATCTTGAGATCTCAAATATTTATGTATTGCTGGAACTTACTCTGAAGTCTGAAAATCTACAACTTGTATTAATCTTGAACCTATACATTGCAATAAAAAGGAACTTTGTAGGATCTATTTCATTCTAATTACTCTTATGATATATGTATTACTTTTGAATTTATAAAATCTGGAAACTCTGAATCTTACAAAATGTATTAAAATTCTGCAACTTACAGAAATGTTGCAATCTAAAATTTATTCAAAATGTTGTTGCATACCATGAAAAGCTTATAATTTTGAGTTTCTTGTAAATTTTCTCATGCATTTGTGTTCATTTCATCTGATGAAAAACCTGGTGTTTTCTCAAAATACACTCAGATCTATAAATGATAACTTCAAAACCCTTTTAAATTATTTAGAACATCTAAAATGCATATTTGGGACCCTTTTTTTTTTGAAATCTTGACGTATGTTGAGAATTTGGAACTTGTTCTTTGGAAAATATTGTAAACTTTGGAAGGTAAATGACTATTGTTAAAAACCCGTTTTGAAAATTTATAGTGTACCTTTAAACTTTTATGGTTGTCCGTTGTCTTCCTTGAGCTAAGATTTGTAGCTTTAACTTCATCTTCCAATCAAATGGATGAAAATGGTACTGTAAATACACTGTACAATAGCATACCTTGCATTAAACTTGATTATAGACTGTCAATTTTATAATTGAAATTCTGCAATTTGGTAGAGAACCATATTGATGGATTATTCACCTTGAACCTCTATTTTATTGTGTATTTTGTACTTGAAAGATTGATGAACACTTGCACTTATATTTATTGAATGGTTGTTTTTTACTTCATTTTCACATTGTGAAAAGCATACTTGAAATACACGTGCTTGATAATTTGATGAATCATTGAGAATTTGTATTCTTTTTCTAAATGCATGTTCATACTATTTTGTATGATTTTGGTGCTTGAAATAATCTCACCCCTTTTGTTTGGAAAATGCCTTCAAAAATTTTTACGTTTTCTATTTTCCCATGAGAAGTGCGAGTTCAAAATTTACAGTCATGTTAAATTCATTTGAAAATCATGTGTAGGTTGTTATTCCTCTTTTTGGTCAAGGATCGTGTTAGACATGTTGTTCTTGAAAATCCTTGCAAAAACGATCTTGAATTGGTTTTAAATTAGGAAAATTACCTCTATACACTATTCCTTGATCATATTGCAAATTTCGTATTTGGCTTTGCCGCCCAATGATACGTGGCGTGTTCCAGTTGGTCATGGTATAGTAGGTTTAGCTTGCAAACTTGTAATAATTTTATAGCATTCACAATTTGCAAATTAAGCCCTAAGGCTTGATGAATATTCCTCCGA
Source organism: Taxus wallichiana var. yunnanensis (assembly GCA_018340775.1). Taxonomy (NCBI): domain Eukaryota; kingdom Viridiplantae; phylum Streptophyta; class Pinopsida; order Cupressales; family Taxaceae; genus Taxus; species Taxus wallichiana. The sequence goes on along the minus strand of CM031239.1, from coordinate 136,971,371 downwards.
ATATTCACAGTCAAAAGGTGCAAAAACAGAAATTTACTCCACCTCCAAGGAAATACACTTGTCACAAATAGGTTGAATGCGGGGAATCGGGGCATGGTTGTATTTCCGCACACTAAGGTAATAAAGTATAAAATTTCAAAGAAGCTCCCGAGGCCCGCCAAGGACACATGGCTCTTTCTCATGCAAGGAATGGGGAAGCGGGTCATCAGAGCAAATTGGTAATTTTGGGCTCAAATGAAAAAGAGAACAAATTTTTCAGAAATGGCTCTGCAGCTCTGCCACTGTTAAGATGTAACCACGTGTCAAGCTTAAGATGAAAGTCAAAAGTGAGAAGCTAGGTCAAATATTTAAATGTGCATGCATTTATAACGTGAATAAAAAGTACAAAAATTTTCCTTGAACCCGCATCACATAAGGTTATTCCATGTGGACAACTCATATTTAAAATTGGGAAAATTGAAATGGACGACCATGATGCAACACATTAATGTCTACCGCCATCAATGCTTTTTCACACAAATCAAGGAGGATTTTTTAGGTCTTCGAATGCATTGATCTTTTTGTTATCATTTGTTGATATCTCGATGCCATTGTTAGCATGTTTCATTAACGAACAACGTGAAATTGATTGCGGAGCTCGGATTGAGGACTAGTAGTAGAGATTGAAAAGATTTAGAATCAAAGTTGAATTGCCCAAGTATTCACGGTAAAATTGGTAAAAATAAGGTAATCCCATATTATTTTTTCATTCACAAGGAAATTTGAAGTAAAACTAGGGCATTAAAGTTGAAAATCATGTCATCTAGTGTTTTCGGTTGTGTTTGAAATCACTAGTGATTTGGATAAAATCAAACACAAATTTAATGAATGTTGACTTAAAAGAGTTTCTTCAAAGATTGAATATCCCTAACAAGAGTGAATCCATGAAAGCAATTCAAGATAGTGATATTTCTTTAGCTGGTGTTATTCCACCTTTAGTACACTGTCTAGAATTAATATGGCTTTGTGCTATAAATTACAACCAAGAAAAGAGGGAAGTATTGAGAGGAAGTGGTGAGGTAGTGTTAACTTTGACACCTGCAGCCATCGAATAATGCTCAAATTACCTATAATAAGAAATCCAATAACCTTGGGTATTGGTTTAGCCTTACGAGATTATGAGGCCAAGAAAAAGGACTATGTCAGGCTCATAAATACTAAATGGATCTTAACAGATAAAAATGCTGTGATTGTATTGCTACAAGATTGGTTAGGGTCCAATTTGTTGAAGAAACAAAGGATGTGATTGTATTGTTAAGTTGAATGGTTGGATTGGAGACCACGAATGAGTTCAAGGAATGGATGTGCACCTATATGTGGATAGTTTTGGAGAAGAAAGGGAGCATTTGTTGGGAAACCTTCATTACAGAAGCACTTCATGACCACATGGTTGCACTGGTAGAAAAAATAAAGATGGGTGATACCGTGAAATTGGAATTTTACATGATGACTTATTTGATTTATAATATTATAGGACACAGGCATTTCCATGGCCTCTTGCCACGTGCTGACTTTAAAAAATGCCAAATGCATGAGATTTTCCCCCAATTACAGTTGGTTAATTGGAAAGGAAATGTGAGATTGGTTAATGATGCCTTATTTGCACTAATCATATGTTTATTCAAGCCGAATGGGAACAATACAAGATTTTTGAGGAGGCTAGACAAGTAATCATGGAATATGGATGTTATTTCATTCAATACAAGAAATTTACATACATTAGGGTTAGTGGATTTGAAGGTCAACCATGTAAATTTCCCAGGTACTTAGATGACAAAATGGCCTTGTGTGAATTGGCAAGACAGTTGACACCAGTTCACAAATTAATTTTTGGAAAACACAAGACAAACATTAAGTTTCCCATCAAGGTTGGAAGGTACTCTTGCCCTTCAATTATAAAATCTAGGTTGATGGAAGATGGGATTAAAATATTTGGGATGGAAAGGTTTGAGGTAAGGGACAACTATGACATCAGGTGGGTGTTCAACAATCTTGCAAAAAAATTTGAACATGAGCCTCAATTTGAAGACTATTGGATGAATTGTAGAGATGAGGAAGACGTCAAAGCTAAGAGACTTCTCTAGAATGACCCTTACCAAAATTATGGGTTTCAAGATTGTTATTATCCTTGAGGGAATTGTGGATGATCCACATATTGTGAGTAAATACTATTTTGATCAAAAGTTGGAGGGACAAACGATACCCCTTTAAACTAGAATGAAGAGGAATCAGATGATTCATATGCCCAGATAACTGATGTAATGAGGAGAACAATGAATTGGTTAGCCTAGAAGAACATTGATTTATCAATTCAAAGCACCGAGTTCTTAATAACTTCAGGGATTTGGGAAAATTGAACGATGACCTTCCTCCCCTGAAAGAAGGAGCTGATAGAATGGATCCCTTTGGAGGAAAATCTCCTCAATTGCATTCAAAAAGGCCTACTTCAGAGCTTATAGATGAATGGACTTCTACTACCAGTGGGACTAGTACTTTTTTGTCCTTCTAAGATAGAATACTAAGGAAATGCTTCTGAAATCTATGGAGAATACTCCTATCACCTTTTATTACCACTTCAAGCAAAAGGGAAGGGTATGGCTACTCATAGAACTCCTTCAGATGTTTTTCCAAAACCCCACAATGTTGATAAGTTGATGAGTGGGGCCATAACAAGTGGTCATTCACAATCTAAGCCACATAATGAAGAAAGAAGAGCAATATCACTAGACCTTAAGAAGTTTGAAAGGGCACATAAGAGACACAAAATTGTGTATGAGCCAATCCTGGTGAGAGAAGGTTCTCATACACCCAAGAAACATAAGCATAGGGATGTAATGATTAATCCCCTAGAACATGAAAGAATTGATGTTTTTCAGGTATGATATGCAGCATCCAGTGCCACAGGTTGGGCAGCTAGTGCCTTTATTTTAACTTTTATCTTCAGAAGGAGTGATAATTGGGAACACTCAGGAGAAAACGACTCTAAAACCATGTCATTTGAAAATGTGAATGTACCTTTATTTAAACAATTATGAGAGTCAGCAGAGGCTCGGGTAGAGATAATGGATGTTAATACTGGTGAGGAATTTTCCACATTGGAAGCATTTGACATATCTATTAATGAAAAACATCAAATAACGTGAGTAATCTTCAACTAAGTGAAGAAATGGAAAAAATTACTCGTGTACCAACCACTGAAATCAAAATTCAAGTGACAAAAGTTTCTTGCGCAGATCATGCGGTTTCGAGAGACAAATAAGCCAGAGATTCATAGTGAAAAGGGTATAAGTACTAAGATATTAGTGAAAGAAGATTCTTCCCATGATGTCAAGGCCACTAAGGATAGTGAGTCATCTCAAACGGGGAAGTTTGTAGATGAAAAGATAGTAGAGGTTGCACAAGATGCAACTGGTAGGGATGAAATTATTGTTGGTATGGATGTATAGATTTTGGGTGAAAATAGGGAACTGCATTGGGAAGACAATCCACCATGACACAACCTGAGATATCAACAGAGAAAAAGGATGATGATGTGTCAACCCAACAGTCTCCAAAGAAGGTGGAAATATTGGAAGGAAAAGGAGAGCCTGCAAGCAAGATATTAGTTCAAGAAATTCCCGGGGAAAAGTTGAGTTTAACATTGCATCAGTTGAATAAATAAGGAAAGAACATATCCCAATTACTGGTGTAAGTCAGAAAGAGATTGATCAATCCCAAACTCAAGACCAAGAGGGAAGGCAAACTGGGGAAATTCTAGTAAAGAGTGATAACAAATAAATAACTATGGAAGTAGATCATGAAAAGTAGGTAGAATCATTAACCCAAGATGAAAAAGATATGTCCAAATAATTGGTGGTTTCCCCCAAAAAAACCCGACAAGAAGTGCAAGAAACAAAAGTTGGTACAAGTATTGTGAAGCGATGCATATGGGAGTTGAACTCTAAAGAAGAAAAATAAATTGTCCTTGTTGAGGCCATAGATCTCACGGCTCTATCTTTTCTAAAACCGGTGAGAACCTACAAAAAGCTAGGGTTCTTACCAAGACTCATACTGATCCACTAGGATATAAAACTTTGGAAGTAGTAATCCCTCATGAAGGAAAAACCAGAGACAATATAACAACTAGTGACTACAAGTGTTCAACTTATTTCTTTAGGAAATACTTCAAGAGATCAATTAAAATAGGGAGTATCAGAGGCAGTAAATGACTTGTTACAAAAGGTTGATGAGGATAGGATAACTAAAAAACAATCAAAAGAACAATTCAAAGCTTTGAGTTCTACTCGCAACAATTAATTAGGCGGTCTAGTCAAACTCAAGGAAGTACCTCTGTAGTTTCCATAGATCGCTTGTTTAATAACCAAACCCAAATGCGCCAAAGATATCATTCATATTAGTATGGAGCTCACCCGAGGTGCGCGCACAAGCACTAAGCCCCCTCCTTTATGCGAACTTCATGATAATATTATTTCTTACACGGGATGTATTATAACCAGAGGATAGATGTAATTATCCATAGGATTTTAGATGTAATATTTTACTCCTAGTTGATGTATCCCAAACATAGATTTAACATGATCAACTAAAAGTAGAATCAACCATGAAATAACATTGAGGAAACTAGTAACATACACATGAACATAAGGGGAAAACATAGATCAAGATCCATTACAAGAGTGTTACGAAACTACTTCATTATATTGATAAGTCAAATACAGTAGCTAAGATTACATCAAGAAGTTCCATCCATGGAAAAATGTTCATAGTAGTAGAAATTTATTTATATCAGAGCTCTCTGTTACACTCATTACAAAATACTTCCTCCTTCATCCCCCTTCTATAACAAGCATTCAAAGGAATATTCTCCTAACCGTCCATCATCACATGCGAAAGCCTGTTGGAATCTCCTTATGATTGTTTTACCACTACTTAGGAATCTACCAGATGTCACCATGTGTTTCCCTCAATCAAGTGTCTTTAGCATGTATGTGTCAATTAATCCTTAACAACCTTGACTCCTTATCCTTTCATGATAACTGTAATGATTCCCTGGAATATCCTTTTCTTGAATCGTAAGTCTCCATAGCTCATCCACATCTGTATTTGGTCGCTTTTCCATTCTCTCCATATGCGTGTCTTTTTCTTGTTTGTCCAAAACTTACTAAGTCTTAACTCCATCCTACCCTGGTGTGACCCTTCGCACCTCTCCGAGGACTACTTATGTGTGTAACTTTGCACCTTGTCTTCGTGTGCCACAAGGCTTCGTGCCTTAGGTACTTAGTTACTTTTAGGGGTCCAACATCACCCCACACTAAACTGGTTTCTGCCCTGGAAAACCTTCATGCTAACTAAGAAAAAAATTGTCGACCAAAACCTATTATGGTAAGAATGTTACTCCAAAGAATAAAAATTAGTGGTAGGAAAGAATCTGAGAAAAGAATTAAAGAATGGGGGTGCTTATATGACCAATTAAACGATCTCGAGGAATTTCAGTATTTATCTTGTCCTTCAATTTCTCCCAGGCCTTTAATTCGATGATGCCTTTCCGATGCGTATCCTACGATATTGGGCACCTAGTCTGGGATGATTTCCTCCACCTTCCCCTTTAATGCATTGATGGCCACCCCTAACTCCACACAGACACCCTCAAACTCATCCATCCGCTCAGTGATGGAGTCTCGAGCTCGTTGATTCTGAAATCTAGATTTTCATGCTTTGTTTTGATCTTCTCTTTCTAGGTCATGGTGTTAATGACCAATTGTGCGCACTCTTCCTTGTTGGTGGGGATGGTCTCCTGCAAAAATTTGAGGGATTCCTCCTCCTTTATCACCTACGTGTCAATTATTGGCTCGCATTTCCTATAATTATTGAAGCCTCTATCTGCTAGTATATTCACCTCCTTGAGTTGGGAGAGAAAGTATTCCAACTTAGTGATCCGGGATTCAACAATGACCTTGTTCTCTTCCTTTTATTTTGTGAGCTCTATAGCCATCGGGCCCATGTCATCCTTGATGTTAATGAGTAACATCCCTATGAGGTCCTCAAGATACTCCATCTCATCCTCGTAATCTATCTCAGACCGGCTTACCAATCTTTGGATATTGCCTCATAATGTTGTTCACGAGGGCATCGGCTTGGTCGTACGCCTCCTTTGTCCATGCCTGATCTCCCCTTAACCCCTAGAGACAACCTATCTATTTCCTTCTCCTTGCTCTTTCTTTCGCAATCAAGTACTAAATAATGGACCATGTATCCAAAGCGCACCGGATTACCTCCAAAGTTTTTTTTTTGCAAGGCATTACATGCCTGCTCATCTGTAAGGTGGTTAGGATCCACCACCTTATATGTATCTCCCCTTCTTCTTCAAGTGGACGGTCTCAATCGCATGATCATTGACCTCAAACTCGGGTTCCTCGACATGGCAAAGTACATAATCCGGTGAGCATCTTCTTTGTTTTGGATACACCTGCGTCTTGATCCAACAATTCCCAACCATGAAATTTTTTTGGTGGGAGGGTGGCTGAAACCTTGCATGCAAGACCTTCTTGGGGTCATCCAAAATCCCACGTGTGGGGACACTGACATCCACTTATTCCTTGTAGCCTTGTGCTTTTTCCTCTCTCGCTTCTTCTCCACGGTGGTGAATCCCATATCCTCTTTTATAGTAAAGGTATCCCCATTATCTTCCTTTGGGCTAGCATTCTGCGGTGTAGCAACTTTACATGTCGAATTTTCTCATCCCCTACCAAATGCTCCTCTCCTTCTTCCCATGCCTCACCTACATCTGTGGCCTTCACCTCAGCCTCCTGCCCCTCCAACTCCACTTCTAATTCTTCTTTAAAAGTGGTGGGGTATTCTTCCTTCGAGCCTCTTTGTGGGAATTGATGCATCATGCGTCTTCTATTTATTTTCCTCAAGCTCTTCCTTCTCTTCTTCCTCTTCCTTGCATCCTGGTGATGAGGTGTTGGCATAACCCTATTATGAAGTGCTTCTTTATTACGCATGTGTAGTACTTCCTCTTCTTTGAAGTGTCTAACTTACCCTCTTGTTCTTGTTCTTGTAATACCTTCATGAGTGGGATTAGTGCCTCCCATGGTTTTGGAAAGGGATATTATGTAACATCCACCTCAATCCCTCCTCGCGTTTTGGGGGCAGCTGCATGCATGAACACCCGATGGACATATCCCTTGATGGTAACGCTGACTTGTAGGTGCAAGTCCAGGAAATCTGACTTCAAAACCTCAACATAGGTAGGTTGATCACCATACTTGTATGTAGTGTGCAATGTGTGGACATCAACATCCACCTTGTCTACATCAAAAATAATTTTTGTGCATCCTTAATCATATTGATGGCGCACTTCATGTATCTGGTAGTGAATGCAAAGGGGAGCTTACACCATGGCCCCATATCTCCTTTGGCCATCATGAACCTTGCTAGATAGTAGTGTTGGGTGATGGAAAATTTTACCCTGTCACCAACAACTTGTGGCAACTCATGGGGGATGCGCCACTCATTCTCAAAAGCTCTATGCAACCACTCGAACCACATATTCATTCACACCTTATAAGCATTTGAGATGGTCCCATCGCAGGTGAAATGTGTGAATTGGATCGCAACAAACACGTGTGTAGGTGGGTGAACCCAAATTTCCCCATTTTGTCCATCCAGGATGCTAATCTCCCAGAACACGATTAATAGTAGGATGGATCCCCAAGTGATCTTTGCTCATACCTCGTTCTGTACTTGTGCCTCTTCGATAATGCCATTCATGATGAATTGGGAAAATTTATAGTGTGCCCTCTTGGACACCCTATAAGCCACGTACAAGAATCTACGGTTGATGTCCATCCACCTTTCTGATGTGCCCAATTTGTAGCTAATGAGTCGAGAGGTGAATCTCAGTGCTGGGTCTGGGAGGTCTGCAATTACTTGTGCCCTACCCCCTTCTCATAATTTATCTTATTTGTCATCTCCTCGATCTTGGCAGTGGCACATAAATCAAGTGCCATATCTTCTCTAGTATTCCATGAGCTGTTACCATTTGAATCAAATGGCATGTGATTCTCATTCTTCTTCCCATGAAGTATAATAAGTCTTTGTGGACCCGCGATATCAACCACCGAAAAATGGAGGGGTTTGGCAAAAAGAGAAACTCCCATAGCTACAAAACTTCAGTCTTTTACAGAGTTTTTGTACTGATTCATCAACCTTAGGGTTTCGAGCTCATCCACCATCAGGGTTTTTGACACAAGGTCCACTTGCATCAGCTTTTCATTTTCAGTCATTTTGTGGTTATACTCGTTGATCTTATATCTATATAGCTTTGAGCTCCACTTATCGGCCTTGATAACTCTAGGAGGGTATTGCATCTCCGAGTAGATCTCCACGGGATCCTCATTTTCCACCATTAGTTTCTTTGTGCATGCCTTCTTTGGTACCATCTTCCTTTCCTTTCCTTCATTCATTCCCTAGGTGTTATGTTCCTCTCTTTTGACTGCCCTAACTCGACAACTTCCCCGCTTCTATTTCACGTCACCTTCTTTATGCTATGTTGTCTTCTTCCCTCCGTGTTATGTCAAGACAAGTCCACCAGTTCATGATAATACCTTGTGTTGTTCTTATTTGAAAAACCCTCATTGCACATTAAGCTCGGGAGAAAAAAATAAATTCTCTAAGGCAAGGTAGTCGAAATGACTATCCTTATCTCTTATTTATACTTTATCAATGCCTTAGAGTTCCTCCGACCACATGTCCTAATGTCACTTTTTAATAAAACACTTTTCTTCACTTAAGGAAACTTTTGCGACTTCCTCTCGCACTTCGTAGCTATAACCTCTAGGCGCTCCAATACCACTTAGATTGCCACATACCTCCTTCATGCACATCTTCGTGCCGAAGTACATAACTGTGGCGTCTACTAAGTAGTTCCCTATAATGTTTCCTATCTTATGTCATCCTTCCCTTCTTGTGGTCTTCATGTTATTTCAACCCACCTTCCTAACTACACAAAATTTATGCACCTTTTCCATCTACGAACCTTTCCCATGCCATCGCTCATTCTTCCTGTCTTCGCACTACTTTTTCCCAACATTTTGGCTTCCATGTTCAATATAATCAATTACCTTACCCCACACAAAAATTTATTTATGGTCCCTGTGTATAGAACCTCTTACAATGCAATTAGCTACCGAGTGCACCAACGTGCACAACAAATCCGAAAATGACGATAAAGGAAACAACCAAAAATACTAAAGGAAATCTAAATTAATTGGAAAAATTTCCTTATTTGATTGATTAGACGAAGCCTTATTTATAATAGGGCTTTAGCCCACTCCCATTCTTTGTAACCTTATAACTTTTTCCCATATAGTGTTTGTAATTGACATGCACATGAATTGAGGATGTACGAGATGATATATGGTCCTAACCAATGGACTTTCAATTTCCTAGGATGGCGCAAAAATTTGGAGTCATAAAGTAAGACCATCTACCCAACCTCAAATTGTTTGTTTTTAATATGAAAATCATGCCATTATTTTTGTTGCACCTTTCGCCGGTCTTCGACTCCACCTAGCAAGTGATCACCTTTCATACAAATGCATTAACTTCTCGATGTGCTCCTGTAGTGCTTTCTCATTAGCTAATCCTCCTACGCATGCAATACCCGGGGATGGTAGTATAAACTCTCTGGTAAGCGACACTTCTGTGCCAAACACCAATTGGAATAGTGTGGCCTTGTTTAATCTCCCGTAGGTTGTCCTATACACCTATCTTGTTAAGTAGTCAAGACAAGTAATGTTATAGTGCGAACAAGTCCTTCGTGCGGAAGGTGAAATCAGTCCTACAAAATCAATCACCCATTTCTCAAATGGTTATGCGCTAGCTATTAGTCTCAAAGGAATCACATCTCTTCTTCTTCCCGGTTTACTAAGGCACTTGAAATGGTAATAGGAATCACAAAAATCAATACAATCTCGGTAGATGCTTTCCCACCAAATCCCTACTAATAGAGTCTTCTACATAGTTTCCTCCCTGCAATCCCACCTGTGCTTGCTTCCTCCTTGATTGAAATGCACTCATGTTCTAACAAACACCGGCGTAAAACCTTATCACAACCTAGATTGTATAAGTATCCACTAATTAGTATGTAGGGTGCGGTGCGTATGGATAACTGCTTCCTTTCCAAGGTCTTCATTCCCTCCAGGTGCCACACCCATTTTGAGAAACACAACAATATCTTCCAGGTCAGAGGGCGTGTGCCACAATCTAAATAGTTTAAGGTCTGGCATTGTATCCTCAATGCTCTATGTGTCCTCCCCTGAGTCAATCCTTGATAAATGGCTAGGCCCGAGTTACTCTTTCTTGGTTTCACAACAACTATAAAATCAAACTCTTGAAACAATAGGACCCACCGACATATGCGCCCTTGTAAAATGGGATTTTACACCAAGTACTTTAGAATATGAAGGGTGTTGCTAATAGATATTTCCTAAATTTGTGTAGTGCGTAGATCATTGATAATGCTTCACACTCAGTAGTAGTATAGTTTTGATTTGCTGGTGTCAACTTTCTGCTAGCAAAACACAAGGGGTGGTCAACAATTCCTTCTCTAGATTTTGCTAAGATTTCCCCAATCATCATTCCCAAAGCATTGCCACGTACATGGAATGGCTTATCCCAAGAAGGAAAGCATAATATGGGCGTAGTGATAAACTTATTCTTCAATGTATTGAATACGATCTATTGTGCCTCTCCTAAATGAAATGTACGTCCTTGCTTCAACAATTCCTCCAGTGGCGCAGTGATTTTAGCATACCCCTTGATAAATTTCCAGTAATACCCCATATGCCCAAGGAATCATGCACTTCACTGGTTGGTAGGCTTCCTCAATCCCACAATAACAACAACTGTGGCAGGATCCACCAACATACCTTCTTTACATATGATATGCCCCGACAGGGTTCTAAATGGAGTAACAAAGACACATTTCTTGATGTTGAGGGATGTGCGCAACTTTTGGCATCTCTCGAACATCAACCATAAATTGTCACAATGGTCTTTCACTAGTCCATACACTATCAAGTCATCAAGGTAGACCTGAAGGAACTTATTGATAAAATCCTGAAATTCTTGGACCACTATGCATGAAAACACAACAGACACATTCTTTAGTCCAAAAGGCATGATTGTGTAGGAAAAAATTCCCCATTTAGTGGCATTTTTGGTGTTACTTTGCAATTCTAACTTGATGATATCCTGAAAAGCCATCCATGAAGGAATAGATCTCATGCCCACTACTCCCTCCAGGATTTCTTCGGTGAAAGGGGTGGGAAAGGGATCAATGACACATACCGCATTCAAATATCTGTAATCAATACAAATATTTATCCTCCCATCCTTTTTAATGCTAATAACCATTGGACTTATCCATTACGATTATTTAAAACATCAATGATGCCTGATACAATCATCTTGTCTATCTATTCCTTTACCCGCACACGCAAATTTTAGTTCATTCAGTAAGGTCTCTTCTGAATCGAGTGCGCTCCTTCCTTTAACTTGATTTTCATTTCCCCCAAGGAGTGGTGAACTCCTTTGAGCTCATGTTATTCAAGTGGAAATAAGTCCTGAAACTCTCGTGCAACAAATCAATGATATTTGAAAACTCCTTTTCTGACCAATAGTCCCCAATAGTAGCCTTCTTAGGTTTCTCTTTTGAGCCAATGTTAACCTTCTTTGTTTTGAGAGGTTCATGGTAGGTGCACGCTTGTTCATCAACACTATTTGTTACTTCGCGCATACCCATAGTATGATTAACATACAAGTTCTCCACTTCCTCACCATCTATCACATAAATGATATTTCCTTCTCCTTCTCCATGCAAGCACACTCAAGTTGTATCTCATCTGATTCTCCCTCATCAGAGTTCTCTTCTAAGCTAGGCTCACCCAATAATTCTAGTATTCTATCCTCTTCCATGGCACTGTCTCCCATAGTTAGGTGCTTAACAACCTGCAACACCTCGTTCACCAAGGGCTTAGCACTTTTATATTCAAATGTTTGAATCAAGTCATTAGTTAAATCCTTCCAGTTTTGTCGACGACGCGTAAGTCTGAATTAATGTACCACGAGAGTGCATAGCCTTGTATTGTTTAGTAAAACTTGTGCACACAGAGGGAAGGAGGTAAGTCCTTTGCGCCTTCCATCTAGATCCTCTCACACTCCTGGACATGATCTGAGGAGGATTATTTCCCATCATAGACACAAAGTTTAGTTGGCGCATTGCTCCTGAAGAACCTAATAGAGAGAACAATCCTCACCTCACATCACCCTAGAAGATTTTCCTGATGCACCATCCACCAACGTGTTGCAGTTCATATAAAATGTAGACAAACATGCTCCTTCGTTTGATCTCACATCTCTATTGAGCTTCCATGGCTTGTAGGAAAACATTAAGGTTTTCATCCCTAATGTAGCTTGGTAACTATTTCTCGCTCAGGCACCTAAGTGGACATGCCCTTTTCACTCTTGTAATGGAGCCTCTCAATTTCCACCCAATTAACTCATAAGTCCCATGCGCCCAATTGTCACATGCTACACTAGTTGTATCACTCATAGATTGAGTATCTTCCCACTGAATAATGCCCTCCTTTGTTGGTTGTATAACTTTAGGGTCCCAGATATTGCACACAAAGATTCTATTAAGGAATTCTTCTCCCAAGGGCTCAGTATAGGGTGTTGACTTCCCATCAGTTAGAGGGATAATAACCCATTCTTCCTTGTTTTCAAAACTTAATTACCCCTTATTGAACCATAGAATAACACCACGGGCACCAAAGTAATGCTTATTTGGAAAGTTGTCCACCTCGGCTAGTGCCAAGACTTGAAGTCTCTAGTGAATCTCACCCCTTGGATAGTGATAACAACATTTCAAGATACCAATGGGGATCACCTTTGTATTGTTAGCCATATACACCACATTTGAATATGTCTATAATGGGGTCCTTCCCATTTGATGTCATGCATCTAGAGTGAGAAAATTAACTTCTACACCCATGTCTATCAGAATATTTCTCAAAAGCCACCCATTGACTACTGAATTTAGGGTAATCTCCTTATCATAATCAATGGTATGAGGGGGAAGGTTAGCATGCAATACCTATCATTTGTGCTCCCCTATGGTGCATGGTACCTTTTCTTGTCACCATTCCCCTAGCACAGGGATGATATTCTCTTGCCTTAGCATTTTGCATACTTCCTAGACTTCATTCGATCCTTCTGCGGAGCCTTAGCACACTTCCTTTGATCCAATTGCCTAGAATTCTCCTTAAGGCACTGGATCTCTCCTTGTAGGATTTGACTTATAGCCATGATCTCTTGATAAAATTCTTTCTAATGAGTAAAGTCTAGATAATTCTGTGCACCACCTCTTCTCTAGTAACCAGTGGCCTTTGCTTTGGTATTTCCCTAGCGTGTGCAAGCCTCACTCACGTGGTCACCAAGAAGGGTTCTAACTCGACTCGCACGCCACCCTTGGCATCCATTGTGAGTTTTCCTTCTTCATGCTTACCGTCCATATGCATTTATCCTTCTATTGTTGCTGGATCATGTGTTCAAATAAATATGGGAATTCCTCATACTTGTGATTTTTCCCACACCAAGATCATTGCAATAGATCAATAAACTTGCACTTATAGTACTCAATAGATGCACAATTATAGCAAGTTCTGCATGGGAAATCACACCATCCACCTTTGTGGTTACCTCGACCTCAAAATCATCGACATAAAATTCTTCTATGGGCTCCTCCATCTGCACGTCCTTTAGAGTGATGACCATCATCCTTGGAATTATTTGCAATATCAGTCTATCGTACATGAATATCAATGGCATCATGTATCTAGTTAATTAATCTATAATCCTTAGTGTCATGAGTAGTAGAGGTGTAAATCTTATAGTAGAAAGACACATTATTACGGATCGCATGTTAAAGTAGCGGACACCTACTTGTAACATGATCTTTGTGTCAAATATCACGATCTACTATCATGACGCACATTGATCTCGAGAGGAAAATTTTCCTTTGTATGTCCATCCACCTCATAATACATACACCATAGGCCACTTTGTGAGTTTCATGGGCTGAGTTTGTAGATAGATTCTATAGATTCTTTGTCATTGCAGTAATCAACACTTCAAGAAAAGGGCTAACACCAGTATCCATGCTCGCAATGGCCTCAACATGAAGGGTAGCATTTTAGGCCTTGCGTGGGTATATGAAAGTATTGTTTGAACACGCTCTCCTAAAAGATGTTATAAAACCTCCAACAAACCATTGAGCATGCTGAGAAGGATGAATGTCATACGATAGTTTTGACAAGAGGGTCTTAAAAATGCATCATATTCCCACACGCTCTCTATCATACCTTGTTGAATTTCCTTTAGCGCTAATGCTTTTTTGTTCAAACTCAAGAATATGAAACTCAGCTAAGAAGGCATTACACAACACATTGTAATCTACCACAATCTGGTGGGGGTCATACTTCTTGTACCAACTATGAGCATGTCCCGCATCATTGTTTGCAAACCGACTTGGCTTCCTTTCCAGGAAACGATCCCCTTCATGTGCCATACCAGCTCACACATGTGTACATGATATACAACATCCTCAACACCTTTTTAGTTTGGTAGATGTAAAGAAATTTCAAAAATACTTGTTGAGGTAGTTGAGGCCCTTGTCTGCCTGATCCGAACCTTGATTCCCTTTGGTGTTTCCTCTACCACTAGATCCACTAGATCTCCACCAGTGCATATTCCTCCTAATCCACCATATCCTCTAGATCCACCAGTCCACCAGTCCGCTAGTTCCTATTCCACTAGATCCACCTCCCGTAGTTGGTAAAGGTCCTAAAGTGGTCATGCCTTGTGTCCCCACTATCACGCTAAACTACATGCCAACATTCTATGATATTGCACCGCTACTAGATGTGTGTCCCATGCCACTTCCAGACGTGATACCCAAGCTTTGTGTACCCATACTTTTCCCAAATGTCATTCCAAATAATATACCTCTAAACATAGGAAATGATTATGCAGCCATAGATGTGCCAAATGAAAAGTTATACCTCATAGGTGTTGATCGGTCACTTTCACCAATACCAACTGGGTTAGTAATACTTATCTTTGGATTTGGAAAACTAAGCACTAGGGGTTGGTCACCAAGTGGATTTAGATGCGTGCCAACGACTCCTCTCCTTTCTTCATATGATGAGCCTTCTCTAGAAGCCAAGGGGATTTCTCTTCCATGCTTTCCAAGATGGGGTAGTAAAGAATTCTCAGGATTCATGTCCTCTTCTTGAACCTCAATTCCTTCCCGCAATGTCTACCTCCATAAATTCATCTCTCCAGCAACTTCGCGTTGTCTATATAACTCCCTCTCAAAAGCTTGATTATACTCGAGTCATCTCTTTTCCCTCTCCTTTCCAGCCACAAGTTCCACCATCTTCCTCCATTCTAGCTTCCTTTGCAAGTACTCGGAAAGAAGCTTAGCTAGCCATAGGAAATGCTTTAAAACTCAGTTTAATGATCAAGATCTTTATAGATAAAGGTATAACATGCAAGAATGATCCTCTTGGCTCTCTCAAAAACTCAAACTCAACAATCTCTGGATAGGAATATGTAGAAATTATGTACTCCAAGGTGTAACTTGTCAACACTCTACTCCACCAGTGATCAACAACATGTGTCCAAGCTAGATCAACATCTTGTAGCCTTTGATACTCATCTTGGGTCCACATGCGAGATCTATAGTACCATCTTGATCTAGATGCATACACCGAAATCCATTCATATAACTCCACTGGAAAGCAACAAAAGAAGGTCTCATACAACTCATGATATAGATGTTCTTCTACCCATTTACGTGCATCAAACTTAGGTCCATTACTAAATCTCTGAGAAAAATCATCCTCCATAATTTTAAGCCATGCTTCGACACTGTCCAAGGTCAAGAACTTTTTCATCACGCACCATTCTCACAATAGCTTTGAAAAGAGGTCCGACAATGAAACCAAAATGTAGTCTCCGTAGTAATGCTTATTTAACAACCAAACCCAAGTATGCCGACATATCACCCAAATTAGTCCGGAGTGCACCCGAGGGGTGCCCAATCATCGATCCCTCCTTTATGTGAGCTTCGTGAGAATATTATTTCTTACATGGGGATGTATTACAACCAAATGATAGATGCAATCATCCATAGGATTTTAGATGTAAGATTTTACTCGTAGTTGATGTATCCCAAACACAAATTTAACATGATCAAATAAAAGTAGAATCAACCATGAAATAACATTGAGGAAACCAATAACATACACATGAACATAAGGGAAAACATAGATCAAGATCCATTGCAAGAGTGTTACAGAACTGCTTCATTATATTGATAAGTCAAATACAATAGCTAAGATTACATCAAGAAGTTCCATCCATGGAAAAATGTTCATAGTAGCAAAACTTTATTTACATCATGAGCTCTCTGTTATGCTCATTACACAATACTTCCTTCATCTCCCTTAATATCTTCTAGAAATGACCTTATATAACAAGTATTCAAAGGAATCTTCTCCTAACTGTCCATCATCACCTCTGAAGCCTCGATGGAATCTCCTTATGGTTGCTCCACCACTACTTAGGAATATTTTTGATGTCAACATGTGTTTCCCTCAATCGAGTTTCTTTAGCATGCATGTGCCAGCTAATCCTTAACAACCTCAACTCCTTATCATTTCATGATAACCATAATGATTCCCTGGAATATCATTTTCTTGAATTGCAAGTCTCCATAGCTCATCCACATTTTTATCTAGTTTCTTTTTTGTTCATTCCATATGTGTGTCTTTTTCTGTTTTTCCAAAACTTAATAAGTCCTAACTCCGTCCTTCCCTGGGATGACCCTTCACGCCTCTCCAAGGACTACTTATGTGCGTGCCTTCGTGCCTTGTCTCCACGCACCACAAGGCTTTGCACCTTAGGTACTTAGTTGCTTTTAGGGTTCCAAAACCTTTGTTAATACCCTTAAAGGAATGGAAAAAAGTGATAAGGTTGTTAAGAAGGTTTAGGTTGTGGACACATGGCTTGAAAATTTGACAAAGAAGGGAAAAAAATAAATTGAAGAAGCTAGGGAAAAGTATGAAGAACTCAAGAATAGGATTAATTAAATTGATGAAATAATTGAGTAATGTGATAATGAAATCTTCTAATTTGAAGGAATTTTTCCCAAGATGGACCACATAACTTGGATCAGTGATGAATTGGTTGAAAAATAAGGGATTGTGCCAAAGGAATTCAAAGGAACTCAACATGCTATGGAGGAATTAACAAAGATCAGAGTGGAGATTTTGAATGGGATCAAAGAAAAAATAGAAGTTAAAAGGAAATGGGTTGATGATACTTTAGATGCCATTGATTTAAAACTTGAAGATATGGTCTTTGATAAATTCAAGAAGAGATACAGTGATCTAAAATTGATTTATTGTTCATCTCTTTTGAGAAAAACATCCAGAAACACAATTTCTCCTATGAGGTTATTAAAACAATGAGAAAATTTGAAAACAGAATTACAGAGCTAAAAGCTAGGCCACTGGAATACAAGAAAAAAATGGGCCACTATGTGGATGTAATAACAAGACAAACATTGATATTCCAACACCATATAGGACTAGAAAAGATGAAATCAATGATATTTTTCAAATATATGATGCATATGTGGAAAGGTTTCGTAAGAAGAAGAAGCAGGAGAGGAAACTGAAGAAGAAAAGGGTGCAGACATAAAATATGATGAACAAGCTTAGGCTTGTCATTCTTAAAATTGTATCTTCTTTCCATATTTCATTTGTGACTAGTGTTTTATTTGATATTTTTTTCATGAAGGATGAATATTACTTTAAAACTCATTGTTCTCTAATATCAATTGTAATTTGACACAATGCATTAGTTTTTATATTTCTTGGATGAAATTTTATATCCATTTGTAAAAGCATATAAAATATTGAGATGTTTTTACTTTTTGCATGTTAAAAAGGAACAAAATGGGGTTCTATAGGGGCCCTAACCCATGACAAAGAAGGTGGTGTACATGTTTGAAAGTAAAGACACTGAAGGAAAGATAATGTTTAGATGTCCTTTATTCCTTCTTTGAAATTTCCCCCAGTGGAGGGAGTTTGTTCAACAGTTTTTTCTTCCTCAACATGAATTCATTTGAGCCATGTGTTGTCTGGACAAATACAATGGACCCACGCTAGATCCCGAGACATCCCCATATCCATCAATGACTCAAGATTCATTCTGGGATTGTTCATGATATTTTCTAGCTCAATTTTCTTCGATAGGAAGACACCCAGTCTAGAAGATCCAAACCACCTGTGAAGAATGTTGTCTTCCCTTTTCCCTTGTGAAGGGTAGACTTACTAGGAATAGATTGAGAAGGAATGTTTGGAGTGGTTGGAAGAGAAATAATTACACCTTGGGGGTGGGCGGAACAAGATATCTTGAGCTAGATTCAGCCTTCCATCTCCTTGTGAGGGGTGGGTGTTCTCTTGGATAAGTAACCAGATGAGGTCCTAATAATTCATGCTATGACAAAGGATTACACTACACTGAATGAGTGGAAGATTGAATAACAAACTGCCCATGTTATCTCTAGAAAAATTAATTTCCGCTCTAAATTTACTAGCGAGATAAAGACATTTCCTCTTCTCCATCAGAAATGATAATTGGGGTTGGGAGCTTGACTCACCCCTTCTCTTACCCAAATATGGTACTGGTATTGTGAATGGTTTTGATTGCATGGGTCATGCTTGACCTTTCTCCAGAGAAATAATCCTCCACTCTAGTTCATCTATTTTATGAGAAATATCAGCACTATATCAATAGAAGACTTTTCATACATCACATAAGACTCCTTGGGGATCTCCTTCAATACAAATTCTTCATTACATAAAAAGGGACACTAAAACTCAGTCTTCCTAGACACTTGAGGCCTCCTTTCAATCTAGAATCTCTTCAAGTCTTCAAGATCCTTCTGATGTTCCCACCGAAAAGATGAAAATAAATGGATTTTAAAGCCGAGAAGACATGATTTATTTTGATTATTCTCAGATGGAGTGCAAGCCAAACCTATCGATAATTCAAAGGCCCTCTAGTATCCCCTAGATGTGTTATATCAAATAAGGCTGTAGTGCCCACTTCAACTACCACTTGAGACCAAGAAACAAACTAGAAAATTATGGAATAATTTTTTTTTGATAAGAAGAGTCTACAAACAAGTTGCAAGACACTAGTTTGAAACTAAATAGGTTCCGAAACAGATTTTGATTAACCAAACACAAGATTTCCATTTTTATCTTATAACAAGTTTACAAGGTTCCAATTTTGAGGTTACAAGTTTTACTAAGGTTCAGGGAGAAATTTATCCCCATGCCTGCTCTCTAACAAGCCCTAAAATTCAACTAGATTTTTCACACACTTAGAGTTATCAAAACTTTCCTAAACTAGGCTCATTGGATAGGAAATTTCCTCACCTTTCCAACCATATAAAGAATTCCTCCTAAATCCTTGTAAAACTCAAGTTATGGCCGGGTGGAGTTTTAGGGAAAAATTTTCCCTTGGAGGTCCGCGAGGTTAGGAGAAAATGCCTTCGCACCCCCGCTGACACCCCAAATGCCACGTGTCATCACGTGATTGGTCCAGGCCGGTGGGTCGGGGGAAAAACATAAAATTTTCCCAAAACCAAGTTTTCAATTTTTTGAAGGAAAATTTTTCTCCGTGCCTTTGCGCTTGCCCAAATGGCCACGTGGCGCCTTGTGATTGGCGCGGGCCGGTGGAGAGAATTTGGATTTTTTTCCCAAGGGGTTAAACGGTTAAATGAATTACGTAGACCCGTGCACCCGTGGGGACATGTGTCATCACCCCATTGGCTATGGGAGTGCGGGGCTGCGGAGAAAAATAAGAAATTTTTCCAAAGGCACAAAATGTTAAGTTTTCAAATTGAACCCACGCACCCTCCCTACCATGTGTCAGCATGTGATTGGATGGGGGCCGCGGGGTTGCAGAGAAAATTGGGAAAAGATTCCCAAGGAATTTTTTTCAAAAAAGATAGAGTTTTCAAAAATTCCGCCCCTCCAAGATGTTATGTGGCATCATCTGATTGGATAAGAGGGTGGTGAGGTGGTGAATTTTCATGGAAATTTTTCCCGCGCTAAAATTTAAAATTTTCTAAGTTATATTAATTCAGTTTTTGGTTTTGGATGGCCATTTTGAAGTAAAACTTCAAATGGCCATAACTTTTGATTGGGAACTCCATTTTGGGAAAACAAGGACTTTTCGAAAATCTCTCGGAGTCCTCTTTGCATAGAAGTCATCAATTTTGGAATTTGGTGAATTTTCAAGGGTCAATTTTAAGAAATCGATCTGCAGGGTTTCACATTTAAAACTGGCAATTTTTTTCTACTTGTGAGATTTGTTCAATTTTGACATTTCTTCTTTTCAACCTATAAATTGAACATGGAGGAATGATATTGGGTAGATTTTAGGTTATTTTTAAGGTTCAATTTAAGGGTTGAGTTGCAACTGGTATATTTTACATCCTTTGATGGGAAAGTGGTCCAAGTAAGTTCAAAAATTGATTTTGTGAAGTTCTAAAATGTCTTTCTTTGGTGTTGAGGTCAAATTGAATTCTTCATAACTTATTGCATTTAAATTGCATCGTTTCAATACTTAATTTAAGTTGTAGATCTGAACTGCACATTTATTAGATAAAATTCAATTGCCAGATTTATAAAAGAAAAGGAACAGAGTTCATTTATTAACAACTGTAATGATCTATTTGCCACTTCCAAAACATGGTAAACTTATCAAATCTTGTCTAAACAATTAATTTATTCATCTTCTCATTCAGACAATAAGGAAATGTTTGGTATTTCAAATTTTAATAATTACAAGGAACATAATGATGTATTTCTCTCCCATACGCATTTTCTTTTCACATAGAGATTAAATTTTAAAAACAGTAACTCTAGTTTAATGTAACATTACAATTAAATCTAAATCCAACACTGCAATTGAGGAAGGAATATATTTCATTCATTGATTTCCAACATTACATCAACAGATTATTTCTTCATTTGAATTTCAATGTTAAATCTACAACTGTATGACCGTCTTTTCCAATACAGAGAATAGAATATTTCATCTTTACATTTCAATTAAATTTCAGACTTCCATTTACCATACAATGGCTTCTCATTACAAAATTATACAACTCATCCACGAAGTGGGAAGGGATTACAAGAGTTTTCTCAAAAGAGATGACTGTCAAACTGTATTCTTCTTTCTCCCAATAGCAGCATGCTGATTTATTCTTCTCTACAACTTTGATCACAACAAGGAAGGGGGAAGGAAACACTCTCCACCCAACCAAGAAATCCAATGGAAAAAGAGAAGCCATCTTTCCCCATTGGCCCCCGAGCCCCAACCATATTGGAATGGAACATGATAAAACAACACATGGCAACATAGCTTCTTTCACATATAACATACATTCACATGCATAAGGAAATGCACAAAAAAAAGGATGTAGTTCTCAACTACAACAAACAACTTCAATCAAAACAAAGGCTCCTTCTCCAAGCAAGCAAGCCAAGCAAGAGCAAGAACTATGGAGGTCTCCTTATGCCTCCCATGTTGAAATTGGGCATCCACCTAAAACAAAATACCAAAACATAACCATCCCATAAACCTTATCCCTCCTCAATCCCATCCTTATCCATCCTCAAAATTCATCCCTTATACCTCCCAAAGTAAGAAATGCAAGCATATTCTTTTCCCTAGGTGGATCCCAACCAACACTCCCTCCTCAAGACAAGTGTCAATGGTAAATCCCTTATCCCTCCTCCGATAAACCTCATAGTCTTCTCTCCACACCATGTCGTAATCATTCTACCCATCCCTCTAAGGATTTCAAACACAAACACATTCAAATTCATGCTAAAAGAGGGAAAAACAACAATTTTAAAAGAGTGAGAGCCTACCTCTCTATAATGGAGACTTGTTTCCAAAACAACAGTCTTTATTGCACTAAAAACCAGTCCCAAATCAGAAAGGTAAATGAATGCACAAGAAAATCCACTTCTTCCACAAAGAAAGCTCCAAAATCCAAGAGGAATTTTCCCCTAAGAGTGAAATCACAAACTTTCAACAACCTCAAATGAGGAGGCAAATCTAATTTTTAAAGGAGAAGGTGGAAGAGGATGATGTGGATTCCAAGTGGGATGCCACATCATTTTTCCTCATTCCCCAAGAGTGCAATCCACATCAAAAACAAATCACCATAAAAGAAATATGACAAAATTACTTACATACACAATGTAGCCCATACCCCAAAAGGAATGCATTTAAAATTTGTAAGACAAGTGCAATCCATACTTACACAAATTTATGTCAAAATACAATAAAATAGATTAATTTTGACTCCTAAATAATAATCATGGTTGGTGGAGGAATTTGAGAGGTGTGGGACAAGTTTAACTTGTCCCACAAGCCTCCAAATTTGTCCTCCAAGCTCAAATTCGAATTTCAAGAGAGATGGAGTGTCTTGACCTTCCAAAATCAGCCTTACAACTCCTACAAAATCTTACACAATCTATCACTTCACTTACACAACCTTACATGGTAACTTACACACTCTTTTAAAATGCATTAATTTATTACAAACTTTAGACACAACATTTATTTATTTATCACATGGTTACACATAATATAAATCAAGTCAAATTATTAATCAAGACAATAACATTTACTTTTACATCCCACATCCCATTTAATTTAATTAAATTTTAACTATATAACTCTCACATTATACTATCACATTTAAATAATTAAAATAAAGAGCACATTACAAATAAAATACACACAACAATAATTAAAAGGGAACACATAATCAAAACACATACATGTCCCATGGTCACAATAATGGAAATCCCCCATGGGAAATCCTAACAAAACACAACATACAACTCAAACACAGTTGCCATGGTGACCTTGTTGATTTCACATTGAATTCCAATATGGTTAGTCTCCAGTCCCCCGACATTGTTGTGATTTTTAACCTGCAAAATAACAATACCTCCTTTGGCCTCATGGCCATATCAGAACATCCAAGAGATATAAAATCAACATATAATTATTAAATCCAAATCACAACAATATCAAGAATTTAACATTTATTATTTAAATTCAATTGCAACTATATCATCATCCAATAGATCTCTATACTATAGCTATTCATAATAATAATAATAATGTCTCAATAATCATCAAGTATAATAACTGAATCTAGGTCAATATTAATCCATAGTCTAACATCTAACCATCATACTAAGCAAAACATAATGATGTCCATAATAATCCCTGATACATCATACTACATCAAAACATAATAATATCCAAAATATGACCAAATAGTGTCAGGATCAATATCTGAATAGTGTCCAAAGAAAGTGGGCACTACAAAGGCTCGATAAAGGCTTCATCTAGACCATGTAAGTCAAAGATTTGGTTTAAATATTCCAAATAAATCTCTGTTAGATTATTTTCCACAAGCACCTTCGCGATGTTTTCGGTAAGAACTATGAAAAAGTTCTTTACCTTCAAGATAGGGAAATAAATGCATATTGGTGAGAGGGTAGAACTAAGTTTTATAGTAAGAATGGTGCATATTGATTTAGTTGAGAGAAATCATTCCCATTAGATGAAGGAAGATTTTTCTCAGCTCACACGAAGAAAAATTAAGAGTTGAAATGAATTAGGAGTGAGCATAATTGATGAATTAATATGATTTGACAAGAACCATGTGTGATGATTAAGCCAAAAAGACGTGAAAATAAGTGTGCAACACCCAAGATAGATTCTTGGAAAGTAGATAAGAGTATCTGTCATATCGAATCACCTGGAAGTTCTCAAAGATCATCAAAAGTGACTATCTAATCACCAAGTGAAAAGAACAATTAAATAATTTTCCAAAAGTGGTGACATGGTATCCCAATCATACACAAATAGAGAAAATTGAAAAAGGCTCGTAATTATTACACATGGAAACACTAAACAAAGCATTTTCAAAAGAATAACATGGTTTAAAATATATGTTGTAAAGGGGAATATTCCCTTAAATATTCATTCTTTGGGGGAAATTTAGAAAGTTAATGAGTGGATAGAATGGTATAAATGCAAAGAAAATAATTATGCAGAAGGGAGGTTAAAATTTTTTGAAAATTGTTCAAAGAAAAGGAGAGCTGAAATAAAAACATTTTCCCAAGAACTCATTACGAAACTTGTTACTTTCTTTGAGCCTTCAAATTTAGTCATGTCAATATGGTTGCAAGTGTATAACCATTGAAAAACACTGAGATTGTAGATATAATTTCCCTTGCTGATAAATTTGATGATCCTGGAACCGATTGTGTTAATTATGAGTATTTTTGTATCTTATGTTAAGATTATATCTTGTAAAATAGTTATTCATGATCCCATTGCAATCTTATATTAGAGATCATTTAAGTCACACAGTAACTTTATCATTACGGTAGCCTTTTGGAAATTACAATTTCACTATTGAGAAGATATTTCATTTCATTTGTATAATAAACCATTTTAAAGTCACTAAGTATCCATTTTTAAAAATGTTTCTTGTAAGTCTTTGAGTGTATCTTAGGCGTGATAAATTGTGAATCTCTAATGTTCTATTAAGTATTTAGCCTAATATTTTGTGTTTGAATCCTTAAAGATTGTGTGAAATTGTGCACTCTTGGGCTTCCATGAGTGTACATATTCTGGTTAAGGGATCATTGTGAGCTATTTGAGGTATGTTTGTCTTGCACTTGGTATATCTCCCAACATTTATTGAAGTTTCTGTGAAATTTGGTATAATCAACTTTATCCTGCTTAATTCCCCAAATCAGATACATCCAAAACTAACTAATCCTACCAAAATTACCCATGCTTTCCTTATTAAAGCCAATAACATGCTAAAGAAAGTTAGTTCCTTATTGTCTTTAGTAGTCTAAGATTTGTTTAGAAGACATTTACACTGTCTAGAAGTGACAACTCATGAGAGTTAGCCTTTGTTGAATTGACCATGTCTTCCTAGAGTTGTTTTTCAATTACTCTACAAAAGAGTGCCAAATATTGTTGATACATCCACCCCACTCACAATTACAGACTACATAACATGTCCTCTCACCTTGGCTAAAGGAAGATCCTAAAGTAGGAGGGTAGGTCATACCCTCAACACGGTGCTACCTAACTCCTCCGAGCTCGAGTGATAAAGAGATGATGAGATCCTTCCCCGACTACAAAATGATGACCAATTTGGGTACCAACATATGCTATGATCATTCCTCTATTTTCGTGATAAATAATGCAAAAAAATTCAAAGTTGAAAATATAATGAGGTAAAAGTAACATTGAGCTCTAAAAATCCATCCCTTCTCCTATTCCAGGTATAATGGAGCATCAACTAGTTCAACGGAGTGGCAAATTATAAGGAAGGAGTCTCTTCTTCTAGGAAATGATGGATCCCTTTTCCTCTTTACATTTCCATATTTAAATTTATCGCATTATTTCTTATATAGCCACATCCCACAACTTGTGTGGGAAGAATTGTAGGTTTCCCTTATGAATATATACAATTTATTTTATGCAATGAGTTGTATGGTGCTTCCTTTATATTGCTTTTCGGTTTGCACACCTAAATGAACATCGATAACCGAATTGAATAATACAACTACATAAAATCATAAGGAATTAAAATGAACTTTTTTACCTTTATTTGATCATTAAAACTAAAAACATGAATGGATGAATGAATAAACCTCCCCCGCAATGTAACCTACTTCCTTATACTTAAGAATTTCCCAATCTATAATATAAATCATTGTTTCCAAAGATGCTAATTTTTTTTTATGTATGATGCCTTTCATGTCTCCATCAAGGCCCTACAACATTATTTCATGGATGATGCATGATATTGGTGAAGATGCCAACTGGAATGGCCTCCTATGTATGGAATGCACATCCTAAAACCACAATCCTATTTTATTTCCTAGTTATTTCTCAATCACCCACCTTTGAAAATTGAGTATCCCGAAAATAATTTGTAACCCTCTATAATGATGACCAAAAATGGTCAACACCTCCAATTGAGAATGCATTCTAACTCCTACAATCAATTTCAATCAGTATAATTGGAAAAATTCAAAACTAATTTAGGACAATCAGGATGTACCATCTGCAGGTGGTGCTTATGATGACAAAGTTATGGAGGAGAGTAAAACTAAACCCTCTCCCCACCACTTTCTCTTGGTGTGAGATCTCCCAAAAACTCACACTTGGCATGAGATCTCCCTAAAAACTCACTCTTGGCATGAGATCACCAAAAAAACATGCTCTTGGCATGATATCACCAAAATAAAATCTCTCTTAATAGTATTTTAGGACACTTTTCTACCCTTTACACTCTTATACATCAGGTGCACACTTTCCTCTTACACACTTTTAACTCAGATTTTTCATATATAAGACATTGACTATTCTTTTGCTCTTCTTTACGCTTTGTCCTTAATTTGCAAAAAGAAACAACCTACTTCAGAAAATACAAGCACACTAACAGGTACAAATTATGCATAGGTTTCACCCCTAGGGTCACTTTCCTTTCTTGGTCTCCACACTTCACTTTGTAATCACTTCATGCTTCACTTGTACACTTAGCACGTTATCGATTACACTCTCTATAGGATCATAAGGTACACATCTTATATCTACTTTCTAGTATCAATTATTCACTCAATAACATAAAGTGGGGGTAAATATAGACACAAAATCACGCACTTGAGTACATTTCTAGGTCCTAAAAGCATACTAATATTTTACATGATTTCGAAAAAAGAAAAATAGTAATTGACGACTATATTTGGCCTCTTTTTTTGTGTCTCTTGTTTTCTTATTTTTCTTACACACCCTACATCCTAGTCATAACTAAACTTGTTTATCTTTAATGGCTCTAGGCACCCAAGCCCAATAAGGATAGTTGTACCCATGTGCTCATATCCCCTTTGATCAACCCTAATACTTTCTTATCTTACTCATTTTTGGTATCTTTTATCTTTTAGGCATATTTTTCAGTTATGGGTCATCCTTCCAATTGTTAATTATGAAATTCAAATAAGGGAATCATATAAATACATAGTTATGTCTTCAAAATGGGGGACCAAGCACTAATCATTACTATTATCACCTAAGATTACATCCAAAGGCACTAAATAAATTCAAAGGAATCCATAGAGCATCCATTCAATGGACAAGGGACTTTGTACTCTTTATACACAACATAGGAAGGGGAAGTCTATTCTTTTCCATACACACATATTATTACATTGCTAGATTATAGCTACATCTTGCTATCAATTTTGAAACTTGTACAAGGGAATCCTAGAGCATCATTACTACACACACACAAGAACTACATGGATTATGAGATGTAGTGAAACACTTGGGCATAATTTCAATCAGTCAGGTGATTGTTGAGTTCATTTTGACTCCTCATTCTACATTTTCCTTTTTAGGTTTGATGTGGTTTATGGGTATGTGCAGTGAATCTATTTCTTACATGTTACAAGCACCTTTAGCGATCAAGGAGTGAATATAATTCAATCAATAGGGAATAATTGTGATACCATTTCAACATTATAGAAATTAGATCATAAGCATTTGCATAGTCATGAGAACCTAGATCCAGTCATCAAATCATATGTATCCCTTTCCCGCTATTGGCACCCTTGTCCAACATTTTTCGTGAGGTCTAGAATCTATAGTGGTAAATTACGGCACTCTTATAAGATTTTTCATAACTTTACCTTACTTAGACCACTTCAGATTGCACATAAATGAGTTAAGTCATCTTATTTCTCTCATTTTCTTAGGGTTTAATACTTTATATGTTTAATTATTGTTTTTATATTGTACTTCAAATTTTATATATCATTTTTTACATCAGTTACTTTGTAATTAGATTTAATTTGATTTGTATTAAATCACAATAAATAGGAGGTGAAATTGTAAAATATAAATTTGTTGAGATGGAGAGGTGGTAAGTTGTTGGGACTGAGTTGAGAGGTCAAGATTGACCAAAGAGCTGAAAGAAGTCTTTTTAGCCCGGAAGGCACCATCAAATGCAATATATCCATTGTGGGATGAGTGTAGATGTCATAAAGGATTTATAATGAATACAAAGTAACACGTTAAAAGTTTAACATCCATTTGTGTTAACTCTAGGAAATGACAAGCTCGGGGAGTACTGATAGGCACATTATTCCATCCACTATAAATTAATATCGAGTAAGATACTTTTTTTTTAAATTAGGCTAACATACCACTTTGAAGGTAAGGTAGTTAGTAAGGTTTCATGTTCTCCATCGTAAGTAAATATAGATAGAGAATGTATGTGAGAACCAGATGACGATTGGTGATATGGCACCAAGAAAAGGGGATGTTTATGACACATGATTAATGAAGAAGCTTGAGGAAATAATGAGAAAGCTTCAGGGACTCGAGAGAGGTGTGCATATGACTATGACATGTAGAGGAAGACCACACAAAAAAGAAAGTTCATGTGATCAATGGTGATGAGAAGGTGAAGGATTCAAAATAAATTCAAATGTGTGATGGATAAAATACAAAAAGGATGCTTAGAGAGTCCGGGAGAAGGCACATATAGAGGCACAACCAAAGGTTGTGCTAGAAGAGCATAATGGAGAAAAATAAATAGGTGTGGGAGCATTGCTAAGGGAAAATGGTTTGACTTTGGGAGTACCGTAGAAAGATGTGTAAGTGAAGGAAAATCATATAGAAGCATGTAAGAGTAGAACGTTAGTGAAAGAGACTACTAAGGAAGGAATATATATGGCTGAAAGAGACCACGAGAGCATGAAGGAATGCATAGATTCATGAGAGGATATTGTGGTGATGTAAGGAAAAGGAAACAAAAAAGTATGCATAATAAAGAGATGCGCTTAGAATACACATGAGATGCAAAGGAGGGAATCCTAAAGGAGCATGAAGATGGTAATGCATGCAACAATTGGAGTACCATTACAAGATAATTTGAACAATCCTGGGAGATTTTGCATAAAAAGGGCATATTCAGTAATGATATCTAAGATGATCTCAAGAGAATGTGTGCATAGCGGCATGCATGAGAATAAGATTGCATGATTTATATGGACTATTATGGCATTTTGGAAAAACCCCACGAGAAATTTAGGATCGAGAGAGTCCAATAAAGGTATGACCCAAAAGAAGATTCCTTAAAGATGAAAAATTCAAAGAAACTAAGGGAGTTGTTGATGTGTGCAAAAAAAGAGGTGCACAAGAAGGATAAGAGATAGCTAGGGATCTCAAGGATTCATCCTATGGAAAGGCTTCATAATTCTTACACAAAGCCTAAGACGTAGGAAGAAGAAGGATGTGGTGCGCTGAAAATTCCACAAAAAAAAGGTGAAGAGAGAAAAGTTCGTTAACAAGAGTGTATTTTAATAGAGCTCAAGAAGTGAGGGAGAGATAAAAACCTCAAGAATTCCATGAGAAAGGGATAAGATGAGGTGAAAAAGAGTTCTTTTGGGAGAAACATGTAGAGATATGTTTGCACAAGAGGTTGCACTAAGAAGGTGAATAAGGAGAAGAGAGGTGTGGATTCAAGACACACAAAAGGAAAGAGTCATGATGGAAGGGTGACAGAGGAAATGAGAAGACAAAGGAAGAAGTGTGCATGGATATGTGTAAAAAGAGAGATGCAATGACAAGGAAGTCTATGAAAGATAGAAGTGAGAGGAAAGACTTGTAAAGTAGAAGGTTTGGGAAAGAAACCTTAAGAAGTAGTAGACTCTCACATAAGAACTCGAGGCAAAAAGAAGAGGCCACTAGGAAATGGCCAAGGATTTGAATAAATGTAAAAGAGGAAGGCTCAATGGTTGAAGGAATTGGGAATATGTGTAAATATTCCAAAGGGTGATGATATCATTCACTGGACCTCTTGAAGAGGAACTTGAGTTTTAAAACCCCGGATGTTTGATACAGGGGGCATCCTAGGGCTTAGACGAATCCTCCAAAAGATAAGGAAGATGCATGTGAGAATAGAAGGACACACAAGAGAAAGAGGATGTAGATTTATGAGAGATGATCATGGTGAGGGGAGCACCATTACAATGAGTTATTGTCTAGAAGGTAACATTGCATAGAAATTACGGGAAGATTTCTAGAGTGAACATGAGAAAGGGTACACCAAAGAAGCAAGAGGTTGATCGGAGGTCTCATAAGAAATATAGCATGTGGAAGAACACATGAAGGATAAATCAGAATGGAGAATGTTACAAGAAAGGGGTTTCCCTAGATAATTTAGGAGAAGCATCGTAAGGATAAAGTTGTACAAGAATTGCACAAGAAACAAAGTGCAAGGGAACAAAGAGGAGGATGATATCTAAGGTCTCAAGAGGTGAAAGAGAAGAGGAATTCACCAAGGAAGGAGATGTGTGATATAATTAGAAGTTTCCAAGTAAAGGACAGAAGGTTGAAAAAGAAGAACGTTAAGAATATAGAGTGACCCAAGTCACAATAAGAAGCAAGCACGAAGGGTGGCACAGAGGTCAAAGATGACATGCAAGGTTGGGAACACAAAGTGGAAAAAACAAAAAGACTTTGTCAAGGGGAGTGAGAGACGTGAAAGAGGGAGGATGTATTTAGATGATTGTGAGAAGTAACTAGAGGTACAAAGGGAAGTGAAAGAGCATGATAAACAATGCTCGAAGAGATATAAATGTGGTGACAACTAGAAGAAGAAAGGACTAACAGAACGTATTTTTGGGTCACTTGGTTGATGGTGACCTAGTGATAGAACAATATATAATGATAATCCAACCTCTTAGAGACATGATACAAGGGGATTGGTCAAGATTATATCATGCGAATAAGCTCATTAAAGGATCTTAGTTAAAATTTGAATTATGAGTAGAAAGATCGGAGGAGCCGAGTTAGAGGAAAGAGAAGAAGGAAGATCAGGTGCATATAACTATAAATTGGAGGTTAACTTACCAAAGTTAAGGTTGTTGAAATGGGGAGGTGATAGGTTATTTGGATAGAATTGAGAGGTCAGGATCAGCCATAGAGTGAAGGAAGTCTAGTTATCCCTAGGAGGTGCTTGAAAATGTAATATCCCGATTACATGACTAGTTTAGATGTTGTAAAGGATTTATAGGGAATACACAGGAAAAAATTAATAGTTTTTCATCCATTGTGTTAATTATAAGAAACAATAGGCTCGGGGAGTACCCGGTAGATACATTATCCCATCCATCATCAAAATGCAACTAGGGAAAGAAGATTCTTTGGTCACATATTTAGTGACACATGTTACATGTGTGGATATATAGAGCATAGAACTTGTGAGTTATCGATGCCCAAAATTATGGGAACTATAAGAATGTGAGTGAGAACATTACATAAGGTGAAAAATAGGATATGTCAAGATGTGGTGAAGAATCGAGTGCTATTAAGCACATATTGTTAAAACAAAAAAGAGGAAGTTGGTCCGAGAAAAGATTGTTTTTTTCAAAACAACATGTAAGTTACAAGGAAAATTCTACACATCAATAGTGGATAGTGGAAGTGCTAAGAATTTGGTTGCACAAGAGATGGTAGATAATATAGGGTTGCATAATTTCAAATATTCTAACTCCTTCAAGGTCTTGTGGTTGCGAAAGGGACATTATTTATTAGTGACTCGAGTAATGTATGATTAAGTTCTAGATTAGGAGAAATGAAAATGAAGTGATGTGTTACATCATGCCCATGGATGGATTTCATGTGCTACTTGGAAGGTCATGTCAGATTGATCGTAAGACTTAACATGATGGTCATGTAAACACCTAAAAATTAATGAAGGATGGGAAAGAGTACACTATAAATAAAATGAAGAATAAGAGTGAAGGATTAGACCAAGAACATAAGGTTATATTGTTAACTAAGTAATAAATTATTGAATGAAGTGAAGAAAAACAATGCATGTTTCCCACTAGTAGTCACTCCTGTGTAAAGAGAATATGTAGGTATAATGACGGAGAAGGTTGAATCGATGTCATGAAGGGTAAAGGATATGTTGGGAGATTTTGGGAGATAGTTTCTAGTGAGTTTCTAAAAGAACTATCACCTTTAATGGATATAAGTCATTGCATGGATTTTATTTCAAGATAAAGTTTGTCATACAAGGAAACATACAAAATGACATAGTAGGAAGATGCAAAGATACTAATCCCATGTGCATTACCAGTGGTCCTAGAATCGAAGAAGGTTGATGAATGGAAAATTGTACAAATTTGAGGACCATAAACAAGATCACTGTCGAATATATATTTTCATTATCAGGCATAAATGACATCATGAATTGTTTGAGTGGAAAGTATTTTAGAAATAATTACTTCAATAGGTTATATCATCATATTAGCATATGAGAGGGAGATGAATGGAATACTGAAATCAAGACACAAAAGGGATTGTATGAGTGTCAAGTTATGTCGTCGATTGAGTAACACTCGAGTACTTTCAAGAGATTAATAATAAGCCCTTAAACAATTTTTGGGAAAATTTGTGACCATGTACCTCGATGATATATTGATATTTAGAAGGACATGTGAGTGACATTTGTTTCATATAAGGAAATTTTTGTAGTGGTTGCATGAGGAAAAGTAGATAAATTCAAGGAAATGAAGTTTTATGAAGAAGAGTTAATGCATCTAGGATTTTTGATTTCTAGTGAAGGTTTTAAGACAGATTGAGAAAAGGTATACATTGTATGACGGGTAAAGGAGAGGTTCTCAACTAAGCTCTCAAATATAGGGATCCAATCTAAGAATGGCCACACTTTGTAGATACAAATGTTCTCAAGGAGCACTAAAATCATAAATATAGAGGATGATGTCCCTAGCCCTAGGATAGCTATAAGTTTCAAGGCCTACAACTAAGATAAAGATATGTATCTTACTAGAATTCTGAAATAAAAAGGAGATAGTTGAAGGGTGGATAAAGCCAAGGGGTGTAATAATAATAAGACAATGTAATAAACCAAAGAAAACATACATCTACTCTAACATATAACAATGAATGACCAAAACAAAAATCACATACATACATAATGAAAGACTAAATAAGGTTATAAATACTTACCTATAGTGTGTGTGAATGTTGATGCATAATCCTTCCCATACACGACATTGAGAAATAATTGCTATGGGTGGATAATGGGAAAGATAAAAAAGAATATCTCTAATCCTAACGCACTATGGTGACCCAAATGAAAAAGAGGCAAGATCCAAGACACCAAAGTCAATTAGTAAGTGCAAAGTAGTGTGAAATAATATGAGAAAAAGTAAGTATAAGTGTGAGAAAATGATTATTAATTGGTGAAAATAACAAGGAAGTGTAAGAGTATATATACCCAACTATGGAAAAACTAAAATAAGGACCATCTCTCATAGGAAATGGTGTTAGAATTGGGGGAAATACTAAGGTGAGAGGCTGAAAACATGAAGAATGAAATCCAGAATATGAGTGGGGATAAACGATGATCGTATAAAGTGACCAAAAACATAGATAATAACATGCAATAAGAGGATACAAGTGACATTATGGGATAAATAGAATAATGGGTGTAATGTGTGAGAAAAGGGAAGAAACGAGGCATGTATGGGGTGACTAAAGATAATAGTGACATATCTCAAATGTTTTGGTTTAGCCCTCATGACCAAGTACGAACATACCCCAATCTTGAAAAATCCCTTAAGGCACATGTTCAGGAGGAGAAAGCATAAACAACCCTTACACAAAATAAATGGTTAGAAAACATCAACAATATGGTGAATATGTATCCATCAACTAAATATCATCGTGTGTTACAATAATGAAACACTATATGGTCTTCAAAAATATCTATGCAAACAACACGAAATCGAGAGGAACCGCTAAAAGTAAAGTTGAAATGAAAGTGTTGTAAAAAATAATAAATGGTAAATGAAATAAACCTATGTCATACTTACCTAACGGTGTTTCTCATCTTACATGTGGTGGGACAATAGCTTCTTGGAACCATGAATAAGTAATACTAAAAAGAAACAATAGAATGTAATCAGTAAAATAAGACATAAATCATCTAGTTAGGAGGGTCTCGAGAGGGATAATATTGAACGTTGAAATGATGGAAAAGAATAATATTTTTGGCAAAATGGTGGTATTGAGTAACATGTCAAAAATATCATATCGCCACCATGAATGTGGTTGATATACTGAGAATGTGTATAGGGTTTGTAGTGTAAAATATATGAAGGTATTAATATTGGAAGAAATCACGGTAAAAACCAACTTTGAAAATTTCTATAAATAGAAAAGGGAGGAGTTTATTTGTAACTTTGCTAATTTAAGATTAAGAGAAAGTAGCCTCTAAGGTAATCCATGCTTTGAGCATATTTAGTGACAATGGAGAGAGTACATAGTGGTAGACAAGGTGGCCAAGATGGGGCACGTGACTATGTGAATCCTAAAGAAAATGTTTTTGTTGAATTGGGAATGGGTGGTCAAGAGAAAAGGGGGAAAATTCATGCAATGCAAAATTTAGATAGTGAAAATTTCCATAAATATTTTCAAAATTTAGATCAATTCGAGGTTGTTTAGAGATGTTTTTTCCTTTCTACCTTAAATTAATGAAGTGAAACAATAAAAAAAACCTACCTCAAAAGAAGGTGGGGTTTCTTGATACTGTGATGATGTGTGTTGATGTTGATGTTTGATTAAGATTTTTGAATCCAGATGAATGTTCAAGCCCTCTTGTCTTGTAAATTAATCTATGCTCAAAGACACTAAACCGGAAGGATTAGATAAAATGATAGATGAGATTCTCAAAATTCCAATCCCAAGAATCTAAAGGGACTTAGAGGATGTCAGCTCATTTTAAATAATTAAGTATATTAAGAAATGTAATGATAAGGATATGTGATTAATAATGACAAGTAGATACAAGATAATGGATCTAGAACTTGAGATGAATAAGCAGGTCCAGAGAAACTTCAAAGGTAACCAAAGCAAGGGTAGATGTAATCTATACACGTTCCAAGTAGTCATACTAGAATTTGTTAGTTTCTTGCTCGATGTTGCGAAGTAATTCAAATTGGTCTTCAATGTCTTGGTCAGTGTCAGAAAATTGGATTACACAAAGTGTGAGCTCGTGTAAAATATTATATTGTTCCCAGAAGAATGAATGTCAGAATATTGGAAGGATTTAAATACTTGGTAATTAGATGTGAATGGCCAAGAACTACCATCTAACAGAGATCCATGCTTGGAAACAACAAGTTAAATGTAGAGGATTTGATAAAAGATGATAGACTGATAAATGATAAATTTGACAGAATCGCTGGTGATTAGGGTGAATTCTAGAGATTTTTGTGATTTAGAAAAATTTGATAGAAATAAGAATCTCAAGCTCTAAGATGATATTTTTGATTGATATAAAAGCTTGATATGATAGAAAGAGGATAAGAAGGGGTCAAAGAATACCTTTAGTGAATTTGGAGCTAAATGATGTCTCAAATATTCAATAAGAAATATGTGAATGGACAAGTTGTGTTGGGATGCTTCTTAAATCTTGACTAAAGAAAATGTTCACCAAGAATGCTTGAAAATGTCCGATACTGATTCCTAGTAGTGCTTGATGATGTCATGGGTGCTATAGTGTCAAAAACAAAGTGTGAGAGAAAAAAATTCCGAGATTCAAGGTTTAATATCCATAAGGGAGATCATAAAAGTCCTATTTATAATCACTAGCGATTCAATTGAATCCTTGACGATCTAGCTTTTGTGGGGAAATAGTTGTAGAAGTGGTTGAAACCACTTCTATTCACGGATTTTTGGTTTGAAGTATGGGTAAATGATTATAGGGGTGTTGGAAGTCTATGTGAAGATGTTGAGATGGTTGTAGGATTGTTTTGATTTTGTTTTTTCTTACTTGTTTTTAATTTTTTTGTTAGTGGTGACTTAAGCACAGTGTAAGGAACACTAGTTTGATGAAAGTTGGTTGTTGGACAGTTTGAGATACGCTTCATTTAAAATTACCCCAAGACGGGGTATCAAAATGATATTAAGGGATACCATGGAATCAAGTGATAGGGGGAACCAAGGGGTTTATTTCCTATGGACATATGATTCGTAAAGGTAGGCTTATAAGGATGGGGAAGTCAAGTGATGGGGGCCAAAGGGCTCACATCCCATAGACATATGACATATCCCAAGTGATTTGA
The DNA here is from genome assembly GCA_018340775.1 of Taxus wallichiana var. yunnanensis. Taxonomy (NCBI): domain Eukaryota; kingdom Viridiplantae; phylum Streptophyta; class Pinopsida; order Cupressales; family Taxaceae; genus Taxus; species Taxus wallichiana. The sequence goes on along the minus strand of CM031239.1, from coordinate 136,934,886 downwards.
TTGTTTGTTATTTAATTGTTTGAGGATTAGGGTCCTTTAGATGAGACATTTGTGGAAAAATGTGAGGGAAGTGATGTGATTTTGGAAAATATTGATTTGATGTTACAAAAGGGATAAATCGCTAGCAATTTGTAACAATCATTGGTGATCGGTGGTAAATCTCTAGCAATTCAAAGAATCAGGTGATTGCTCATAATTTTTGGGGAGGCTATAAACTCCCTAGGTCAGTGGTAAATAATGCATTTTTACAACTTGACTATTGCAATTAGGAGAGATTGAGATGAAAAATGGTGATTAGGAGAAATGACATTAGGGACAAGGCACACGAAGCCCACACGGGTAGAGGTGAGTGCCCAAATTTGTTTTTTTATCGATTTTAGTTGACTTTGATCAATTTTTTCATTTTTGATGGTATGAAGGGTTTGATTTTAAAATCATGAGAATCGTCGGTGATTTAGGTTGATCGTCATCGATTCAAGTGAATTGCAAGTGATTTGTCCGATTTTTTTGTAAATGGTTTGATTAAGTTACGACCCTTGTATTTGATGAATCTGTTGATGTTTTTTGAAGTAAAAATAGTTTCTAATGTGTGTTTGTGGTATGTTTATTGCTGCAGTTGAATGTGAAATTGACTATCTGGGATAGGATTCCATTGATTTTAGTAGAGGTTTGAGAGGATATGTTAGATGATGATTGGAGTCTTATAGACGATGTAGGGTTTATAGGGATTTGTTATTATAGACGCATTCAAAGATGTTGGGGGTTATTGTTGGCTTTGATGGAGAGATGGGATCCAACCACCTATACATTTTGGTTACCTACAAGTGATATCACGATCATTGTGAAGGATACTCATCGGATTAGTACGCTCTTGGTACATAAAGAGGGTATTTATTACATCAATGAGACAAAGAGAGAGGATGTGATGAGGAGATTTTATGAGTGAAGCAAATGATTTCCGATATACTTCAGGGGGTTTTTATTATAAATATTTATATTTTTCACAAAGGGAGGGATGTACTTGGATGACTATGTTGATGATGGGTATTTCTGTTTTGTTTTTCCTTATTTTGGAGGAGGGAGATTCCCATGGATAATGAAAGGGGTGGGTGCAAAAATTATGGAGCACCATATTGTGTTTTCGTATGCCCCTACATTACTAGCACAAACATACAAGGAGTTGTGGGCTTGGAAAGTCCACAAGAGATTTGGTATTAATGTTGCATTTCTATTACAGTGTTGGGATTTCAAGCACTTTTCCATAGATCATCCGCTTGGATTGCCATGGGGAAGTGTGGATATGATTGGGAGGTCTGTTGGATTCATGAGATGATGAGAAGATGTGGGGAAGTCAAGGGGGAAGATGAAGGAGGCTCATTACAGAGAGCTTCTTATAGGATTATAGGTTGGAGATGTTGTATGGAGGCCATATCTTTATTTTCTAGTGTGGTCAAGTTTGTGAGCATGATATTGATGGGATGTAAGAGGAGTATTAGGTGCAAGGGAGATGAGTTGGAGAGTGGGATATCATTATATTTATCCATGTTAGATAGAAATTTGGTTTTATATAGGATGTTATTGAGGCTCCAAAGTATTATATAGACGGGATTAGGTAGATTCAAATACTCCTAATGCGGTTGTATGGTAAAATCCTATTATAGATGATGAGTAAGGAGCCATGGGTTTAGATGTGGATGGGGACCTGGTGCTGATTGATGACGCTAGAGTGAATACTGGTTGTAGGCGGTGGTGGGTTGGTGCATATGCAGATTTTGAGAGGATTTTATTGATTCAGAGAAGGAGGAGGGTGCGTGCTCAAGTGGAGGGAGCATAGGATGTCGTTGATGTTAGTTATGATGAGGACTGTGATGGTGATGACGAGGACATAAAGGACACCATTTCAAATTCAATGGATAAGAAGGCCATAGTGAAGGATGAGAGGGATATCCTATGAGAGGGAAAGAGATGATTTGATTTGAGTGAGGGCTATTTTGATTAGAGAGAGAGATGGTGCTATAACAGAGTGGGATGGAATTAGAACATAGTTAGCACATGACACTACCGATCCAGATTGATATAGAGTAGCTAGAGACCCCGAAAAGGTCTCTCGGTATTACAAGATATTTTATATCATGTACGGAGTTTGTGGCATGTGCGTAGGATAGTGGAGAGATAGGATCCCGAGGCATGATTTTCTATGCACATTATCGGTCTACGAGGGTAGATTTGTCCTACTATGAGGACATGGTGATATATTAATTTCCTAATGTAGTTCTATACACTAATTATATGGCACAAAGTGATGAGAAATTACTAGTGGTAGTACAAGGAGTGTGGGTAAGATACCTCGAGGAGCTATAGGAGGAGATAATGGAGGTGGAGGTATGTAGGAGGTTGATGGGAGTGTTATTCGTGCTAGTGGATTTCTTAGTGATATTCATTTTACTAGATAGTTATATACGTTGTATTTTGATATGTATACGAATCTTGTTTATGAAGCATTTGATGTATAGTTTTTGTCACACGGAGTGGGGGACTCCTTGATGATGTATTTTGAGACTTTGATTATATGATATGATGATGTGGTTAGCTTGTAATTTATGTATCTTGATGTCTATGTCTTTAATTTTTGATGTTAATGGGATAAAATATTTTTGTGATGTCAATGTTTACATATTTATGTGATTTGGATGATGATGTATCGAGAAGGTTGTGACTTTCTTTTAGATGTGATCCAAATTTATCAAAAAGTGTTTTAACTCTAAAAAGGAGTAAAAATGGAATGATTACTTTAATATGGATTTGATATATACGTGATGGGTATAGAATACGAAAGAACTTGAATTTTTATCCTTTTAAAATGTTAAAATGAGACTATCAAGAGGTAGTTACACATGGGATATTAGACATAGAGATAGAGTGATTAGATGTACCTTATTAGGACATGAAAGGAGTTTATCCTGTGTAAGTTTATGTGGGATAGTAAGGTTCTCCTTTTCAACAGATTTCATGGACATATGCCCCCATTGTACATACTTTTGACGTAAATTGATCAATGTGGGAAGTTTTTTTGATGGGAAAGTTTATCAATGCGGGAAGCTTTCCTAGGATGATTTTGAGATTTTCTCTTTTTGAAGGTTGATCGATGCAAGAAGCATTTTTACATAAGTAGTCATTCTTAGAGGAAGTGTTCTAAGATTTTGATTTTTGATTATTACAAAAATAACCATCTTTCAAGGGATCAGTTTATATTATATAGGTAGTTGTCCTTCGAGGGATCAATCTACTTTTTCTTTTGATAATTTTGACATATTTTTGAATTAATTTCCTTCAAGGGACCAATGTATTATGTTTGAATTTTTAATAGGAAACATCCATAGATTTTAATTTGAGCTAAGGAAAAGACCCTAATAGACTATTTCAAGGAGGGGAAAGAGATGTGTATATGACCTACACATACCTACCCCATAACATGATTTCAGTTAGTACAAGGTAGGTGGATGTAATGATTGCAGGGTTCCTACTAAGGAGGAACTTTTCCATGTGAAATATGTGATGAACAGATCCATGGTGATCATATTTAAGGTTTATAGGATAGTGAAGGAATACCACATACTTTAAAATAATTACGATGTGAAGATAACAAGTTGATGGAGGATTAAGATCTTAGGTGAAACTACTATCATAATGGTCAGATGTTAACAGTGGAAAGGCCACATGTGCAAGGCATTCAAAGTTTCCTTTTTAGGTGTACCATCAAGGGAGGCTTAGTGATATGCTCCCGACCCATACTTGTGAGTGATAACATATGGAAAAATCTAATTAGGAGAAAAATTTCCATGTTTATTTTGTTCTAAAGTAGTGAAATTTTGATTTTCTTTGAGAACAAGATCACAAATATTGAATTCAAATTATTTTACATGTTTATTATATACTCATTTGATACGTTCTTAATAGACTTGATGATGTTAAAGGGCCTTTAAACATTTTTCATCTAATAATTCTAATTGTGCTAGGTGGTCTTGTTGATATTCTTTGTCGGGGATAAATTCTAAGTGTCTTGTTAGAGGCCTCAACCTGTCCATTTTATTGGGGATAATATCGTGATTAAAAACTAAGTTTTTGATGAAGGGATTATAGAGTTTCTTAACATCCTAGTTTTTGAAATAATTTCCATTATCTGTGAAAATTTTATGAGGGACACCATAACAGAATATGATGTATTGATAAATTAAATCGAAGATTTAATTTTCTTTATTTGAAGTTAAGGGGATAAATTTGACCCATTTCAGTAAAATATTCAGTGGCTATGATGATTGAATGATGTTGTTGGGATGATTTAGGATTGATAGTGCTAATGAGGTCTAACCCCATTGTGAGAAAGGCCATAGATCGTGAACGGGTTGAAAATATTGACTAGGAACATGGATGAGGTTAGAATATTGTCAACATTTAACACACTTCTTGACATATGCACAACAAACCTTATTAATATCGGGATAATAATAACCGAGTCCTAAGACATGTTTAGCAAAAAAATTTCCATTGAAATGTCCACCGCATATACCGACATTGATCTCTTGGATTTATTTGATAGATTCATGAGACTTAAGACATCTTAATAAGAGGCCATTGAAGCCACGTTTATACAAAATACCACCTATGATGACATAATAAGTGGTGTATTGGAGAAATGATCTTTTATCATTTCATGATAAATCAAAGGGAATTTTAGATTTTGAAAGATAGTCGAATATTTGAGAATACCATAGGTCAGTTGGATGAGTGTCAATGATGTCAATAGGAGGGAGTTGGTTTTGATGTGAGGGGTGATCCAATCTTTGAATGACTATGGATAGTTTGGAGTTGTCGGTTGATTCTTTAGTTGATAAAGGAATGAGTGCTCCTACATATTTCATGGTATCTATAAACTTATTAGAGGATCATGGAATGGTTTGGATGGTGTAATTATAAAAGGATGGAAGGATAAAATCAACATTGACTTTATATTTTTGTAATATTTCATTTTTACACTAATATTCTCCTTTGATTTGATTGATGATGAGTTGTGAGTCTCCATATATTTCTAATATTTGAACACCTAGTAGAATAGCAGTTGTAAGACCCATAATTAAAGCTTTGTATTCAGACATGTTATTAGTGCATTCAAAGTTAAGTTTAAATGATAAAGGAATAGGAGTCCCCTAGGGAGGTATGATGATGATACTAGCCCCTCCCCCTTGATGGAATTTAGATCCATTGAAGAAGAGGGTCATTTTGATAGGAGTAAATTCATGTTCATCAATAGTATTGATAGATTCATTAGGAAATTATTTGTGAGGGAGATGGGTGTCAGGAAGGGGTGCTTTAGAAAGCTGGTCTACGATGACATGTCCTTTAATGGACTTTTGTGATATAAATTCAAGGTCAAACTCAGTCATAAGCATGAGCCACTGAGTTATGTGGTCACTGTGATATGGTTTAGAGTGCATGGTTTAGAGTGGGTTAAAACTGGTGATAACATAATTTTTTTGGTTGAGGAGATAGTGGTGTATTTTAGATGTTACAAATCATAAGGCACAACATAGTTTTTAGGCTTGATAACAAGTTTATGTTTTGCAAATCAGCACCCTTGGATGTTGATCAGATTTCTAGTTTGATATTTTAGACATCCAGTGTGATTGCACAACATTGAATCCTCTCCCCAAGTGTGGGACTTGTAAAATGGGAAAGGAATCTCTAGATTAGAGGTTGGTTCCTCAACTCCTGATCAGATTTATCACTTACAAGTTGCAGAGGTTTAAATTCCTAATCCTACCCTAAATTCCAAAGGAGACAGAGATAGAGAATGTAGATAAACTAAAACTAATGCTAATAGGTGATGCACCAAAGGAGTGGTGAGCATTTCTCACTTTGGAGATTGACTCAATTCATAAAATGCAACAAAAGAACATGCACAAACTGATAACTGTAATGAAGAATCAGAAATTAGTCAAACAACACCAGCAGAGGATGAAAAATTAATCACAGGGCCTGTATTGTTATTTTAACATCAAAATCACTTGCATTACAACACTTGGGAGGAAAAAATGAGTTGCAGTTCTTAGAAAAGGTCTAATATTCCACCAAAATCACTTCCAAGGTGAGAAAGGGGACCTGCAATACACAAAAAATGTTCAACCCTTTGAAAATGAGCCAAATCTGGCTTTTACAGTGCAAGGGACGAGCCTAGGAGAGAGAAACGTGGGAAAACGTGGAAGGGATTCAACCATTGACCAAAACACATTCAAAACAACATGGGCATCCTTACAGACCCATCCCCTGACATTTTTAGCCATGCTGGGAGAGAATGCGAGCCATTCTTCATTAAAAACGGTGGTTGAAACGTCATTTCTATCCATGACCACATGCCAGAGGCATTTTTCAATTTTATCTCTCAAAACTCCATCAAAATGAAAAAATTACCTTGGAATCTTGTAGAGAATTTCACCAGATTTCCATTGATATAAAGAACACGAAAAACCGAGCTCTAGATCGAAAGATATGGCCATTTGAAGTTTTAGGGAAAAACAGGGCCAAATCGGGTTGGTGGGAAAAAAATTTGAATTTTGCACCTTTTTGGTCATTTGGAAAATTTTCCAAAATTTCCCCGCACTCCACCACTCTAGGTGCCACGTGGTGGCATCTCATTGGCCACGGGCCTTTCAGGGGAAAATTTTTCCAAAAAACTCCGTCGAGCCATAACTTCAAAAATACATGGAGTTAGGAGGAAAACTTTACCTTTCTGGAAAGCTGAGAAAGAGCTCTATCCAATGGTGTCATTTCCAGAAGGTTTTGAGTGCCTAAAAAATCAAAATATTATGACTGAGGCACAAGAGAGGAAAAAATGAGAGGAGTTAGCCACAAAAAATGAGTAGGGGCACATTTTGGATAACAATTTTGGCGACTCAGAGGGGTCATCTGCCTGTTGGATGAAGTTACCAGTTACTGAAGCAATCCATTGGGTATGGAGTCATTGAATTCTCTGTTTGATACCCCAACTGACTAGAACACTACAAGGAGGAAGATGGAATATCACCTGATGGAGCAAGGCCTGCAAACACATCTCCAGGAACAACAAGCTTGTGCCAAAGCACTTAGGGAAAGAAAAACTAATCTACAGCAAAAAAATGTGCACAAGCACTTGGAGGAATGAAAAACCTAAACTAATATGTATAGGGTGAAGCATTTCCTTCAGTAGAAATGCTTCAGATGGATTCCATTGACTGGAATCTATAGTTCTTCGCCATCCAATGAAGACAACTGGAAAGCATTGTTGTCCTTACACTTTGTGACCATGTATGGGCCACTCCAAATGGCATAAAATTTTGAATGCCTTCCCGGTTTTCTCTATCCGCATCCCATTTTAACACTAGATCTCCAACTTGGAAGGATCTGTTCTTGGCCTTTTTATCAAAGGTCTTCTTTATCAAAGCCTGATCCTTCTTCATTGCTTGGGATGCTTGATTCTGATTTCTTGGAGCTCCATCAATTATGCATATCTGACTTCCATGGGCTCAAACTCCAACAACTCCAATTGTTTCATGAGTTCCAATGTTGGCAACTCAAGTGATATGGGAAAAATTGCCTCTCTTCCATAAACAAGCTTGAATGGAGAGTTACTTGTAGATCTTTTAGGAGTTATCCTATCAGCCCATAAGGCTGATTTCAATTTGGTATGCCAAGACCTCTGATTCTCATCAAGAGTCCTCCTAATGATCCTCAACAAGTTCTTGTTTGTAGATTCAGCCATTATTACTGCGGGGTAATAGTTTGATGAAGTACTTAGGTAGATCCCATTCTTGATAGCCCATTAGTCACCTTGGATCGATGAATGCCGATGCATTATCGATATTATTGTAGCTGGTATGCCAAATCTGGTTACTATTCCCTCATAGAAGTCTAGGATGCTAGATTCATTTGCTTCCTTGAGTGCTACTGCTTCAGTCCATTTGGTGAAGTAATCTGTGGCTGTTAAAATCCACTTGTGCCCTTGGCTCGAATTGGGATTAATAACTCCAATGAAGTCTAAACCCCATTGCATGAATGGCTGGTCAACTGAAATTGGATGCAATGGGAGGGCAGCTAGCCTCTCTTTACCTGTGAAAAATGCACAATTCTTGCACCTCTTGATCCATGCATAACAATCATTGAAAATCTTGGGCCAATAATAACCAGCCCTCATGATCTTTAGAGCTGTCACTCTTGGTGCAAAATGACCACCAGCTGGTCCACCATGGAACTCTTCCAGCACCTTATGAATCTGATTTGTACCAATGCATCTCAGCAGTACTCCATTCACATCTCTTTTGAATAAAACACCATCAACAAGGGCATATGGGACAACTTGCAACCTGAAGTGTCTTCTTTGGGTCTTGTTCATCTCTAGAGGACATAGACCTATGCTTAGGAAGTGCATTATACCTTGGGTCCAGCAAGGAGTGGGGACACCATCATTCTCCTCTTGAGTGCTTCCTTGCTCATGGCTTTCTTGCAACGCCAAAACAGCCTCCTTCTCGTTGCATGATTCCTCTTGTTTGCTCAAGATCAGCTGCTCACACAATCCTTTTCCTCTTACCAACTTGGTGACTTTGATCTCAATGTCATACTCCATGACATGAGTAATCCAACTTGCCCTTTTTTCATTCAAGTCTTTGTTGAGGAGGAAGTCTTTAACCCCGCATGAGAAACCAGCAATTGGACCTTATTGTTTGAAACTAGATGCTTGAATTTCTTCAAGCTCCTGATTACTGCAAGAACATGCTTCTCAATGAAAGAATATCTCACCTTATAGTCCTCCAGGCTTTGGCTGAAGAAAGCAATTGGCTGCTCATCATTGTCTTTATTCTGCTGTACCAAAATTGTAGAAATAGTATCATCACCTCCAAACGCATAGAGGATGAAATCCTTGGAGAAATATGGGTTGATGAGAGTTGGGGCTTGAGAGATGGCTTCTTTGATTGCTTCAAAATTTCCTTTCCTTCTGCTGTCCATTTGAAAGCCATGCTTTTCTTTAGCATCTTGGTGATAGGTTTGACAAGGGCTACAAAATTTGGGACAAACCTCTAAACAAAATTTATTCTTCCCAAGAAACTTTGAAGGGCCTTCTTGTGGCTTGGCAATGGCAGTGCTCTTATGGCTTTGACTCTTTCCGGATCAATTGCTAATCCTTCTTTGGAGACAATGTGGCCAAGGAGTTTTCCTTCATGGGCTAGAAAAACACACTTTTTAGGATTCAAGGAGACTCCAAATCTTCTACACCTTTGGAACACTTGTCTCAAATGAAAGAGGTGGTCTGCTGTATTTTTTGAAAAAACAGTGATATCATCAAGATATATCAGTACAATGTTGTTAATCAAACCTTTGAATGCCATGTCCATTGCTCTTTGGAAGGTAGAAAGAGGTTGGACAGCCCAAATGGCATTTTTGTATGCATAAGTTCCCCATTTAGTTGTAAAGGCTATCTTGAACTGATCTTCTTCCTTCACATAATCTGATTATACCTTGAATAGCCATCAAGTAGTGAAAACCTCTCGGAGCAGAAACAACTTGTAAAATCTGCTCCATGGAAGGAAGTGGATAATGATCCTTGAGAGATGCTCTATTCAAATCTCTAAAGTCAACACACAATCTGATTTCCCCACTCTTCTTTCTAACTGGAACCAAGTTGGCAACCCAACTAGAATGCTTGATAGGGAATATGATTCTTGATTCTATCAACTTATTCAATTCTTTTCTCATGAGAGGCTCCATGTGGGGGTTGACTGGCCTTTGTTTCTGCCTGATGGGATTAGTATTTGGATCCAATTCAATGGTGTGTTGAGCTAACTCGGGATTAAAACCTTTCAAATCTTCATAGCTCTAAGCAAACACATCAGGAAATTCTTGACAAAGTTGTATGAACTCATACCTTTCTTGCTCAGTTGTCATCTTACCAATTTGGAGTGATTTGCCTCTTTCTACTGAGATGGACACTGAATCTTCTCCCTTCACTTGGATGTTTGCTTTCTCCTTCCTAAACTGATCATTAGGATTGAAAATGGACTCCAAAGTAATAAGTCCCTTTGGTAGTTTGTTGGTTCTCAGCTGCACCACTTGGTCACCATACTGCTGCTCTAACTTTTCCTGATTTTTGGCTGAGAATTCAGCCTCTTCTTGCAAGAAATGGATGATTTGTTGATCATTTTCAAACACTTGCCAACTTACATTGTTATCTGGCACTGAAGGCCTCACAATCACATGGATGTTTGGCTATACCTTGTCTTTTTGAATGCTCTCCACAACGTCAAAGGCTGCCCCAACTACTGCAAGCCTATCAGCGGCTTGGTTCTCTTTCCTAGGAATGGATTTGATGCCAAAACCCTCAAAATCTTCAATGAGGTCCCACACCCTGTTCTTGTAGCACTTGAGTAGATCATTCTTGATAGCATGTTGCCCCTTGACTTGGTTGACAATCAACTCACTATCACCAAAGACTTGCAAGTTCTTTATTCCTCTCTTGATTGCCCAATGCAGTCCTTGCACCAAGGCTTCATATTCAGTAGTGTTATTAGAGCATGCAAACTGAAATCTAAAAGCTGAATAATACTTAACTCCTTGAGGTGAAACCAGCATGGATCCCCCTCCTACACCTTGTCTACTCCTTGATCCATCAAAAAACAACTGCCATACCTCATTGTCATCTTTGTGGTTTGGCTTGGTGATGCTAGGAATAGGCTGATTTTCTTCATGTATGCAATAGACTCCCAACTCAGATTCTTCTATTTCTTGATAAGGATCAAAAGCATGCACCTTGCTTGCCCATTCATCAAGAGTTAAATCTGGGATGCTTCCAACCTTGGTGTCAGCTTCATCAGTGCTTGGATGATCTTCTTGATCAAACACTGAACAATTGGCATTAATCTGACTTGGAGTGTAAGGCTCAATGTGAAAGTTTGCAATAGGTTCAAGACTGATTGTGGCTTTGGTTCCATATCTTGTTTACGAACAGCATGTGTGACCAATCAGCAGAAAAGTAACCTCAATCTTAGCTATGAAATCCCTTGACAAACATAGGGAAAAGAGTGGTGGAAGGTCTATTACTGAGACATCTTGCAAAACAACCACGTTGGGACAGGCATGCAAAGTAAGACTCAAGTTTTTAATCACCCCATTTGTTATTACTGTTGTCCCATCCAATTGTACCACCCCTTTGGATATGGTTTCATACTGAATTCCCAACTGATCAGCTATTTGCTTGGGCATTACTGAACTACTTGCCCCGGAATCAATCATGCAATTGTGTACTAATTGATTTCCAATAATCAATTAAACATAGAATGGAGGGGGCTTCAATATTTTACCTTGTTATCCTCCATGATTCCCCTCAGGCTAGGCAGCATTTGTGAGCACCTTCTCTTGCATTTGGACTTGCTGATTTGAAGTTGACCAGTCCTTCATGGCAGCTTGTAGCAAATCTCTTTGGCCTAGGATAGATAGTGATTCCCACATTGATATGTTTACATTTGTCTTCTTCATCTGATCAATGATATTGAATGGAGATGAAGTATCCCTCTGTTGTCCCTTGGCCTGCACATTCATTCCTTGCACATGGGCAGCAACAACTGGCATTTGGGTTGGCCTAGGGGCTGTTTTAGGCAATCCTTGTGTGCTTGGGATTGCATTTTGTTTGCCAATAGTTTGTGGAGTGACAGAAGGTCATGAATTACTTGGGGCCAATGGCTGTTCTTCACCCAAATTTCTTCTCTTTGACCTTGTGTTGGCTATAACACTTTGGGAAATCATTTGATTCATGCCACAAAAATCTTCTGCCTGCCAGTTTACAAGTGTGGTATCATTTGGAGCTGATTGCTGCTGGAATGTTTCTTGTTGCTGGTTATTTCCTTGACTACCTTCACCCTCCACACTAGTTTCTGTCACCATTAATGCTTGATTCAAGGCACCGTTGAAGCACATGGACTAGTTATGAGGTTCATTGCATGGGAAACACCAATCATACTCTTGAGCTATATTGTTTTGTACTGGCACTAATGCTTTAGATGCAGATGTAGCATTGGGATTATAGGGCTGAAATGGTCTATTGGCAGGAGGCCTTGCTTGATTTAGATTTGCAGATGGATTGGGTGGTCTATGAGGTTGATATGGCTGCTGTTAGGCTGAGCTTGAGGCTGGAAGGAAGGTCTAAAACCTTGAGCTTGCTACCTTTTGAGTGTAACCAGCTCATTACCTAGATTTTTCAATTGCTTCATGACTTCTTGAAGTTCATTTGAGGCACTAGAAGATGAAGTGGAAGCTTCACTTGAATTCTAATTTCTAGGAGTGGGAATAGAAGCTAAATTAGGCACTTGGCTAGTACTTGGGCTCTCTAAACTTGGAAATAATGGCATTGGAGGCCTAGGAGCCAGCTTGCCAGCTTGAATCAAATAATTTTCAGCTCTAATGGCAATGTTATAAGCAATGGGGATAGTTGTGCCTCCCATGGATTGAATTAACATAGAAATATCAAAATTTAAAGCTTTAAGGTAATAAAGAAAAGCACACCTTCTTTGTTTTGGCACGAATGCCATTGGAATTCTCTCCTAAGTCCTTTGAAATCTGAAATTAAAATCAGTCAGTTGCTCATTGGGAGCTCTCTTGATGGTTTTCAACTGCTCCAAAAGGGACAAGTTGTCTCCCTTTTCCCCAAACTGCTCATGGAGGGCTATACATAGCTGATTCCAATTTTGAATAGAACCTGAGGCAAGACTCCTGAACCATTGCAAAGCTTTCCCTTTGAATGAAGATGCCAAAAATTTGACAACAACTTGCATCTCATTGATCTCATGGATTGCACAAATGTTAGCAATATCCTTAACATGATCACGAGGTGAGGTCTGATTTTCTCCAGTGAAGTATGGAATGTTCTTCAATGCTGCAATTGAGATTGGATTTTGTGCATTGAGTGCAAGTGGGTTACTTCTAGTGAAATTGACATAGGGGTTGTTTTTTGCCATTCTGATTGGCCTTAGAACCCTTGTTGATTGAATGAAAGGCCTACCAGGTGGAGGAGTTGAGAGAGTTTTGTTTGGTGGAGATGGAAACCTTTGGATTCTCCTCCCACTTTGCCTTATTCTTGGAGATAACTGCAGATATTCAAACAACACCTCTTCCTCCAGCTCTTGACCTTGTGTTGATTCTTCTCATGAGTTTTCGGAGTTTGCTTTGCTAAAACCAGTGATTCTTTTTCCTTGGAGTCGCGGATGTGCAATTTATAACTCTTTTAAAGCAAGAAACTTACAACAAATGCACATCAATTTTGTTGCAATGAAGATGAAGACCTCTAAGGTCCCACCATGTGTGCCAAAACTGTTGTTGCAAATCAGCAACACCCATGGATGTTGATCAGATTTCTAGTTTGATATTTTAGACATCTAGTGTGATTGCACAACATTGAATCCTCTCCCCAAGTGTGTGACTTGTAAAATGGGAAAGGAATCTCAGATTAGAGGTTGGTTCCTCAAGTCCTCTAATTAGATTTATCACTTACAAGTTGCAGAGGTTTAAATTCCTAATCCTACTCTAAATTCCAAAGGAGAAAGAGATAGAGAATGTAGATAAACTAAAACTAATGCTAATAGGTGATGCACCAAAGGAGTGGTGAGCATTTCTCACTTCTGTAGATTGACTCAATTCATAAAATGCAACAAAACAACATGCGCAAACTGATAAGCTGTAATGAAGAATCGAAATTAGTCAAACAACACCAGCAGAGGATGAAAAATTAATCAGGGCTGTATTGTTATTTTAACATCAAAATCACTTGCATTACAACACCTGGGAGACAAAAATGAGTTGCAGTTCTTAGAAAAGGTCTAATATTCCACCAAAATCACTTTCAAGGTGAGAAAGGGAACTGTAATACACAAAAAATGTTCAACCCTTTGAAAATGAGCCAAATCTGGCTTTTACAATGCAAGGGACGAGCCCAGGAGAGAGAAACGTGGGAAAACATGGAAGGGATTCAACCATTGACCAAAACACATTCAAAATAGCATGGGCATCCTTATAGACCCATCCCCTGACATTTTTAGCCATGCGTTGGGAGAGAATGCGAGCCATTCTTCATTAAAAACGGTGGTTGAAATGTCATTTCTATCCATGACCACGTGCCAAAGGTGTTTTTGATTTTCTCTCTCCAAACTCCATCAAAATGCAAAAATGACCTCGGAATCTTGTAGAGAATTTCACCAGCTTTCCATTGATATAAAGAACGTGAAAAACCGAGCTCTAGATCGAAAGATATGGCCATTTGAAGTTTTAGGGCAAAACAGGGCCAAATCGGGTTGGTGGGCAAAAATTTGAATTTTTGCACCTTTTTGGTCATTTGGAAAATTTTCCAAAATTTCCCCACACTCCGCCACTCTAGGTGCCACGTGGCGGCATCTCATTGGCCACGGGCCTTTCAGGGGAAATTTTTTCCAAAAAACTCCACCGAGCCATAACTTCAAAAATACATGGAGTTAGGAGGAAAACTTTACCTTTCTGGAAAGCTAAGAAAGAGCTCTATCCAATGGTGTCATTTCCAGAAGGTTTTGAGTGTCGAAAAGCAAAATATTATGACTGAGGCACAAGAGAGGAAAAAATGAGAGGAGTTAGCCACAAAAAATGAGCAGGGGCACATTTTGGATAACTGTTTCATATTCGTGGAGGGTACGGATTATGTAATAAATAACTTGTTCATGTTATTTTTCATCATGATGCATGAGCATGACTCTCTAAGGCATGGTCTATGGTGGATATGTAAAGGTGGAAAGGCTCCCCCTTATGAGGAGGTGTGAGTAAAAGTGGTGAAAGGAGGTATTGTTTGAGTTCATCAAAATATTTTTGACAATTAAGATCCCATTTGAAGTCAATGTCTTTATGAAGGAGGTGATGAAATGGTTGGAAATGATCTAAGAGTTGAGATATGAAACATCAGATAGACTATAGTTTCCCTTGAAGGCTACACAATTGTTTGATATTTGATGGAGGAATTTCAAGGATTACTTTAATTTTGGTTGGTATACTTCAATACCTCTAATAGATACAATGAACCCTAGGATTTTACTAGTGAGAACACAAAAACAAACTTAGCAGGGTTAAGTTAGAGGAAATACTGAATAAGACAAACAAAGTTTGAGTTAAGGATAGAAAGATGGTATTTGCGTTTTTAGACTTCCCTAAGAGATGATCAACATAATCCTCTATAGTTTTATGGATAATGTCTCTGGAATTTTTTAAGTCCAAAAGGCATAACACAGTATTCGAAGGTCCCCCAAGGGGTGATGAAGGATGTCTTGTGTTGATCGTTAGTGGTGATAAGGATTTGATTGTAATTGGAAAATCCATCCATAAGGGAGAGAATTATGTGGCATTCTGTTAGATCAACAATCTAGTCGATGTTTGGAAGAGGGAAGTCATCTTTAGGGTAGGAAAGGTTAAGCTCTTGGAAATAAGTTCACATGCATAACTTGCCTGAGGCTTTGGTTATGGGTATGATGTTGGAGACCCATTGTGGATAGTCAATGGGTATAATAAAATTAACGGAAAGTAGATGTTGTAACTCTTCTTTTATGAGAAGAGTCACATGGGGATGGATCATGTAGAGCTTCTATTTGACAAGTTTAGCATTAGGATAGGTGACGATGCTATGTAAAAAAATATTTGGATTGACACCTGACATATCACTATAGGACTAGGAAAAGGCTTGGCTATACTTGGATAAAAAGTTAGTGAAATCATTTAATTCTTGCGGTTTTATTGACTAACCAACCTTAGCTATATGGGGTTTCTGAGTGGTTCCTAAGTTAATTTTGATAGTGGATTCATTGAGAAGGGTTGATGTATCAGGTGGTAAGTTTTTTTGAAGGAAATGGTCATCCGATCCCATATGGGAGAGGATATCTTGATCGTTGCGACATTAAAGGATACCAATGATGGGTGAATCTTCTTAAATCATTTCTGGCTAGATGAGAGGAATTATTTTGCTGACATGGTTGGATTGACAATTCAATATAACTAAGGAAATGTTATTGACTAAAAAAAAGTTAGGTGAGATGGAGATTGTGTCATCAGTGTCCATGGGTTCATCAGATTTGGTGGATGGTGATGGTTATAATTCGGTAATACGTGTGGATGTGGTATGTGCAGATGAGTCGGTAGTAGGCCTTTCATATCCTAGGTTGTATTTCTCGTGTGGTTTAAAAGAGTTTTGGAAAATTAATTCATGTATTCCTTGTTCATAATTCCCAAAACCAAAGCCTTTCCAGCAACGATTAAGGTACATTTGAGAAAGTATTTGATTATATAAATATTGGAAATTTTATGAAAATGGCATGACATGATGTTGTTCAATGGATTGTGATGAAGGTTGATCAACTCCTCCATAAACAAGATTTATTTTTAAATAATCCAGACTATAAGAGATGATATCTCCAATATTAGGTCCATACATAGGTTTTTATTCCAGTCTACCATACATTTTAGGTATAGGTAGTGAGTTAAGCATGAGAAGAAAATACTCCCCAGTGAAAGACGTTCCATAACATCACCGAGGGAGGATTCTTCAGAAGTTTGGATGATGGAATTGATGCATTGGTAGATGCTTTTTCAAATGATTCAGATGTTAATTTAGGTACTAAAATTTCATTTGGATGGTATGTCATGTTGCAGTTAGTGAAGGGATTAGGATCCACATTTAATGTGAATTTTTGATCCGTGTGTTCATATTTAATGCACCAGTGAAGGGTTTAGGGGACACAATGCATAATGCATATCCAAGATCATCCTACTATTATATTATACTTGGAACTCTCATTCGATAATTTAGAATAGTTCTAGAAGGTTTTGATGCCAAATTTAAGTTGTATAATGATAGTACCTAACATAGGCATGATTGTATCATTAAAATATCGAATTAAGATGGGTGTTTGGGCGATAACAATGTTTGGTAGTCTAAGTTGATTAAAAGTGATGGATGAGATAATGTTGATAGCATCTCCCCATCAATCATGACCCTTTTGAAAATGACATCATTGATTTGAGTGGTGATGAAGAGAGGCAAATTATGATCCTCTGGGAAAAGTGATGGTATTTCAAAAGATACAAAAGAAATGGTGAAGGATACTTTAAGAGAACCTACAAATTTTGTGAAATAATATGGGTCATCTGTGGGTACTGATATGGATTGAAGGTATTAAATCATAGCTTGTTTATGTGATGGTTATGTTTGGACCAGCTCATAAATTGATATTTTAATAGGGGCTTGGTGTAGTTGTTTGATGAAAAAGATTGTACCATAGTGGAATAAGGTGGTGTTGTAAGAATGGATATTTTAGTCTTGTATTGTGATGTTTGATTGGAGGTATCAGGGGTGAGAGAAATGGAAACCTTAGGTTTATCTTTGGATGGGAATTAGGTGAGTTTTAGAGGTGGCGGGATGGTGAAAAAGGTCTTGGGTTTGTTCTATTATGAAGGATTGGATTTTTGGATGCGGGCTCAAGTACTAATGTGGACAACATCAATTTGATGAGGGATGAGTTTACTTAAATATTCCTCAAGAGTGATGGATGTAGATGTTGGATGGGGTGTTTTTGATTCATGTAACTCGGGAGGAAGAAGACATTTTTTTCAATTTTATTAAAAACTAGTTGGAAATATTTACAGTCTTCTATAGAGTTTCCTGGTGTCTGATGGTAATCACAAAAAGCTTCAAAATTATACCAATATGGTTTCTAACCTCGATAGCTAGATGGCTTAAGAAGAGGTAGCACTATGAGTTATTTTTGAAGGAGTTTTTATAGGGTCACTGCATAGTATCCTTTTAATGTGGATGTCGAAGGTGATGATGTCTCATTTGTTTTGGTGATTTTGAAAGTTGTTGCTTTTGGTGTGGATTTTTTAGTTGTTTGTTGATGAAAAAAATTATTTTGAGATGATGGTAGGGTTTTTAGATGAGGGATGTGGCCCTAGGATAGAGGGCTGATATTTTTATCTTTGTGTAGGTGTAGCTAAATGGTTTATAATTGTAATATTTTTAGACAAGGGTGGCATAAATCTTTAAAGGTTATGAGGGTGATACTTAGGAGACAAAGTCATCATAGGAACTTTGTATGATCTACGGATGACTAGTTACTTTTGAGGTGTTTGTGAAGAGTCCTTAGAAGGGTCGGGCGAAGAGGTGGTAGCTATAGATGAAGACGATTTATTTTAGATAGTGGATTGTGGGGATGTATCTTGTTTTTTTGGATGTCAATTCAAGGGTGTTATTGGAAGATGTAGGTGTGGATTCGGTGATAGGAATTTTTTTATTAATTGTGTTTATGGTATGATGAGCTTGTACGTTGTTTTCTTGGGGTTGAGTACTTGACAGAGAATCATTTAGGAAGGGTAAAGGTTATGATTTTGGGGTGTATTGAGGTTTTCTAAATAAATTTCACCCTTATCGATCATATCCTAAAGGACATTGCGGAAAGAATGACTCCTTTCAATTTTTTGACCTTAAATTCTATGGTATTTGTAATAATCGTCATCCCTTTACCAAGAGGGATTAGAAACAAATGTGTCGATTGGATGAATGGGTGGAAGATATATCATGTTAGCAGCTAGGAGTTTATCAAAGATCGCACTATTAGTCTCTCCAATGGGGGTATAACTATGTTAAGGATGGGAGTATTCGGTGGTTGAATACTCCTTAGAGGAGGATTTGAAGACTACGACATTAGCTACCGATTTAGATTTGTATGGATTGGATGAAAATTCTAATTTAGGATTCTTTGGTCTAATTTTGACTCTTCCTTCTTCAAGGGCTCGTATTTCAAGTTTATGGGCCATGGTAAAGGATTCATCAAACATTTTAAAGGACTAGATTTGGAGTGTGGATGAGATGTGTTTAGTGCATGAAGGGGAGAATAGTTCAATTAATTTTATTTATGGGAGTGAGAATGATAATTGATTAATTATACCCCCTCTACTAGGAAGTAAATTTTGTGATAGACTCATCCTCAAACTGTTTAATGGCATATAGATTTGTAATGGTGATTTTGTAGGCGATGTTGACAAAAAAGTGTTCAATAAAGAGTTGTACAAGTTGCATGAATAAGAAGAGGGAGTATTGTTGGATGCTATTGTACCAATCTAAACCAGGACCTTCCAATAACATGGGGAATGTTATTAACATATGGTCCTGATCGTGAGATATAAGGCAACAAGCATGATGAAAATCTCAAATGTCTTGCTAGGGATCCTCTTTACTATAGAATTTGATAAACTTTAGGAGCTCCCAGTGAGGAGGATAAGATTTGTAGGGTATGGATGGGTGAATAGGTTTGTTACAAATTTTTTCATATGAAAATGTGTTCTTAGGGCCCATAGAAGTGGCTTCAAGGATAGAATTTTTTTATTAAATCTCTGAAGGGGCTCGGTTTTCAGTTGTTGTTGTTGTGTATTGGATGAGGATGGACTAGGTTAATTAAATGAAAATTGACTAGGTTGTTGATATGACTGATATGGTTATGGGATACTTTGTTGAAAGGGGATGTTTTGTTGAGGAATATTTGTAGGAATGTTATAAGTGGGTTGTGAGGATAATGATTGTGATGGTTGGATATATTGATACTGAGGAGGGATGGATGTATTCAAAAGAGGTTGTGATTGTTGTGGAATGTTTTGAAAGGGAATGGATGTGTAGATAAGGGGTTGCAAGTATTGAGGTGCTTGTTGAAATGGTATGGAGGTGAAAATAAAGGGTTTTGACTATTGATGGATGTTTTGAAGAGGTGTAGAGGCATGGATAAAGGGCTATAATGGTTGTGGTATGGATAGAGAGGAACAAAGTGAAAAATATAGTTGAGGCATGTTTTGTGAAATAAATGGGGCCGAGGACTATTATGAAATGGATGGGTACTAGAAATAGCGGTAGTATTGATTAAGGGTAAATATCTAGGGATGGACATGGTAATGTTTTGTAAAGGTGGAGTAGTTTGTTGAGAAGGTGGTGATTGGGATACACTAATGGAAATAGTGGAAAAACTCATGGGAGGTGTTTAGACATCATAAAATGTTAGAGGGGTTTGTGTAGAAAAAGAGAAATTTGTGTTGTTTAGAGGTGGTTTGGAACTAGTTAAAGGGTCGAGGATGTTGAGTTGTTGTGTCCTATGAGAAAATCATCTTAAGGTAAAAATAGGGACTAAAAACACAAATTTGGACATTTTTGGTCTATTGTTGGAAGGATAAGGATATATCTATTGGATAGCTGGTTCGTGATTTGGATCAATGAGATGTGAAAAACCACATGAAGAATAATGCATATATGGTTGTGGTCTCGCTAGCAATGATTGAAGGTGAAAAATCCTAGCTGCAAGATAAACATTAAGAGAAACAAGGTTATAATCAAGAATTTTGGAGAAGAAATGATCCCCACTATCAAAGAAGTGGGGGTGAGAGGATCTGTATCTCGGATGAGGCAGATTGGCTGTTAGGAGAATGTAGTTGTTCTTGATCTTTAGGTCGGGGTGATACAACATTTTTTCACTCATAAAATGAATGCCGGGCATTTCGAATATGTGTTTAGGTGCTATAAATGGAATGTTCAATGTCATCTATCATTTTTTTGGTGTTTGGATACGGTATTGTTGTCTTGTAAGCACCATAATGAAAAACAAGCAATCTCCTAACAAAATAAAAATAAATCTAGATTGGTTGATTACAAGTAGCAAACAAATCACAAAGAAATATTTTGATTATCTTGATTAATTTAGAAGAAAGTGAAATGTGTAGAATGACTAATAAGGTCTTAGGAAATCGCCATCTATGGATGGTTTCAGATTTTTAAGCCTGAAGTCCTCAATATACTTGAAGGTACGTGAGGCCCAAATATATCATGGTGTTGGTATGGGGCCTACCCCTCACTTCATGATCCCGTAGTGAGAAGGGAGTTGGGTGCTTAGCTAATATAATGACAACCAATTATTTATACTCGGTTAGAACACCGAGTTGGTTTCCTTATTGGGTGATGAATTCCCAATAGTTATCACCTGGGTGGGAATGTTTGGTGTGAATTGTGTTTGATGTGATTTGGTTGTGTGTGGGGGAATATTATGTGAATGTAATAAATTAATCCTTAAATTAATATATGTGATCAAATAGGATGTAATATTCTTTTTAATCCTAAAAGAATGATTTATTTCGATGAAGAAAAACAACACAATACAATGCTGGAAAATGAAAAGAAAGGGAAAGGACTCACCTAAAGAACACTTCCTTTTTAATTTTTTTTTTTTTTGTAAAGAAATAGCACAAGAAGAAAAAGGCCACCAAAATAGAAACCTACAAAAGGTGTTAGTAGAATCCAAAAAAAAGAAAGAAACCGGTGTTAGAGGTCGATCGACTAAGTAATTGGAAGTAGTCACAAAGATCATCAGTGATTGATAGAATTGCTAACAATTCAAACAATCACCGGTGATTTTACTTTGGATTGATGGTGGTTACGAGAGAAAAGGACTAAAATGTATGAAAATTTTATTTAAATACAATAAAAACATAAATGAAAAAGGGACTAGGTCCCACTAGGCGTGAAAGAATGTTCATAGATTTTTTTACCTTTCTACCTTAAGATAATGAAGTGAAACAATAAAAATAAAACCAACCTCGGAAGACGGAGGGGTTTCGATACCTGTGGTGATGTGTGTTGATGTCGATGTTTGATCAATATTGTTGAATTCAGATGAATGTTCAAGTCCTCATGTCTTTGCAAAGTATTTTTCTCTCAAAGACACTAAATAAAAAGGATTAGATAAATGGATAGACAAGTTGTTTAGAAAAGGATGATCCCAGAAATCCAAAGGGACTTCCTTGGAGGATGTCAACTCATTTTAGACAATTAAGTATATTAAGAAATGCAATGATAAGGATATGTGATAAATAATGATAAATAGATACAAGATAATGGGTCAGAATCTCAAATGAATAGGCGGAGGTTCTAAGCATCTTCAAAGGTAGCCCAAGTGAGGGTAGATGCAATTTGGACACATTTAAAGTATTTGTACCATAATTCTTCATTTCTTACTCAATCTTGTGAAGGAATTCAAATTGGTATTTGATGTCTTGGTCGGTGTTAGCAAATCTGATTGCACAAAGTGTGAGCTCATGTAAATTTTTGTATTTTTATGAGAAAAATAGATATTGGAATATTGGAAGGCTATAAATACTAGTAATTTGATGTGAATGGACATGAACTTCCATCTAATAGAGAGCCATACATGGAAATAACAATTTTAATGTAGAGAATATGATAAAATATGGTAAAAAAGATGATAAATAGATAAATGATAAATTTGACAGGAATCACTAGTGATTTATGCCAATCGTTGGTGATTAGGGTGAATTTCTAGTGATTTATATGATTTAGACAACTTTGATAGAAATAAGAATCGAATCTCTAAGATGATCTTTTTATTGATCTAAAATCTTGATATGACAGAAAAAGGATAAGCAGGGTCAAAGAATACTTTTGAGTGGATATACACTAAATGATTCCTCAAATCTTAAATAACAAATATCTAGATGGACAAGTTGTGTTGGGTTGGTACTTGAAGTTTGACTAATGAAAATGTTCACCGAGAATGCTTGAAAACATCTTATACTAATGGATGGTAGTGCTTTATGATGTCACAGGTGTTGAAGTTTCATAAAATGAAGTGTGAGATCAAAATGGATGCTGAGATTCAAGGCTAAAGATCCTAAAGGGAGAGCATAAAAGTGCTATTTATAATTGTTGGAAATCCAACTGAATCATTAGTGACCCGGATTTTGTGGGGAAATAGTTGTAAAACTTTTTGAAACCACTTTTATTCATGTATTTTTGGTTTGAGGTATGGGTAAATGAATAAAGGGGTGTTGGAATTCTATGTGAAGAGGCTGAGTTGGTAATAGGATTGTTTTGATTTGTTTTGTCTTAGTTTGTTAGTTGTTTGGGTGGTTTTAAGATGGGTTTTTACAACTGTGAAGAATATTTACATGGAGTAAATATGGTGGGGGGTTTTATACTTAGGATAGGGGGTATATGAATTAAATAGTGAATTTTGATAAATATACTTGTGAAGATAGTGTAACTAATAAAGGGAAGATGAGTGGTATAAATTTCAAGTGTTTACAGAGGTCTAGATGGGTTTTGGAGCATTTTTAATTTTGAGGTCACTAGGTTAGATTTTTATAATCAATGCAAAAAAATCATGGGACCCTAAAATAGACAAGATCAACCATGCTAGAATATCCCATCGGAGCAAGGTTGATGGTATCTAGCTAGGGGGAATTTACACCATGGATGATGGCATTCTACCAAAGAAGGCTAATAGTGTACGAAGGTGGGAAGTTTTTCTCAAGAGATGAAATTTTTTTCGGCAAAGCCGATGTAGTAGAAAAAGTGTGATTTTTATATTTGTAGATGTATTTTTTATTTTGTTGATGGATTTATATTGAGATCTGATGGGTATTTATTTCTTGATGTTTTATAAGAGGCATGTAGGATACGACTATTGAGATCAATAGATGTGGCATGGATTCCGAGGTTTTGAGGAGGTTGTTCACACAATGGGCCACGAGAAGTGATGAGTATCACCCTGATTCATTGATGATTAGATTGGGTTTCATTTATGCTACAAAAATTTTGGATTTATGAAATCTTATCATTGGGATGGTTATGGCATGAGTCTTGTGCCACAAATAAAATGAAACATTACCACTATTTGTGTTAATGGAATGTAGGGATGATTTAAAGACCCATATGTAGTTAGGTTGGGGAACAACCACATGGGATCAAGTAGTACATGATATGTATAAGATTTGGGTCAAGAAGTAGAGGGTAGTAGGGACATTCATACTTTTATCATCTTGGATATATGCATGGTTATTGAAGTATAGGCATATGTGTACATTGTTATAGTGGTAGGAGATGCCTCAAGGATTTTACAAAGTGGATGAGAGGTCCGAAAGTGAGGCTAGTGGTAGGTTTCAGGAGATTACCTTAGGTGAGATATGAGAAAATAATGTGAGTTCCCTATAGAGGGACAATGTACTAATGGACCGGGTAGCCTACTATGGTGGTAAGGGGATATATGAGCTCACAAGACATTACGTGTGGTTAGTGGAGACACATCCAATAGATAGAGTGTAATTGTACTTTGGGCATTTACCTCATGTAGTGACCCCGCCTCTCCCGGAGTATTGACAAAGACATGATAGAGAGAGAGAGGATGGAGAAAGGTACTAGTGGTAGGCATACCACCATTATGGCCATGCCTTGTGAAGCATGTCCCATAGGCAGGTGGTAGATGGTAGAAATGGAGGAGAGCTTAAGATATAGAGGGACCACATATAGTAGTGATTAAGGAAAACCCGAGAGAAAAGATATCAAAGAGGATGTGGGAGTAACACAACCTCGGGGATGGCATTCTAAGTGGTGATTATAGAATCCTAAAGGAGGATATTTTTCATATACACAGCCCAAATAGAGACATACATGATGGGTTAACCATAGAAGAGTCTAAAAGGAGATTACCCATGATATTGGTGCCCCAAGATAGGTGGCCACGGTTTGTAAGATCATTTTATTTGAGGTATGAGGAGGTGAGGGAAATTATGGGAGGATGATCGGATGGGGTGGTTGAAAAAGAAACCCAAACAACCAAGTAATCCTTTGATAAAGTATGAGTGATATGATATTTTTAGATTATGATGAGATAAATGTTTAATGTGTGCATGGTTTGTTTTATAAGGAAAAGTGTCTATGATTGGCACAAAGCAATCGAGGAAAGACATCACAAAATCATGAATGATGTCCCAGATCTAATAGATATGATTGTGAGGGTGGATCTAGTAGGGACACCAATCGATGACTTGGTAGGTGCATTTAGGATAGTGGGAGAGGAATCTCACAAGATAAATAAGTATAGAGATTCTGTAGTAGCGGTGAGTGTAGGAGATATGTCATATTTAGTGTAGGGTCTTCTCTAGGAACATAGATCATTTGCATAAGAATATGAAGCTAGCCTATCGGATGTATGGAGGGAAGAAGAGTTCCAAACAAATGATGTAGCATGTATTGTGGCATTGGAGGTTCAGGTGAAAAGAGTAGAGGGATAGGCTTCAGAGACATGGTCTAGAGCCACATCTTTGTCTTGATCCATATGCATGACTAGTCAGGCACCATAAACTCAAATCATTGGCTAACCTCCATTTGAGGGAGGGGATGCTTGAGGGATGGTTGATTGTATGATTTTTGAGATATATATGATGATGTATAATTTTTTTCCTTTTTTGTGTGTGTGTGTGTGTGTGTGTGTGTGTGTGTGTGTGTGTGTGTGTGTGTGTGTGTGTGTGTGTGTGTGTGTGTGTGTGTGTGTGTGTGTGTGTGTGTGTGTGTGTGTGTGTGTGTGTGTGTGTGAGAGAGAGAGAGAGAGAGAGAGAGAGAGAGAGAGAGAGAGAGAGAGAGAGAGAGATATATATATATATACCATTATTTTATTGATATTATATGGATTAATGTTGACATATTCTTACTTTTATGATTCCATTTTCTTATGTATGCACAAATGTATGGAAATTTATGATTAAGAAAAATGAAATGATAAAATGGTTTTAATATTGTTAGAGTAGGAGTTATGGGCTAGATATGATGGGATGGGGACCACTGATGGGGCCAACCCAATCAATAGGAGATAAACCCAAGTAGGAATTAAGAGAAGGATGAGGATCATAGTATCCAAATAGGAATCCATGACCGTATAAACCCAAGCTGAAAGGATGAACCCAAGTGCGAGATAATATAATGATGAGGATAATATTATCCAAGTAGGAAGCCATGATTGTATAAACCCAAATAGGAAGGATGAACCCTATGTGGGAGATAGTCAATACTTACCAAATATCCAAGATAGTAAGAAATGGTTGTATAAACCCAAGTGGAAAGGATGAACCCAAACAAGATAGATAAATAAGAATTACCAAAGTATCCAAGATAGGAAGCAATGGTCGTATAAACCAAAGAAGGAAGGATGAACCCAAGCAAGAGAGATAAATGAGAATAATATTGATATGGTTTATTAACAACGTGAAAATAATTAGCATGCACTATTGATGATGTCATCTATGTCATGTTATATTTTGTAGTGAGTATGAATCATGAGTTCCTCAAAGTTATCATGGATGATTTTGAGACCTTGAAAAACATTTGATCATGTAGAAAAGAGTGAATCGTCAATCCTATCAAATATTTGTATGGCCACATTACATTAGATATCATCAAGTGAGGGATGAGGAGGAGAATGGTGAGATTTATAATGATGTTAAGCAGGTATCAAACTCCACGTTTATGCACAAAAGGAGAATTCTTTTTGGATCGACGCTTACAAGAGAGGACCCGACAAGGATCATCGATATATTTCTAAAAATGTGACGAGATCGAAGATTTGCATTATAGAAGAGGGTTGTGATGCTTTTTTATTGGTCTCATTTCACTTCCACCTCAAGCCTCTTCATATTTCTTCCATAATCTCTACACTCATATATATATATATATATATATGTATGTATGTATGTATGTGTATGTATGTGTATATATATCTATACACACAGAGAGAGAGAGAGAGAGAGAGAGAGAGAGAGAGAGAGAGAGAGAGAGAGAGAGAGAGAGAGAGAGATGATCCTCTACTTATTTTATGCATTTAAAGAGCTAATTTTGGTTTATTCATGGTATTGTTAATTGGTTGATGCCCCACCATGCAAGTTATGTTGTTTTTAAATTTTATTAACTTAGGATAAGTCCTAGGTTACATGGCATATTGTTCATAAGGTTTAAATGGATTTTTAATCTTGTTAATCCATGATGTGGCATAGAAATTAAGAAGTTTTACGTGATTTTAATGTATATGCCTAAGGAAATGATAACTTCCTTGTGAATTTAGTGTATGCATGTAATTTGTTTGTTTCATTTAATTCATTGTTTTTGTTGGGAGCTTTATTTGAGGGTTAAGCATGGAGTTTTTGGGGGAATATTTTTTTGTGAATGTGCATGAGATTTCATTATTGTTATCTCCGGATATTATGGTGTTTTTTACCATTTAAATATGTTGATGGAAGATTTAATAGTGTTTTAAAGCTTTTAACTTGGAAAATTGTAGAGAAGTTTGGAGGAAAAATACATAGGCATGGGGTTTTCTACTCTTACTCTTTGCAATTGTTTAAATGAAGTACCCAAATATATTTTGGGTTTGGATTTTTATTCAAAGTCCGGTAAATGAATATGTTTAATTTTTGATATTTTTATATGAAATCTAGAAACCTGAATACATTTTGGTTCTAGTTTATAATGTGATATCTAGAAAAAGAATAAGAAGATAGTTTTAAATAAAAATGAATTTTATTATTTTTACAGATCCTTCTTAGAGCATTTATGTTATCATTTTGTATACATTTTAGTTTTGTATTTTTATGTTAAATATAGAAAATGATATAAGAGGTAGTTACAACTCATTCTTAAAGAATTTTTGTTATTATTCTGAATATGTTTTGGTTTGGATTATTTTGTGAAATCTAGAAAATGAAATAAGGAGTTAGTGTGGCATAAAAATGAACTTGTTTAGTTTTTATGCCTCCTTAGATCCTTGTTGTTATCATTTTTCTTTGTTTATTTTTATAAAAGTAAGGATTGTTTTGTTGTTTCATGGGATCCTCTCCCTTATGGACGTATTGGAGTTTATTTTACTCTATTTTTGTTGGGTGATTGAAAACTTGAAAAGAGGAAGGTTATGGAAAACGTAAACTGGACTTACATTTTAGTTGTTTGTTGCTTCAATTTTTTATTATGGGAATATAGGAATAGAATTTAAATCCATTGATTGTTTACAAAAGTGAAGGAAATAATATTTTCATTTTGTATGCATATGATTTTAGTTTGGGATAGTTTTTAGGTTATTGTTGTTAGTATATTTGAACAATGGATCAATTTTGTGATAACCAAGCATGATTGTTTTGAGTTTGTTGGGGGAAATATCAGGAAGGGAGTAAAGGTTATGTCTCCTTATATTACTTATTTTTATATATGTAATAGAATTGCTGATTATTTATTTATTATTGATGGAATATCTCTCTCTTCTTGGGACTACACATTTTTGTTAACTTATGTTTCGATTAAATGAGTCCTTACATAGTATTTAAGTTATGGTAAACAACAATTCTATATAGGTGTAGTAAACTCAATAAGGGTCTCTAAAATAGAATTATTTCATTAATTTTCAGTTAATTGAGGTTCTGATTGGGCTATGATTGATTGTTGCAACCTTATGAAGTTTAACTCTGTTGAAATATGAGTTGGTAGATAGTCCGTTGTCGTTAATGATTGCCTGCATTATGAACTTTCTAGTTTTTATTAATAGCGGGAAAGTTGGAAAATATTGTGAGTTAATACATTTTTAATTGAGGTTTTGTGATGTAGTATATGACCCATTATTGTCTAAATGTCTAAGTCATGTTGGTTGGTTGTATACAGTAATAGTGGACACAATGTTTTTATTTAATTAAGAGGTTTCATTAAGATATGTTTCTAAGGTAGATTTCATAATATAAACTATGGAGTTTATGATTATAACTTATTGATTAAGAATAATCTTAGTTGATATCTTATTTTTATTTCATTCTAACTGCAACATAGAATAAGTGTATGTAAAATCATGTTATTTCATATGAATTGGTTTATATATATATATATATATATATATATATCTATCGTTTTACACTAAATGTCGACATACTTTAAGTATCGATTGGATTAGAATATTTTATTGTTTTAATGTCTTGATTTTATTAGGAAATAAATATGAAAGGATATTTGTAATCAATTTGATTATGTAATTGAAATATAATCATATCTTAAAAAGGAAAATATGGCCCAATGTCTTATTCATGTTGATGTTGTAAATCATTATAAACGAAGTTTGGGAATATTTGTCCCTTATTTGAAATATGGTCTTATGAATTATCTTATTTGAACTAAAAATGTAGATATTTTACTTATAAAGTTGATTTATTAATTAATCTTATAATTTCTTAAGTTATGTGATTATTTCTGATTTCATTAATTTAGATAGAATAATCAAAGTAGAATGAATATTGATAGATAAACCAAAAGGAAACATAGAAAATGAAATAAATATGTTTATGTACTTTATGGTATTAATGAACTAATCATGATGAGTAAATGTATTTAAATAACTCAGTATGAAAAATGAATAATTAACCTACACCTAACGATAATTACTAAGTTGTTAAAAGTACGACAAGAGGAACTAATATTAGTTAGTAACTCGTTGAGTTACTATGACCCTCTTATGGAAACTTATTAAGTATTGTGAAATAATACTTTTAAAACAAATTATTAAGGATGACTTAGTTACATTACTCTACTAAGGTAACCTAAATATAAGGAGCATGTGGCGTAATGTTCCTACGTCATCTTGCTATAATCTTATCTTAGTGCCAACTTAGGATGGTTACGGGAAGGGTAGTGAGGATGTAATGATGGGTAATCATTATGTGGTCCTTATGTTTCCCTTAGGAATCCTAAGATGGTATGGATGGGATTATTTTTATTTAGGGAAATGAGATAGTAATGGAATCTCCCTCTTCTTCTTATCTAGTTCACCTTCTTAAACAAAAAATAATCTAGATAACTATATTGATATGGTTGTGAGGTGATGAAAGATGATTTTTGTAAGCTAGTGTGTGGTCTCAAAACTAAGCTTGCAAATCAATTCTTGAAACTTTGGTCAAATTAATGTATTTTATTTATGATCATCAATCCCCTAAATAAACAGTGTTGGATATGAGATGGAAGTTGCATGAATGATTTCTAGGTAGAATCTTAAGAGATGCACATAGTTATCATAACATGTAAAAGGTTAAACCAAGTATTCCAAAGTATACACACTCAGTTAGAGTGACTTAAGGGAGATCTTGGAGATTTGGATATACCCTTACAGAGTTTTGCACATGGTTATTTTATATTATTAGATGGAATATGAATATTTTAATAAGTTAAATAATAATGTTAAACATTAGTAGCATTAACTAAATATTAATGGTATGTCCTAAAAATCCCCTTAATTTGGTTGAGGGTGTTATGGTTTGGTATCAAATTTGTAGGTTTATCATCTCTTGCAAGCAATGGGTTCACAACCCCGATGCACATCTTGTCCCTCCATTAATTTTGGGGTGATAATAGCAAGTGGGAAACTACTTATTTATGAAACCCGCCAAATACTCGGGTTGGATTTTAAGAGTGGATCATGACCACCTGCCTTGTATATAACAAGGTGATCTCATTAGAGATTGGTTACACAGGTTGTAACATGTATGTGAGCTATATGTGTGAGTAGATCATCAAGATACATGAGGCAAATGAGGTAAAACTCATGAGCAAATGTATGAGGTAGTTTGTAATACCTTATTAAAGGTGTAACTGCATGTGGAAATAGTGGGAGTGTTGGGTGAAAGTTTATTCTCAATAAAGATAAGTGATTTCTTAGTGGGTTTTTTACCTTTTATGGTTTTCCCACTTATATCTTGTGTCACTGTGTTATTTAATTTCTGTTCATTATATTTACATTCTGTAATCTGTAATATAATCATCTAAATCTATGTTCTTAATTACTGCACTTCATAAACTATAATCTTTGGAAATTTATATTGTGGATCTATAATTCATAACATTATTCATCTTGTAAATTTCCTAACATGGTATCAAAGCTGGTGTTTATGCATGTGCATAATAGATTTAGATTTTTTTATTCACGGGTGTGAAGAAACTTGATTTTTTTAAATCTGTGAAACCCTAGATGTTCCGTGGCCAACTTCAAGTCTAATCAAGTTCAAAACTCCATTTCCCACCAAAATAATATTGGATGTTTAATTTTTCATATATTTCTTGTGTATGTGTTTTGTATCATCCAATATCATTTATGTGCATAGGTATATTTGTTTCTCCATCTGCGACCTTTTTATAGGTTTTTCGAGGCCTTTGTAGAAAATTCTTAATCCTTCGTGTCTTTATCAAGTATTCTACAACTTATTTAAATTATTCATGACTTTGATGACCATTTTATGTTTGTGTGACTTATTTGATTAGTTTGTGCCTTATTTCAGTCTTCTACGGATTTTCCAAGTCTTTTGTGACTTTTTCAGACTTCCACAGATTTATTTTGTATTCCTCGTATTTGCAAGTCTTATGTGGATTTTTAGGAGTGTGCATCTTTGTTTTAGTTTTCCATAGATTTTCCAAAGTCTTTTGTGTTTGTTAGACTTGTGTGGTTCTTTTAGTTATCTGCATTTTTAATCATCTTTTTAGGCTTGTGTGGATTTCTTTGTCCTACGGGTTTATTTTTTCCCAGGCAAACTTCAAGTTATATTAAAAAAAATTCTCATTTTGTGGCTTTGAGGTCCACACAATTTTTTTCTTTGACTAGTGTCAGATTTGTGACACGTGTCCTCACTAACGTGTGATGAATTTACGCCATGTGTTTACCTTATATTTGATTACGTGGAGGTCCCTCTTTTTTTTGCCTCAAACTCTAGAAGTTATTCTTTCCTTATCACGTGGATCCCATTGTTCTATGGATGTTGAACTAATTTTTCTACAGAACACTAAGACTTCAAGCATCCGAAAAACTCTTCTCCTTCTTCTCGCAACTTTTAAATTTTGAAAATTTTATAACTTTTCTTCTCTCCTTCATGAATTTACATGGCTTGTTTTGTTTTTTAATTATGTGGGCTTCCTTCTTGGTTCTTGAACTTTGTTTGGATATTTTCATCAAGTTAGGAGCCATTTTATTTGAAATTGTAATCCGTTGCACTCTATTTTTTTAATTTTTGTAAAGTGTTTATTAAAAATAGCTGGAATTGTTATTTTTCTATGGATAAATCACAATTATTAAATGGAACAAATTACAATATTTAGAGAGTTAGGTTAAAATCTTGTTTTATGGCTATAAAACTATGTTATCTAATCACCGGTGTGGAGAAATAACTAACCAAAAGGTAAGAAAACCCGAAAACCTTAGATCCTTCTCCTAAAGATCCTAAGAAGATCTATAAATTATATTCCATAGCATAAAATATGAGTTTTTACTACATATAGGACACATGGACTCTCTTGCTAATGCTTGGAAACAATTAGAAACCATGCATGAGGGTAGTCACCTCTCCAAGATAATTAAGCTCATTATGGAACTATTTATGACTCCCATGAAGGGGGATGAAAAAATTGTTAATTATCTGGAAAAAATAAAAACATTAAAGCATAGTTAGATGGATGTAATTGTGAATTGTTTTAGGATAAACTACTTTATTTTATCATTCAGATAAATATTCATGAAAATTTCCAAAACTACATCTCCATCCTGAACTCTAAATATCAAAATGAAATTGATTTACCTGATCTAGACACCCTTTCCTTGCTTCTAATTCAAGAAGAGTGTGTTATGGAAAATTTTGATTCAAAAGAGAATGCCACTCAAGAATTGTTCTCTCATAATCATAAACCCTCTCAAAATAGAAATAATATCAATCCTAATCAGAAACCAAACCTTAGATCAAAATTTAAATCTAATCCTAACTCTAATTCTGTTAGGAATAGTCAAAATTTCAAAGTGAAATTCAATGGCACATGTAACAAATGTGGAAAATTTGGTCATAAGGAGTCTGATTGTCGTGTGAATTAATTTATTTTGTAAAAATACTAAAAATAGTAAATTTAACAATCGAGAAGAAGGATTAAAACTAAAACCAAAATCAAAACCATGTAAATAATGTTGAGCAATCTATTTCCCTGTATACTGCACTCTCAGCTTTGAATGACAATGAATGGATCCTAGATAGTGGTACCTCTAGGAACATGACTTGTATTTGTGATATCCTCACAGATGTTGTAAAATGTGAGGAAAATATATATCTAGGGGAAAATTCTATCATTCGATCTAGAAATTTGTGGGAATGTTAAATTGAAAAATGGAATAATTAAGAATGTCTTATATGTTCCTCAGTTGAAAAAGAACCTTTTATCTTTCTCTCAATTAACTAAATAAAACTATAAAGTTGTATTATTGCAAAATAAATGGTATGTGAAAAATGAACTCAGTAATGTTATTGCATCTAGTATACGAAAAATGGTTTATATATTTTTGATGGATTTGTTTTTGAATCTTTTCTTTTTCTTCTTCTAGAAATGATCTTCAAATTTGGCATGAAAGACTAGGACATGTGAATTTTAGGAGTATGTATGAAATGTCTCATCTAAATCTTGTAATAGGTCTCCCTAAGATGAAATTTGATCATGAAACATGTGAAATTTTCTTGTGTGGTAAGCAACATGTTGAACCATTTCACAAACATCATGATCTAAATTCATCTCATCTATTAGAGTTGATTCATAGTGATGTGAGAGGTCCACTTGAAGTTCCTTCTCTCAGTGGAGCCTTGTATGTTGTATGTTTTATTGATGATTTCTCTAGGATGACTGGTCATACTTCATTAAGAAAAAGTTTGATGTCTTGTCTAAATTTCAAGAGTTTAAAGCCTTTGTTGAAAATGCTTCTAATATGAAAATAAAAATAATTAGAACTGATAATGGAGGTGAGTATGTTAGTAAAAAGTTTGATGAGTTTTGTGTGTCGTGTGGGATTTAGCATGAGTTGACAACTCCCTATTCCCCACAACAAAACAAAATTGTAGAAAGGAAAAATAGGACCATTTTAGAGATGGATAGGACTATGATTCATGCGTCGAATGTGCCTAAGTTTTTATGGAAAGAAGTGATGAATATTGCAATCTACATCTTAAATAGATTTCCTACTAAATATTTACATAAAAATACACCTCATGAAGTATGGACGAAGCAAAAAATGGATATCTCTCACTTAAGAATATTGGTTATTCTTTCTTTTATATTTATTCCAAAATTTAAATAGATGAAACTAGATCCAACGTCTTATTTTTGTATCTTTGTTGGTTACGGTTATCGAATAAAAGGATTAAGAGTCTATGACCCCTTCAAACATGATATTGTAGAAAACAAAAATGTTCATGTCTTAGAGAAAACATTTTGTGACACTTCTTATGAACCCTCCTATGTTTCTCATGAAATAGATCTTAATAATCCTTCTTTTGACATTAAGTAAACAAAATTTTAAGAGGATGAATATCCTGTTCTGAATATGATGGATATTGGGGGAGTCATCTCAAAATGTGTCACATCCTAGGATTCCTAAATGGGCTCAAAATTTAGTTAAGGAATCTCATCCTAGTAACCTTAGAAAGATGATCGTAGTCAACATACTTATCATGCCTTGATGACCCTATATGAGGTTGAACCAAAATATTTTGAATAATCCAGTCAAGATGAAATATGGATCAAAGCTATGAAAGATGAATATAATTCTCTAATTAAAAATAATACTTGGGAACTAGTCCCTCCTCCTTCTAATTGAAGCATTGTAGGATCTAGGTGGTTATATAAAATTAATTATAAATCTATAGGATAAATAGATAAATTCAAGGAAAATTTAGTAGCTCGTGGGTTCACTCAAAAACCTGGTATTGATTATGTTGAAACCTTTGCTCATGTAGCTAAAATGAGCAACTATTAGGACTCTTCTAACATTAGCTGCTCAAAATGGTTGGGAAATTCACCAAATGGATGTTAAAAATTATTTTCTAAATGGTGACATGAAATAATAAATCTACATGTGTCAACCTAAATGTTTTGAAGAACTTGGTAAGGAACTATATGTGTGTAAACTGAAAAAATCCTTGTATGGTCTTAAGCAAGCTCCTAGAGCTTGGTATGCTAAAATTAATAGTTTCTTTCAGGATCTTGGATTCAAAAACTATTTTTCTAATAATGATGTGTTTGTAAAATGTGAAAATAATCATATTATCATTATTGTCTTATATGTTGATGATCTTTTGATTACTAGTAGTGATAAGAATTTAATTCTTAGAATCAAAGAAATATTAAAACAACATTTTGAAATGACTAACTTAGGTTTGCTAAATCATTTTAAAGCTTGGTTATCTTTTAGGATCACAAATCTATTATTGGATCTCAATATCGTTATGCTACTAATC
The DNA here is from genome assembly GCA_018340775.1 of Taxus wallichiana var. yunnanensis. Lineage (NCBI taxonomy): Eukaryota > Viridiplantae > Streptophyta > Pinopsida > Cupressales > Taxaceae > Taxus > Taxus wallichiana. Next base: position 136,899,660 of record CM031239.1, on the reverse strand, counting down.
TACTTAAAATATTTAACATGATTTACTATAAACTTGTTTCCATTCCTATTAAAGTTGGTGTTAAATTAGATCTTAAACCTACATGTGATAAATTTAATCCTACTTTGTATAGATAGCTAGTTGGTAGTCTAATTTATTTGACTATTACTAGGCCAGATATTTCATATGTAGTAGGAGTTGTTTCTAGATTCATGTAGGATCCTTATGAGGATAATTGGAAAATGGAAAAAATAATTCTAAAATATGTTAAAGGAACAATTAATTATGGTTTGTATTATTCTTCTTGTGATGATGCAAAATTATTTAGATATTGTGATTCTGACCATGTTAGTGATGTTATAGATCAAAAAATATACTGGATATTTTTCTCAAGTTTGGTGCAGGTTCCATCACTTGGAGTAGCAAGAAGAAATTGATATTTTCTATCTCTTCTACTTGAATCAAAGTATATAAGTATGATGGAAGCAAGAAAGGAAGCCATGTGGCTAAAAATTTTGTTGGATGAACTTCATATGGGCCTAAAAGGAATCACTACTCTTCTTTGTGATAGTTAGAGATGAATTTCTCTTGCAAACAATCTAGTTCAACATCAAAAAATGAAGCATAAATAATTCCATATGCACTTTATTTGAGAGAAAGCTATGAATGGTGATATTGATCTCAAGTTCTATTCGAATGAAGATCAAGTTACAAATATTTTCATGAAGCCACTGTGTGTTGTGAAGTTTTACAAGTTCCATGCCTTTTTAGGCCTTTTAGAGTTTTCATTGAGGGGAGTGTGCATGACAATGTCACTTCTTAATAACATGAATGTTTCAAAATGGATACTCCCAAGACTATTCCAATGTTGTTTAAGTAAGTTGTCATGCATGTAAATTTTTACTTGTAATTCCTAGTAAAGCATTAGACATATAAAGTTTATTAACTCTATAGTCAGATATAATTCTTCATCCTTAATCACTTTATCTTAAGAATTTGTATATTTTCCTTTGTATTGTGGTTTTTATGGAATCTTTGGAACACTATTTTGAACTACGAAAAAAAGTGTCCCATGTCCTCTCTTAAACCCTCAACACATTTATAGTTGTTCGTGTGTTTGTATACATTCACATGACACCGTGGTAGTGTACTGTGGAGTTGAAAACCCGCATGACTCTGCTTTAGTGCACCACGAAACTACAAACCCATGGAACAAGTGTTTTTGGATGTTAGCCTAAATCACGAGTTGATTTATGGATTGTAATTCATTTTGTACCAAAAGGTGACTTGACATAAGGAACAAATGTTAACATGTTTTTGCATGTTTCCCCACTTAACATTAAGGGGGTGTTAAGGTTATAATATTAAGTGGGAAACCACTTATTTATGAAACCTGCCAAAGACCCGGGTCATATTTTAAGAGTGGATCATGACCACATGCCTAGTATATAAAAATTTCATCTCATTAGAGATTGGTTACATAGGTTGTAACATGTATGTGAGCTATATGTACAAGAAAATTAAAGATACTTTAGGTGATTGAGGTAAACTCATCGGTGAAATTATGAGGAATTTTGTACTACATTATTGAAGGTGTAATTACATGTGGAAATAATGGGAGTGTTGGGTGAAAGTTTATTCTCAATAAATATAAGTGATTTCTTAGTGGCTTTTTTACCTTTTATGGTTTTCCCACTTATATATTGTGTCACTATGTTATTTACTTTCTATTCATTATATTTACATTCTGTAATCTATAATATAATCATCTAAATCTATGTTCTTAATTATTACACTTCACAAACTATAATCTTTGACAATTTATATTGTGGATCAATAATTCATAACATTATTCATCCTATAATTTTTCTAACAATTAACAAGATATGATGGTTAGAAGAAGGGTGAACCATGAAGCTAGAACCATTTCATATAATGTTAGAGGTTCGACGACTGATAAGTTAGATGAAATTATCACAAATCCTTGGATAACCAGAATCTGGATAGCTACTTTGGAGCAACATGGGTAGGGGTAAAAATGAAAAGCATGAACAAGAATAACTTTGAATAACATGCTCATGATAATTAGTAAGGAAATAAAATATCTCGTTTGGATTTTGAATTGTCTAAATACATAAAAAGGATCAGTTCATCCAAATTTTATAGAACTACCTTACCTAGGATGGTGCTAAAATAAGTTAAGTTATATGGAGAAGTGCTTTAAAATAAATGATTTTTCTGAAGAAACTGAAGCAAAGATTTGGTGCTTCCTAACTCTCTAATGAAGCATCTTCAATTTAGAATAACCATAATATGGAATTGGGAGTAGACACTACCTCCATCACTTAGGATCATCTCAAAGTATATTTCCATCAACGTTGGTTACTTTAACTTTATTTTGATAAGAAAATGTCGGAATTTTAGAAATTAACTCAAGTAAACTTGAGTGTTGTGGAGTATTGGGAACATTTTAAAAATCATTAAAATATGTGCCCCAATACCAAAAAGATGAAAATTTTAGGATTCATAAGTTCATCATGGGATTAAACCCAAACATAGGAGGTGAGGTGGATTTTCATGGACCATCTACAATAGAAGAAGTGTTTGAAAAGGCTATAAGGCAGGAATAGAAATTGCAAGCCATTTCAGCCTTCAAGGAAGAGAAACGCAAGAAGAGTATTAGCTCACATGCACCACTTTATCCTAGAAAAACTTAGTGGAAGAAAGAGAGAAAAAAATGAATTATGTTACGAAAATACAACTAAACGTGTTGTACACATAATAAATAATGAGAAGAAAAGTTCTAATTTTTGAGAAAATAAAATTGAAATAAAGGGTGCTGTTAGGGAGTGTTTCAAATGTGGTGGTGATCACTATGCAAAAATTGTCCCCAAATGAATTAGGGATTAATCAAGTAGAAAGAATTCATGATTTAGTAGATAATTGCCAAGTAGAAAAAAAGGCTACCCAATAGAAGCATCCGGTAAGCTTTATGGTTTTCCGTTGCTTTATGTTGTTTGACAACGGTACTACTTGAGTATTTTATTTCAATTACGTTAGATAGAAATTTGTCTAAGAAAGTTTGATTTATGCTAAACACTTGGATTTTCCAATACATGAATGATGTTATTTATGTTGTGGACAAATGTCTGTTTAAAACATCATTGGAATTACCCATTTATACCTTTGAACTTAACCTTTATGTGACTCCTTTATGGTCTTATAACATTATAATAATAGTAAATTGGTTGTCCAAACATAAGGAAATAATGGATTGATTTGATAAGCATATAAAATGTCTTGATGATGTGCTGAAAATAACAATCATTTAGGTCATTAAGAGATATTTTGAAATTAGGAAAATGTCTACAACGCAACTAAAGAAATCCAAAAATAAGGGTTGTATACTATATGCTATTAAGATCTCAGATTTTAGTGAGGAAGGTAAGACTTCTTTGGAATATTTTCCACTTTTACGTGAGTTTAAGGATGTATTTCTAGAAGAATTTCTTGGACTTCCTCCTAAAAGATAGTTTGACTTCACAATTGACATTAAACTAGGAACAAAACCAATATCAAGAACACCTTATAGAATGACAACAATAGAGCTAGTTAAACTAAAAGCACAAATATATGAACTCTTGTCGAAAGGAATGATCTGACCTAGTTTGTATCCTCGGGAACATTGGTCACTTTTGTTAAAAAAGGATGGAACATTAAGGTTATGCATTGACTATCACATGTTTAACAAAGAAATGATAAATAATATATATCATTTGCCAAGAATTGATGATCTCTTCGATCATATGAGAGATGCATTTATTTACTCTAATATTGATTTATGATCTGATTATCATTAGTTAAGAATAAAAGATGAGGATATTCACAAAAAATCATTCAAAACATGCTATGGGCATTATGAGTTCACTATTTTTCCATTTGGACTCACTAATGCACTAGCAGCATTTATGAACCTTATGAATAACATTTTTCAAAAATACTTAGATAATTTTGTTCTAGTCTTTCTTGATGATATTTTGATTTACTCAAAGAACATTGATGAACACAATGAACACTTAAGAATAGTGTTGGAAGTATTGAGAAAAAGGAAACTCTATGGTAATATTTCAAAATGTTCCTTTTATCAAAATGAAGTACAATATCTTAGCCATATCATAAATAGGGATGGGATTTCTATTGACCCATCAAAAATCAAAGCTATTACTAAGTAGCCAACACCTAAAAAATGTGCATGAGGTAAGATGTTTTATGGGATTGGTTGGGTACTACATAAAAAAATTTAAACATTTTTCAAGAATGGTTGGACCAATTACTTCATTACAGAACAAGGATAAAAAAATTTTATGGACTGAAAAGTGTGAGAGAAAGTTTAAATATTTGAAATAAAAACTTACATCTGCACCTATATTAAAGATTTTGGATCCCAATGGAAACTTTATCATGGTTATTGATGCCTCGGGTGAAGGATTAGGTGGAATACTTCTTCAAAATGACCACATAATTACATATGAAAGTAGAAAATTGAAGGTGCATGAGAATAACTATTCCCCCATGAATTAGATATTAATTTCATAGTTCATGCATTGTAATTCTAGAGGCATTATCTGTTAGGAAAGTCATTTGAATTGAAAACAAATGATTTGGGGCTGAAATACATTGTTACTCAACTTGGTTTAAATGTAAGACATTGTATGTGGCTAGAATTTCTATCCAAATATTAAATTGATATTAGTTACATCAAAGGAAAATAAAATCAAGTGACTGATGTGTTGAGCTGCAGGAAGCATATTTCCACAATTGTGACCCTCAAAAATTGGTTTAAGGAAGAAGTTAAGAAATAAATTCAAGTTTATTCTTACTATCAACAAGTGAAAAATGCATTAGAAACAAATCCAAATGATATAATATACAAGGGTTTTAGGTTCAACAATGAAGGAATTTTACAATTTAACATAATATATGTGCCCTTAGGTAGTGATCTTAGAGTAAAATTCTTACAATAATTTCATGATGCACCATATTCTAGGCATCTAGGAGTAACAAAGTTGTTGGATGATGTTAAACAACAATATTTTTGGAAAGGGATGAATAAGGATATGATATAATATGTTGCACATTGTTTGACCGCCATACCGCAAAGGCGAAAAACTTGCATCCCGCATGTCTTCTATAACCTCACAGTATTTCACAATATAAATGATAAGTAATCAACATGGATTTTTTGCAAGGACTGCCACTATCCAAAAATAAACATGATATGATTTGGTAGTAGTGGATAAACTAACCAAAGTAGCTCATTTCATACTGGGAAATATTAAGGATGATTCCCCAATACTTACAAAAAGGTTTTTGCATGATATTTTTAATTGCATGGAATTTTGGAACTAATCATTTCAGATAGGGATCCAAGGATGACCTCTTGGTTTTGGAAAACATTGAACTCTATGTTGGGAAAAAAATTGAATTTTAGTTTGGCCTACCATCTTGAAACAAATGGAAAAACAGAAAGAGTGAACCAAGTTTTGGAAGATATGCTCAAAATGTATTGCATGGATCAACAATACAAATGGGAGGAATATCTACCATTGGTTGAATTTTATTACAATAAAACTTACCACTCCTCGTTGAAAATGGCTCCATTTGAAGCATTGTATGGTAGAAAGTGTAGAACTCCTATTAGTTGGGATAACACAAAAGACAAAGAGGTGGTGGGTCTAGAAATGTTGACTTAAATGGAAATAAAAAAGTTGATCTCATTCATGAGAAATTGAAAGAAGTTGTTGAAGTATTGTATTGCAGAAAATGAAGAACTCATATTAGTTGGGATAACACGAAAGACAAAGAAGTAGTGGGTCCAAAAATGTTAAATAAAATGGAAATAAAAAAGTTAATCTCATTCATCGAAATTGAAATAAGTTGTTGATAGGTAGAAAATCTATGTTGATTTGAAAAGGACGGACATAAAATTTGAGAAAGGAGAAAAAGGTCATTTTGAGGGTAAAACCCAAAAAGAGCTATATTTCATTTGGTAAAGCTTCCAACTTATCTCCAAGATATTTAGGACTCTTTGAAGTCCTAGAAGTTATAGGCACGGTGGCTTACATATGACCCTTACATCCCGCATTGTCTAGGATGTAATTTTTTTTTCATGTATCTTTGTTTAACAAGTTTGTTTCTTATATATCACATATTGTTAATTGGAAGTCATTATAGGTTCAAGAGCCAATATTCGTCATAGTTGAACCAATAAGAGTACTGGAAACTCATAAATAATGTCTCATAAATCGATAAGTTACTCAATGTAAGGTCCAATGGGACCAATATTCTAAGAACTGATATGAATGATATGATGGATGTTTTTCCTTTCTTGTTCAAGTAAATAGAACTGTTATTTTTATAATTTTTATGGATTCATTGAAAACTATTTGATACCTATTATAAATAAATTGCAATTTAATCCATATTGAAAGAATTTTTGGGAATTACTTACTGAGATAAGGTTTATACAAGTAAATTTTTAGAACTTTGATCGATTACATTTTGGAAAAAATTCCAATTAATGAGAAAACTTAATTATACTCTACGATTTTAGTTATGGATTTTACTTATGATTTGCATATTAGCAATGATTATTATTAAATCATCAGGTCAATGATTCTTTTTAGAAGGAAGTATGTAGTATCCTAGATTTATTGAATTAATAATATGTGTGTGTGTGTGTGTGTGTGTGTGTGTGTGTGTGTGTGTGTGTGTGTGTGTGTGTGTGTGTGTGTGTTTGTTTTACCACTTATGTTATGCGTTTAAAGAGATAAGTTTGGTTGATTCATGTAATTTTTAATTGGTTGATGCCCCACCATTCGAGTTATTTGGATTTTAAAGTTTAATAAAATCATGATAAAGTCTAATTTGTATGACATATTGTTGCAATAAGGTTTAAATGGATTGTTTAATGTTATTAATCCATGACATGGCAAAGAAATTAAGGAGGTCAATGCGAGTTTAATGTAAACACCTTGGGATATTGTATCTTCCCTTAGAAGCTAGGGCATGCATCTAATATGTTTGTTTCATTTCATTCATTTTTTAGATACTGTTTGATGGTTTTGCATGGAGATTTTGGGGGATAGTTTTTGGTGATTGTGCATGTGATTTTATTACTGTCATTTCCAGATATTATGGCATGTTTACTATTTAAATTTTTTTGGAAGATTTAATAGTGTTTTGAAGATTTCAACTTGAAAATTTGGGGATAAATTTGAGGCAAAATACACAAGAATGGGTTTTTAAATTGTAAACTTTGTTTTTATTTTAGTGAAGTATCCAAATACGTTTTGGGTTTGGATTGTTATGTGAAATTTGGTAAATGAATATGTTTCATTTTTGGGATTATTATATGAAATGTAGAAATTGAATACATTTTGGTTTTGGTTTATAATGTGAGTTTTGGAAAATAATAAGGATATAGTTTGAAATAAGAATGAATTTGATTATTTTTACACCTCCTTAGAGCATTGTTGTTCTCATTTCGTATACATTTTGGTTTTGGTTTTTCGTGTGAAATATGGAAAATGAAATAATATCTAGTTAAAGCTCTTTCTTATAGCATTGTTATTATTTTGAATACGTCTTGGTTTGGATTATTGTGTGAAATATAGAAAAATAAATAAGGATTTAGTGTGGCATAAAAAATGAACTTGTTTAGTTTTTACTGCTCGTCTTAGATCCTTATTTTTATCATTTTTATTTTTTGTTTCATGAGATCCTCTCACTTGTGGACATATTGGAGTTTATTTTACTCTATTTTTGTTGGGCGATTGAAAACTTGGAAAGAGAAGGTTATGAAAAACATAAACTGAACTTACATTTTAGTTATTTGTTGCTTGAATTTTTATTATGGGAATATAAGGACAACATTTAACTCCATTGATTGTTTGCAAAATGAAGGAAATGATATTTTCATTTTTTATGCATACGATTTCAATTTGGGACAGTTTTTGGGTTATTTTTGTTTGTATATTTTAACAATGGCTCGATTTTGTGATAACCAAGCATGATTGTTTTGAGTTTGTTAGGGAAATATTAGGAAGGGAATAAAGGTTATGTCTCCTTATATTAATTATTTCTGATATGTGTAATACAATTGATGATTATTTTTTATTATTGATGGAATCTCTCTCCCTTCTTGGGACTAGACATTTTGGTTAACTTTTGTTTTGATTAAATGAGTCCTTGCATGGAATTTTAAACTCAAAAGGGTCTCTAAAATAGAATTACTTCATTATTTTTCAGTTAATTGAGATTTTGATTGGGATTGGATTGATTGTTGTAACCTTATGAAGTTTATCGAAATCTTGAAATATGAGTTGGTAGAAATTTTGTTGTCGTTAATGACCGCATGTATTATGAACTTTCTAGTTGTTATTAATAGTGGGAAAGTTGGAAAATATTGTGAGTTATTACATTTTTAATTGATTTTTTGTGATGTAGTATATGACCCATTATTGTCTAAATGTCTAAGTCATGTTGGTTGGTTGTATATAGTAACAGTGGACACAATTTTTTTATTTAATTAAGAGGTTTCATTAAGATATGTTTCTAAGGTAGATTTCATAATATAAACTATGGAATTTACGATTATAACTTATTGATTAAGAATAATATTAGCTAATCTCTTATTTTGTTATTCATTATAATTACAACATAGAATAAGAGTATGTGAACTCATGTCAGTTCATATGAACTAATCCATATTTATCTCTCTCCTATAGTTTTGTAAGAAATGTTGGCATACTTGAAGTAACTACCTAGATTAGATTTTGTGATTGTTTTTACGTCTTGAGTTTATTGGGAAATAAATCCAAAAGGATTATTTGTAATCAATTTGAATATGTGATTGAAATATTATCTCATCTTACTAACTATTGTAAATCATTATAAATGAATTTGGGGATATTTGTCCCTTATTTGAAATCTTGGTATTATGAATCATCTTATTTGAATTGAAAATGTAGATATTTTACTTATAAATATGATATAATAATTAATCTAATAATTTCTTAAGTTATGTGATTATTTTTTATTTTTATTAATTTAGATAAAATAATCAAAAGTAGAATGATTATTGAAAGATAAACCAAAAGGAAACATAGAAAATGAAATAAAGATGTTTATGTACTTGTTGAATTTTCAAGTCACCTTTCCCAGTTTGTTTTTCTGTTTTTATGACTAATTCCTTGCGAAAAATCCATATTTTAAAGTTCTAATGATAGACCCTTTTTGTGAAAATATTGAAAACAAGCCTGATTTTTAAATTTTTCATTGCATTTCAAATTTCAGTTTCGGGAAATGATTTGAAATTTACAAGAAAATTGTTCCCATAACCCTAAAACCCAAAAAACAAAGAAATTAGGGCATTTTGGGTTTGGGTTTTAATTCACAATTTGCATGTAAATTTCAAATTGAAAACTAATCCCCAAAACCTCGACACCTCAATGTATTTTGGGTTTCGTTTTTAACTTGTAATTTGCATGCAAATTACAAAATGAAACCCGATCCCAAAAAAACAAATAAATCAATGTATTTTGGGTTTCGGGTTCTCTTTTGCAATTTGCATGCAAATTGCAAAATGAAACTCGATCCCCAAAACCCAATCAACTTGCATTTTTATGGTCAACCCCGATGTCTTGTAACCACATTAATGTCACCCACTCACATGTGTCACCTACATGTAATTAATGTGCCATTTTCTATTTATAGTTAGATTTCCATGTCATTTTCACTTTTCCCTTTGTACACTTTGACTTCCAAATGACCCTTGGACTTCTAACCACACTTTTCTTCATTTTTAGACATTTTTTTGCTTTCTTTTGGAACCCACCATTTATTCAATAAAGTCTTGTGTTTCTACCATTTTTGCAAGATTTTTCATTATATTAAGGCATTTTTCCACATTTCTTCAAGTATCAAGGGGTTTTTGGGTTAGGTTTTACCTGAGCATGTCATAACCGGTGTTTTCTCTATTTTTCACTTGCCTCCTTATATATATGCTCTCTCATTCATTATTTTGATCATGGTTTGATGTGTAAAGTAAGTTTTAATTTTATTAAGTGTTTCTCAAAGATCACAAAAAAATGAGCTTTGATCATCATGAATTTCTTTTTGGGAGTTTTGTCTGCAAAACAAGGTCGAGTTCCGCCAAGACCAAGTTGGAAGTTAGAATTTGCATTGCAGTATCGATTTATTTGAAAATTATATCATAATTCTATAATTGTGTTGTAAACCCCTACTTCCACTATGACTATTTTGGGAGTCAAAGGTTACATTACAAGGCTCAAGTTCTACCCTTAATATTTCATGGGTTGTGATTGTATAGTAGGACCTAACTTCTACCATCGCCCAAGTGCTTTAAATAGGTTTTTCAGAAGATCCTTTGAGAAAATGATAGAATATTTGTCAAAAGGAAGGGAAAGACAATTAAGTATAGTTTTTAAGGGGTAAATCCCCTTTAAACACATACTTTGATAAAATCGGGGACACTGATCTCAGTCATATTGACCTCCCAAATTTTTGAAACAAAATCAAGGTTCTATCCAAGTCTTCTCGATTAAAATTATCTTCAATATTGGTATATCCTTGGTGGCCATTTTCCCACCTTTTATGTAATGCTCAGATTTTTCATACACAATAGCCACTAATATGATTTTGAATCTTGGATAGTTAATGATCGAAGACAGAGTGGTAGTGATCATATTGGATGCTAACTACCTTAAGGAGTTATTCAAGGTCCTTGGTGTTGAAGGTTATGAAAAAATCTCAATAAAAATGTCTCTTAAGAATTGGAAAAATAATTTTAATACTTACATAAAGATTATTAACAAGAGTTACCTAACGAAGCCAAGGCCGACACTCACTAGTTTCCCAAAGACCATTTTTATTTTAACTTCATCCAAGAAGTTAATGATTTAATTACCTTTCTTAGCATAGTTTTGGGCCTCCATTCTTTTAGGTATTTTTAAGAGTGGATGTTCCATTACATATCCACTATCCATAAGAATACCACCCTCATCCGATGGGTTGAGCATAAGATGGTGCCTTGAATTCAAAATTGTTGGAAGTTAGAACCATGGGAAATTTCTACATGACTTCCTACCTCATGTATGCTAAAGCGGGGATGAGAAAATATCTAGGGATGACATCCATTTTTTCAAGAAACCAAGTGCAAATATGTGAGTTTTACCCCAATTGACAATTAAGGAGCAAGGCATTTCAGAAAGGTGAATGCCGCCTTCGTCTATGCTTTATCATATTTACATTTGACAAAGACCTATACAACCATCGAGTCACAGATGAATCTGGAATGTGGTCAGAATATGGGGATGTATCTTCTAGTAGTTCTCAACCTTCACATACCTAAGAGTAGGAGATTTTTAGTTTATCCTTACAAACTTCCAAGGTTCCCTACTGAAAATGGGTCTTAATGGAATTAGTCGAGAAATTCTCCATCTCCACAAATATCAACAGAGAAAGCATAAGGAAGGGGTTTAGTTTCCTTTCACCATGGGCGATATACATGTGCATCATCTTACAAGGCCAAGAATGTTGAAGGATAAATACAACATATGGCGATCAAGACCTCCTATCCATGAATCCGCTTTGATTTATAGGGAGTCGTTGGCGAGAATCGACAGTGGAGTTTATATCCCTCAACTAGAGGATATATGGATTTATTGTAGAGATGAGGTGGTCATAAGAGAGAAATATTATTAAATATTAACATTGAAGAGGTCATAAAATACAGTATTGAAGATGTTCTTGAAGGAACCCTGTAATGATGAGGAGATCTTAGACCCCACATACACTCAAATTAATATAAGGGCATTACCACTACCCTTAATCAATTGGTCACTCCAAGAGTGCATGGTAACCAAGGAATGCGTAGCATGGGAATCCTCAACCATAGCCACCAGTGGCTACTTTCCTTAAGAATTCCACCCAAGGATATAGATTACAATTCACCTACCAATCCACAAGTATAACCAATAGTGGGTCATCCTACTATTGCAAAAGAAGAAAGACCCCTTTCGAAGCATCACAAAATCAAATTTCTAAGAAAAGGTGCGGGACCTTATTCTTCTTCTCCTTTCACCGAGTTGATAGATTTGATCCTTTCTCCATCTTCTATTATACAAGTGTTGTATTATCCTCTCTTACCTCCTCTTCCTTCTTCCCCATTTTCAGTTCCTTCCCCTCCTCCACCTCTCACGCTTCCTCAAATTACAACCTATATTACTTATCTTTCCACTTCCTCTTGTCCCATATTTTCCACCTCCTCTCCCTACACGGCCGAAGTATTTCCTTCCCTTCCTTCTCTTTTATCAAGAGATAGTTTGGCTTTAGGTTCTACCTTAAGGAATCCTCTTCCACATATTTCCCTTCCCATTTCATCCATTTACATACCTATATCCATGTTTTCCATATCTCCTCCATTAATTTCTCCTTCTTTTCCACTTGTTACTATTGCAGCAATTTTCCTTTCATCACCTGTTATTTCAACCCCCATAGTTTCATTTCCATCCTATTAGAAAATGATTTCTTATTCCACTCCTTACTAGCTAATTGTTCAAACCCCTAAGAAGAATAAGAAGGTATCCATTGCTAATGATTTTGATGTTATAAATATATATCTTTCTCCCGATGCCACGCAAATAAGCCAAATACCATCTCTCGTCTAACGATTGATCAATATGGGAATATTTTTTTTGAAATTGCAACACCTATTGTGGATAAATCTAAAGAATACATCATAACAACTGATTATAAAATCTCCTAGGTCTCATTGGGAAATGCTACACGGGTAAGTGCACCAAGTTGGGGGGCCAAAAGGGGGTCTTAAGTGGACGCATTTTTCTGAAAAATAAAAAACTTCAACTTCTACGAGTTTTTGAAATAGTTACACTCAAAATTGGAAGATGTTGTAGAAATATTAATCATGGTATTTTGAGTCTAGTTTCTAAGCTAGTAAATTTTATTGAATACATATAAGTTTAAGTGGGTCAAACAACTAAAATACCAACATGTGATCATGTTTTTGTTAAAAAACATAATAGAGTGACTTTCGTGCCCCCACCATTTTTAAGAACCATTTAGTATTTTTGAAAACCCTTACATGAAAGTGAAAACAAGATGTCTATATTTCCATTAGAAACCTTATGGAAAATTTAGATAAAGACAAGATCACCAAGAAATAGATCAAAAAATAAATTAGGGCATCGATGATTTCCTTCATAAGATCATACATCCTACTCATTCCACCACCCTCACAATATTGAAAATATTTGACACCACTTCCTTCTCTATAGTAGAGATAATTATTCAAAAAGGTGAGTTGTTGGAGCTTGGATAGACTGTATGATCTAGGAAGGGGAACAATTGATCGGGGATGTGGTGGTTATGCATGATGAAATTTAAATAGAGAAGGATATTGTGACCAAGATGTGAAATTTTTGGGAGATGAATGTGATAATTAGGAACTCACTCTAGAAACTTGGAGAGAGTTACAGAAAATGAATCCATATGTTCTCCTCAATGAAGGGATCATTGATGACCCTTCCAAGCTCTTCAAATACTATGAGGCCATCAATTTTTGTATTCAAATTCTCAAAGAAGAAACTCGAAATTGGTCTTTGCAAGGAACAAGGGAATTGATTTTGTTGGTGATATCATCGACAAATTCAACAAAATCCATTGTGAATTTTAAGACAATGACCTAAGTGCACTCCCAACAGATGATATATTTTTTGAATTCACAATCCTAGTTGAGGAGGGTACTGGAGTTTCCCATATCTTCGATCTTTAGTCCATTGAAGGAATATTTTTATATCAAGGTTTCCTAGGTCAACTTAGGGGGATTATAAGTAAGGTCAAGAGGCTACCCAAAAACTTGATTTAAAAATTTGAATTCACTAAGATCCTGAACCGATATGCATGTGAGCACGATGAAAAATAAGTACAATAAATTATTAAACGGTTTCTTGAATATCAACAAAAATAAATTGAAAAGGATACTAAGGAAGATAATACAGATAAAGATCATGACACACAAGAAAAGGGTGGTGTTAGCTACAACTAAATTTTCCTTAAATTTGATGTCATTTTTACATGATCCTCCACCGTAATCCAACCATTTCGATTTATATGTTTTACCGATCAAAGCTCCATAACCATTTGGCTATTTTCAAGGAGGGATCTTTCATAGTTTTAAATGCATCTTATTTTTAGAATGTAATTAGTTAAGAGGAAAAGTTGATATTGATCAACCTCTCTCTCTCTCTCTCTCTCTATATATATATATATATATATATATATATATATATATATATATACAAGGATTTAAATTGTATTAAGGAACATTTTATATATTTTTTGTGAGGAGGCTCTTCCATTTTGAGTACTTGTACATAGGATCAAGCCTTAATATTATATATAGAACTGATATTTTCCTTATTCTACTTACATTCATTGTGTATGTTAATGGTTGATTATCGTTCTTGTGAATATTTATTTTCTAGTGCTTATATGATCCATTTTACCTTCATATAGATTTATTTATTCCCTTTGAAGGTTGTATGTTGTGTTAAAATAATATTATTTTTGGTATTTGTCGAATTGCATATGAATCCCTCCTATTACTATTTAAGTTTCTAACCCTCATGTAAATCACTCATATTAAGAGGTTAAGATAGGGAGTTGTGCATATTATTGTCTTTTTGTCAAATGTTTTGTGCTTATACAAGCCGATCATTTTGTTCCTTTACTATTGGTGCATCACCACACTTTTACTTTTAATTATCCTTCTTCCCCTTTTCTCATAAAAGTATTGAATAATTGCATTTAGTTTTATTTCCAATAGTCATAGGTTATATAACTTGATATTTAATCATATGCACTTAGTTTAGGAGGAAGTCGGCCTACTCCAGGAGGTTCATGCCAAGGATCTAAGGTCCCACACCTTGGGTATGTCCCATGTTGACCTTGGATCGACTTAATGATCTAACATGTGCATGGTCCAGGTGATAAGAATAATTTATGGTATTAATGAACTAATCATGATGAGTAAATGTATTTAAATAGCTAGGTATGAAAAATGAATAATTAACCTACACCTAACAACAATTAGTAAGATGTTAAAAATATGATAAGAGGAACTACTATTAATTAGTAACTTGTTGAGTTACTATGACCCTCTTATGGAAACCTATCAAATGTTGTGAAATAATACTTTTAAAACATCTTACTAAGGATGACTTAGTTACATTACTATACTAAGGTAGCCTAAATATAAGGAGCGTGAGGCATAATGTGCATGTTTCATCTCACTAGAATATTATCTTAGTGTTAACTAAGGATGGCTATGAGAAGGGTAGTGAGGATGTAATGATGGATAATCATTACGTGATCCCTATATTTCCCTTACAGATCCTAAGATAGTACGGATGGGATTATTTTCATTTAGGGATATGATCTAATAATGGACTCCTTTTTCTTAGCTACTTCACCTTATTAAACAACAAAGAATCCAAATAATTGTATATAGATGTTTGTGTGGTGACGGAAGATGACTTTCATAGGCTAGTGTGTGGTCTCAGAACTAATATTGAAAAGAAATTCTTGAAACTTTGGCCAAAATAATGTATTAGATGACTACATTTTACTATCACCAATCTCATAAAAAAGTAGTGTCGGATATTGAACGGAAGTTACATGAATG
Source organism: Taxus wallichiana var. yunnanensis (assembly GCA_018340775.1). NCBI lineage: Eukaryota > Viridiplantae > Streptophyta > Pinopsida > Cupressales > Taxaceae > Taxus > Taxus wallichiana. The sequence continues at coordinate 136,883,894 of CM031239.1, read as the reverse complement.
TATTCTAGGTATGCACTTAAGAGATGCACATAGTCTTCACAACATATAAAAATTTAAACCAAGTATACAAAATTTTATACACTAAATTAGAGTGAATTAAGGGAATTCGTGGAGATCTTGATATACCCTTATAGTTGCACATGGTTATTATATGTTATCAGATGGATTATGAATATTTTAATTATATGTTAAATAATAATGTTAAACATTAAAATCATTAATTTTATATTAAGGTTTTGTTTTAAAAAGAAAAATCCCATTGATTTGGTTGATCATAACATGGTTGTTATAGAAGGATTAAGAGAAGAAGGAGAGGGAGATGTTGCAATATATTGTGTAAAAGGTCTAATCGATGGATAAGATTGGAGCTTAGGCATCAAATCAGTAATGGGGGAGTTTAATTCATATGATCATAGTTATATTCAATGGTAGAATAAATATCAACATCATCATTAAGATTTTCAGCCTCCATATCAAGGGTAAGATACTCTATGGAGACCGTAATAGTATTCATCCTATGAATAAAGGTAGAGTGTAGGGTATTATAGTAGCGAAAAGAATTTCTGCATTCCTAGATTGGGCATAACCTACTATCATGTCTCTTTCTCAAGGCATAATTTTGAATACCTTAACCCATTCTTATCCCCATGGGTCTAAGGATAAAAGCAAGGGAAATATTTTTGTTTTGTTTTGTTTAGGTAGTTGTTCAATTTATTATCATGTATCCTATTGGGAATCCTAGAAATCTAATAGAGGAACTTAAGTAGTTAGGAAATAAAGGTATTATGAGGATGTGGGCTTCAAATACCATTTGAATATTTAAAATCACTTAGCTTAAGGGATTTTACATCATTTTTATGTTGTACATCACTCATTTTGGGTATTTAAGGAGGTTGTTTGAGCATTATTGGATTATGTTTTTAGTGAATATTCATATCTTGACTAAGGTTTTCTTGTGAAGCACCTTATATACCTTTCTCAAGGATGAAGCCCCTTGATTGAGGACCTTTTACATGGACGAAAACCCTTGGTTGAGGACTTATGGAGGATGAAAATATTTCATGAGGTTTAATGTATGCGCAGTTGGTTAAAAAGGTAATAAATTATCATTTTCTTGCATGATTGGCCTCTTTAGTTCAATGATCTATTTGTTTAGAGTGGAGTGACCCAATTGGGAGTGATTATGTGGTATGTGTGATATTAATTTGGAAAATGTGAATTTATTGTCTTTTTCTCCATATTTTCCTAGGCCAAGATCTAGAGTTTTGTGAATTTTGGAGGTGTTATACTATTTTTCCAAGCTTGATTATGTTTATTAGTTAAGGGTTCCATAATTAATTATTTTCACGCTCAATTATAATATATAATGGATTATTATGTTTTTTGAGGGTTTAGTAATAATTTTGGCATAATATTTGAAGGGAATTAGCAAGGTTTGACCCACCTTTAAGGGGTATAAATCCTATAGGAAATTCAATGGCATAAAAAGGATTAATTCAAAATTTTATAGGGTTATATCAGTGGTTCCATAATCTAATTTGTGAGTTACATATTAGCTTTTAGTCATTTCCTAAGTCCCCCTAAAAAAGGAGATTATGGTGGTATCAGAGAATCATCCCCCATCTTGTGAGGTATGGAAGAAAAATTATAAAGGTTCGAGAAGATTCAAGGGAAGTTATCAAGGCCATTATAAACCCTCACCATAATTATGGAAAAACTTGTTGAAGCTAGGACAATCAAAGAATAAGTCACTCTAAAGTTTTACAAAGTTCCATATTTTATGTTTCACTATAGATCTCTTTTAGAGAAGGTTCAAGATGCCCTCCTTTTGCGGTGTTTGTGGAGTTGGAAACAAATATATTTGGAATTGGCACAAGGTCAAAACCCAAGCAACAAGGAAGATCAAATGTAAATTTTTCACAAATAAAATCTATCTTTGATTAACTAAATAAAAACTTTAACTCAACCAACAATTGATAATTCTTGACCGAATTTTCAAATTACTTAAGTCCGATATGTTTTTTTATCATTATTAAACTAAGAAATCATGTCATTTTATAAAAGATCCATACACTTTTACAAATAGTTTATTTAAATTAGTAAGCTAAATTTGTTACTATTATATTTTATTTTGTAAAACAGTAAAAAAACCTTTAAAATCTATTCTACAACTAAATATGTTCAATTAAATATTTAAACATAGTTAGCTAGGGGTAGACCAGAGAAACGGGTCAAGATTATGTGAGTCTCCCAAACAATTTTGTCCCGAGGAATTCAAGTCCTGAAATTAACCAAAGACTAGACCATTTCGGTTCCAGGATAGTTACGAAGGAAAAGAATAAAGAAAAGAGGCAACAATCCATTGGAAACGGTTACAAAAGTTTGACACTGTGAAATAAGACACGTGGAACCTTTTCATTAGTTTGTATTTTTTATAAAACAATAAATTCTTATTAAGGGTCTACCACTATGAATTCTATATATATGTGGATTTTTACTATATGTTTTCACCTCACAATGAAAACTAATTGTCAAAAGGACACTTAATACAAGACAACCTATTAAAAATACCTATACATGTGGAATCATCTTAGTGGCTCACTTTTTGCATACCGATAATATATTTACAAGAATAAAAATATGTGAAGGAAAACATGGACAAATTTAATTGGTTTGCATTTTGATCAATCGACAAAGATTGGCACCATGACATTAGTGGCTTAATATTACTAGTTTGGGGTTTTTCATTTTTTGAAGTAAAACTACTAAATTCTAGATTTGTGAAGACATGGAGTGATGTCATTGGTTCGCACTTCACAAACACTTAAAAGACCGATAAAGGCCTAACATTATAAAGTTAAATGGAGTTTTCTCATTATATAAAACCTTTGTAATAGTCAATAGGTCTGACAATACAATAACACACTTACTTATTTGATTGGATAAAGCTTCGCAAAGGCAACAAGAATCTAAAAACTCGACACAATAATTGACATGGGGAGTATTTTAATTGTGTCAAATTTTACAATATTAAATATTTCATTAATATCGAGGAAGACTTAGAACATAGTACTAACTCTTCTAAGGTAAATTTGGATCTAAATCCCACAAACAGTAATACAACTGCGAAAAGATAAAAAAATACACCATACATGACCACATAATACATAAACATATAATTTAGCTCAAACCACCATTAAATTGTAAGAATATTATTTAATTACAATAAAATACATCAATACAAGATTATTCCACATTAAATCATACAAGAAATTTTAGAAGAATAGACATACATATCCAAATTACATATTTTATTAAATTATTACTCGATTCATTATTTTTGGTAAAATAATTATGTATTTGCACAATATAGTTAACAAAACATACATAATACATTCATTTTCTAATTTGTTCAAATAAATATAAGAATTAACTTCTTACTATTAGCTTTTTAACATAACAGATAGATTTACATAGTTTACATAGAAAGAACTTATTTGAATGAATGAATATAAAATTTCTATGCCAAGAGGGAACAAAGATCAAGAATTCTAATATAAGATTCCAACAAAAAGAGAAAACTGATATGGAATTCTCAATACGAAATTCCAGCACATCCATAAGTTAATAGACACCAGACTATGGCCTCTTATGAGATGAAAATGCTATACACCGCGTGTATTTTCACCTTTCCCTAGCCAGGAACGATCGAGTTTATACTTTATACCCCTAGTTAGGACACCTCTAGTTCCCTCTCTCTTTCCCACCACCTTCCTATAACCTGGTCATCCTTGAAATTACTTCCATAGACTAAATTCAAAAAATCCTTAAGACTCTTTTTATAATTGTTCTCTTTCTAAAAAACACAAGCACAATTCATTGTCTCTCGTTTGTTCATAAATTCCTTCCTCTATTCTTTTTTTTCTGTTTTACATTTACATTTCTTTTATAATACATCCCATGTGGTTACAAACCAACATAATGGTTCTCATACCTTTTCATAAGTCAAATTAAGCATCTTAATCAAATGCTCGGGATATTCATCCTTTTATTAAGCCAATATTTTTATTACAATATCTTTATAAATAATCTTAAACCAAACTTGTCTTTAATAATCTAACAAGTATTTTTAATGGTATACAACTTTGGGGATTTTGTCACATAGCGAGAAGAGGTCATAATTTCATAAGTACAACACACACAAGGGTTTTGACACTACACATAAAGAAGGGTTTGGTGAAATCATGGAGCACAAGCCAATAAATGAGAAGGATATCAATGAGAATATAACTCAAGGTAAATCATTTTTAGTATTTAATGTTGACATGTTAGTATCTAATGGTTGTATAGAGTAAAATAAAATAGAAAAATTGAGATTGCACTTAGAAGGAGAAGAAAAATCTGAACTTCAGCCTTGTGAAAGAAAATTGGTGGATGTAACCAACCCTCCTACTGGAATGTCCCTAATAGTATTCATAAAAAGAGGTAAATCCATAAAAAAAGATTCATTAATTGAGCCCAAGAATGATTTTTATATCAACAACATAGTAGAATCCTTGAAAAGGATAGTGAGGGCAATTGATCCTCCAATATTTCAAGAAACAAACAAGCATCATGTTGATATCAAAGTTACAGTCCCTAGGATAGGCTTATAAACAAAGGATGTTTTGAGAAAGGAATCAAACACACCATCCATCAACGAGCCATAAAATGCACCAATAATTCATTCCAAAACCACTATTTGGGGACCCAAAAATAAGATCGTCTAGCATGAATTACAAAGGGCCTATGAGGATGACATTATGAAGGAGTGAATCCATGGAAGTAAAGTACCTTTAGAATACTCTATGAGTGTTGATTCAAACTCAGAAATTCTCTAAGTCCTAATAAGGTCAAGAAAAACTCATGGTAAAAAGTTATATCAGATTCATTGCCTACCAATATGTTAATTTAGGTATGTTGTCATCATGCAAAACTGGTTGAGAATGATAACCATGTTTCAATTTCATTTCTCTTTGTAATGTCCTTGTCATTTTTATGTCCTCATGATCAACATATTTCAATAGATAAGGAGGTAAGAAGTACCTCTTGTGGTAAAAAAGGTTTGGATGATTGGGTTCAATTTCAAGGTTATTTCCACATGTGGAATATACGTGTTATAATGAGATTTACAAAAGAAGGAATGTCTAATTTCAAAATCATTATGGAGGGAAATTATATCATAATGTGTTTGGGACATGATGGTGGTTCTAATTTTCCATTTCATATGTGGTTAACCAATGGGCCAATGAAAATGGAAGAGCTAGAAAGAATGGGGTGGAAGTGCATAACTCTTATTATAATGTGTGATACACATACTTATTACCCATCTCGGGTTAAGGGTATTCTTTATGACCAAAGATTCACCATGCTTGTAGAGAGTGGTGATATGCACCAATTTATTGAAGAATAATTGGTAAGAAGGATGGGGCCAAATAAGGTTGGTTTCAAAGGCTACATAGTCATGATAACCTATGGAACATCTCCCCTTTTCCCAAGAAATATACCCCAACTCACAATTTCCATGGAAAGGTATGAATTTTGTATCAAATTATTTATTTTAAGTTTATTTGAGGCACATATTGTTCTTCTGAGTCAATGGCTCCAAAATTTAGGCTAATTTACCCTTAAAATTCACATAGGGCATTGAAGTTACACTTACAAAATGAAGAGGTCGGAATTTATGGAATCAAAAGCTGGGAAAGGCAAGAATGTTGAACAAGGAAAGAATAATTTTATTTCTTTACGGCAGTTGGGAAAATATTGATCATAGCTAAGAATGAAAGGAAGAATTTGGAAAACAACATCATTCAGCGGTATAAAATGAAAATTAAAATATGTAGGGCTATTATGGTATTTTTCTTATTTAATATATGTTTAATCACAAGCAATAGAAGGTTATCACTCAAGAATAAATCCCTGAAAGGAATCAACTACAACATTTATGTGTCTATTTCACACTATTATTTCATCCTTTCACTCATTTTTACAACATTGAAAGATGAACTTTCAATGATTGGGATGGTGGACACTCGGCCTCACTTTCCTAAAGAGGTATTCCCAGCTCTCTTAAAATTTATTTCAGTCATCATTGGTTCAATTATGAGGGGCAAATACATAGCTACAATTTTGTTTGGGTTATTATTGTCATCAATCCCCAAAGTGTGAGGTATGAAGATGTAATTATGAGGATGGGAAGATTTGTGGTGTTTTAATCTCTTGAACAAGGAGACTACTCTTTCCTTAGGGCCATTTGGGGTCCATCTTGTATTAAAGAGAATATTCACTTGCTTGATTTGGCACAAAGTCCCCATCTTTTATAATATTTTCATGGACATATTTAGACCTTATATGGAATTTGGCTCCACTTGGAACCCATTTTTGATCTTACATTCATCCCCGACATGGTCTAAACCATTGCAAACAATGATAAGAAATCGAATACCTTTTGATGGCACATTATTTGATGATAGTCTCATGTTAGACAAGATGTTTGATAGGAGGATGTTGAGTGCAAGTGACATTGATAAGGATATGGTCAACATCCTTCTTGCATGATCATGGTCATAAGGCAAAGTAGGTAATTAGGTGATGATGGTCTCAAGTAAGATCAAAGGCATCAATGTGAAGGTTTATTTCATCGGGAATGCAGACCCCAACCTTAAGATAACCATTATAGCCACAAAGAGAGTCCATTGGATAATTTAAACATTAATAGTCCCAAAATGGGATAGTGGGAAATTCTTCTAGGGTAGGAATTTTAAATGTCCCATGTTGTTGGATTAGATATAGTTCTAAGGGTTGGTATCTCGCTTGTACTTTATAGATAGCTCCTAGGTGTGAAAACTTAACACATTGACAGGTGGATGATGACTACATGCATGTGGTGGTCCATGGTTGACCTAGGAGGATATTATAAGACAAGGAGAATTTGAAGACCATTACTTTGACACAAATGGTATAAGGAAGAAGAAGGATAGTGACAAAAATGTAACTCATAGGAGGCATATGTCTACTATCATAGCCTTAGCATGTGATCTAGTTGGATTTTAGATAGTCTATAGAGTGACCTAGTATCTTAATGAATTCAAGAGAAGAAACACAAGTACTAGATACTTCCTTTATGATGGATCTTTTAACCATAGTTTGGCCAATATAAAATGAAATAAATAGGGGAGGGTATAAGAAAAAAATAAGAGTTCATTGGGTATCACAGAATCAAGGGGGAAGTGAATGCATGAAGAACAATCAAAATAAAATTTGGTAGAAATTGATAACTTGCATTGTTTCATAATTCTCTCTTTCAAACCAAATAGGGTAGGTTATTTCCCTAAAGATGGAGGAAACAAAATATTCATAGCAAAGAGTGTGTTCATGATACACTCACACGGTGTTTTTGTGTGTACATAAGAGTTCTAAAAATAAATTTAACTAGGGAAGTGAAAAAGTTCTACAAAAGGATCCCAATATTCAAGGTTGGGATATGCGGTTGTCTCAAGTTAGGAAGGAGTAGTTTGAATAGATTCCTAATAGGGGGTTGAGTAGCAAGTTCTAGAAGTGGAGTATGGTCTATTATTTCTACGAGATATTTTATTTTATAATTGTTACCACAAGGAATAAGGGCATAGGAATTAATAAAGGAAGATATGGACGTGATTGACCCTATTGGAATGTTTTTATAGAGGCCAATGGTATTCACCTAGACCGATGGTTTGGATATAGTGATTGGTTCATGAGGAAAAAGGATAAATTATTATGTAAGGGCTATCCTGAGTTGGAGGAAGGTATGAGGGATCAATACATGTGATAATATGTTTAGAACCATCCATGTGAACTGAATTTTCAATAGAGTCACTAGTAGAGGGATAAGAGGTTTCAACAACGTTGGTAGCTGTCATACGGGTTTGATTAATGTTGGATTTTTTAGGTTTAGAGTGATCAAGAAAAGGGTCATTATAGATTTTGAGATGTTCATTAGCTTGATGAAGAACTTCATTTCGATCACATTGTTTTGCTTTGTCATGTGCCTTGATGGACTCATCGAAGCTTTCCCAAGTGATAGATTCATGATAAAATTTGTTACCACGGAGAAAGGTGTAGGAAAAGGATCAAAGAGCATAATAATTTTCATACGAGTGGCCCTAATTAGCATGCCACAAAATTTTTTAATCTCATCATGTAATTTAGGGAGAGGATAAGAGGGTTCTACCATGATAGTAAATGGGAGAGGTAGGTGTCTTCGCAACTCTTCCTTGGATAAAGGTTGGTGACAATCATCATGGGAGGAGATAGAGTGTGATTAGGCAATAGATCAATCGATGTTATGGATAGTATTATTAAGAAGTACATTGAGGAAGAGTATGTGTGACTCCATCATTAGTATCATTCTTATTTCTAGGAAACATGAGGACTTGAATGTTATTATATTTTTTTTCTCTGGATAAGGATTTTTAAACTCTTTCATGAGATAATATTGGCATTTTGTCTATCCGAATGCCTTTTCCAATTAGGTACGTGTTGGTTGCTCAAACGTGCACCCGCATCTCAGATCTCAAAAGGGATGAGGTTTTAAGACCACAATGGAACCATCCCCAAGTTTTGGGACCTTGCGAGCTTGGGACGGATCTCCGAGAGAAGGCCGGTTCCTCTACCTACCTCTAATGCTACTACTACTCCTAGTGCTGAAAGAAAATCCTAGACTAAACATGCCAAGGGACTAGGGATAGAAGGATGTAGAAAGGGGAAATCCTAAGCTAAGGAAGGTAATAGTGCTAGAAGGAAAGGGTCGATCTCTCTCCATGAGTGGTGAAGGAAATAGAGAGGGCATGAGAGAAGAGGGTGGATGGCACATGCCACAGATCAAAATGTGGGATCGGCCTTCTAGCTCAAATAACACATGAACATGGGGAATGCAAGCACAAGAGTATGCATAGCATGCTAGAAAATACAAACAGAGAGGCAAGATGTAATGAAAACGAGAAAGGGAAGACAAGAGTTCCACAAAACATGATTTTATTGCTTAAGGGATGCACAATCATTTACATTCACAATAGGAGGCGAGAATACATTGCAGAGACCATGCCAAGGTCTGAGACCCATGGGAAGTTGGCCACCATTTTGGCATGGTGTCGTTACAACAAAGAGGGATGTTTTTACAAAGCAGAACTCTACTATTTATAGAAGAATAAGGAGAGAAGAGAAGGAGAAAGGGAGGGAAACTTAGATTCAAATATTCAACCACCAATAACCAGCAATAAATGCCTACAAATCTTCCTACAAGGTTGTTATATGTGCTTCCCCATGTCTGTTTGGCATGTGGAAGAAGGAAGAAGGCAAGATCTGATGAAATCTGGTAGTTGAGGTTGATTGGATGTGCATTGATGAGATGAGAGATGTTTCCCTATTTTTGCCTAACAAATCTTGCCTATATTTGAATTTGAAAATTCCAACATGTAGCTTGTGTCGGCAGATTCGTGAAAAGTCCAGTGTGTGCCGATATAAGCTTTGTAGCGAGAAGATACAACTATCGAGAAGATGTCAAAGTTGTCGGTACATGCAAGACACATGGTGTACGCAGTTGAGTTGGCTGAATGATGGCCTTGTTCATTTGTTTTACCTTTTACGCCATGTGTCATGCGATCTTTGGTTGGTTGTATAGATTTGGCACCTGTTGGCACTCTTTGATTAGTTGCATGTATCAAACTCAAGTATCACGAGAAGATGAATTAGTACGAGAAGGGCACAAAGGAAGGCGCAAGCAAGGCGCGGGAGTGAGAAGAAAGTGCATGAAAGGGGGAAAAAGGGGAGGTGCGTGTGCGGGGAGGAAGGCATATATACTTGCATAAGGCAAGTATGAAACAAGACGTGAGCATTCAACTAAAGGAAGGTGTGCGAAGCGAGAAAGAAAAAAGAGGACGCGTGGAAAGAACTGATTCTAGGTAAGCACATGAGAGGAATACCGAGGACTTAGCCGATTAGAAGGAAAGTCTATAGAAGAGCACGCAAGGAGTGCGCGAGGGGATATGAAAGAAAGTGGGCATGTAGGAAGAAAGAATGCAAGGGAAAATGGAAGGAGATAGAGGAATGAAAAGGGAGTAGGAAGGCATGCAAGGGTGCAAAAATGAAGCGTAATCGTGCCAAGGAGTCAAAAGAACAATTTTGAGTGTGTGCAACCTAAAATTTGAAACACCGAGTTAGGATGAAAATATAAGTTATCCAGATAACTAGGAGAGTTATTTGGATAATAGTAGGGTAAAATTATCTAACCTTGTATTGAAAATGAGGTTTAAGTTCTCTAAGGAATGATCGAGAATAGGATCCCATCAAGCATATTGTGTTCGACCCTAATGCATAAATTATTCCAACATTTAATGAAGGCTTGGGTAGACGTGTTTTCCATCTTTTGAAAATTGATGATAAAATTAATATTATTTTTGAAAGTACATGATATTGGAATTCATTGACTAGGGTGGTTACAAAGCTTTCTAACTTGATAATGGATTTGGTTGGGAATGTGTGATACCAATCTAAGGTAGCTCTATAAGAAACTTAGCTAGGATCTTGGTAGCAACATAAGAGTTGTTTTTAACCAAGTCCTTATAAATATTACCAAATGATTTGATATGAAGAGTGGGATCAATAGAACCATCATAAGTGATGGAAGGGGAAACACCTCCAATGTCCATAGTAGTGATATAAGGAACTAATGAATTTCATTGGATGAATTGAAGGGTCTTGTTGTGAATGGGGGATTGTGTAATGGGAAGTCCATTAGGCCCAACCAAAAGTGGAGGGGGTTGACCTTTATTTTTCATGCCCCAAGAGATTGTTTGAGGTCGATTGGCAAGATGAGTTAAACTAGTTTGAATTTGTAGAAAATTATTTACAACTATGGTTTGTTTTTTTACTTAAATGGTCAATGAGTTCCATGATGATTTGGGTAGATTTTTTATTTGGAGAGGTATCATTATTATTAGTTGGATTATGATTTTATCCATTTGTGGGAGGATCAAAATGGTTAGTATCAACATCTAATTTCTGAGAGAGGTAGTCATCAAGAAATTTACATATCATTTTAGGAAACTCTCCTACATAGTTAGGAAATTGTTGCAGAAATTTTTATATATATGGAGTATAATCAAGTGCAAAGGCATCCCCATTTTCCCCTTCTTCAAGTTTGAAGACAAGGTATCAGATATTGGACTTGGTTTGCATGTTTTGAGGTAGATGTTTGGTCCTTTTAGCGTTGGGTCCTATGCAAAGACAAAATGCATTATATGGAGTTGGCTTATGAAGGCCCTAATTTTGGGATTTATTATGATTTGTAAGGGATTTTTCAATTAGAGAGGAATAATAATATACCAACAAGTATTCCATGGGGAAGTGATATTACTTCAGAATGTAATGCCCATTTTCTTGTGATAGTGTTTAGACCTTAATTATGCTAGTGTGAACTTTTTCTATGATTGAATGGATATGTTATTTTTGACACAAGGTGCCTAACTATGTTGCATTGAGTAAACTACATTTTGAGGTGTATAATCATATTGAAACTTTATTATATCTATATGCATACATATATGACAAGTGTGTTATGAGTAAACTTTGATATGGTGAATATAATGATGTTTTAAAACCATTTTGATGTCATAGAGAGGGACAAGAGTATGAGTGATCATTGTGGATTATAACTTTAAAACAAACAATGGACCTAGCTAGGAAATTTAGAAATATGAGGACTATGAATAACTTTTACAAGATTAAGTGGATTATGGAACTTCGACATCTTAATGTTTTAAGTAGTGATTTTGGAAGTATCGGCAGAATTGAATAGATGTGATTGGTTTCAAATATATGTGTGTAGATTCAAATATCCAATAATGTATAGATAATGGAATGATATGTAAATTGTATTCATGTGATTTGGAATGATGTAGTTTGATTGATTTTGTGTGAAATCACATATTTAATTGTTAGGATGATTACGATAAATGTATTTTATGTTTGGAATTGAGAAATTTATTTTGATATATATATATATATATATATATATATATATATATATATATATATATATATATATAATATAGTTGTGCATGAATTGAATTATTTTTTTTTCTGCATTATTAAATTTAAACTTACATGTTATTTCAAGCAGGTAAGATATATGTGTTGAGTGTACAAATGGTGAATATGTGCTCGAAACTATTAACAAGGAAATAAAAATAAAAACAAAAAAAAGGATGAAGTGGGACTAACTCACATGGGGCTCACTAGCCAACAATATGTCACCTGGGGCTCGAAATTTGATTAGGTGGCGTGAATGTGTGAAGTGACCGTATGACAATTTTTAATGTTTTCTTCTTCATTGTCGAAATTTTCTCACCTTCACTTTAAGACCTTTGAATTGAATAGTTTTATTATTTTTTCATTTGATTTTAGTTTAATTTAGTGTTAATTTTTCTTTTTCATTTTGGGTAATTTTTACTTAAATTCTATTGAATGGGAAATTTTTATATATGGAAATTTCGAATTTAGGCTTTGGGTGCAATTTTGGGAGTGTATGGGACAAGTAAACCTTGTCCCATACTCCAAAACTTCCCATACACCTATCCATAGGGTAGGTGTACCTTTTTAGGCCTCTTTGGCCACTTGAGGACTCAATAGTACCTCATTTATTTCCTTGAAATCTTCCTCTCCTTTTTACTTTTTATTGTGTAAGATTTTGGGTACTTTCATTATAAGTTGATTTTGATGAACACTTGTGATATGTGATTTATTTAAATTTTATTTGAAGATTTTACCTTTTTGGTGACTTGTAAGTTAAGTCATTTAGATGTGAGATTTTATATTTTATTTTGATTTATCTATTTATTCTCATTTGTTGATTTTGGATTTTTAGGTTTGAGTAAGTGTCGAGTCTTGTAAGGAGAGGAGTGATGTGTTGTAAGAAGATGTGTGCTTTTAAGGGATTTCATTTCATTTTTGGAGATTTGTAATTTTTGGGAATGAAGCATGTCACTTGGCATGATCCTAAGGGTTGATAAATTTGGATTTTTTCCTATTTAAATGAGTTTGTGCCTTTATTTTAGGAGGCCTCTTTGTCTTGGGAAGGCGTTGTCAATTTGGATTTTCTTTAAGGATTTTTTTTGGAATCATTTCGCTCACATGCTTGGAGAATTTTTTTGGGGGAAATGATTGATATGTATATCTTACTCTAATTTTTTTCCTATATGTAAAAATTTCAATCCATCCCTTACTCTAATTTCGGTATTTTGATGTTTATTACCCACTTGAGTATGTGTTATAGTTACTTTACTATCACGGAGAAGCTTTCATGGCACCATTGTAGACATGTAAGTGGTGATGTGTGTTTAGGGGAATGCATCTTATCACTAAAGGGAGAAGTAGTGTTGAAGTGAGAGACATGTTATTTCTTGTAGGTCTTACTTTAGAGGAACTAATGGAAGGGGCAACTAGTCTTAGTGGAGGTATAAGTGGTTGTGGGCATGGAAGTAAATGGAGTGGATCCAAATTTGAAATTTAATCTTACAGAGGAACCAAAAGCTAGCTACCCTCTCTTTTTGGAGCTATAAGTGGTAGTGTGATATTTCCTTCCCCTCTTCAAACCATAGTTGGTTTGAGTGTTATTTTTAAGCTTTATTTTGGGTGTTTGGCATACCATATTTTTACCTTTTAACTTATTTGCTTGATGTGAAATTTTATTACATGGTTGAGTGTGACATGGTTTTATTCATTCGTAGTCTTGGTTGTTGTCCTTTGAGTTATGTGTGAGTTAGGGAAATTTTGGGGAAATGGGGAGGAAATCATTTCCCGATTGCATGGTTGGGTGGTAAGTGTCATTGGATTCCTCTATTTCATTTGGTAGGGAAATGAATTATTGAAGTTTGCAAATAAGAAAGAAGTTGATAAGTGAAGATGTTTTCCCAATTTGTGGGAGAGAATATTGTTGTGTATCTATTTCTCGAAAACTTCACATTTTTTTAATTTTAAATGAAGACATTGATGCATGTGTTTGAGAAAGTTGTGTTCTTCTTTCCGTTTGGAAGCATTATAATGCATTGTGAAAAGTGTATTTGTGATTACTTGAGGCTACTTGTAATTTATGTGGAAAAACATGTGCTTGGTTTGTTACATTTGAGAGTGAGATTGTGTTAAAATTTGTATTTGAAAATGGAAATGAAATGAAGTAGTACATCATTTCCTCTCTCTTGCTCTATCTTGTTGAACAAACAATGCATGGACATACTTAATTAAGGGTTGAAAGTTTTGGGATTTTTGTGAAAGGTTTGTGCTCCATTTCATAAAATAAGTGTAAAGAAAAGTTATAAATAAAAATGTGTGGATTGTGTATTTTGATATAAAAAGGATGATATTCTTCTTATTGAGTTAGTAGCTTATTATAACTCCTTTTTCAACTATGGAATTGTAACCAAATTTGGGGTTTATAATGTCATTATCGTGCTTTATTAGGTTGGTTAGTGGCCTTAATTTTAATTAAGTGATTTAAATTTCAATAAGAAGGCATGGATTATAGATTACCACATTTCTATGGTCTATAGGAAATCTTGTTTTTACTTATAAATATTTCAATTTGAATCCTTACCTTATATCTATTAATAGATAATAAAATAGCCCATGCCTTATTTAGTTTGTTCCATTAAAAACCTTCATCACGATTTAGGAGATAAAGGGGAGAGTATTGCATCCTTTTTAATCAAAAGTATTGTTTTTGGAGAATATATTAATGATACAAATTGACACACACACTTATGTATAACAAGTCTTGATTCCACTTGGTATAAATATAATGTCTCCATTTGAGTGCGAGATAGTTGCAGTAGGCTCTATTTTCAATCATCTCACTACTTTTTGACATTTTCATAAGGTTGTATGATGATTGCATAGCTCAAACATGGAATTTCATCCTTCACAAAGGTATTGAGGCATCATTGTGGTCACTGTTGTGTTCAAGAGTGAGACAAAACATCACAGGTGTAGCAGATTGATAAGCTCATGGGACATTATGAATTCAAAAGGATTCAAAGCTCTATTGTGATTCAAGGTAAACAACTCATTAGTCAGGTTAGAGCCATCCACACCTCCTTGGTGAGCTAGCTAAATGATCTTAGTGAGCTAAGTAAACCAAAATGAGCTAGGAGAGTTGGCCAAAGTGAGCCAAGGTGAGTTGAACTAAGTAAGTAAAAGTGAGTGGGTTGAAGTAAATAATTACAAGAGTTATTCATTACAACACCCTTTTCTTCAAGGGAATCCATGTATGTCTTCCCTAATGGAAAATATTCCCCATGATGATCAAGAGTTGGTTCCACAACAAGCTCCTGAAAGTGCTTTGACGACCGACATTGTGTCAAATCTTGAAGAGCCATTTCCATTAAAAATAGTCCATGCCTTATTTAGTTTGTTCCATTAAAAACCTTCATAATGTTTTAGGAGATGAAGGGGAGAGTATTGTATCCATTGTTAATCAAAAGGATTATTTTTGGAAAATATTTTAATGATACAAGTTGACACACACACGTATGTATATTCAATAAAATTATTGTTGTATAATTATATTATATAATATCCCCATTATAATTATAAATAAGATGTATATTTTTTTATATAAATATAAATATAGACTTACAAGTATATTAAATAATATAATAGGATATGTAATGCTTATAATAAACCTATAGCAATAACTATAGATATTATATAACATATGAAAATATATAATTATAATTTTAAAAATTTGGCTAGCGTGGCAACCCTACCTACATATTGCACTCACAACCATCAGCAGCCACACCCCCCACACAGCCAAAAGACTGAATTATGGCCATAATATATATAGTAATGTGTGTTTGTGTGTATGCCTTAATATATATAAAAAATAATGTGTTGTTAGGGGAGGTTGGACATATACATAGCTAGGGTTTCTACAAATTTTTTTGTACATTCATATATAGAGATGTATTAAAACCATAATAACTCCATGAGAATAAGAATTTGAAGATCTAGTGAAGCTCTCATTCCAAAACTGCACCAAAACAATGAGAATGCGATAAAATGAAATGGGTTAAATAAATTAACCTTACCAAAACATAACGATGCTTAGGGAAATTGAGAAACCCTAGAGATCTAGCAAGGAGATAGTTTCAATCTTGTGGCCCACCTTGGTTCTCTTATTTTGACTTGATTTGACCGCCCTAACTAATTCAAATTAATTATTATTTCTTGATAGCATTATAAGAAGGCTTAGGGAATTTAAATAGGTAATGTTATTAAGTTTAATTAGAAGGGGCGTTAATGGAAAAAAATTGGGTTAATTATTAGGACTACTAATGAAATATATGGTTAATAATACCATGACAAGATAAGTGAAAATTTGATAAGCATTAACTATGTCCTTCTCTCATAACAAATTAACACAATTTTAGTGGTTGGATAACAAAGAGACCTATCTAAATGAATTCAAATATTGCCATTAATTGTCACCTTGTTCTACAAGCAACTTTGCATTTGTCAAGATAGGACTACATTTTCCCTCACATCCTCAAATTCTAAACTTGACAATTGCTAAAAAATTTAATCACCGACGAGACTATTGGATTTGTAAATTTTACCTTCCACATCACTTGAACGTGTGACACAAATTCCTTGCAAGTGCGCAAAACTTGTTGGTGTCATGCAATAATACAATGGAATAGAATTTAATAACATAAACTTGAAAATTGGTTCTCATTAATCCTTTAATTTTTTTTTATAGTTTTTACCACTATTTATTTTTAATTTGGATGTTTATTATAAGGGGAATTATAAGAAATCATATTGGAGAATATCTTCATATGGAATTAGTCATGTAGTGATTTTTCACAGGTTCAATGGCATCTAGGATAATGATTCAAGATACAAAAGATAAATTACATATGAGATCAGTCATTCGTAAAGCATGTATATGGGTCGTTAGCATTTGTAAGTGTTCACATAGTGAGATAAGTATCACTCATATAGTATGGTCCTACATAAGGGCCGATGGTGAATAAAAATTTAGAGAGTGGATTGAATTTGACCTGATTTAGGGAAAAGTAAGCTTCATGTCAAGTTCACCAATGTGTATGTTTGGTAAAAGAGAGATTTGTTGTTGGGTTCTCAAATATATGGATCTAATCTAAGACCGAACACACCATGTAGATAAAATGGTGATAAATAAATGCTAAAGTCATAAATCTATAAGATGGTAACCCTATTCCTAGGATAGCTATAGGTTTCTAATTCCTACCACTAAGATAAAGATAGGTATCCTACTAATATTTTGAGATATAAAGGAGATAACCAAGGGTGGATAAAGCCAAGGGGCATAATAGTAATGAGACAATGTAATAAACCAAAGAAAACATACATCTACTCTAGCCTATAATAATTAATGACCAATAACAAAAAAACACATACATACAATGGTTATAAATACTTACATGTAATGTTGTGTGTATGATTATTGATGCATAATCCTCCCCAGAGACAACAACACCGAGAGAGAATCGTTATGAGTGGAGAAGGGGAAATCTCAACAAGAATATCTCTAGTGCTAACTCACTATGGTGACCCAAATGAAAAAGAGGAAAGCTCCAAGACTCCAAAGTCATTCAATAAGTGTGAAGTAGTGTAAAATAGTGCAGGAAAAATAAATTATAAGTGTGATAAAATAATTGTTAAGTGGTGAAAATAACAAGGAATCATAATAGTATATATACTTGACGCTATCACCCATGTCTTTCATGACAAAACCAAAAAAATCACCATTACAAATGGGTGATGGTGTAAGCCTTAGGAAAACCCTAAGGTCATAGGTTGAAAACATAAAGAATGAAAGGTGTAATATGAGTGGTGATAAATGATGAATTTATAGTGTGACCAAAAGCAAGGATAATAATGTGCAACAAGTAGAGACAAGTGAACATAATGAGATAAATAGATATAATGGGTGCAAAGTGTGAAAAAGGGGAAGAAAAAAATACATGTATGGGGTGACTAAGGCTAATAACAACATCTCTCAAATGTTGTGGTCTAGCTCGCATTACCAAGTCTAATCGTACCCTAATCTCGACAAGCCCATGAAGGAACTTTCTCGGGAGGAGAATGTAGTAATAGTCCCTGCACAAAATAAATTGTTAACAAACATAAAAATATGGTGATAACACATGAAATATTGGATTAACCATTCCCACAAAATTATTTTGAAACATGTATTTTTAATGGGTTTGTAATATTTTACTGCAATTTCATTATGGACTTGAGTGGAGTGTGTATGATTGTTGATGCAAAGACCATGCAAGGACAAAAAAGATTTTTTTTTTAATTTAGTGTGCAAAGAACCGTTTACAAGAATTGAAGAGGAAGGTGACATTCAATGTTGAGTCAATAAGGAGACTAGTTGCATATTTCGGTGAAAATTTAAATGATGCAAATAAAATGTATAGTGTGTGTGATCATGAGTTCCTTTCAATTATGCAAGTACTCAAGAAGTGGAGACACTACTTACTTGCCTAAGAAGTTTTTTTTTTATTTACATATCATCAAGCATTACAATGTATAAATAGTCATGAGAAGTTGAATCATAGGCATATGAAGTGGGTTGAGTACCTATAAGGATACACTTTTTGTTGAAGCATATGAGTGGAAAGTAATAAGGTGGATGATGCACTAAGTATGTGTTATCTTCCATAATTCAAACAATCGAAACCTCATAAATTGTGTCCCAATGTGTTAAAATCACTAAAGAGATGAACTTAAAGTATAAATACTTCATGGAACAAAGAACATCTACATTGTTTCATCTTTCTTCTAGAATGATTAAACCGTATGAATATGATTGAATTAATCTAAGTTAATGAAAGGAAAATAACACCAAATAGATTCCTAACTTAGTTAATCAACAACATAAACATCATGATAAATCTAAAAAGAAAAGCTTAAACTAGTGCATAAAACATTAAGAACATAAAATGCAAAACCAATCCTTTGATATTTGGATGTGCTTTGTAATTGTAGGTACTCCTTTAGTGAGTTAAACATTGCTACGTGTGATCAAAGGAAATTCTCCATGGAAGAGGAAGAGATCTCACCAATATGGCTTAATTATCATGTTTGGTTCTTCTCTTACTACTCTTTGCCAAGTAGAATATGGAAATGGTTGCTTGATCAATAATCCTTCCAAGATTGAAATGCTCTTATCATATGCATATGTCTTACAAGGACATGGTGTAAATTTGGACAAGGTGTATTAGGTTCTTTATATATCTTTCCAATTTGGGAGAATCTTGCAACCTAGTGAATGTGGGATAAAGGTAAAGTAGAATTAGAAAGGGATAAGTATGATTATAAGAGATTAATAAAGGATTAGAAACTCATGAGATTTGGAGATGATTTAATTAATCAACTAGGATTAATTAATAGACCAAGATAAGCTTAAAAATCCATTTGGAGGTGATTTAGAAGGAAATTAGTAGAATTTGAAGGGTTTGAAAGGGAATTTAACCAATAAGAGGGTTTATTGATTAAATAGAAGATTAAAAGGCTTAATTAATTAATAATAGTTAATTAATTAATTAAAAGAGGATTATAACTAACAAAGTGTCATTAATTGGCATCCAAGATGGGGGAAGGCTAGTTAATTAACAAGAGTGTCGTTAATTGACCTGAAATAAAGGGGAATGTTATCTAATTAGTGGGAAATCACTAATTATAATGAAATGATATAAAATAGGATAAGAAGTGAAATTTTAGTATTAAAACTATGTAGTTAGATTTAGGTGTCTACATTTTCCCCTCTTTGATGTGGTGTAGCGCAAATGATGCCATTTCAAAGATAGTAGACAATTACAGACAATTAAATTTGGTAAGGGTGGAAGAAAAATTAGTAGGATGGAGGATTCCCCCTTGAGTGTCAATGGGGTGATAGAAGAGGTTGATTGTTTCTCAAAAAGAAGAAAGGAAAGATCACAATAGAAGAATAAAACACTATAAGCGAATGAGATTCAAACCGAGTCCAGTAAGCCATCCTTTAAATCGATTGATTGGAAAATTATTTCCCAGGATTCTATGTGTGGAATAAAAAAGGGAGGGTGTGGGGATGAAAATGATCCCTATTACCCTAGATCTTATGGAAGAAAAACTCATAGTAATGAAGGGGATTTGAACTAGGCCTAGTTGGCCATTATTGGAATCGATAAAAAGAGTAGGATCTTGTGCCTCAAGTGGAAGAAGAAAGGGAGGGGAAGAATTAGAAAATGATAGGTAGAAATTTATTTAGAATGGAAATGGGAAGATAGATGGAGAATGGGAAGATCACGACGTAGTTGATGTACCATCTGGCTCGGAAGTAACTATTTATTTGATATAAGCATAAAAAAAGTGTAAAATGACATGAAGAGCCATAATACTGATTTTTGTTCATTGTTAAAGGATTGAATCAAAGAAAAATACATGAATCAATGCAGTACGAGAAATTAAACAAGTAGACCAACAAACAAACAAGAAAAAACATACTTGAACAAAACATTCAAGAAAGTTACACCAATGTTTTTTTATCTAGCTTCAGTTCCCAAATGTTTGAGTTATATGACAAGGGTTAAATTGGTGCCCCAAGAAAGGATACATGCAAGGGAAATAGATGAAAGACATAAAAGTCCCATTAAAAAGCAACATGCACTATGAAATTGCAATGATATATGCAAGGGAAGACAAACATAACAAGCAAACCAACTTTGTTAATGAAGGAAGATCAAGATGATCTGCATGTCGAGCACTAGAACAAGCAAACACTAAAGTAAGATGTTTTGTAGGATAGTTTTTAATGTTTGAGGATGTTGTGTCCTGTGAATGTTTAGGATGTTTTGATGCTTTACCAAGTTTTTGATTTTTATGTTTTACTAATGTTTTGGATTTTTGAAGGTTTTACCAATGTTTTTGGATTTTTGAATGTTTTACCAATGTTTTGGATTTTGATGTTTTACCAATGTTTTTGGATTTTTGAATATTTTACTAATATTTTTTTGATTTTTAGGATTTTGTGAATTTTTAGGGTTTTTTGAAAGTTTTTGAAGCTATGTACAAGAAAACGAAGATGAAAAGATGCCCCCAATGAGAGGTGATAATATACTGGGAAATCCATGCATATATGCAAGAGGAAGATAAGAAGGATCAATATCAAGATGGATAGGTTTAATGTGATGATGAAATACACTTAATGAAGTGCTAGGAAGGAGTGATCATGCCTTTAGTGTAAAATGGTGAGGAAACACATGATAGAAAAGAAGTAGAAGAATGTTTATTGAAAGAAGGAACAAATTTTCCTAAAACATGTAAAAGGAAATCTTATACACATGGATGTTTAGAAAATCATTAAAGACATAAAAAGGTAATTAAGAGTTTAAATTTAAAAAAATGAATCTTAATTTGGATGAATCATAACAAGGGTGTTACAGTTGTTTGTTTACCACCTATCTCTCATTCTCAAGAAACTTGTGAAGGGTGTTTACATGGTAAGAAATAAACAAAACCCTTCCATATTTATCATGAAGATAACTCCTAATAACCACTAGAACTTATCAACAATGATGTTAGAGGACCTTTAAAAATTCCTTCTCTAAATGGTTCAGCTTTTTTATTACCTTCATTGATGTATATTCATGTATGATTTGGTCATTATTTATTGAAAAAAATCATATGTGATATCTTAATTTAAAGCATGTTGTCATGATATTTTGCAAGGAAAACTTCAATGTTGAAACATGAAAATTATACCCTAGTGTTAAAAAATTTGGCCTAAAATCCTTTCAAACCACTTATCCAGATCATCTTGCCCTTAGTGTCATGCCTATCCCTGATCCTTGAAAGTCCTCACGTGTGTTTTTTATACTGTACTTGATGTTGGAAATGGCAAAACATGGCCATTCAACACATTGCTTCTGAGAGAAAATTCTTCAGTAGGCCTACGGAGGCTATTTTTAACCTTTTCAAGATAGGTGTGTGCCCTCCGGGGTAGATTTGAAAGATCAAATTCATCAAGAAGTGGTATGAAGGAGATAAGAACATATTTCAACATGTTTAGGAATATTTGGGAGTGTTTCAGAGGTTTAGGAATAAGTTGTGCAATGCAAGTCTCTAAGGTGTCAAGAGAAATCATTGGAAGATAGTGCACGAACATCAACGAAAGATTTCGGAGCTCGAGATGATTCAAGAGGAAAAAATATACCATTGGAAATATATTTCAATTCCCTACATGATGGAAAAATCATATTCTTCTCAAGGTGTAGGTACTTCTTAGGCGAGAATAATTTATGTAGACTCACTTCGTAGTCCCGAATGAAAAATTATCATTTTATAGAGGAGGCATAATAAAATCTTGAAAATAATCCCATTATTCTTAAAATGGTATTAAGAATCAAATTTATATCAAATTTCACCTAAAAATACCTCCTAAAACTCTAGGAAAGTTCGTTTCAAGATTCTGGGAGTTAGTCAAATTTGCAGTTGGAAGCCTGATGCATTTTGGTGTTCGGACAATCCCAACAATCCCACTGTCCCAACTGTCTAAAATTTCTAGGAAATTTGGGAAATTGGGGACATTATGGAAAAAAAAAAATGTGCGCTACCCCCTTTTTGAATCCCTTGGACCCTCATATGACCATGTTCCTCTCCAATAAGGTGCTAAGTGATCAAACATGCAAAATTGGCTAAGTATTGAGCTTCCTAGCCTTGGGTATATTTTTTTCCTCATTGTTCCAACTGTTCATGACAGTTGGGATAGTAAAATGTGCCCCACCCATAAACGGTGCTCGGAGTTCTTCATATGACCCCAAATTTTATCTCTAGGGTGTTGAAACCTTTCTCTCTCCTCCTCCATTCTCACCTAGTCATTTCCTGCCATTTGTCGGGCTCGAGAGTAGGGCACATTTTATTGCCTTGGGATAATGTGGATAGTTGGGACATAAAAATTCACCCCACCCCTAGAATGGTTGAAAATTCAAAAATAATTTATTTTTTTACACATTGCTTCTTCGTACCTCTTCTTCCGTGAAGTTAAAAATTTGTCGAATGTTTTAAACATAAAATAGACCTCTACCCCTTCATTTCTTCTCCATAACTTCATAATTATTATGTAATCCATCCATTAAACCTGTAAATTATCTAGAGACCCTATCAAAACTCATACAAATCCCCTTTATGTATTGAAATTTGAAAAAACTCATATCTTGCAAACCTGTGAATGAAATTAGGTGAAATTTTCTCGAGTTATTCTTCAACCCAAGAGCCATCAAGAACATTGTAATAGTAGAGTATAGGATGACCTAGTTTATTAATTGTAAAAAACCCTAGTTTGATGTCATAGCATCTGCTTTTTCAGTTTTCGAGATATTCTAGTGGGTGGATTGAGAAAATTTTGGAGCATGAGATCATGATGATGAGCCTAATCCAATAATACAATTTTTGCTACAACCCAAGGTGGACAAATACTATTTCTAAAAATAGTAAGTATTCGGAATCCTTTCTTTCTAAAAATATTAAATTACTAAAAATAGAAAGTCCCCTCAAATCAATGCACTCAGAGAACATTAAAAATGAGAAACTAGGAAACCTTTCCAAAAATAGCAAAAAAGAAAAAAAAAAAAGTAAAAAGCAACTTCCTAAAAATAGAAAGTGTTTAAAAATGGTTAAGTGTGATCGAGAAAATTTAAAATGAGTATATCGGATGATCAAGAAGTTCACATTTGAGAAAAATAGGTGAAATTTCCCAAAATAGCAAGTCTTGATTCCACCTACTAAAAATAGAAAGTCTCCATTTGAGTGCAGAAAGTTGCAATAGGATCTATTTTCAGTCATCTCACTACTTTTTGACATTTTAATAATGTTGTATGATGATTTGATAGCTCAAATGTGGACTTTCATCCTTCACAAAGGTCTTGAGGCATGATTTTGGTCATTGTTGTGTTCAAGAGTGAGGAAAAACATCATAGGGCGTAGCATTTGACGATTCAAAATGATTCAAATATCTATCATGGTTCGAGGTAAACAACTCATCGGTCAAGTTAGATCCATCCACACATCCCTAGTGAGCTAGCTAAATGAGCTTATTGAGCTAAATAAACCAAGATGAGCTAGGACAGGTTGGCCAAAGTGAGCCAAGGTGAGCTAAACTGAGTAAGTCAAAGTGGGTTGGTTGAAGTAAAGCATTACAAGAGTGATTCATTGCAATACCATTTTCTTGAGGGCATCCATTTATGTCTTCTCCAATGGAAAATATTCCCCATGATGATTAAGAGTTGGCTCCACAACAAGCTCTTAAAAGTGCTCGATTCGCCGAAATTGTGTCAACTCCGAAGAGATATTTCCATGGATTCAAGAAATTCTCAAAATAAATCCAAGGACAACGTAGTTTTCTATCATTCCTAGTCTCAAATAAATATTAGGAACATTGAAATCTAAGTGAAGAAAGAATTCCCAGAGACAACATTCCGCTTTCTCGGTCACATCTCAAGTAACTAGTATGTTGAAGTTGTTAGGCCTAAGTTTGAAAAGACTATTAAGGACATGCCCCCATTGGACTATGAGTTTACCCGTATCTCATTGGGTTAAGATTCACATAAGGGTGACTCATTTTTCAAGGAATCCACTTTTCTCCTCCTCACTTGGAATAAATAATGCAGACAAATAATTTTGCAATTGGAGGAACAGGTAAACATTCTCAGTGCCCACATGCACTCAACATCTTCTCTTCTAGTTGAAGACATTCCTCTTATCAATATTGTTGATCCAGAGACAATCAAGAAAGCACAAGGATACATGATGCACATAAAGGATAACGAGAAATGGATTGAGAAAATCATTGAGCAAGGAAAGGAATTGTTTCCAGATATCATATCTCTCATCAAGTATGTTCTTACAACATTGTCAAAAGTGAACAAAGAAAATGAGGAGTTTTTAAAAGAGTTTATTCATTTGGATGAGATGTTCCCACTAGTTTTCGAGATGATTTCCTTTGACTCTCACACCCTTGTGAGTAAGAATGTGTTCACATCCATTGTAGAAAACTTATCTCAAGTTTGGATTTGCATCATGGATATGAAATATGGAATACTCAAGAATACAATCTCCGAGTTGAAATCTTGCGGACAACATGGTTTCGAGATCTTAAAAAATGTCTATAATTGTGTTCGGAGGCTTGAGTTCCCTCCACTCATCGAGGACTCGTCATTAGAAGAACTCATTGTCTTGTTCCAAGAGCTGGTCAAGAAAGAGGCATGTGACTCTCTTTCCTTAATGAAGACAACTTAGAGACCCTGATCAACATCAAAAGTTGTATTATTGTAATTGGAATGGATTGTGAAGAATGACTTTATCAATGGAAGAGGATCGGTGATGTCCCCAAGACATGGACCAATTTTTGGGTTGTATTTTCATTCGAGAGAAGGATAAGTTGACAACTATGATAACTTAATTCGAGTAAGGAATTCAAGGAGTAGGAGCACTGTTCTAGAAAATCTTCATCAAAAGACATGAATCAAAAAATTTCTTCATCGCGAGTAATTTCTTCATCAAATATGACAACTTTTTCCCTCTCCTCTCTTTCTCCATCTTTCTGATCTCCCTCTTCTAATTTTTCATTAAGTGTAATCATTGTATTTCATCTCATTCACTTAAGTGAATTTCTAAAGTGTAATTGTAAAATTCCCTTTAATTTATAAAAAGGGAACTTATTTCTCATGTCCTAAGAAGATGTAAAGTCATAAGTTGAATGAGAACATGAAGAGTCATGTGGGGGTAGGTGAAAGGTCAATTCACATTGCTATAAATTAGGATGGCTTCCCCATTCCAAGGGATCCTGAAGATTTATTTATTTGTATTAATGGTGAATTTTGATTTGGGTGTTGAGCTTTGTATCACCAACACATGAAATAAAGATACATTTCTTCCATTTCCTTTTCCTATGTGTTCTTTTATTTCTCTCTTTTATGCACTTTGCACACATAGTGATCAAGAAAGAGTTGTGCATCTTTGATAAATGAGTCTAAGAATTTTGTTTCTAGTTTTTTTATTCTCATTAGATAGCTTCATTGTTTCTTTCCTCTATATTTAATGTTGAAATAATCTAGTTATTAGGTGTGAATTATGTTTGTTCCTACTCACAATAATAACATTCCTTTGCCTAATTTCTCTCCTTCACCCCTCATCATTGTAATTTCCTCCCTTGTACCCCATATAATAATATTTCCACGTGTTCATTGGAGTGTCCTTGTGTGATCCCTAGCCTATTTGGATAACCCAAAATATTTAGATAGGAATAGACTAGTTTACATTCAATAATGAGAGTTACACCATTAAATTTAGAGGGTCGTAGCCACATCAGCGTTGATGGAAACACCTAATTTTCCATATTGACAAATTATTTCTCCAACAAATCCTTAGTTAAATACCACTTCCATCACAAATTTAGAAGGCTTAAAATAAATAATAATGATATATATGTTAGGAAAACATTTCTAAATTCTAAATTAGTACATGATTACTAAAAATAGTATTATATGCATATCAAATGACACTTGGAGACACCTTTGTGTTTGTATTGGAGACATCCAATATTGATTGCATATAATATTTTTCAATATTGAAATGTTGAAGTTGTTTTTTCAAAAAATCAATATATTGGTAATATGACATGGTTAGTTTTTAAACATATTGTCATTTAAGTTGTTATATAACTTGTTTTTTAACCTATTAATGTAAGATTTATATATGGTTAAAAGTGAAATCAATAATGATTTATATTATGTTTATTATGATAATGCATGTTTATATGGATATTGTGATTCTAACCATGTTGGTGTTGTGTTAGATAGAAAATCTACAATTGGATATGTGTTCAAGTTTGGTACATGTGTCATTACTTAAAGCAAGTAAAAAACATATGACAATCTTCATCTCTTCTACTTTGAGGAAAAATATAGAAATTTATGGAAGCAATGAAAGAAGTCATGTGGCTAAAGGGTTTGTTGGAAGATATTCAAATGGAAGTTAAAGGAGTTAATCCTCTTTTGTGTGATAGTCATATTTGTATTTCTCTCACTAATAATCAAGTTCAAAGCACTAGAGAAGCGAAGTATATAGAGATGCATATGCATTTCATCCGAGAGAAGGTGTTCTATAGTGGTATAGATCTACTTTATTGCTCGGTGAGGATCAAGTTGCGAGATATGTTTCTGAAGCTATTGTGTGTTGTAAAGTTCTAAAAAATTTTACAATGTTTGGTGTTTCAAAGTTTCCATTGAGGGGGAGTGTTCATGACAATTCCACCTACTAATGGTTGGCCATATTTTTTCTCCTTCACCTATATTTTTTTTTCCAAATTTAAAACATTGTAAAAGATATTTTTTATGAACTTAGTAAACTTATAACCTGTAATTTTACTATGTTGTCCGATAATGTTGCATCTTGTTGTAAAAGAGGTCCTTACTTTATAAAAGGCTCCCAAAGATGCTTGTATAGATTTTCAGAGAAGCGTGAGATGTAGTCTCACAAATCATGTTGAGCCCAAATCACAACTTTAAATTTATGGATTCCAAATCATTTTGTGCCAAAAGGTAAATTTTACATGATGAAGGTATATAAATCTTTCAAATGTGGTATCTTAGCCTAAACCTTAACTATGGTTTAAGGATTATAAATCATGCTATATAAACATGTAACGATTGGCATATGAACCCCACTTAATATTAAGGGGAAGTGTTAAAACAAAAATATTAAGTGTTCTAGTTATATAAAATATAGTTTTAATTAAATAAATTAAAACATTATAGATTTTAATTTATTTAATATAAAATTTATGTTTATGATTTAATTGGATTTTTATAAATCAATTATTAATATTTGGGGTGTTTCATGAGAATTCACACATGTTTAAAATATTTAAATTGACATGTCGGGTCAGGTAAATTGATATGTAGAATTCACATGGGTGAATTAAAATGGTGGAGAGGAGTGAGGTGAATAGAGGTTATTACTAGACTGTAATTTTTTTTTCTATAATGGAATTTTACTGTGTTACACCGTCATTTTTACACTTTGGGTTTTCCACGTTAAATTCATATGTTTTGTGTTATTTATTTTTATTGCATTATAGTTTAAATGTATTTATTTAATTATTTCTTGTGATAATTAATTCAATTAATAAATTAATTTAACTTCTCATACCTCACATTAACTTCATATTGTTCCATAATTTTAGGAGTCTAATTGGGTGGCTTGTATACCTTATATAAACAAATCCCAATTGTCTTAGGGAGTCTATTCTTACTTAGCTAATCTTTAGAACTCATTTTTCAAGAAGCTCATAGAGTGTTACAATCTCAAGGCTCAAAGAAGAGTGTGTTCGATAGGACGTGAGTGGATAGTGATTGTAATAATTTGATTGTATAGTTGGAAATTGGCATGTGTGTGATATCATCTAAGTATATGAATAATGCTTGTTGATCTAGCTTTTCTGATGTTAATTTCAAATATTTGATAGTGCATATACCTTTTTATCTTTTTCATGTGTGGCTTTGAGGATTGTGTGGTCCAAGGTGTGTCTTCATTAAGTACCCTAACCAAATCTACATAAACAAGTCAAAAACCATTTATATATTTCCATATTTGGTGCTACAATATCCATTTTGACTGTGAAGGCTTGAAGAAATATTCCTCCCAAAAAAATTTATCCTCACGAAATTTTGGAATATAAATGGGTAACAATATCAATGCACTTTAATGTAGGATTTCCCCAATCTAGAGCTAAAAATGACGACAATATTATGGTACTTAATAATCTATTTAAGGTAGATCACTTCATTCTAAGCATTCTTAAGGGTGACACATAATTTTGGATAACAAAATTATGAAAGAAGTCATTTATTCGCACAAATCTCCCAAGTTAATAATATTTAGTATAGAGATCGTTTACCATCTCAAAGATATATTATGTATTTCATATGTCATTACTAAAGAATTATAATCATGAAACTTTGCATGTGCTTGCTTAGGGTACTCTATAGGAGCATGATGTAACCCTCCAACTCAAACCAATATAGATCCTAAAGTAGTACGAAATTACACTATAAAACCAATAAATTAATCATCAAGACCCATACGATTAATACAATGAGAATATGACTTAGTTAAGATGACAAAGAGGTTATGATAAGAGATTATCTACATATTTTAGATAATGCACCAAGATAGTACTTCTAAAAGGGGAGGTAAATGTAGATACAACCTCAATCAAATCCCTAGGGTAAACTATTCCAATGGAAAAACTTTGACAATGATTTGGAATTTTATAGTTAAAATTATTGGTGATAGAAAAAATATGAAAATTTTCATTCTTGCTTTTTGGTTCGAACAATTAGATGATGTCTTAGATTTGATTATGTGTTTATTAATGTAGGTTTCTTGTTATTTTTATTAATGTTATATTAGATGATATTTTGGTTATGTTAATGATTTCACGACAACATTTACTAATCACTTGTGTTAGTTTTTACAAGTTACATCACAAGGCGTCAAGAGGGATACAAAGGTTGATGATTGGGGGATTAGTATACCACATTTAACATTCAAAAATATTTTAGTTTTCATGTGGTGGTAAAAGTATATTCTTGTTTTTGTCTTGGTCTATGTTATATCACTCGATGTGCTTCAACTACTTTTATTCCCATGTTAGCTTATTAGACTATACAATTAAACTTATAACGTCACTTTGAAATTACATTAAAAGGTCTTTACTAGGGAGGTTCACTAAAAGGTAATTAGAAAATAAGAAAAACAATAAAATAAAAAAACTAACTAAGCCTTAAACTAAACCTAAATATACCTTTGAGTAAGTGAGGTCTTATTCAACATAAGCAAAAAAACCTATTGGAATAAACTTATGTGGGTCCAAAGAAACAAGTAATGGTTTACACGAGAAAAAATCCACAAACCAAATCCACAAACTAAAGATCAACTATGTAGAAAATAATATTTAATTCCACATACCATCTATATGTGCATACCATCTAGAAATTTCTTTTTGTATTTTACTCCTCCATTGTATTCTATAATTTGGTGTTAAATGAAATCCTTAAGCAACCAATTCGGTCTAGATTTTTTTGTGTGTCTATATGGATGATATGGTATCGAGAGATGGTTGTGAATTAGCTAGGTATATGAAAGCCAAGAGTGGATAAGAGTGAAGAAAAAAAAAGAGAAGTTGTTGTTAGTTGTGAAGGAGAAGATTATTCCTTTGACAAAAAAAAAAAGACGCAAGAAAAATACAATTTGATGTGGTGCTATAAAGAGAAGGATGTGTAAGATTGTTTTATTTTCTAGGGCTACATATCTAGTTTTTTTTTGTTGTCATTAACAATTTATTTGGGGATTTCTCTTATTTAAATTGAAGAATTATTTTTGGGTGAATGACATCGAGATTGAATCTTGGTGAAAAATTAATAGTGTGATGGATTGTTCAAGAATTTTAATTCATGATTGCAAATCGAGATGGAAAGAAGTACTCTTTGTGGAAATATAAAATAACAAATGTATTTCTTGAAAAATATTTGTGGGAATTCATGGAAGAAAAGAAAGAATCCCTACAAGTTATATAGAGTTAACCCAATTTAAAAGAAATAATAATGAAGCCTTAGCTATTATTGGTATATTTGTTCTTGATGAAATTGTCCCACAAATTCAAGATATTGATAATGCAAATGACGCTTGGAAAACATTTAAGGAAATATTTGAAAATCCTACAAATACTAGGATTTTTCATCTAAAAAGGAATTACATAATCTAAGAATGACATCAGGATGTGACACATCATCTTACAAAATTAAAGGAGATAAAGAATCAATTAGAGGCTATGGGAGAGAGCGTGGAAGAAAAATCATTAGTTGAGATAAATTTTAATAGCCTCCCCATAGTGTATAAATATATAATCACATCTTTAGAAGTTTTTGATAAGATTGATACTCTAACATTTGAAGAATTAATTTGATACTTGTTGCATGAAGAAAAGAGAGTTAGAAGGAACTTTGATAAAACTTACTCTACTGAGAAAGCATACTTTTCAAGAGGCAGATTCAGAGGTAACAAGATGCAAATTCGAGACAAGATGGCTATAGAATCTAAGAAAAGGATGAACCAAGGAGAAGATAAAAGAAGGTAGAAAAATCATAAGGTGAAGTGCTTAAATTGTGGTAAATTGGGCCATTTTCAATGGCAATGTACAAAAAGGAAGCCAGAGATGCACAATTGGTCTAGAAAGAAAACCAACAACCTGAGAAAGCAATTAGAAAGGGAAGGTAATCTCTTCATTGCATCCTTATCTTCTTAAGATACTTTAAATGATGTTTGGTATATAGATTTAGGAGCACGTAAGAATATGGATTTTAAGAAAGAAAATTTCAAATCTATTGAAAAATATGAAGAATGTGAAAGAGAAAAGATATTGCTTGGTGACAATAGTTCTTATAGTATAAAGGGCCATGGTGATGTTCCTATTAAAATGAATAATGGTGAAGTAAAATGTATTACTAATGTGATGTATGTACTTGGTTTAAAGAAGAATCTTCTTTCAATTAGTCAAATCACAAAACAAGGTTTCAAAGTTGAATTTTATAAGGATAATTGCTTGATTAAGGATATGAAACATGGCTATAAAGTGATTGCATTAGGTAATCTAGATGGGGGAATATATAAATTTGATGGAGGAAGTACAGGTATGCATGCTCTTGTTACATCGAATGATAATACTATTGTGTTATTGCATTTAAGATTTGGGCACCTTAATTATCAAAGTCTAGGTTTAATGAATAAATTGGACATGTTGTATTTTCTTCCAAAAATTAATTTAGATTCAAATATGTGTAAAGGATGTTTGTATGTGAAACAACATAGAGATAGTTTTGAGAAGAATGGGGCATATAGAGCAAGAGAAAAACTTGAGATAGTGCATAGTGATGTTATTGGTCCATTTCCTACTCCTTCCTTTGTATGATCAAAAGATGTGTTGACTTTAATTGATGATTTTAAGAAAAAAGGATTTATTGTCTCAAGAAGTGAGGTGTTTGAAAAATTTAAGACATTTAAATCTCTAGTAGAAAATGAGAGTGGGAGAAAAATTAAAGTTCTTAGAACAAATAATGGAAGAGAGTATATCACAAAAGAGTTTCAAAATTTTTGTGATAATGTAGGTATCAAAAGGCGATTCTTGATTCGATACACACCTTAAAAAAATGGGGTTACAAAAAGGAAAAATAGAACTTTAGAAGAAATGGCTAGGTGCATGCTCAAGACTAAGGATTTTCCAGATTCCTTTTGGGTTGAAGCAATAGTTACTGCTACCTACATATTAAATAGATCTCCCACAAAGGCTATAAGAAATATGACACCTCATGAGGCATGGTATGGTAGTAAGCCAACAGTCAAGTATTTTAGAGTGTTTGGATGTAATGCTTATGCTCATGTTCCCAATGAATTAAGGAAGAAACTTGATAAGAAAAACATGAAATGTATCTTCATTGGTTATAGTGAACAGTCTAAAGGCTACATGTTATATGATCCTCAAACTGAAAAGGTAATTATCAATAGGGATGTTGTGTTTGATGAAGGTATTCATAAGGAATCTACATCTACTTTTGAGATAGTTTCTGAAGTTGAAGATGTAGAAAAGGAATAAAATAGTGATAATGAGCAAAGCCTCCATTGAAAATAAAAAGTCTTCAAGAAATTTATCAAAAGAGTAAGCAAGTTGAAGAAAAAGATCATCATGTTAACTATGCCTTAATGAATAGAATAGAGAAAGTAAATGATCCCCAATCTTATGAAGAAGTAAAAGGAAAGAAAGAGTGGGAACATGCAATGCAAGAAGAGTATGACTCTTTAATGAAAAATAATACATGGGAATTGACAAAACTTCTCTGAAGGTAAAAATATTTTTGGTACTAAATGGGTCTATAAGACTAAGTTTAGATCTAATGGATGCATTGAAAAATTCAAAGCACATATTGTTGCAAAAGGATTTTCACAAAAAGAAGGGGTTGATTTTAGTGAGACATTTTCTCTAGTGGAAAAAATGAATACAATAAGGTTTGTTCTTGCTTTGGCTACTAAATTTAAATGGCAGAGTTCATCAAATGGATGTAAAGAATGCATTCCTCAATGGTGAGCTACATGAGGAGATCTACATGGAGCAACCACAAGGATTTGTGAGAAAGGGACAAGAGCATCTTGTTTGCAAGTTGAAGAAATCTTTATATGGCTTAAAGCAAGCACCAAGGGTATGGTATGTAAAGATTGATGAGTACTTCAAACATGAAGGTTTTGTAAAAGTCCCTTTGACCCTAATATTTATGTGAAAAAGAGTGATGTTGGAATAGTAATTGTGGTTCTTTATGTGGATGACATAATAATTACAAGTAATCATGACATGTTAATTGATGGAACAAAGAAAATATTAAAAGAAAAGTTTGAGATGACTAATTTAGGATTGTTTCATTATTGTCTTGGCATACAAGTATGGCAAGAAAGATGACAGGATACTACTCTCTCAATCCAAATATGCACATGATTTGTTGGTCAAATTTAAAATGGAAAATTGTAAAGTTGCTACTACTCCAGTTGAAGTGGGGATGAAATTATCAACAAATGATGATTCGGATTATGTAGGTGGCACGCTATTCAAACAATTAGTGAGAAGTCTTATTTATCTAACAATAACTAGACCTGATATTGCTTATGCAGTTAGCCTAGTTTCAAGGTTTATGTCATCTCCCAAAATTACTCATTGGAAAGAAGCTAAATTTTTTTTGAGATATGTCAAAGGAACTCAAAATTTTGGAATTGAGTATTTTGCAGGTGTTTACATATCTTTGAAAGGTTTTACATATTTTGATTGGGCTGGATGTATATATTACCACAAGTATGCTACATTTTTTAATTAAAAATTGGATTTGGTGCTATCTCATGGTCTAGCAAAAAGTAACCAACAATTGCATTATCATCAACAAAGGAAAAATATGCTTCAACATGTGTAGCTACTCGTGAAGTAGTATGGTTGAGGAGAATACTTGGTGATTTACATTTTTCTCAAAATCAACCTTCACTACTATATCATGACAACAAAAGTACAATTTAGTTGGAAAAGAATCATGTCTATCATACAAGAACTAAACATGTGGAGATTCATCGCCACTACATCAGAGAATTGATTCAAAATGATGTGATTCAACTTGCCTACTACAACACTAATGATTAAATTGTAGATATTTTCACCAAAGCATTGAGTGAATGAAAGTTTGTAAAATTTAGAGATTGTATCCATTTTTACTCCTATCACAAAATAAAGGAACCCCATGCACATCGGCCTATCACCCAATGAAAGCTGAGCACTCACCTGAGGCACGTGCGGGTACCGAGTCTCTCTTTTATGTGAGTTTAGTGGGAAACATCATCTATGATTAGTGTAAGAGATTTTAGAAGGGAAGTTTAAGACATACAAGAACCATAGGGCTCAGAACAGCCTCTAGATCCTTGCAGTCACTTCAAACCAAGTGTTTAACAGAATCCATAACATGTATTGTGACAGAAAGAAACATACAAGCATTCATACTTAGCATGAAAGGAAAGAGAATTCATAAGAGAGAAACATGCATCAGAATCATTGATATTCATGTATATATTATGACAGGTAACCTTATTACATCCATGGAACCATTACAGAGGGTCACAGAGAAGCAGACCATAGTCATGCATTGCACTGGACTTAATGTAACTAAGCTACCCAAAAGAAAATTTCTGCAGAGCTCGATCACTCCCTAGGTGTCTATATGGATACTTGTATGTATACCTCCATATGTATATCCCTCTATGTCTATATGTCTATGTATCTATCTATCTCTATAGGCACTTGTATTTATAGCTTTCCTAGACTGCCAACCCATCCTCCAGTGCCCTCAGATCCAGTGCCAAGTGTCCGAATGTGGTCCTCCATGCGAGCATGCTTCTCTAGGCCTGAGCTCTCCACTTTATTCCATGATGTTCTTCTAGAATATTCCATTGCAAGCATGCTCCATCCTAGGCCAACCTGTTGCTAGGTTGACATCTTATCCATGTGTAACTGGGTCATGCTTTT
Organism: Taxus wallichiana var. yunnanensis; assembly: GCA_018340775.1. Lineage (NCBI taxonomy): Eukaryota > Viridiplantae > Streptophyta > Pinopsida > Cupressales > Taxaceae > Taxus > Taxus wallichiana. Next base: position 136,848,628 of record CM031239.1, on the reverse strand, counting down.
CACGTGTTCTACTCGGACGTCCAAAATGACTAAGTCCTGATCCTTTCGTGTGTCACGTGTGCTACATGCTTCCTTATACCCTTCTTGCACAATTTTGCCTTGTGTGCCATTCCATAACTGGGACCTTGCGTGCCTATGTGCCTTCATACTTGGCCAATATTCCAGGGGTCCAACATCACCCCACACTACGCCTGTTCTCTCTGCTCGGATGAAACAATCTACTTAGCCAAGAATGTAGGCTTCCTTAAAGAACCAAGGTGTATTCTTACATTTTGTAAAAGAATAAAGGAATGAAAGAATAGGGGAAGAATGAAGAATGGGGGAATCAATTTAGTAAGTTGGGAAAATCCCTCCATAAGTCTGCCTCCAACTTGTTCCAAATGTTGACCTCGCTTTGTGCCTTCTGACAGAGGTCACCAACCAGGATGCTCACCTCGTCAAAACTCAGGCCAATTCCCTGGGTGCCCAAAGTGTCCACAATCTTCTCCATCTCCTTGCCCAGGTCTTTGAGCATGTCCATCCTCCTAGTAATCTGAGGATATAGTTCTTTCAGTGGGCCTTGATTGAACTCCTTAAAGCTTCAATCGCCTCAGATTTTCTTTCCACTTCGGCAAGAACCTTGTCCCTTTCTACCCTATTTCCTTTGTTCTTCTCCTAGAATTCCTTCAGCTCTGCTTCAAGTGTGGCAACCAAGGAGCTTGCTACCTTATCCCTATCTGCATAGGTATCATATGTGGCCTTAGTAGATTAGGCAACAACTTTAACTTCTACGAGCACCTAGTGTACTCCGCAATGAGCACTACCACCTTCAACCTATCCTCCTCCTTTAAGCACACAACCACTTCTTCTGTAGACTCCAGGGCCAAAGGTCGTCTCTCCATAGTGAGGATGTGTGTTATATCTTCTATACATTCTAGAAGGGATGAGTACTTCTATGTGGGTAGCACTAAGTCTGGGTGCTTTAAAAGGATGACACCCTTGATAGATTCCATCTTCTTGTACACTTCCTGCACCTTTGTCTTCTCTTCCTTTAACTTGCACCTTAGCTATGTGCTGATCGATCTTCCTACTTCAAGCTCTAGGTCTTCTCCACCAGCTCCTCCTCTTTCTTCCCTAGTTTCTCCTCCAGTACTCTTATTCTGTCATTGCACGTGAAGAGCCTAGCCTCTGTCTTGACCACGACCTTGTTGAGCACATTACAAACTTGCTCATCTGAGAGTTCCTAGGAATTCACCAAGGGATTGGCTCCCTTAGACTCTGGTACTGTGATGATCACTCCTTGGCAGACTTCAAAGTTTGGCTCATCAATGTGGGACTCAAACACCCAAGAGAGCATCTTCTTCATTCTAGGGTACACGCCCTCCTTCTCAAATGACCCCATGGCTAAAAGCCTTTCTATGGGTACCGTGCTTTGGAACCGCACGTGTAGTACCTTTCTCAAGTCGTTAATGTAGCCCATTACTTGTCTTTGTTCTATATCAAGGGCCCTCCTACCCGAGTGCGCACCTTTGGGAAAACTCACTGTTAGAGCGGGACCTCCTCCCATGCTACCATGCTCCTTATCAATGTTTTCCTCTCCTTCCTCCAAAGCACTATGTCAGCGTTGCGCTCCAACTCTTGGTCTACTAGGGCCTCGAGCATTCTCTTTGCTTCTCTCTCTGCCACCTCAGTGATCTGCTCCTTTGTGAAGCTTATAGCTCCCTATTTTCCCCGCCAACCTCCTCATTCCTTTCCATGTCTCCGGTGCCTTCCTCATCCTATGTGCCCTTGCGCCGTGTGAATATGAACTCCTGCTTCTCTTCCCCGCTCTCTTCTCCCGAGTCATACACACTGAACACATGTGGCTCCTGGTCCTTCTCAGGCTCTTCTTCCTTGCTATCATCTTCTTCACTCTCACCTTCTCTTTTACCCATGTACTTCTCCAAGCTTTTGGTCTCCTCCGAGTCAGCTTCCTCTTCCACCCTCTCGATTTTTCCTGAGAGGTGTCTCCTTGACGGGGATTCGGCCTCTTCTTCTTCCTCAGGTGACTCTTCCTTGGTGAGTGGTTTCTAGGTGCCTCCACTTCTGGTGTCTTCTCCTTCACCGGGAATTTTTCCTCCACATGTAAGTGCTTGGCTTGGCACTTGTTGTTGGCATGCTCACTATCTGAGTAGTCTGCACACTTGGTGCTTCTTCATCTTCTCTTCCCCTCTTCTTGGGCATGGGCTTCTTCCTACCCATGGGATCCTTAGGTATGGAGACATCATTCTCCAGGTACATACCCTTTTCAAACTTTGGCCTTATACGGAGGTACACACACACCGTGGATCCTCCTGTAATGGGTAGTGTCATCGGCCTTGTCATCTAGACCTCATGCGACATGTACCTTTCTACGTACGCACACTTACCACCGGGGTAGTTTAATCTTTTCACATCTCTCTATGCTCCCGGTCCAGACTACCTAGTTCTAGCCTCAACTTCTTTGATTCCTTAAATCTGTTTACTCCCACTTGGAAGTATTGAGCAGTGAATGTGAAAGGAAGTTTGCACCAAGGGCTCCATGACTCATCTATCAGCCTGAACCTGCCCAGGTAGAAATGTTGATAAACAAGTGAATTCAACTTCCCCTTCAGTGGTTCTGGGAATTGTTCAGGGATCCTCCACTCTGCCCCAAATGCATTCCTTAGGTGCGTATACCATTTCTCTAGTCACACCTTGTGGGGTGCTATCATTGTGTCACAGGCATACTTCTTGAATCTCTTCGCGGGTGAAGGATCCTTGGCAGGTACTCCCATACAAACTTGTCTGGTGCATCAGGCACTCCAATCTCTAAAAATACAATGGTCAGGAGGATGTTATCAAGAGGATTCTGTCCCCCTCCTTCGCGTAACTAACAATCTCCTCCGCAATGTAAGCAGACAAGTTGTATATGGTGCCTTCTATAATTTTCTTGCAAACATGTAACCAAGGCTTATTGACCTAGGTCCATCTCTCCTGGCCATTCAGCTTTGTTACAGATGCATGGCCATTTTCATCATGGGGTCCTTGATGTCTGAAATGTCATAGTATCTCGACCCCTTCTTGCAGGCATATTCATTTATGGTCTCTTGAATTGCCTCCTTATCACTCAGGTCATCCTCCAAGCTATTTCCTTCACATATAAGGCCTGTGAACTGAGAGATAAGCTGGGGAGTAACACACATCTTGTGCCCTACAAAGTGGAAGTAATCTTCGTGTACCCGTAACATTAGCCATTGATACAGGCACTCTGGTTTTCCAAAATAAGGAAACTCATAGAGTTGCAGCAACCCTGCCTTCTCCATTTTGACCTTAACATCATCATCATAGATTGGCAAGCCCTCTGGTGTTCGTTTACTTGTGGGGCACACTAATTCTAGTGCCATTTCCTTCTCTATCGTGTTTGTTTGGTGGTTATAATCACTTACAGGCACATTTCTCAGGTGGGATTCCCACTCCTTACCCATCATCACTCCATCTGGGTATTGCATCTCTGCATACCATTCTTCATTTGTGTTTACACGTCGGGTTCTTGTTGTTTGGCCTTGCCCTTGCCCTTTCCTTTCTTGGGTGCCATTGTCAAGGTCTTCTTATCACTCCACTCCCTCCTTGTTACTTTGTCCTACTTCTTCCAACCTCGGTCTCAAATCCATGATATAAATCTCTTGAACCCATGCCCTAGTTTGTCGAACCCTAACTGGGATCAAATTTCCATGAGACAAAGCACCTCCTCACAACTCTTTTCACGCCCGTGTAACCCCTTCCTTCTAGTTTGCAAACTCAAATTGGCTGCTCACGCTTCAATCTCATAGATCTTTCTTCGCACGATCGAATCTGGAAACCCTAGTTTATAAAACTCGCTCCTTTCTCTATTTCGTAAAGTGAAAATGAAAGTGCCTCAACCCTTTACTTATAGTTTTTCTCTTTTTGAACATTAAATGCTACTTCACCTACCACTGTACTTTTTTCATTTAATGTGGATTTTTCAAACAAATCCCATCTTCAATGCTTTCACTCATGTGCCCAACCTGCGTGAAAAATCCTCCAACCTTCTAGCGCGCAACCAATCCAACATGATAGGAGACTCTTACACGCACGTAACCCGTGCCGAAGGCACTTCTTCTGTCCTGATTCTTGCTCTCGCCTACCTTGTGTTGCTTAAATGCACTTTCTCCTCCTTAGTACATGGGATCTACAAGTAGCTTTATCCTAGCACCAACCATTCTTCTTCCATCTTTTCTCTTCATATACCTCTTTCAACCTGGGCCATTCAACAGGGCTTTTCAACACAACTTCCTTGGCACTCTAATCATGTGCTCCTTCACATTTCTCCACCCCACACTTAAAATAATGCACAGTCCTCAGGCACTCACAAATTCTCCAAAATAGCAATAAGGTTACCGGCGCCCAAGGTGCAAAACAAAACAACAACACGAAAGGGAAACACAAGAAAGGGAAATGCATAAAGGAAACTTCTAAACTAACTAGCAAAACTACCTTATTTACAAACACCAAGAAGAATTATTTATAGTAGGGCTTCAACCTACTCCCATTGAAGTGTCTAGGAAACTTTGTCCCATCCAGCGCTTATAACTGGCATGCACCCAAATCAAGGATGTATGAGATTGTGTAAGGACCCAACCAATGGAATTTTAACTTCCCAGGATGGTGTAGAAACTTAGAATCATATAGTAACACCATCTACCCAACCTCAAACTTCTTGTTTCTAATGTGGCGATCATGCCAAGCCTTCTGCTTTTCTTTTTCTATTGTTTGGCTCCACCTGGCAAGTGATCATCTCTCATCTAGTTTCATTAACTCATCAATTCTTTCTTCCAGTGCTTGTTCATCAGCTAACCCTCCTACATGCGCTATTCACAGAGAAGGTAACATAAATTCAATCAACAAGACAACTTCCGTGCCAAACACCAACTGAAAAGGTGTGGCTTTGTTTAGCCTTTTATATGTTGTCCTGTAAGCCCACAATACTATTGATACTTTTTCATCCCAATCTTGTCTTCCGACATCACAAATTTTGGTCAGGGTATGACTTAGTATTTTGTTGAATGCTTATGTAGTTCCATTTTCTTGTGGGTGATAGGGTGTAGTCTTATGATGAGCTACCATGAACTCGATAATAGGATCCTCATAGTTTCATTCAAGAAATGCGTACCCTTATTGTTGGTCAAAATAAATGGGCATCCATACCTCATGATAATGTTCTCCCACAAAAACCTTACTGCTATTGCCACTGTGCAATCCTTAGTCAGAGCTACTTCTGCCAACCTTGTTAGGTAATCTATGCAAGTGATGACATAACATGACCTAGTCCTACACGTTGTTGGTGCAATAGGTCCTACAAAGTCTATTGCCCATTTTTCAAAAGGCTCCGCACTAGGGATAGGGTGCAAAGGCATTTCATCTCTCCTTCCTGGTTTGCCAAGGCGCTGACAATGGTCACACACTTTACAATAGTCTCTACAATCCTTGTACAGGGTTTCCCACCACAAACCTGCCATTAATATCTTATGCATGGTGGCATCACCTACATAATTCCCACCCGCACTTCCTCCATGTGCTTCCTCCATGATGGCCAGGTGCTCATGCTCTAATACACACATGCACAAAACTTCATCACATCCCAACTTGTATAAGTCTCCACTGATTAACATGTAGGGTGTAGCGCGTATGGCCAACTAATTTTTCTCTAAAGTATTCATTCCTTCCGGTGCCACACCTTCCTTTAAAAATACTGCAATCTCTTCCAAATCCGAGGCGCACACCGCAACCTAAACAGCGGTTGTGTGTCGGCATTATTTCCTTAATACTCTACGCGTCCTCCCTTGAATCAATTCTTGACAGATGATCAGGCCCACAATTACTTTTTCTAGGCTTCACTACAATGGTGAATTCAAATTCTTGAAACAACAACACCCACCGACATATGCGCCCTTGTAGGACAAGCTTGTTCACCAAATATTTTAATGCCATGTGGTCGGTGTAAAACACAAAGGGTGTTGCCAACAGATACTGTCTAAACTTGAAAAGTGCGTAGATCATTGACAATGCCTCGCGCTCAGTTATGGTATAATTCTGCTCTACTGGTGTCAACTTCTTGCTTGCAAAACATAGAGGATGATCAACAATCCCTTCACCTGGTTATGCAAGCACTGCTCTAATGGCAGTCCCTGAGGCATCTACATGGACATGAAAGGGCTTGTCCCAAGAGGGAAAACGTAAAATAGGCATGGTGATAAGCCTATCTTTTAATGTATCAAACACCCTCTGTTGTGCCTCTCCCTAATGGAAGGAACTTTTATGTCTAAGTAGCTCCTCTAAAGGTGCGGTGATCTTGGCATATCCCTTAATAAATTTCCTATAATAGCTCGTATGCCCAAGGAATCCACGCACTTTGCACTCTGGCTAGTAGGCTCCCTTAACCCCACAATAATTGCAACCTTAGCGGGATCTACCAGCAATCCCTCCTTACATATGATATGGCCCAATAAAGTCCCAAAAGGGTATAACAAACACACATTTCTTGATGTTGAGGGATATCTTCAACTACCTACACCTTTTGAACATTAGCCTTAAATTGTCACAATGGTCCTTAACTAGACCATACACTATCTCGATCATCTAAATATGCCGAAGAAACTTATGGATGAAGTCCTAGAATGCTTGCACCACTATGCATGAAAAGACAACAGGCACATTCTTCAACCCAAAGGGCATGACCGTATATGCAAAACTTCCCCACTCGGTGGTGAAAGTTGTCTTCTCCTAGTCCTCCTTTGCAATCTGGACTTGGTGGTACCTTGAAAATCCATCCGTAAAGGAATAGATTTCGCGCCCAGTGACTCCTTCCAAAATTTCTTTAGTGAAGGGGGTCGGAAAGGGATCAATGACACAAACTGCATTCAATTCCCTATAATCCACACAGATCCTAATCCACCCATCCTTCTTGATGTTGATTACCATCAGACTTATCCACTCGATTCTTCCATTACCTCAATGATCCCAGAGGCTATCATTTTGTTTATATCCTCCTTAACCTTCACATGTAAATTGGGATTCATCCGGTAAGGCCTTTTCCTAACCGGGCGTGCATCATCCTTCAATTTTATCTTTATCCCCCTAAGGATTGGTGAATGCCTTTGAGGTCATGTTACCCGCATGGGAATACATCCTCAAATTTGCATAGAAGATCAATGATATTAGATACTTCCTTCTCTGACCAGTAATCTCCAATAATAGCTTCCTTAGGTTCTTCTCCTGAACCGATGTTAACCTTCTTTGTCTTTAAGGGCTCATGGTAGGCACACGTGTGAGTATCTACATTTTCTACTACCTCACGCATCCCTACAGAATGGATAACATCTAAGATTTTGATTCCTCTCCATCAATCACATACACCAACTTTCCTTTTTCTTTCTCCAAACACATGTGTTCAAGCTGTAATTCTTTTGTTTCCTCTACTTCTTCTTCAAAGTGCGCCCCCAATCTTGGTTCACCTAGTAATTCCAACAACCTATCTTCCATCCTGGCACTATCCCCCATGGTAAGGTACTTGATACCCTGCAAGGCCTTATCAACCGATGGTTTGGTACTCCGATACTCAAAGGTTTGAATAAGGTCAGCCACGAGCTCTTGCCAATTCCTTGTTTGGTGGCATGTCTCCAAATGAATATACCATGTGTGTGCAACCCTGCAGTGTAGAATACAACTTGTGCACCCAGAGGGATGGTGGCAAAGCTTCCGTGCCTTCTCTCCAGACCCGTTCACACTCCTGGATATGGAAAGAGGTGGGCTCCTTCCCATGGTACTCTTTGATGATGGTGGGTACATTGCTCCTAGAAAATCTGACAGAGAGAGCAATTCTTACCTTATGCCACTCTAAAAGGATCTCCTGATGTGTAGCCCACCACCAAGCTGTTGTGCCAAGAAAGACATAACTTAACTTCCCCTCCATTCCTTCTCATCCTTCCACTGAGCTTCCACCTCTTGTAGAAATATCTTAGGGAAGGCTCCTCCTAAATACTTGGGCAGTTCTTTCCTCCAAGGTGCCTAACCGTGCGTGCCTTTGTTACCTTGGTCACCAAACCTCTCAACTACCATCCCATTAATTCATAAGTCCCATGCACCAAATTGTCACATGCCATACTTGGTGGTATCACTCAAAGTGATTGAGCATATTCAAACTGGATAACCCCGTTAGTTGGGTGTATCATCTCCGAGTCTCTCGATTGAGCACACATATCCCTGTCGTAACTTCTTCCCCTAACGATTCAATATAGGGTGCCAACTTCCCATCACCGGGATATAATGACTCATTCCTCCTTGTTCTCAAAGCTGATGTACCCTTTGTTGAATCGAAGGTTTGCATTGTTCTTGTAACACCAAGGGCACCCAAGTATTACCGAGAAATTGTCTTCCTGGCGAGTGCCAAGACTTCAAGTCCCCAGTAAACTTGGCTCCCTAGATAGTAATAGCTACATCCTTTAAGACACGATGGGCATTGCCTTAGTCTTGTTTTCCATATACAACACATTTGAAGATGGTTGTAATGTGGGTCTTCCCATCTGATTCCATGTATCCAAAGTTAGAATGTTAACCTCCATGCATGTGTGAATGAGGATACTACTGAGGAGCCATCCATCTACAACTGCATTCAACGTAATCTCCTTATCATAGTTGAGGCTATGAGGGCGAATGTTCGCTCTCTCTCGGTGTGTGGTACCTTCTATCTCAACCATGATCCTAGCAAGGGAATGATATTCTCCTGCCTTAGCATTTTACACACCTCCTTGACCTCATCTAGGTCATCCTTTTGCACCTCGACCCTCCTTCCTTGTTCCTCCTTCTTGGATTACTCCTTTAGATATTGTATCTCCCCTTGTAAGCTCTGAATAACATCCATGGTGTCCTGATATATCTCCTTTTGATGTGCGGGGTTTGGATACTTTCCATGAATGACCTCCTCCCTTGAAACTAGGTTCTTCTGTCTTGGTACCTCTCTTGCACGCATGGCTTCTGCCCTTGTTGTTACCAAGACAGGCTCCAAACCTACATCCCATGTTACCCGAGGCATCCACTGTATGTCCACCTTCTTGATACTGACCATTGTAGTGCCCTTTTCCTTCCAGTGTTGTTGATTCATATGCTCAAACAATTCGGGCACTCCTCATACTTATGCTTCTTTCCGCACCATGAGCACTACAACAGGTTTGAGCATTCACATTTGTAATGCTCTGTAGATCCACAGTTGAAATAGGTTCCGCACGGGAAATCACTCCTTCCTCCTCAGTTACCACAATCACCAAGTCCTCCTCAAAAACCTCTTCCATGCACGCTTCCATCTACACGATCATCAGCCTTAGAACTACTTGTAACACTAGTTTGGTGCACCCCATGATCAATGGCCTCATGGATTTGATTAATGAGCCTACAGTCCTTAGTATCATGGGTTGTAGAAGTGCAAATCTTGCAATAACAAGATACATTCTTCCTGATTATGCACTGCAGCAAGGGACATCTACTTGCATCATGGTCCCCATGACAAATCTCACACTCTACCACCACAGCGCGTATTGTCCTCTAGGGAAATTATCCTTAATGTGCCCCTCTATCTCACAATTTGTGCACTATAAACCTATCATGCGAGTCTCATGGGCTGAGTTCACGTAATTTTTTTCCAAATTCTTGGCCATAACAACAATCTAGGCCTCCAAGAACGGCCTTATGCCAAGATCAACACTATTAATAGCCTCGGTGCATGGGTAGCCTCCAATGCCTCGGACAGGTCTATAAAAGTTTTATGAGATAAGGCCCTTCTAAAAGGGGTGATAAATCCTCCAACAAACCACTGTGCATGCTGTGAAGGGTGAATATCATATGATAATTTTGAAAAGAGATTTTTAAATCATGCATCATACTCCCGCACACTCTCTGCCATTACTTGATGAATCTCCTTCAAAGCACTGATGATCTTCTACTCAAACTTAACAATGTGGAAATTTTCCAAGAATGCATTCTTTAAGACAGTATAATCCACTACTGTCTGATGAGGGTCATACTTCCTATACTAGCTATGCATGCGCCCTTACAACATGGTTGCAAACTGACTAGCCTTCCGTTCTAGGGTTGTGACACCCTTCACGCGCCATAGTAGTTCACACTTGTGAACATGTTCGTAGCATCCTCAATACCTCTATAATCGGGAAAATGTAGAGACATTTCAAAGAAAACTTGTGGGGGTGGTTGGGGTCTAAATCCTCCTCCACCAGATCCTTGGTTTCGCTTGTGTTTCCTCCACCACCTGATCCACTAGGTCCACCAGGTCCTAAACCACCAGATCCACTAGGTCCACTAGGTCTTGAACCACTAGATCCACCAGACCCACTAGCTCCTACTCCGCTTGAACCACCAGATCCACCAGGCCCACTAGGTCCTAAAGTGGTCATGCCAAGGGTTCCACAGTTCCACTGAGCTATGTACCTATGGTCTGTGACAATGCCCCACTGCTAATAGTATACCCCATGCCACTTCCATATGTGAGACCAAACACTTGTGTGCCTATATCTTGCCTCGAAAAGTCCTAACACTGGGCTGGTGTTTGCAGCCATAGAAGTACCAAATGAGAAATTATACCTCCTGGGCATAGAACGATCACCTCCAATGTAATCAATTGGATTAGTAATATTATCCCCCTGATCTGGAAAACCAAGTGCCAGGGTCTGGTCACTAGGTGGGCTCAGATGTGCACCAATGGTTCTTCTTTCTCCGTGTGACGAACTCTCATTAGAAGTCAAGGGGTTTCTCTCACGCGCTTGCCAAGATGGGGTCGCACAAACTGCTTAGGCTCTATGTCCTCAGCGTGAACCTCAAATCCTTCCTGCAACATCTACCGCCATACATCCATCACACCGAAACCTCATGTCATCTAGAAATCTCCCTTTCATGCGCTTCACCATACTTGAGTTGTCTCTCCTCCCTTTCTTTCTCCGCCGCAACATTTATCATCTTCCTCCACCCTAGCTTCCTCACCTAGCACTCAGAATGGTTTAACCGGCCATTGGGAAAGCCTCTAAACTCATGGTAATCATCAAGATCTTCAAAGCTAGAGGGACAACACATAAAAATGATCCTCTGGGCTCCTCGAAACTCAAACTCAGCAACCTCCGAGACAAGAATATGTGGAAATGGCATACTCCAGAGTGTAGCTAGCCAATACTCCTTTCCACCAATGATCCACAACACGGGTCCACATCAGATCTACATCATGTAGCCTTTGGTACTCTTCTTGGGTCCACACATGCGATCTATAATGCCAACTTGATCTAGATGCGTAGGCTAAGAGCCATTCATACAGTTCCACAGGGAAACAACAAAAAAAGTTTCATACAGATCGTGGTAGAGATTCTCTTCTACCCATCTACATGCATTAAACTCAGGTCCAGTGCTGAATCTCTAAGAAAATTCATCCTCTATGCTCTTGAACCATGATTCAACATTTTCCAACATTAACCACTCTATCATTACTCATTACACAAATCATGATGTATGCTAAATCCCACAACTTCAAAAAGAGGTCTCAACAATGGAACCAAGATGTAGTCATTTTTACTCCTATCACAAAAGAAAGGAACCCCATGCACGCCGACCTATCACCCAAAAAATCTCGAGCACTCACCCAAGGCACGCGTGGGTACCAAGTCTCTCTTTTATGTGAGTTTAGTGGGAAACATCATCTATGATTAGTGTAAGATATTTTAGAAGGGAATTTTAAGACATACAAGAACCATAGGGCTCAAAATGACCTCTAGATCCTTGCAGTCACTTCAAACCAAGTGTTTAATAGAATCCATAACACGTATTGTGATAGAAAGAAACATACAAGCATTCATACTTAGCATGAAAGGAAAGAGAATTCATAAGAGAGAAACATGCATCAAAATCATTGATATTCATGTATATATTATGACAAGTAACCTTATTACATCCATGGAACCATTATAGAGGGTCACAGAGAAGCAGACCGTAGTCATGCATTTGACCTGGACTTAATGTAACTAAGCTACCCAAAAGAAAATTTACAACCCCTAGGCCTAATGCATTCTCTCCCAAATACAACTATTCACCGACAGAGTCCTCACAACATTTTTACAGAGCTCCGCTCACTCCCTAGGTGTCTATATGGATACTTGTATGTATACCTCCATATGTATATCCCTCTATGTCTATATGTCTATGTATTTTTCTGTCTCTACAGCGCTTATATTTATAGCTTTCCTGGACTGCCAACCTACCCTCCAAGTACCCTCAGATCTGGTGCCAAGTGTCCGAATGTGGTCCTCCATGTGAGCATGCTTCTCTAGGCCTAAGCTCTCCACTTTATTCCATGATGTTCTTCTAGAATATTCCATCGCAAGCATGCTCCATCCTAGGCCAACCTATCGCCAAGCTGGCATCTTATCCACGCACAATCGGGTCATGCTTTTCACATGTTCTACTCCGGACGTCCAAAATGACTAAGTCCCGATCCTTTCACGTGTCGCGCGTGCTACATGCTTCCTTATACCCTTCTCTTGTGTGCTTTTTCCTTGCACACCATTCCATAACTAGGACCTTGCGTGCCTACGTGCCTTCATACTTGGCCAATATTCCAGGGGTCCAACAGAGATAAATTAAGGGTCAAGGAAATTATGTAAATGTGTACATCATCAGCCATAAGACCCATAGAGGCAGGTGGGACCCATAAAGTGTGGGGGAGTTTTTAAAGTTTGTGAAAGAATAAATTTATGGGGAGCACTGGAATAAATTTGTGGGTCCAACAAACAGTAATGGTCCGCATGACCAAATCCACAAACCAAAGACCAAATCTGGAGCAAATAATATTTAATTCCACAGACCATCTAGGTGCACGACTATCTAGAAATTTATTTTTGTATTTTAATCCTCCATTGTATTCTATAAATTGGTGTTGAATGAAAGCCTTAGGCAACCAATTCAGTCCATATTTTCTTGTGTGTTTATATGTTTGATAACCTTCATTAATTTGTACTCTCTCTCTTTCAATCATGTAGGAAGCGATTACAATTCTTATAGCACATTCTTATTCATGAGTTTGAATCAATTAGTTTAGAGGAAAAGGGTGACATATGCAAGAGTGACTTGGGGAAGTACTGATGCGGGAGAGTTTCCACATGGGGAAATCCATGGGCATTTATGGTTATTGAAATATTACACAAAGAGGATGATGTGGGAGCCAAGGAGCATGATCATCACTAATAGGATTCAAGGGGTTTTTAGAAGTTCATTGATGATATGCTTCAAAATGTTTTCAAAAACAAGTTGGCAAGTACCCATGTTATTTGAAGAAATTAATGAGTTTCCAAATCCTTCCACTTACAGCCTCTTTGCATGCTCTAGAATGACTTTTCTCAATCGAAAACATCAAAAACAAGATAAACAAACCTTTAAAATGAAAGTCACAAGAGTTTGTAGGTTAAAAAGCCTAGGTTTCCATAATCCATGCTAGAGAACATTTTACGAATTTTTTTGTAAAATTCTAAACATTAGAAAACCTACCCGCTCTTTTTCCACATATGTTTAGAAGTACACATTTCTTGCGAATTTTCAAATTTTTGTACTTGTTGTTTATAAACTTTGGAAAGACTCCTTAACTTGCAAAATGAAAAATTAAGCACATAAATTTTTGGAATGAAATTGAAAATAAATTGTAGTTTTGAAAGTCTAAGTTTTAGTGGTCCATATTAGAGAAAATGCTTCAAGGAACCTTGCATAGAAATATTGACAATTATCAAGCTAGAATAATTAAGATTGGAACAGCTATTGTATCCCACAAATTTGAATCCAATAATACATTGAAATCAAATAAAGATTTCCCACATAGTGAGTAGAATATTCACTCAATCATACCCATTTACAAAGACCGGATATCGTAAATCCTTGAAATTATAGAACAATAACAATTTTCCTTGTCAAACCTTTTAGAGTCATTTTTAAAACAAATAAGACAATGTTTAGATGACAACAAATAAAAATCTACAGACTAACTTGGTTTCAAAAGTGAGTATTGTCACTTTGAAATATCGTTGATAAATATCTTTATAATAATATTTTCTTGCTTTATTACTTTTAGAAAATCTCAAGCGTTTGGACATATGGATTGTTTTAGCAAGCCATCAAAATATATATTGTATGAACAAGTCATTGTCAACACAAAACCAGCCAAAGTTTGGTTAGATAGATTAGAAAATTACCGGAGATTATTACATGGTCAGTAATGCGGTCTCCGTAAATTTGTTGGCAAAAATGACAATTTTTGAAAATTGGAAACAAAATGGCTATGTCCAGATCTACAAATTGATTCTAGCCGAGATTTGATATTCTTTTCTTAAGAAGATATTTGGTGGATAGGCCTTACTAAAGTCAATTTTTTGTAACTCCAATGTTCATTGTGTCTACCTATAATATTTTCAAAATAAAATAAAATAAAATCCAACCCAATAGATAGGAATATAAATTCAATACCATACAAGCGTTTAAGACAAAATCTTTACCACACCGAAATATTTGGTTTTTTCTAACTCATTATTGTTTGGTGAGCGAGGAGTTTATCGAGTGGTCGGGTTGAGTGACTTGCGTCAATCACCGATTGGTTCTTTCCCAAAAAAACACTTGCGAACTTAATCTGCGTGCTTATCCACACCTAAACTCAATTATAAAGTCATTGCGTGGTATTTTATTTGCAATTTAATCACATGTGACAATAAATGTTAGTTAAGGTCTAAAAATTTAGGGAATTTCAATCCAAAAGCTTATTACTAGTGTTATCTCGTAGAGTAAAATGCACTGGACAACAATCTCTAGTGTTGTAGAGTCATTGTAATATGGACATTACCAAATTCATGCTTCTAAATACTTTTGTGGTTTGCTTACATCATTTGTACAATGGACCATTCCTAGAATTGTTGTAAAATAATACTGGGGGAGAGGACTACATTTTTTCCTTGTAAATGATCTTATCGGTATATAAATTCCAATAGTCATGATAAAAGTTGCAACACCACAATAGTAGTCTCCTTTTCATTTATAATTTTACAATAACAAAATTAATTGTACTTAAAATTTTAATTGCGCTTTAATACATAATAAAGCAACAAATAAATTGCCGCCTTTAAAGTAAGTTAAATTTAGATTAGTCTTTTTTATTGTTTTTTTCTTCCAAAAATCAATGTTGGATTATTTTTGGTGGATAAACTCTTCTAAAGTTAATTTTCAGTAACTCTCATCCTCATTTTCATTGTCTTCCTAAAATAGTTTTAATCTTATTTTCAAAATAAAAATGTGTCAAATACAACTTAGAAATTAACCTAGAATGGTCATTGAGACGAAACACTTCGAAATAACGTCGTGGCAATTTCTCCACCCAATAGAACATTTCATTTTAGGCACCAAAGCAATACACTAATCATACAATTCTATTAGAGAGAAACATACAAATGTGAATTGGAGAGGATTTTGCATGACACGTTGATGGATAATGGAAATATTTTAATTCCTCTCGTAAACAGGTAATGATTCGTAGGGTGTTCACTTTTGTAATTCTCTATATGTTTAAATGAAGACCTCCATTAAATTAAACATTTAGATTTAGTGATATTTCTAGATCTGATCATGATGAAGACAAACCATTTATCTAAGTTTACTTATTCAAAGCATTTGAATGAAAAAAGGGGCTATCCAATGTTGCCACATATTTCAAAGAATTATGTGAGAATCAAGAATAATAAAACAATAGTGTAATGCTTTTTCTTTCCTCTTCGCATTTTAGTCAACATTGGTGTATATCACATAGTTTTTAAAAGATAAAAGTTGAAACTAAGAGAGGTTATTCATGTGGTTCATGGACACAACAATGATGATACATGTGCTGAAAAAGTACTGTGAACAAGATGGGGCTGAATAGCATATTGGAGGGAAAATATGATTTGTAATTTATTCCTTTTCTGTATTAATTGTTTTCTTTCTTCCTCTCAATGTTCCTTAAATTTTAAACATCCTTTTTTTTGCATTCACTTCACCAAACTCCTCATAGCTAAGTAGCTGAATGTTTTTGATTGTGTCGCCAATAGAATCTTAGTTTACATCGTTTAAAGCATAAATACTTTCTTAATTATTAATTAAACAATTATTTGGTACCTTGATGGATAATCAAACTATCTTTTTTTTCTTTTGGAGTCTGCATATATTTGATATTTCTTATACTAAATGTTGTATATCCTCATGACTGACATTTATTATTTCACCTTCATTATATTTTACATGAGAGAGAAAGTCATTAAATTAATGAGAGCTTATATACAATGTATTAAATTAGTTATAACGTTCAATTATTATAGAATTTTGGACATGTAAAATATATGGTGGCCCAGGACTACCATAGAAGCGCCCATTAATAGGATCAAAATATAAATCTTTTGTCTATTTGAAGAATCCTTTGCAATAAATTGACAACTACCATACAAATCCTCCTTTGATATTATTATGTAGAAATTAATTTATTTTAAATATAATAAAATTAAATTGATCTCCTAAAGAGCATTGTTTTAATAGATTTTAAATAACATAAAGTCTATATTAATTGTGTCTATCGTTGTTTCAAAAGCACCTATGGATGCTTTTGCTAGTATATTATAACAAATTTAATTGTACAAGTGGGTTTCAATTTTTTTGTAGATTTTATTTTCCAAGAATTCAGTTTCCTCAATGGCACAAGCATCAAGGGACTAAAAGGAGTTTTTAAATTGAATTCTTGAGTTAATTTTTAGTCATGGCGGAAGCCCTAGGATTTTGCAAGGATAACCATTATGGAAGATTTGTTTAAAATAATTTTTTAATTAGATAGGGTAAAAACATGGATCAGCTCCCACAGGCCAGTACTTGAAAGATTACATTGTGAAAGCACACAAAAAGAGACAAAAAGAGGAACATGACCAAAAGGAGTTAAATAGGCTTAACTCCAAAGCAATAAGGTCCAAAAACAAACCAGAGAGAGAAATAGAAACTAAACAACTAAACCAAAAAACAGAGACAATTCACCAAAAAACCTCTAAAATTTCTGGAACAACAACATTAATTTTTCTTTTGATTTTTGGAGGGTTTGGCCTTCATGGTCATAGTCTCCTTGTTGTGCTTGAGCTACAGCTTCTTCTGGGGTGGCTCCTCCTCATCTTCACCCGCAACTTCCTCCTTCATCTCATCCTCATCCTCATCTTCTTCTTCAGAGTTGGTGGTGCTAGAATATTTTCTTTTCCTCTGCTCCTCTTTAATCACTTCCAGGCGAACCCTCATATCACGAATAAGGTTATCCATTTGTTGATTTCCCCTAATGTTTTTATAGGCCATGCAAATTTGTTTGGTGCCTTTAATGTTGTCAATCATGCCATTCCTAACCATCGAATTTGTCTCCTCCATAACCTGTAACATAGTCTCTAAGTACTACACTTTTTCTTCAAGTCCTCATAGCTCAACTTAGCTTCGAGATCATTTTACCTTTTCCTTTTGAGGACCTAGCATCATAACTCACCAATAACTCCACATTCTTCCCCTCCTCACCACCGTTATGGAAAATTTTTCCTCACACATCTTTGTGAGACATTCAGCCGAGTAATGTCCTCCTCCTCCTCAATTTGGGGCATGGGTTTAGCCAACACAGGTTTACCATTTTGAAACAAAAGGAGAATGATCCCCTCATGAATAGGGGTATCCACCTTACCCCTTTGAAAATATTTCACAGAGGTAGTCAAAGACATAAACAGAAAGAAGGGAATACTTAACATTATCTTGTTCTGAACATATTCAGGAGAGACAAGTGATGGGTATAGATCTTACGATACTTTCCTTCCAAAGTTAAATACTTCATAATGTGAAGGCAGAAATCCTTCCACATTCCAAGAATCCATGACCGAGCAATGTCATTAGTGAATTAATGCACCCTTTTCTTGCCAATGAAAAAGGTGTTAATTTCATGCTCACATATATTCATGTCTTTGAAAATTTTGAGCCCTTCCATGTCCATACCAGTAATTCGAGCAATGGCTTCCTCCGAAGTCTCAATTTCCATACCCCTGACCACCACTTTACCATCCTTCCACGCCAACCCAAAATCCCTGGTTAGCGAAGGATCATGCCCTTGCAAATTTTTTATATACTTTCTAAATCCACCAACCCAAAGCAGATTCCACATCAAGGGTCATCTATAATATTGTCATGGCTAGACGGCTCTACCGTGACTTTGTCTCCACCCATGGTCACCAGGATATTTTCCGAATCCCAACCAGATGATTTTTACAAATTTTGGTGTTAAAATGACCTTTCCAACGTGATATAATGCCGACACGAGCTTATTGTCTTGAAACATGATCTAATTAACCTCACTTGTGTGAACGATAGTGAAATTATTATGATTTTTCATGGTGTGTAATATCATTAATTGGCACAGGATGATGCCACCTTTGTGTCGAATTTGAAATCATTATAGTGTACCCCTTCAACAATCCTATCCACACATGTGTTACCAAGGCAAGGCATATGTTTAGTAATGAAAGAATCAAAACCAATAAGATGTTTCTTAATATAAAAAATAATGTTACCAAGATCCCAATCATGGGAATGATCCTTTTAATGGCATTTATAATGAGAAGAGAGTTCCCTCAATTAAAATGTGATTGATACCTCTTTCCTTAGCTAAGATAACACCCCAAAGCAACGCACGAGCCTCTGCCACATTGTTACTTTGAATGCCCAAAGGACCAACATAGGCAAAGATCTAGTCACCTTCATGATCTCTAATAATGCCACCTCCCCTTCCAAGCCATGTTTACCTTTCAAAGCACCATCAAAATTAATTTTGACCTTTCCCTTTCTGGTTTGGACCACTTGATGAAAGTAGAAGGAAAGATAATCTGAGGAGGGCTATAGGAAAAATGTTTGAGGACTTCCTCTTCCTTACTAGAGAAATCCTTTTTTATCTTTCCTCTGAAAAGTTTGTAATTTTCTTTAATAGAGGAAATCAATCTAGCACTAGCCTTTCTAATGTTAGTTTTCTAATTTCTTAAGATGAGGGCATTCCTTTCTAATATTTAAAAGTAATATTTGAAATAAATTGTAATGTCCCTTTTTCAGAATTAATTAATTTTAAATACTTGAATCCTATTTTTATTATTTTTCATAGGTTAAAGAGAAATCAAAAGAGGAAAATAAATTAATGTAAGTGTTCTAAGGATGTTTTTATCTTTTAATAGGAAAAGGAAACTTAAATTATATTTTAATTTAGAAACCGTTAATACAATAAAATATTAAAAGAAAAGCACTTCTTCAAATCCCTCAGAGACAAACATGTTCATCAACAAATCAAAGTTATCCATGATTCACATTAGCGGATCACGGAGTCACACGATATTTCTAATGCCTTCATTAAGCATTATAGGTTAATCTTCTAAGCTAAAGAGGCTACAAATGAGAAAGCTTCCGCCTTATAGTAATGTATCAAGGTGGTGAAGGTCAAGCTTTCTCCTAAGGAGTAGGACCATTTCAATGCCCCTCTTTCTTTAACCAAGCTCTATGCCACCCTGTTGTTCCTTTCAAATGATAAATCTCTAGGTCTAGATGGATTTCCTTGCAAATTTTACAAAGTGACTTGGTATTTTGTTGGACCCGATCTGATTTGTGTCTACAATGAAGCTCTCCAATCCAATTCTCTTGGGAGTTTCATCAATCAAGGAAACATCAAATTCATTCCTAAGGTTGGTAATCCTGAAAAGATAAATAGCTAGAGGCATATCACCCTATTAAATGTATTATAAAAAATTCTTATTAAGGCTCTGGCTCTTCTTATTGTTGATTTGTTACCAAAAACTGTTCACCCCGAGAAATGGGTTTTGCCAAAGGCCGGTGCATTCTAGATAATCTTATAGCAGTTTGGGAGGGAATGGAATGGGCTCGGATTTCTTTACAACATCTGTTGTTTCTCAAAATTGACTTTGAAAATTCCTATGATCACATCAAATGGAAATTTATTTTGGCTATGCTCATAGCCTTAGGTTTTGGCAAATTCTTCACTTCGGTGGTCTTAACTTTGTTTTCTAATGTGTCTGCTTTCCTAACCATCAATGGTCATAAGTTTGTTGTGATTGGCCTCTTCCGTTCTATCGACATAAGGGTGACCTTTTTGTGTGTTCCTTGTTTGTTTTAGCCATCGAAGCCTTAATCTATCTTATTGCTCATCGTGTTGATCAAGGTTGCATTCAAGGGATTTTCCTTTTAGATCATGCAACACAACTTATTAATGGTCATTTCACCAATGATTCCTTTCTAACCCTAGTTGAGTCTGAACAAAATGTGGCTACAATGTTTGATTGCTTAGATACTTTCTTCCTTGCTTCAAGATCCAACATTCAGATGGATAATATGTTGGGCTACTGAAAAAATTTCTTACCTATAACAGATTGATTGAAATATTACCCCTAGAAATGGATTGGAAGAAGCGGCCAATTTAAATTTTTATGCATTCCTTTTTCCTTTAATAATGAATTCACCTCACTATGGCAAAGTATGTGATTGTGAGTTGAACATAAATTTTCTCTATGGTATTATAAACCTCTCTCTCTCTCTCTCTCACTAGAAAATTCTAGGTATGTACCAAGATTTTGACCGCCACCCATGTATATTATTTTGCTTGTTGGTTCCCTTCATGTGCCTCCTTCAACAAGCTTTCCAAGCTGCTTTGGGACTACCTTTGGTGTAAAATGTATAGTTCGAGATGGCTTTCATCGGGTGGATTGGAAAGTTTGTTGTCTCCCCCACAATTAATATGGTGTGGGAATTATTGATGTGTGTAGGAAAATTGTGCCTTTATGTTCTAAATGGGTCATACGATGTCTCTCAGGAAATCAAGCCTAGAAAATCCTGCTTCGACATTATATTGCTATTGGTGGTCCCTATGGAAAAAAATGTTGGAATAATGTTGGGCTTCACACCTTGATTATCACCAGGGTCCCGATCAAGATTTATGGCACTTTCATGGCCAAAAGCATATGGAAATTGTTTGAATTGGTGAAACCCCGATCATTGGATTAGAAACAAATTTCGTATTGGGATCTCGTTCAATTCTTGAAATATATTGTGGTCTCCTATCATCACTGATGATAGTCTTCCATTTTCAGAATCTCTGGGAATTAAATCTCTTTGGCTCTCACGCAAAGAAATTCATACCATTATATATTTGGTCTTCGCAAAGACTGGGTGCCATGGCCCGATATCGGAGTTTCATTTTAGAAGATCTATTGGAAATCGAGGTGGAAAATACCTAGCATATATCCTTGGAACCGGTTTTGTGGGAAGGTAAATTTTTTGGGGGTTTAATGCAAATTTTTTTCCTTATTTTCAAGTGGTGTGACAGAAGGCTATAGACACATGATAGGAGATTGGTTGTTGTGTGTCAATAAGGTTGTTATTGTGCAACAACAAATCTTATGTCCCGCATTTGTAGCCTTCACTCTCTAGTCGCGAAAAAAAAATCTATGTGTCGCACCTCAACAAAATCTCTATCGTGCATCAACAAACTCTCCTATCACATGTCAAAAACTCTCTGTCACGTGTATATAGCCTCTGCGCCTCTTGTCACGGTCTCGTAGCCTCCACCCTCCTGTCGTGTGTTTACTGTACTTGATAATACATATGCCCCCATGTGGTATGAGTGAGCTAGTAGTGTTCTACCTGGCGAATAATCTAGGATTATATAGGGAATAGTTTCAAGGGTAGGTGAAGCTAACCCCTAAAAAAGATTAAACTGTAATTTTTAGGCAAACAAAGTCATTGACCGTGCATGCTGGAAAATCCACCTTTTCAAATTTTTCAAAAATGGAATATTCACCATATTACAAATATTTGCCACAAAAATTATCCCTTCCCAATATTAATATGAAATTCAATATTTCCAATTCATACCTCTCATCTTTGAAGAATTCAAGAGTTGATGTCGACGTTATGCTCCATAAACTCGGGATTAAACCCTCATATGCATGGTGGCGAGACTGGAGATGAAATCAATAAATTTCCTTCCTCTTCTATAATGATGGCACCATTCACCAGCTTATGATCCCTATCTCACCTTCCATTTCCAAACTCAAAGTCCATGGGGCCTCGCACTCTACTCATTCCACCTAGATTTACAGACTTTCTCGTGCTTGGAATTCTTTTCTGGAGCCCAAATTTAATCATTTTATGTGGTGTCTTATTTATCAGGGCCTTCTTGTCAATGAACAATTAAGTCACCTTGGCATCCCCAATCCTAAATTCACCTTCTGTTCCAAACCAAAAAAAATTAAGTATTTATTTTAGTCTTTCCCCATGCCTAGACCATATGGTCTTGGATTCAATTATTTTTTCAACCCTTCCACCTTGAATTCCTTTGTTGGTGGCTAGCTTTTTGTAAGGGATTTTATCCTGTGGCCTCATTATATTGATACTATGTGGCAACTATTTAGAGCTTGTATTTTATTTCATATTTGGAAAGCGTAAAATTCTATGTTATTCCGAATGATCATTTTGTTGACTTGTTTTCCACTAATGACAAAGTTGTTATCTTATCTACCGTGTGCATACTGATTCAATATCAAGCAGAAATTTTCCCTCAAGTTTTCTCATTTACATGAGTTACTTGCACAATGGGGAGTGTGTCATACATGATGAGTTGGGTCCCTTCAAACCCTTTTCCTTCGCCACCTCGATGATCTATGCCTCGAGTATGCCTCCACCGTAACCACACATTTTAGGATCTTCTATTGCAGCCACCACTCCGCCTCTCCTCGGGTTTTTCCTTCGATTCCATCCTCTTTTGGTCTGGTGGAGCCCCCTTTCAAGGGGGAAGGGCACTTCTATCTCTTTGTATTAGGACTCTCCTCCACTTGGTTCTCAAACTCTTGTTGGCGCTCCACCCCTGGGTGGGGATAATTATTCCTTTGCAAATGCAGATGCCCGACCAAGATGGTTGGAAGGTGGACCCTCTTTTAGCTAAGCTATCTAGTGGAGTGTTCATCTCTCCCTGGGATGATCCTCCCCCTCCTCTTGGAATGGATGCTTGTGCCTAGTGCTCTCATTTCCTTTATATTTCTCATGCTTTTTGTTTTCCCTCTAGGCATTTTCTACTACCTACGTGGATTTTTTGTGGGACCGTGATTTTTCCCGATGCCCCTGTTAATGTAACTCTCTTATATTTTTGGTAATATAATGGGAAGTTCCAATAGTAAAATTTTAATAGAAGGTTGAATTATATTATTGGGAGAAAGAGTTAGAATTAATAAATAAATAAATAAAGGGGGTGCCAAAGTTAGAGAAGGTTGCTGAAAGTACCAAAGTCTAATTTTACAATGGGAGGTGGATAAAGTGTTTTTAAATTTATTTAATCCTATTTTTAGAATGGGGTGCCAAACTGGGTGGAATCATAGTATTTTTAATTATTTTTGGAGCATGCATGTATTTCCAAAAGGGGGTGCTCACTTTAAAGAGGGATTGGAAGTTATAAAAACATATTTGGGGTTTTTATTTAAACATCTTGAAAATTCATCAATTATTTTATTTATCTGCAAGTAGCTTCTACTTCAATAATAGATGACAAAAACCCTCCTTTACACTCAAATTTGAGGAAGAAATCCCTCACTTCTCAGTCAAGAAATTCCATTTTAGGTGTTTAGTTCAAATTCCAAACAATTTTATTAAGACATTGGTATTTTTATTGAATGGTTCATATTCAATAAATAAAATATCTATTTTTACGCATTATGGTACGTTATTTTTATTACAAAAATAAAATTATCTTTGATGTTATAAAAGTTGGATTTTTAATATTGTTTCCTAAGGTTTAAGAAAATATCCAGATCTCGTTAGAAATTATTTTCAAGAATATTACGGTGGTATCAAAAACATTTCCTCCAAGCCTGTGGAAGTGCCAAAAAGGGAAAAAAGAAAATAAAAGAAATTTTTAAAACATCCAGAGGAAGGATTAAGGCAGCAAGATCCAAAAAAATGAAGAAAAGATAGACAATATTCTCACCAACTTGTGGATTTGATAGAGAAGGAATCCATGAAAATGTTTATTCAAGTAAAGTTATTACAATAGGAAGAAAATATAGATTTCACTCAAGAGGCATTCGTAAAAATAGAAAAGTACAAACTTGAGGCCCCTAGAATCCTTGACCAGTATCAAGGGATGCCTTATTATCTTAAATATAAAGTTTCCTTTGATGATTACTTGGAGTTACTCAAAATGAGGAATCCAAATAAAAGAGGGTTGTGTGAATACATAAGAAGGTTGAAGAAGAAAGAAGAAAAATTAGTGCTACAAGAAATTGAGAGGAAACAACCCATGAAGGAATCCATCATACAAGAGGAAGTTGAAAAAGATGTTCATGTTCAAGAAGCACCCATCAATCTCCCAAAAATTTCATGTGTGCAATATGAAGGGGACTTGTAGAATATTTGTAAAAATGAAAGTGAGGAAGTCACGGGAAAATACATCACTTGTTGGATGCAATAAGCTTAAGATGGAAGAAGATGCACTAAATCATGAACTATCCTCTGAAATTTCCAATGGTAAGTCATTGATTGATTGTTAGAGTAGAATTATGGATGGATATGCATTGAAGGAGAATATTTTGATTAGAACTAATTCGAGAGTCTTGAGTCCCAAAGATGGAGGCATTAAGGGTATCTCAACAATTCATATTTTGGCACATGAAAGTGAGAACTTTGATTACTGACCTAAGGTATAACTCTTATTTCAAGTAATTATTAACATATTCCAGTGAATCTAGACTCTAGTATTACAAGTTTTGGTAGAAATATATCACCTTTTTTGTGTATAATGGATTCCATTTTTGTTACTACTGGATTCCATTATTACTATTATTAGATTCCATTAGTAGTAATATTGGATTCCATATATTGTCATTATTGGACTCAATGGAGTTCCATTTCACTATTATTGGATTCCAATTTCGCTATTATTGGATTCCAATATTACTATTATTGGATTCC
This sequence comes from Taxus wallichiana var. yunnanensis, assembly GCA_018340775.1. Taxonomy (NCBI): domain Eukaryota; kingdom Viridiplantae; phylum Streptophyta; class Pinopsida; order Cupressales; family Taxaceae; genus Taxus; species Taxus wallichiana. The sequence continues at coordinate 136,823,509 of CM031239.1, read as the reverse complement.
AATTTCACTATTATTGGATTCCAATTTTGCTATTATTGGATTCCAATTTTGCTATTATTAGATTCCAATTTCATTATTTTTGGATTTTCATGAATTTGGAAAAATCTTGTTGGGATTATGAAAGGTTAACAACTGCTAACTAATATAAGGCATGATCTTATTGGATAAAAATTAAAATAAAAACTAACAATAAATTCATGTAAAAGTAATTTCAAAGTGTGAGGATGGCACTTTCAAAGTGTGAGGACTCGCACTTTCAAATTGCAATGAATCACACTTTCAATGTGTTAGAACTCACACTTTCAATGTGTGAGGAATCACACTTTCAATGTGCAAGGACTCACACTTTCAATGTTGGAGTCATTATGTGCATCCATGATATTGGCATTGGCCTCAAATGCTAATGGTGTTAGGTATTGATATAGAAGAAATGAGACCTCAACCAAAACATGATATTCATCATGTTATTTTGATTTCTGGTCAAACTTACAATAAAATTATGTGCTCACCCCAAAATATACCTTATTTTTTATGATTCTCTCAAAATATGAATCATGAACACTAGATAAAATGAGGTATCAGTTAAACCAAAGTTGGGTGAGAGATTCAAAGCCATATTTTTGTTTTTGTGTAAATAAGTATAATGTAAAGGATATCAACTTCAAGCATAATTTCTAGCAAGGGCCCAAGCTAGAATTTGATCAACACCTTTATTGCATAAAATATGGCATTTAAAAAATCAAAATTCCATGAAAATTGAGCTTCAAGATTCTTGGGAGTGGTGGATTTCACTTATCATCTAGGATTCTTTGATTTAACATGCTTACCTTGTTATTAGGGGGCAGATTTTATTTTTAATCTCTATTGAAAGTGAACTTTAAGATTCCACTTTTCATCTTGGATTTTATGAATTAATCCACCTGCCTTGTTAACACTTGGCATATCACTATTACTAAATAATGTATAGACCTTTTTGTTTGATATTATAATAGTGAAATTATTGAAGCAAAATATGGAACTTGTGCTAGTTGGTCATTTTGTTTTTGGGTTAAACTTGAAAATTGTTGAAGATAGGTGGTAGAAGTAATTTTATTTTGGTAGACATTTAAGTTTTCTTATCTCAATCATAGCCTTAAGTTTACTACTGCTTATTATTATAAAATATATCTCATATTTATCATGAAAATCCCACAACATCATTGGGAGCTATGTATATCAAAAATTCAATTATTGTGAAAGAAAGTATAATTTATGCTTGTAAATTGTTCCATTATTCATATAAATAATGAGTCACTTACTTCCATGAGGAATAAAAGGAAGTAATCCCTAACACAATGCAAGAAAAATTCTTGTGAGAAATAAATTCAAACACACTTGGAGATACATTGAACCAAGATTTACATCAATCAAAAGACACATTGTGCCACAATTGTATTCTTTGTAACAATTAAATGACACCTAAAGTGTAACATCTGAGATCATGAAGGTGATTTTGTGAACTCATGGAAGGAATCTTGAACTAGGGTGAACAATAAATAAGAAAAATGTTGAATAATTTGGTGCTAGCTCTATGAAGATTATCACATTTTAAGAAGACCAACTCCTTTCTCATTACAAATATATTATAGAAATGGGTGGAAAGTTGAATATAAGTGGTGCAACTCATATCAATACTAATATGTTCAAGTTAGGAGTCAAGAAATTCCTTCTAATCCCATAACCTTCTACTCGTTGTTGGACAATGTGAATGATCTACAGATGCTTCACACCCATCAATGTGGAATCCCTTGTATGCTGCCACAAACAAAACTTTGCTCCAATATGTTTTATCAATTCCCCTCTTGTATCCCAACAATAAGAAGACACATTGTTCCACAATTTTATTTGCTATAACAATTAAATGACACCTAAAGTGTAACATCTAAGCTCCCGAAGATGACTATGAACTCATGGCAGGAATCTTGAACTAGAGTGAACAATGAATAAGCCAAATGTTGAGTAATTTGGTGCTAGATCTATGAAGATTATCACATTTTAAGAATACCAACTCCTTGATCATTACAAATATATTATAGAAATGGGTGGAAAGTTGAATATAAGTGGTGCAATTTAGATCAATACTAATATGGTCAAGTTAGGAGTCAAGAAATGCCTTCTAATCCCATCACCTTCTGCCAGTTTTGGACAATGTGAATGATCTATAAATGCTTCACACCCATCAATGTGGAATCCCTTGTATGCTGCCACAAATGATACTTTTATCTAATATGTTTTCTCAAGTCCCCCTCTTGTAGCCTAGTCATCTGCATTTTATAGGATTGAGTAGATCTTCATGGGCTAATTGAATGGATATATAACTCTCAAGTCCTTGTTGTTCTTAAAGATTCTGATTGGAATATCATCTACAAAGAATCTGAAATCCAAGTCTAGTGTCATCAAGACATAAAACATGATATGGAATAGAAAAATTTAGACATATTGATCTATTGTGTTTTCTAATGAAAACATTTTTCTAAGTCAATGAAATTTACTTACACAATTTGATGCATGTTTTAGAGAACATAATAAGAATGGAAATATTTAGTTTGGTCAAACCAGAGGTATATATGTTGATCTCTGTCTTCTTTCCCTCCATTGAACACATTGGTTTAGATAATGAATTGTTGTACATACCTATTTCCTAAAAAATCAAAGTATATCTCATCATGCTTCGAGCTTTGTGATGACAAGTTGCAGCTCAAAATAACATAGTTGATGTGTTTTACACAAGCAGAGGAAAGCATTGAGAAAAGTAGGAGAACATGATTGTGGGATAAATGGTGCTTAGTCTTACATAAAAGGAAGTGGCAATGAATGTAGATTCACCAGGAATCATCTTTATTTGCATATTGAAGTGCCCAAACAAGTATTTTCCTAGGATTGGAATCTAGTACCTACACCACCATCTACAAAAAAATCATGAAGGAAATAAAAAGTGTATCACATTGTTATCAAAATACTCATATCAAATAATTCTACACCTAATTTGAGTAGTCAATACATCAACTTGGGTTGGCTCATAATCAACAATGTTATGTATTTCAAGTTGTGCAAGGATGATAGTAATAGGCGCACATAATATAGCCTATATGGTGACAACCGCAACTTACAAGAATACAACAACAATTATAAATATTTTGAAATACAACTTTAGACCTACTCACATTGTTGTCAAAATACTCACATTGACACATGAGGCCATATTCATGTGTTCAATTTCTATACTCCAATACCTTATTTGTATTTCAAGTCTATCATTGACATTTTGTTACTTTCTGCCACCAAATGAATTTTTAAATATAATGAACCAATTTAAAATAATCTTATCTAATGAAATTGGATTATAAATATTTTAAACACAACGACTACATACATATACAAACAATTATTTTATGACGACAAGTTCTAATTGTTACCTTATACAAAATATACCTATATCATGCATGTGAGGAACACATGCATAAAGAAAATTATTTCAAGCACAACGAGGAGTTCTTGGAGGAAGGTATAAAAGGCATGTGAAACAAAATGATAAAACTAGAGAAGGTTAAAACTTAAGATGGCTTCGAGAAAGTTTCTAGTAAGGGAATTTGGGGATATATGGATCCCTACCAACTCAATGCAACTAAATTACGCATACCAAATGATTTTGATCAAATTTCGTAATGATAATTACCAATCTTTATAACACTTTATTGATCCAATATAGGATCTCAATATTTATAAATGATAACCAATAAGCAAAAAAACTCCCCCTATATGCAATATTTTGTCTAACAATAAACCATATCAATTTGTAGTTGAATTATTTATTTGGGATGTATGCTTATTGTGTTGTAAAGACCCCAAAGGAAGGGAAAATACATTGAATAATACATAGAGAAACATAAAGTTCAATTCAAATTAGAAAATAAATTTGTTTCCATTGTACGGAAGTTCTAGCATGGGAAGTGACTCTTCCATGTACCCGACCTCCGAGGAGTGTCGTGAGAGACATGGCCGGTGGGGATGGAATATAGGTGGGACACAGACAAACTAGTTAGGCAATCTAATGTCTTCGACACGCACTAATGGAATTTGCGAATCTAAGGCAAAGAAGGCCCTTCTAACTTGGACTAGTGTGATAGATCGATCGATAAGGATGACTGCTCGAAGGCTCCAATCAATATCGAGCTCTGGCGTGATTCGATCTATGGGTTGCGGAATACGTGGGAAATGACCTGGGATAGTTTCGTGTATTTCTCCTGATAAGGTCATATAGTGAATGGTAAAGTAGTCACTCTATGGACGGTTCTCTGGCCTAGTCCAGAATTCTCTAGCTTTGTTAGCTATTGTGTCCAGTAAGGATAATTGTTGGATAATGATAGGTGGAAGTGGGGTAGACTGGAATACCAGTGTGCGTAGGCCAGTGTCTATGTCTAATTCTCTGATGGATTCGTTAGGCTGCGGGATTTGTGGGTCACAACCATAGATTCTTGGTTGTTGTGGTCCTGTTATGGTCATACGCGAGATCAAGTCCTGATCCCTAGTATCCAATAATCATACGCTTTCTCAGCTTCTATATTTAGAATCAATAGTTGTGTGATTTTCTCAGAATATCCTACGGGCGTTCTCGCAACCTGGATTCTTAAACCGGTATCTATGTCTGTGAGGGTGTCTCCTGCATCTGGTTGTGGAATTAAAGGATCACACCCGAATGTTTGTTCTCTTTCGAATCCTTCTACAGTCATGTGGATATTTTTCTTAGTGCAACCTGTAGTTTGGCTGACTTGACCAAAATGTATATGCTTGGTCGTCTTCTATGTTTAATCCTCTTAACTGAGATCTGACTTGCTGGAAATCTGTTGTTGTTTGGAAGACTTGTATCCTAAGGTTCTGGTCAATATCAGTTATTGCCGCTATGAGATTGGGCTGAGGCACGATTGGCTCGAAAATGTATTCCCTGGGCTCCCTAGGTCCCGTAATTGTCATGCAAAAGCAGTAATAAAACAAACTATAATAAAGTGAAATCTAAGTATATTTCTAGCATATATGACTTCTTTTTGTATTTTCTGATGATTTAAATGAATTTAAGAAAGTAGCTATTTAAAATATTTAGAATTGACAACTAAACTAATAATTTAAAACAAACAAAATAGCCGAGTATAGCTATTTGTTTGTGTAATTTGTATATCTATTCTAAACAATGAAATAACTAATCTATTTGCGAGATTCTCGATCCTACCTCAGAAGTGAGGAGTGAATCATAGTTTCTCAGAAACTATCAATCCCCACAGCTTCCCTGGCAATATCGAGAATGAAATTAACTGAAATAAAGTGATTAACTACTCTGTTTGATATGATTCTAACTAGAACTTTGAAAGTTAAAACCTGGATTCCGCAGAACAGTGGCGAATCCGATGGTGTGTGTGATCTTGTCCCCTCAGTATGATCTCTTCATTCTTTGTGTTCACGTAGATCCAGAAAAGTGTGTAATGCTTGCATCAACAGGAATAGGTGTTTGGAACAAGGGACAACCTTCAGAATGCAGATAGAATAGAACGCGGATAGGAGAGGGATAGCGCAAGAGTACAGAGCTTGGCTTATGCAATTCCTAGCGGGATCTACCGCGAATCGTGCAACAAAATGCGTCCAGAACCTGAAACTATCCTGTATGAAGAGAAAACCTGCAACTTTAATGGCTTCCTAAGCTATTCTACTCTAATGGATTAGATAAAACAACAACACTGTTTGCACAAGTTGGATATGTGGCTTACCAACAGCTAGTCAATGCAAACTAAGCATGTAATGAACTAAACTAAGGAATTAAAGCAAACTAACAGACCACAGCACTGAAAATGAGAAGATTGGAGTAAAAATGGTGGCCATTTGCTTGAGCACAAGCCATGCATTTATAAGAATTCAATCACCCCCAAATCAAAATCAAACTGAACTCCTAAACAATAAACAAAGGAAAAACACTATTCCAGGGGACCAAAAACATAAATGCATGCTCAAGTCGGCAAGAAAAGCTGGTGAAACGTGATATTTCATGCGAGTTACGTCAAAGAACGTTCTGGAAAACGTGCATAGGACCGCCGCTCTGGAAAGCAGGCGGCGGCAGCATAGACCGCCGCCCGATCGGGGCGGCGGTCACAAGACCGCCGCCCTGTAGGGCGGCGGTTTCGTCACTGAAGATCAAAAGGGGCAAGGAAAGAAGAAAAAGGGGGAAAAAAAGCACGCGGGGACAAGGCGGGGTATGCGGGATGTTAACGCATGTTTGAGGAGCTCTTTCTGGATCCCGAACACCTTGCGGAGAGACCTATATCATCATTGGGGCATTTATTACACCGTTCCGCAGTGCAGTACCTTACAATTTTGGGTACGTACATATTGCCCCCTCGGAGAAGCGTTTTAACCATGAAGAGGCATAAAACGGTGGGTCCGAGTATGGCAGTCCCGAAATGGGGAGTTAGAAGCTATACCTTACTCGTCCGTGTGTTGAGATGACGCCATCCGAAATTCCCGCTACCTGCAAAATGAAAAGAGAGCTCAAGTGCAGATAGATACAATAACTTGGAAAATAAACGCTAAAGCAATAGGGAATGAGGACGTACCATTCGTGTGGGGATAGAAACTTACCTCTATCAGCGCTCCAAACCTGTGAAAAAGGTATTTAAAACGAATCAGGGTGCTATATATATGAAAGTGGGCCCATTTTCCTATTCATTTGCGCGAGTCGATTTGATTGATTTTGAGCTCTGGGACCCACGGTGACGGTTTCTCGCGTGAATAGAGTCAAAACGTCCGCAGTGAGATCGTGAGCATGCCTCCACGCGCGGAACACCGCCCTGCCAGATCACAGGTTGGTTTTCTTCAATTTTGTGTTTTTCCCTCTTTAAATTTGAAATGGAAAATTCTTTGCAATGGGGGGGTTATTTTTGAAAATGCTAGGTTCAAAAGGTCCACCTAGGGGGGGCGCCTACTGGGTAGGCTCCATTTTTAGGTTAAATGGTCATTTTTTACATGTTTTAGGCTTTTTAAGGTTAAAAACCCGCGCGGGTTTTCGGACCGACCGCCGCCCTGGCCAGGGCGGCGGTTACACGACCGCCGCCCTGATCAGGGCGGCGGTTACGCGACCGCCGCCTTCAAGGCGGCGGTTACAAAACCGCCTCCCTGCTCAGGGTGGCGGTTTTGCACAGAATGCAAAAGAACTTATTTTGGAGACTGCACTTGTATTTTCTTGCACTTCTATGCGTTTTTATGACTCTCTTGGTATTATTCAGATACTAACTTGCCTGTTTTGTGTGTTTTTGGGTGTATGCAGGCGAGGGAGGAGTATATCAGATGGAGCAGAGAGAGAGAGTGTGATTGGCTTTCGGGGGTATTGGATGCCCTTTCTCAGGATGAGGAGGATACATTACAGAGGGCCGGCATATTGCGTATATCACGCGTGCCCCATGTCACACCATCCAGTCACATACTTTGTGACTTATTTTCATATTGGGACGCAGATCGGAACACTTTCCGACTGCCAGGGGTCCGTGGTGAGTGGACCATCACTTTGGAGGACGCCTACCATATCCTGGGGGTCCCGATCATCGGGAGGAGACTCACACTGGAGACGGCAGGGTCCCGAGCACAGATTGCACAGTGGGCAGGCTACATGGGAGATGCAGCTATCTCGACGGGGTCGAAGAAGGGAGTGAGAGTTCGATCCATTCCTTCTTTGCCCATCCCCGTATTTCGACAGGCTATCATGGGGATCCTTGCCTCGAGGCTGATCGGGGACAAGGGAGGGGATACTTTACTATACTGCTGGGCCCCCATCATTGCACAGATAGAGGGGCATGGCCGGATATACGCCTGGGGCGCAGATATTCTGGGGACCACCTACCATGATTTATACAGGGTGGTCCATCTACAGGGACAGTCTTTGAGCCACCCTACTCTAGTCATGAGTTGGGTGTATGAGCGTTTTATCCCCTATGGCAGAGGCGTGGAGGTGGCAGATCCCGGGGCTGTGAGGGCAGCCAGATGGACAGATATGTCGGTGCTTAGAGCACCTCACCAGCCAGTTGCCTCTCTTACTACAGCAGACATGGAGGTGACACCGTACCAGCTTATGGCCGGTATATGGGGAGAGGAGACTCTTACATTGATTTCTTGCTCCACCACAGGGCAGCTCATCGACCGTGTGGGACGGGTGGAGGTACATCCTTTCGGCAGGGTTCCTCAGCAGTTTGGCCTACCATATATGGGCATGCTTCCCCCAGTGGCGCCAGTCTATAGATCAGTCCGCGAGGCTAGAGGGGGGCCTAGAGGCCGTGGTTGGATAGTGATTACTCCTGGCACTCCCATTGCAGCCAGGAGGATAGTTCGGGCTAGAGGGAGAGCTGGTGCGCCTCGGGCACCTTTGCTTCAGATTGCTGCGGGTCCTGCTCACAGCAGCGATGACCCCATAGATATTGACTCCGATTCTGAGGAGTTTACAGAGGGAGGATCGGAGGAGCAGACGGATGACAGTGATCCTGAGTGGTATGACACTCAGGACATCATGCAGGCAGAGAGGGCCGAGCAGAGTGCAGAGAGAGAGACTCTAGTTTCAGAGGAGCCACTCTCCCAGGGCCATGGTGGAGAGGATGAGTCCGTTGCGGGGCGTCATGTTGCTCCCACTACAGGAGCAGCCCCTCAGTCGGCAGCGGCATCTGCGGCGGGTGCTGGCCCTAGCGACCCATCTTGGAGGCCCGGTGATCCGAGTAAGTTATCCTTTCTTCCTTTCAATGCTTGTTTAGTTTAGGATTTGTTTTAATTGCTATTTCTCCTTGTGTTTTGATCTTGTATCTTTTAGTCTCTTGCCTAGTTTCTAATTGTTTTTTCTTCTTTGTTTGCAGAGACTGTTGACGAGTGGCGGGATCTAATCCGTAGGGTATGCACTGATTCCCTGATGATCCCTATGGATAGGACCCATGCGGAGCTGTCCGTAGATGCCGGGGAGCCCTCAGCAGCCGGTAGGCATACCGACGTCTTCGCTCCCGTTTGGCACGTGGCCAGGATGGTGTCGACTCTCCATACAGAGTTGGTAGGCTATAGGACAGCCGAGCGTCTTATGAGGAGCCATTCTCGTGGCGAGACCGCGGCTGCCCCTCGGGACCCTGAGCCCTCCGTGCATTCAGAGCGCCGGCGTAGCCGGAGCCCTAGGCGAGGGCGCGCACCTTCGGAGGGGTCGCGTAGGGGTTGAGAGACCACTTGGCTCCTATGTATTTTGTACTATAGATTCTTTTGTATATCACGGGCTCTTTGAGCGTTTTGACCATGCCTAGTGCATGATGGCATTGTATATAAACATTGATTATTTATATATATGCATTCGTTTTTGGACCAAAACTTGTCACTCATGTTTTCCCTTTTCTGTTTCCAACTGCTTTGTGTATACTACGATGTATGTTTTATATGCTTTCTAGAATGTATGCAATGGAAAACAGATGATGTAAATGTTTGCTTTCTTTTTGTGTTTCATGATGCTGATACATGATAATGTAGATATATTGTGATTTTGAATCTTAGCTTCTGTGAGTAAATTGGATACCTCATGTTTGTTTTGGCAAAGTGATGAAAATAACAAATATGATGAACAGATAAACTTGCCCCACTCCTAACTCCACGCAACCAGTAAGATGCGAGGGCTCATCACCAAGAGCCAGGAAGGGCGCAAGTTATGAAATGTGATGAAATGATAGCGATGAAAGATAGACAAAGCTTTGGCGGAACCAAATTGAAAGCTACAAGCTGACTCCACCCGGGTGACTTCATAGTTTTGGATGCAACTTGCTTTGCGGTTTATCTAGACTTAGACCCGTAGATGGCCACATAGTAGACAAAATCTGGGTTTTTAGGATTTTTGACTCTTTCGGAATTTTGAACATCCGTTTCATTTGTTTTTGACTCAAAGTTTGAAAGTTTGAATTGCTTGCGTATGACCATTTGCATTTATTTGTTAAGAGGACCCCCTACACTTGGCCCCACGCTACTAGTAAGAAGCGTGAGTTTATCACCGTGGGCAAAGCGTAGGTGAGTAAGGGCATTTCCATCCTTTCCCAACCCTACGTCACTAGTAAGAGACGCAAGCTCATCACCGAAGGTTGGTGGGGCAGGGAAATGTGTAAAATTAAAATTTTCTATTTGATCAACATTTGACTTGTTTATTTGAGTAAAATGTCAGTATGTCCTTATTTCCAAAGAGATATACATATGGGATAGATGTGACACCATGAAGCTTCTAATAGACCATAGGCAATGACACTTATTCTAAGAAGAAATCAAGGTGAGAAAAGACTTGCAGATCTTGGTATGGTTACCGTTAAGACTTTGTCATGTCTATTTTATTTGATAAAAGATTCTGAAATGATTGATGATATCGTGAAAATGGAGAGATATGATTAGAAAGTTTTGTGCCAACAACATCATGAGTTTGTAATGAATTGCTTTGAGAATAGACTCCTTGATCACAATCTGTGTAAGAAACGAATGGACAAAATGATCCTAATTTATATGAAAATGCAATGTAGATAGCTATATAGGTAGCGTTAGCTGCTTATGCGTAGAAACGTTTGAGGTGCAGGGAATTGACTGTTTCACCAAACTCCTCGCCTTCTAACGTACATAAGAGGTATGCACCATTTCCATAGTCCTTCATGACTCGGTATGGGCCCAACCATTTGGGCCGGAATTTCCTTCCTTCGCCGGTCTTCTTATCGATCCGGCTGTCTAGTCTTAGAACTAGATCACCTTCGTATATGTCACGTTCATAGACCTTCTTGTTATACTGCCGGCACATCCGGTCAGCGTAGACTCTATGTCACTGTTCAGCATCTAACCTGGTTTCATCTAGGCTTTCTAGTTGGGAAAGACGTGCTTCTCTGTAAGCGTCTTCATCCAGAACTCCTTGTAATGAAATGCGAAGACTAGGTATTTCAACCTCGAGTGGGAGAACTGCTTCTGCCCCAAATACCAGCGAGAAAGGAGTTGCTCCCGTTGGTGTTCTTATTGAGGTTCGGTGGGCCCATAAGGCCGGGTATAACTTTAAATGCCAATCTCGCTTGTTTTCTTTTACCGTTTTAAGGAGAATGGCTTTCAGTGTTTTATTTGTTGCTTCAGCCTGTCCGTTGGCTTGGGGATAATACAAGGAAGCCGTATGATGGCTTATCTTAAATTTATTGCATAGCTCACGAACCTCTTCATTCTTAAAAGAAGTTCCATTATCGGAGATAATGATTTGCTGGATACCGTACCTGCAAATGATTTGGTTTAAAATGAACTTAGCGATTACAGAACCAGGTACAGTAGTAAGAGGCATGGCCTCCACCCATTTGGTAAAATATTCAGTGGCCGTGATTATAAAATTATGGCCGTCTGTGGATGAGGGAGAGAATTTCCCTATTAAGTCTAGACCCCATGTAGAAAAGGGCCATGGAGTTGCGATTGGTTGTAGAGCTTGTGCCGGCATGTGGATCTCATGAGAGAATTCTTGACATTTATGACACTTGCGTGCAAACTCTATCACGTCACGTTCTAGAGTGGGCCAGAAATAGCCCATTCGATGTATTTTTCGAGCGGTGGCATGGCCACCGAAGTGGCCTCCACATATACCGCTGTGGGATTCATGGAGAATCCTCTTGGACTCTTCTGTGTCAACACACCTTAAGAGCATTCCATCGAATGCTTTTCGATAGAGCACCTGCTCTATAATGACATATTTAGCTACGATTATGCGTAACCGCCTTCTTTGTTGTGGTGTAACTGCCTCCGGGTACGTATGGTCCATGATATAATTAACGATGTCAGTGTACCAAGGACACTCAGAGATAGCGGGTCGTGTTTCAATGTAGTATACGCATTCATCTGGAAAGTCTAAATCTACTAGATCACCTCCGTCTAATGGGTTGTCAGCTAACCAATCCGCGATGATTTGTCCTTTAACCGATTTCTGATTTACAAATGTTAATTCGAACTCTCCCATTAAGGTTATAAAACGTCCAGCCTTTTTAGACAAGGAACCTTGTGTGAGAAAAGTCCGTAAATGGTCTGTTTTTACCATGACCTTCGTTTCTTGATTCAGCATATAATGTCTTAGGCGTTTAGTAGCAAAGACTATGGCAAGGCATTCTCGTTCTACCTGTGTATAGCATGTTTCATAGTCGAGCAGTGTTCGGCTAATGAAATAAATCACACGTTCTCTCTTGTTATCATCTTCTTGGGCCAACATGCAAGCTAACGAGACATCGGTAGCCCGTGAGTACAAAATTAATGGGCGATCTAGCTTAGGTGGCATTAGTGTGGGTGGTGATAGCAGGAAACGCTTAACTGCATCAAAAGCTTCATTGCAATCTTCGGTCCAATCAATGTTGTAGTCTTTCTTGAGTAAATTGTTGATTGGATGAATGGCGAAGCTTAAATCCGGGATGAATCTTCGGATTGCACCTAGCTTTCCGAGAAATGACCTGATTCCAGATTCGTCCGAAGGTGGAACCATTTCGAGGACAGCCCGAATTTTGGTTGGGTCCACATCTATTCCCCGTGACGATATGATGTAACCTAGGAGTTTTCCTCCTGTTACACCAAAGACGCATTTCTCTGGATTTAGTGTGACTCCGTATTTTATTAGGCGTGAAAGAATGACGCGGAGTACTTCCGGATGGTCACAACGCTTCTTGGCTTTGGCCAATAAGTCATCCACATAAGATTCCACGATCTTATGAATTAGATCGTGAAATATGTATGTCATAGCCCGCTGGTAGGTAGCACCGGCATTCTTGAGACCGAATGGCATAACAACGTAGCAATAGGTTCCCCAAGGAGTTATGAACGTGGTTTTAGCTTGATCTTGCTCGGATATTCTGATTTGGTTGTATCCCGAGAATCCATCCATGAGAGACAAGAGTTCAAAACCAGCTGTTGCATCAACGATAACGTCTATGGATGGTAATGGGAAATCGTCTTTAGGACACGCTTTGTTGATGTCTCGGAAATCTATGCAAATGCGTATCTTTCCGTTCTTCTTGAGAATGGGAACGATGTTAGATACCCATTGGGAGTAGTCAACTGGCTTGATGAATCCTACCTGAAGGAGTTTTATTACTTCCTCTTTTACCATGAGAGCTACTTTGGGCTTCATGGGTCTTGATTTTTGTTTAATTGGCTTTGCATCTGATCTAGTGACGAGGTTGTGCACCGCAATGTGGGGTGCGACTCCCGTCATCTCCTTGTAATTAAATGCAAACGCCTTCTGATGCTCTTTGAGGATCCTTGTATGTATTTCCACTTCTTCTGGTGTTAACGAAGATCCTAATTTTAAAATTCTCGGCTCATCTTCTGTCCCGATGTTGACATCGATTGTTTCTTCGATCAAAGAGGCATTACCCTCTTCGAACTCAGGTGGTGCTGGAGGTAAATCTAGATCATCCCCGTTTCTTATTGCATATATGCTAGGCTCCGTTTGTGAGGGAAGATCCGTTACGGGATTTCCGAAGTAGGAAGACGAATGCGGAATCAGGGATAAATCTAGCATGTGATAGGAGAGATGTAGTGCTGCATAGGCATTTAAGTAATCCAAAGTAGCCGCATCATTTCCAACATGGTCTAGGATGGTAGATTCACTTCTGCTTGAAAGAGGATTTGTCATTGTTTTTACCAAGGGTTTGTCACGAATGGATACTGTGAAGTGAGTATCTTTTAACTCATTGCTTGGAGTAAAACGTGATGCTGAGGTTGCTATTGAATCGGCGAGAAGATTTTTCTCTCGGGGAATTGCTTCAATGGATATAAAGTTAAACGCCTTGCTTAAATCTAATACAACATTTTTGTAGAGTTGCAAATGTTCGGCTTTAGTTTCATATACTTCAGAAACTTGGTTTGTCACTAATTGCGAGTCTCCCAGGACTCTGATGTTATCAATACCAATTCTTTTGGCTAAGGTAAGGCCAAGGAGGAGGGCTTCGTACTCAGCGCCGTTGTTTGTACATTCAAAGTTTAATTTAAAAGCGAATGGGAGGACTTTCTCCTCGGGCGAAGTAAGAATTATACCTGCCCCCGCTCCATAACGACATTTAGCTCCATCGAAATGGAGAGTCCAATACTTAGCCGGGAGTATAGATGTTGGGGCATCTGTTGCGTTTGCGCACTCTACTTCTACCATACAGAGATCCTCTGCTGGCAAGGAACCAACACCTAGGGAAAATCCCATGCCTACTGAATCGAATGGTAAGAACATTGGTGAATCTTGTTCTATCAACTCAACGATTTTCGCAGTAGTCCCTAATGATACTGTTTCTTTAGTTTTACCTTTAGGGGTTGGAATTGTTTTGGATATGCTGGTAGTTTCAAGATCCGTCGTAGGTACCAACTTTTCCTCTGGCTTTGGGTCAGAGGGTTTATTAAGTCGGTTGGTTGGAAGTTCAAATTCTGAGTGCACCCCTGGTCTTTTCTTTAAATCAGCTAGGTGCAAATCAAAAGGTTTTGGATCGCCTTTGGCTACAAATACCTTTCCTAGATGCAAGAATCTTACTTCTTGAAATAAAGTAGAAGGGATTGCCTTCATTCGATGTATCCAAGGTCGGCCGAGGATCATATTATAGTTAGTTTCCCGATCTATAATATAAAACTCAGTCAAGATGGTTTTGGGCCCTAAGGTGACCGGCAGTATTATAGTTCCTATCGAAGTGGCTTTAAGGCTATCATAGCCTCTCAAGGTATTTCGTGTAGTGGAACAGTTTGTTTCTCCATATCCAAGTTTTTGGAGGAAAGAGAAAGGGACTATGTTAACTGCGGCCCCATCATCAACCATTGCCTGTTTTACATAGTTATTATAAACCCACACTTGCAAGTGTAAGGCTGGGTCACCTCGGCGTGCGATCTCAGCATCTGTGGGCATTTTACTTATTTCAAAGATGAATTCGACATCCTTGTCCGGCTGCCCCGGAGGGTGGATATCAAAATCTACGTGATTTACTTGTGTTTCGGGAGGTGGAGTGATGTTAATTAGATGGCCTAGACCTAATGCTTCTAAAAGAGCAGCTCTGTGAGGGGGAGAGTTCTTTAGTAAGTCCAAAAATGAAATGTGTGAGAAGGTCTTTGTTAGGTCACTAATTAAATCATAGGCACCGATGGGTTTTTCAACTATTTGCTGACTCTTATCTGTCTCTGGCAGATGACTTGGGCTCGGTTGAGAGAAATACTCTCGTGTTCTTGTTATAGCTTCGATAGGTAGTTCAGCATCTAATTCTACCAAACTGACTATCTTGGGTCTCGGTTGAGCTCCCAACTGTGGCGCAACTGACGGATTTAATGAAGTCGAGGCTTCATGATCATTGTTTCCCGTCACTGCACCTTTGTTTGTTCCGGTTGGATTCAGCCTATTGCTGTCATGATTTGGGAGCGGATCATTAAAGATCTTGAGGGGAGCATTCTGAGGAGAAACTGCCCCTGCGAGAGTATTTGGTGATGATGAGACGGGATCCGCCAAAAACAGGTCTGTGAAGAACTGTCTTTGTTCTTCTGGCAAGCGTTGCATAAATTTATTGTAGTCACGGCACGTTCTAGTATCGTGACCCTGAATTTTATGGAAACCACAATAAGAATTGGGGTTGTAATTCCCATTTTGTTGGTTTGGTGTGTATTGTGGCCTAAAATTCCGATCAAACTGTTGCCTATTAGGACCAAAGTTTTGGAATTGTTGTTTCTGGTTTTGACTTTGGTTTTGGTAACCAAATGAGTTTTGGCTTGGCCCTTGTATGGGATTTTTGCCGTTGTTGTTGTTGTTGTTGTGGATGGTTAAAATCCACTGTATTGATTGTCGGGGTAAAGTTGTTGTTTCGTTGGTTGTTTGTTTGTAATGGAGCATTAACAACATTTACCCTCTTGGGCTGGTCGGTTACCCCATCCGTTGTTACCCCACGATTTTTGTTAAGGATTTTGGGTCCTTGATTGACATTTGTGGTAGTTGTAGTGTTTTGAGTGGAGGTGATTAACCTCCCATTTGTTCCATATGTCTTACGACCACTATCTATCGCTGCTTGATCTATTCGCAGAGCGCTCTCAAGTACTTCATCATAAGTCCTTAGTGGGAACTTCTGGACTTCTTCCTTCACTTCTCTACTGAGAGAATGAAGGAATAAATCACATAGTTCCATCTGATCCATGTTTGGAGCGCTTGCTGATGAATAAAGAACTGTACGCCACCTCTGGATGAAATGGGCGACTGATTCGTTGTGTTCTTGTTTGATATGCAAGAATTCCCTGATTCAGGTTCTTAACAGTTTGTTCATGTCGAAGGCTTTGATGAACTCTGACACGAGTTGTTTAAATGAATGTATGGAAGCCTCAGGTATTCTATAATACCAATCGAGAGCGATGCCTTCCAAGGTTTTGGGAAATATTTTAGCAACCACCCCATCCCAAGGGAGTAATTCTCGTATGGCTGTAGCGTAAGCTTTGATATGTGCGTTTGGATCTCCCTCACCCTTGAACTTGGGCAAATCAGGGAGAGGTCTTGGAAGCATGACGCTTCGTATGGTGAAATCTAAGGGTTCCTTTAGGTATTCTGAATAAGTCCCTATCGCATAGCTTTCGACCATTGATGGTGTTTGCTGAGGGAGTGGTGGTGGGATAGGTTGTTGATACGGTGCAGCGTACGCATTGGCAGGGGCATAGGGAGGTCCCTGCGTTTGAGCAAACATGCCGGGAGAGGAGAACATATCTCCTTGTGGTGATTTAGAGTATATGTTTAAGTAGGACGGGGTATTGTCAAGGAACGGACTGTTCGACACTAGACCGGGAGGAATAGTGTTAGAGATGATAGGCCTTGTTGGCGTTTGTTGTGGATATTGAGGAGGCATGCCTAACGTGCCTACTCCCGTAAGGAGATCTACCTGGCCAGAGTGGTATGGAGGATTGGAACTTCCTGTTTGTATGAACGGAGAATTTTGACTTGCTTGAGCCAGTTCTAACCCTCTCACTCTTTCTACTAACGTTGAAATGACTTCATTTGGTGAAGTCACGGTACTTTTCCTGAGCGGCGTTTGTTGTATACCTTGGTGTTGTAAAGGTACGTGATATCCTGTCATAAACTGATCGCTATCTTGCCAAGTTTCTCCAGAATATTTCCTGTATGCAGTGGCATAGAGGTATTTTCTTGAAAAGAGATTTCGGGTTGTATTTGTAAACCTCCTATAGATGGGTACATTCCCCGGGAGCGTTGTTCACTCCTAGGATAACGTGTTGGTTGTCCATCATCTAAGACCAGGTATGGATCTGATTGCCTACTAATTTGTGGTCTGAGTAGCATTTGAGGAGATGAACCAGATTCTCCGGTAAACGTCATATTGTTTGAACCTGAAGGCTCTGTTTGTTGGGTTCGAGGGGGTTGATCTAACTCCTCAGTTTGAAAAGATGAACTATATCTGATTCTTGGGGTTTGTGTTGACAACTGATTAGTTGAATAGTTGTCACCCCATACTGAGAGCGAGGGTGATGATTGCCTATTTTGTTGGGCGTAGTATGCCTCAAGACCCAGGAGGGGTCTGCCATATGCGTCGAATCCCGACATATTCGGGGGGTATATGAATACCCGCAGAATAATGGGAAGGAGCGAAGGTGATTTATGAAAACTTAATGAAGCGGTTCTAAGAAGGCGTACTAAAGTGAAAGTGTAATACTATGACTCCAGACAAGAAAGTAGGTAGTTTATGTCAGTTTTACTAATCTTGTTTGTTTCACGTCGGGTTCACCAATTTTGTACGCCGGAAAAGCGACAAGCGAGCGTGGGAATCTACAAGTGACTCTTCCGCGTACCCGACCTCCCGAGGTCGTGCCGAGACAGCCGGTGGGGATGGAATATAGGTGGGACACAGACAAACTAGTTAGGCAATCTAATGTCTTCGACACGCACTAATGGAATTTGTGAATCTAAGGCAAAGAAGGCCCTTCTAACTTGGACTGGTGTGATAGATCGATCGGCAAGGATGACTGCTCGAAGGCTCCAATCAATATCGAGCTCTGGCGTGATTCGATCTATGGGTTGCGGAATACGTGGGAAATGACCTGGGATAGTTTCGTGTATTTCTCCTGATAAGGTCATATAGTGAATGGTAAAGTAGTCACTCTATGGACGGTTCTCTGGCCTAGTCCAGAATTCTCTAGCTTTGTTAGTTGTTGTGTCCAGCAAGGATAATTGTTGGATAATGATAGGTGGAAGTGGGGTAGACTGGAATACCAGTGTGCGTAGGCCAGTGTCTATGTCTAATTCTCTGATGGATTCATTAGGCTGCGGGATTTGTGGGTCACAACCATAGATTCTTGGTTGTTGTGGTCCTGTTATGGTCATACGCGAGATCAAGTCCTGATCCCTAGTATCCAATAATCATACGCTTTCTCAGCTTCTATATTTAGAATCAATAGTTGTGTGATTTTCTCAGAATATCCTACGGGCGTTCTCGCAACCTGGATTCTTAAACCGGTATCTATGTCTGTGAGGGTGTCTCCTGCGTCTGGTTGTGGAATTAAAGGATCACACCCGAATGTTTGTTCTCTTTCGAATCCTTCTACAGTCATGTGGATATTTTTCTTAGTGCAACCTGTAGTTTGGCTGACTTGACCAAAATGTATATGCTTGGTCGTCTTCTATGTTTAATCCTCTTAACTGAGATCTGACTTGCTGGAAATCTGTTGTTGTTTGGAAGACTTGTATCCTAAGGTTCTGGTCAATATCAGTTATTGCCACTATGAGATTGGGCTGAGGCACGATTGGCTCGAAAATGTATTCCCTGGGCTCCCTAGGTCCCGTAATTGTCATGCAAAAGCAGTAATAAAACAAACTATAATAAAGTGAAATCTAAGTATATTTCTAGCATATATGACTTCTTTTTGTATTTTCTGATGATTTAAATGAATTTAAGAAAGTAGCTATTTAAAATATTTAGAATTGACAACTAAACTAATAATTTAAAACAAACAAAATAGCTGAGTATAGCTATTTGTTTGTGTAATTTGTATATCTATTCTAAACAATGAAATAACTAATCTATTTGCGAGATTCTCGATCCTACCTCAGAAGTGAGGAGTGAATCATAGTTTCTCAGAAACTATCAATCCCCTGACTTCCCTAGAAATATCGAGAATGAAATTAACTCGAAATAAAGTGATTAACTACTCTGTTTGATATGATTCTAACTAGAACTTTGAAAGTTAAAACCTGGATTCCGCAAAACAGTGGCGAATCCGATGGTGTGTGTGATCTTGTCCCCTCAGTATGATCTCTTCATTCTTTGTGTTCACGTAGATCCAGAAAAGTGTGTAATGCTTGCATCAACAGGAATAGGTGTTTGGAACAAGGGACAACCTTCAGAATGCAGATAGAATAGAACGCGGATAGGAGAGGGATAGCGCAAGAGTACAGAGCTTGGCTTATGCAATTCCTAGCGGGATCTACTGCGAATCATGCAACAAAATGTGTCCAGAACCTGAAACTATCCTGTATGAAGAGAAAAACCTGCAACTTTAATGGCTTCCTAAGCTATTCTACTCTAATGGATTAGATAAAACAACAACACTGTTTGCACAAGTTGGATATGTGGCTTACCAATAGCTAGTCAATGCAAACTAAGCATGTAATGAACTAAACTAAGGAATTAAAGCAAACTAACAGACCACAGCACTGAAAATGAGAAGATTGGAGTAAAAATGGTGGCCATTTGCTTGAGCACAAGCCATGCATTTATAAGAATTCAATCACCCCCCAAATCAAAATCAAACTGAACTCCTAAACAATAAACAAAGGAAAAACACTATTCCAGGGGACCAAAAACATAAATGCATGCTCAAGTCGGCAAGAAAAGCTGGTGAAACGTGATATTTCACGTGAGTTACGTCAAAGAACGTTCTGGAAAATGCGCACAGGACCGCCTCCGAAGAGGGCGGCGGTTACAGGACCGCCGCCCTGATCAGGGCGGCGGTCACAAGACCGCCGCCCTGTAGGGCGGCGGTTTCGTCACTGAAGATCAAAAGGGGCAAGGAAAGAAGAAAAAGGGGGAAAACAAAGCACGCGGGGACAAGGCGGGGTATGCGGGATGTTAACGCATGTTTGAGGAGCTCTTTCTGGATCCCGAACACCTTGCGGAGAGATCCCACTGGGAAAATTTTAATATAGAAAACATAAAAATCAACCCAGCCAGAAAATTGCTCTTTATAACTTGTTGACATATAAAGACACATAATTTAATCCAAACCAAAAAAATAGTTTGTTTCCACTTGTTAACATTGAATAACATATAGTTTGACACAAACTAGCAAATAATAACATGTTAATCATAAGATTATAGTGATAGGGGATGAATCTGTATTAACAATATTATGTACTTAGTGGTTAGTAAGTTGTACCCGTGAATATTATTCCAAAATATTAGTTGTAACACCTCCGTATTATTTAAAAGTTTGTTTTGCTATATAAGTGGCTATATAATAGCCATGATTCATGTAAGTTAAAGAAATTATATAACATATTATATTCGAGTGTGTTATCTGTGTGTAAAATCGGTATATTTTCTAGATTTGGTATTAGAGTGACTATTCAGTAATGGAAATAGTTTGATTACAAGGAAATTAATCTTTTTAGTTTTCTCTTGTATGGAGATCATTTATCGATATATCCATACGAATTGTATATTCTAGTTCTATATGTTTTTTTAAAGGCTTAGATAAATACCATCTGTACATGTATAATTTGTCACACTCCAGGATCTCTTCAAGGCAATGTGAAAAAGAAAAGAGAGGGATTTGTATAAATCTATGAATCATGTGTCGGTTGAAGCATCACCAAGAAGCATGTTCATGAATCTTAATCTTTCTCCCCTACACAGATTTCAGTCAGAGCAGTGGTTTGGCCTGATTTTTATTGATCTCTACCCAGATTGTTTCGACAGGAGATAGAAGGGCCTTCACACAGATTTCAAATATAAAGTGACCAGTTCAATTGTGCATTGGAATTTGGATCACTTCCTCTACTTGTGTGATAGTCTTTGGTGATTAGTTCTACACTTGTGTGATCTGCGTACAAGTCTCTTCGTACCAATTTTATTCACCTTGTGGATTTTATTTGCAATCTCACTTATACATTACTAGATCCATCAGAGGAGAGTTTATTCCTTTAGAAAATCATGTTGGCTTTCTCAATCAGGACTCGTTCTCTCTTAGCGTATGTAGCATCTACCCGGTTTGATAAGAGGTTTCATAGATTTGTGGAATTCCATAGATGCAAATTCATCCGGAGCTTGTCAAATTTCACATCCATCCATCCCGTCAAGGTTAGACGCCTATGTGCAATAGGTATTGCAGCCGATTGGTCTTAGTTTGAAAGTCATAGTTAAGTAAAATATTTAATGTTTTCATTTTTCTTGGTCTCAAGTCCATAGATTTGTAATTAGTTTTGCAACTCTTAGTCACAAATTGAAGTCTAGGTGTCATTTATGCCTTGTCCAAGTTAAAGTTTCTTATAATGATCATTAGTATATTCACTTACGTCATTTTTTTTTTTTTGTATTAATAAGTTTGTTTTGAAGTCATAGTTCTTCATTGTGTTCGTTAGATAGTCAATTAAAATCAAGTGTTATAGTAAAAAGTAATGTCTGATTACTTTTTAAATATTCAAATATTATCTTTGGTCATTTATTTGTATGTCAAAGTAATAATAAAGTCATCATTTTTCATTATTGTCAAAAATTATATTGTCGAAAATCGAGTCAAGAGTTGTAAAATTGTAAAAAAAAAAAAAAATTGCCTTATGTATTTTCAGTATTTACCCAACGTCCAGAAAAATAAAATATTTCACATTGTGATGGGGGAGTTATACAAATAAATCCAATATGGAAACTGTTGATTTTCATATCCAAATCAAGTTGAGGTAGCAGCATGAGGATGGAGGCATAAGAGGCTGGAGGACAACCAACAACCTCTCATCAGTCACCAATGTTGGGGTCGTTTCACTGATTTGGTGGCACATGTGTGATTTTTCTTTAGAGTGGTGTGGCTTATTTTAGCATGTAGTGTGTTTGATTTCAACATTTCAGTTTGGTGTGGATTTTAGCGTGGTGTGAAAAATAAGAATAGATGTGGTATGTTCTTGTTCACTTGTGTATGTGAGTATTCCTACATAATTCCCCAATGTAATAACATAGTGAAGAATAAATAACACAGTGAAATGCAACATCATGAGTCTTAAAGAGGTTGAACAGTCATATGTGTTCCTGTTCATACCTAGGTTTGTGGTTAGCCTCTGGAAAACCATTGAAGGTTGTTCAGATGTGTTCCTGCTTGAGTTCCCACACTACTAGGTCAAATGTGTTCCCTAGAGTGACTGGTTGATAAGGAGATGATTTCGAACGTGTATCATGTTAGTGTAAGATTATTTTCCTCAATTTATTTATATTATCCTACTCGGGATATTCCATCTCACTTGGAATGCCCCTACACTTATGGGATATGTTTGCTTAGGTGTACACTTGACTACATTATTCTAGGTGTTGGTTACCACTTGACTACACTATTCTAGGTGTTAGTCACCACTTGACTACACCATTATAGGTGTTGGTTACCACTATTCTAGGTGGAGATTGCCATAATTCTAGGAAGAGGTTACACATTCACCTCCTATATGTACATCTCTTGCATTATTTTATTCGATCGTATTGAATTAGAGCTATTTCTATGCTATTGTAATTATCTCTCTTATTTTTCCTAATTTGTAGTCTTGTATGCTTGCATTGTTTTATCTTGGAACAATTCACGTCTCACATCATTCACCTGTGCATTCTTCAAACCAATATATCTGTGGTGCTTCTCCAATATGGTATTAGAGTTGAGCTGGTATTGAGCTTCTCTGGTTATTATTCTGAAAATTTATTTTCATTTGAGATCAATATTTGTAAGTATTTGGGTGTTATTTGGTGTTGGTTTTGCCTTATTTCTGGGTATATATAGCCTATTTCCAGGCTTTTGAGGTTTACAGTGCCCACATAGTGCATATATAGTTTTGGAGATTGTTTTTTTGTAGGCCCTAAATCAATATTATAGGATCCCTGGAAGATTTGTCCAGATATAGGTGTATCGGACCTTTGAAGGCAATTTTCACCTGTGGTAGTGCTTTACATGCTTATTCAGACTTACAAAGGTTTTTTCTGATCCAGAGGTATTTTCAAATCTGCAACAAAGTTTCCAAATCCCATACATGCATTGAAGATATAGGTTGGGTTGTTGTTTTTGTGAGTCTCACGGAAGTGTTGTTTTCTACCCATAGATCTACAACAATTTAAGGACCACAGTGAAGATCTTCTTGATCAAACATGTTTGCAACCTAACTTTGGTCATGTAGGGTGGCTAATGCCATCCCCCTGTGGCCCCGATATATTTTGGCCTTCGGTCACACTTGGCACATATGAATCAAAGGATTAGCCTTGGGTTCCTCAAAACCCTCCTCCTTTTTCTAAAATTGAATTTTACTAAAAGTTCCATTTAAGTTTAGTTCAAATTCATTTAAAATAGGGCTTATTTATGGGAAATAGTTATTGTAAAACTTTTGATTGGTAGCTCAATATCGAGTGCCATTTTTACAAAAGTTAAATATTTTTATTTCCCAAAGCATTGGACCTATTTATTTTGTAAAACAAGCTAAGTTATAAAGTTCCAAAACTATGGGGGCTTCTTGATATAGTTTCTAGGGGGTGTACAATGTGTTTCCTCTCTTGTTTGGAACTTCTTTCTTTCTCGCACATTTCTTTGTTTTTTGTAAAAACTACCACAACTTATCTTTTTGCACTCATGGATCTAAGTACTATTAACCCACTTACACCTTTTAACTACCATGAATGGAAATCAAAAATTCTCATTGCAATCAAGACTAAAGGGTTATACCATATCACAATGGGGTTAGAACCTGAGCCTAGTGTAGTTGCAGATAAAGTTAAGTGGTATAATAAGTGTGATGAAGCATTTGGTATTTTATGTATTTTAGTATTTAGTATTTTTATGTATTTTATGTACCTAGGATTTTTATATAGTTTCTAGGGGTGTACAATGTGTTTCCTCTCTTGTTTGGAACTTCTTTATTTCTACACATTTATTTGTTTTTTGCAAAAACTACCACAACTTATCTTTTTGCACTCATGGATCTAAGTACTATTAAACCACTTACACCTTTTAAATACCATGAATGGACATCAAAAATTCTCATTGTAATCAAAACTAAAGGGTTGTACCGTATCACAATGGGGTTAGAACCTGAGCCTAGTGTAGTTGCATATAAAGTTAAGTGGTATAATAAGTGTGATGAAGCATTTAGTATTTTATGTCTTTCAGTTGTCTCTTAAACTTCTTTTTCACAAAGAATTATCCAAATCTCCCAACGAGGTGTGGAAAACCTTAGAAAAATGATTTGGAAAAGTTGACACTAAGAGGGGTCATGAGATAGAAATAGAACTTATCATCTTAATTCCTAGCAACTTTGACACCTTGGAAGATTTATTTACCAAGCTCAAGTCTTTATGATTTCAATTAAAAGAATGTGGAATAGAAAAGAATGATGAACAACTTATTCTTTCAGTGCTTTCCAAACTAGGTCATGACTACTTTGTCTTTGTTTCTATACTTTATGTTACCAAAAGGGCTCTTGGAGCCACATGGTCTATGCCATCCTTAGATGACTTCATTGCTGATTTGACTCAGAGAAAGACGAGTTAATTAAAATGGCTACCTTGAATTCATTCAAACCTCAAGTCATCATTGTTGGGAATGGGAAACAAAAATATTCTAGCAACCAAGAAAAGAAGTAAAAGAGTAAGGATCCAAAAAATAAGAAAGAACATAAATCCACTATCTCTTCCAAGTCTACCACTGAAACCTCCAGTTCAAATGGGAAGCCTAAAAAGGAAAAGGTTAAGTGTGCCTATTGTAAGAAACTTGGGTACGATGAGCACAAATTTATGAAGAAGAATATTGACCACCTCAGTCATATTCTTGAGAAGAAGAACATAACGGTCCCTAAATATATCAAACAATCTTCATCAACCCAAGAATCTACTAAGGAAAAGGAAAAAGATAAAGAGAAACATAAGGGAAAATCACTGGTTGCAATTGCATCCTCATCGCCCCTTTCGTGGTTATCGACTCTATAGCTTCACACCACATGGTTTCATGACAGTTGAGTTTTCTTCCTTAGAGCCCTACACCATGTCCTCCATTACTTTGGGTTATGATACTCTAACCACAATTTCAGGGAGAGGGTATGTTAAATTCGAAGGTGGAACATTCATAAATGTTCTTAGTGTACCTTCACTTTCAACTAATCTATTTTTAGTGTATCAGATGACTCATATAGGGAAGGGCATGAGAGTCCTATTTGATCTAGATTCAATTGAGATCAGGGAGTTGCATAGTGACACTACAATAGCAGTGGGAAGGGTAGATCACCATGCTAGGTTATATACCTTCTCACACTTTTCACCTGATGTTTCCCCTACTACATTTCTCACACACTCAGATGGAGTTAGCAAATTATGGCATGAGCGGTTTGGCCATCTTAACTACCGCTACCTTGAGCAGCTCAATCAGCATGACATGGTTACATGATTGCCTAGATTTCATTTCTCAAAGGGAATTTATGAGGTTTGTGCTCTTGGAAAACACCTTGAAGAAAAATTTGACAAGGGTAAATCTTGGAGAGCTTTAACACCTTTAGATTTGATTCAAAGCAATATCACACATGCTTTTCCCCATCCTTTCACTAGGGCCAAATATTCTCTCACATTTATAGATGAATTTTCCAGATATACATGGGTCTACATCCTTAAGCAAAAATCTGAAGTGTTTGATTACTTTCGGGACTTCAAGGCACTTATTGCGAATTAATCTAGGAAAAGAATCAAAGTTCTTCGAATAGATAATGAGGGGAGTATGCTAAAAATATATTTGAGTAGTTTTGTACCATAAAGGGTATTGATATACAGAGGATAGTGCCTTACACTCCTCAAAGTAGAATGGAATAATAGAACGTAAAAATATGTCCTTAAAAGAGATGGAAAACTATAAGATCCACTCTAAATATTTGACTCATGATTTTGGGTAGAAGCCATTGATTTTGCATGTTACATAAAGAATTGGATTCCCAAAAATATTTAAAAGGTATAACTCCTTTGAAGGTTGGCACAACAGAAACTAGAAGTTAATAACTTCAAGGTCTTTAGATCACCAGTGATAGCACACATTCCCAAAAATAAATGCAAGGAAATGGAGCCTCAATCCAAACCTTGCATCTTTATTGGGTATCTAAAGGGGGTCAAGGGCTATAGACTTATCCATCCTACTACTCATGAGTTGTTCATTGAGATAAGTGTTAAGTTTCAGGAGAGTCCCACTAACTCTTTACTTGATGCTTCTTTTTCTACTTTGACTTCACTCATTTTTTATGAGAATTCTGAGGATTCATATCATCCACATCAGGTTCCTGAGGCAACATCTTCTAATTCTTCTAGTTCGGTGAGAAAAGTAATGAGGATTTATCCTCATATAATTCTATCCATACTTTAGAGGATGAAAATTCAACACATGACTCACCCACTTCATGCCCTCTTTGGGATAGGCAGACACTTTAGAGTGCAGGAACTTGGGTAAGGGATCCAGAGGATGACAGACGTACTCGGGAAGACTATCAGAGTATGTAACATGCCTTTTATGCTTTAGTGATAGATCCACAAACATTTCAAGAGGCATCAAACATACCTGAGTGTGATATTGTTATGCATGAGGAATATAATTTCTTAATCAAGTAATCACACTTGGGATTTGACTTCACTTCCTAAGGGAAGGAATATGGTTCGATGTTGATGGATATATCAAACCAAATTTTCAGTAAATGGGTCAATTGATAAGTATAAGGCTTGGTTAGTAGTTAAGGGTTTTTCATAGGTAACCAAGATAGACTACTAAGAGACCTTTACACCCATAGCCGAGATGACTTCGATTCAACTCACACTTTCTTCAGCCACGACACATGGTTAGAGTCTCGCACTGAGATGGATGTGAAGAGTGCTTTTCTTCATGGATACCTATAGGAGGAGATCTACATGGAGTAGCCACCAAGTTTTATTCATGATTCATCCTTAGTTTGTAGACTTAGAAAATCCATCTATGGCCTCAAATAGGCCCCTAGGGCTTGGTATACCAACATGGATTCCTTCCTCCTAACATTTAGTTTCACTCGGTGTCATTCAGATCCCAATGTATATCTATTGTGGTGGGATGATTCATTACCGATACTGGTACTTTATGTTGATGACCTTTTAATCATTAGGATTACTTCATCGACTATCTTAGTAGTGAAGAAAACTCTTCGAGAATAGATTCACCATGACCGACTTGGGTGTCTGCACTACTTCCATGGCATTGAGATCACACAATCCAATTTAGGGATTTCTCTTGCACAACCTAAGTACTCTCTTGATATTCGGCTCAATTTCACATGCATGAATACAATCCATATTCAACTCCTTTCTTATTTGGAGTCAATATTAAGGCCAATTTCTACACCCTTGGTTGATGCTACTTTGTATCGATAACTTGTTGGAAGTATTATTTACTTGAATCACACCGGACACTGATATATCCTATGGCATCAATATTGTTTCTAGGTACATGAAGGAACCTCATGAGCTACTGCTTTGGAAAGTAGTTAAGATGATTTTACACTACATTCGGGGTTCACATAGATATATGATTCTTTATAGGGTTGGTTCAGACATTGACTTGGTCATCTACTTAGACTCATCCTGTGCTTGCGATATCGAGTGTCATAAGTCCACTTGAGATACGATTTCTCATTAGGTTCTAGTCATATCAGTTGGTCAAGAAAGAAGAATAATCTTATTGATCTATCACCCAAAGAGGTAGAGTACATGGGATATGTTAATGCAAATACTAAGGATATTTGGCTTTAGAGGATTCTTTCGAGATTGGTATCCAAATTAGAAAGCCTATACTCATCTTTTGTGACAACCACAAAGACCATCTAGATATGCAGGAATTTGGTTCTTCATTAGAGGACCAAAAAAATTGAGATTCATATGCACTTCATTCAAGAGCTCATTCATGAGTAGGTCATAGATTTGATATTCGTCACGTATTCGGATAAGGTTTATGATATCTTCACAAAACCTTTCACCGAGAGAAAGTTTATTCATCTATGAGCTCTTCTTGGGTGCGGTCTACATCAGACCTCATCATATTTAGGGGCCTTCTAGCCTCTTCTCTTCTTCATCCTTGTCACATGATGTGTTCCCGATAGTGTATGGTTGATAAGAAGTTTATGTTGTCATTTTTCTACCTTTAGTTTGAGTGTTGTACCAAGATCGTGAGGAAGCACAAGTTGCAAGCTGCAAAAGATGTGTGACAATTGTTTGCTACCATGTAAACATTAAGGGGGAAATGTTAGGAAAATTAATATTTACATGGTTCTGGGTGATTTACCATTTTTTATATCAGTACTTACTACTTTGGTGGTACTATTATAAGTATATTTATAACTATTTTATTTAGTGTTTTGTAAATTAATATTGTTGTATATTATAACAATATTATGTACTTAGTTAGTGGTTAGTATGTTTTTCCATGAATTTTATTTCGGGATATTAGTTGTAATACCTCCCTATTATTTTGGAGGTGTTACAACTAATATCCAGAATAATATTCACGGTACAACATACTAACCACTAAGTATGTAATCTTGTTATAATATATGTAGACATAAAATCATGAACTTAAGGTATTATTTAGCCCATCTTATATTACTATTTAGAGGGTTCTCAAGTGAATAAAATAATAATTAATACCACCTTTTAGCCACCTTTATTTTATATTTTATTTCATCATTCCCATGTATTTTCCTATACATATCCACTTATTTTGCAACTTTCCTATCATTTTAGCCTAAACCAGCCACCCATGCCTTTATTGGGGCACCACGGGGCGCCTTGGTCCCACAGGGCACCCCGATCCATGTTCCACTTTCCCGCTTCTTTTTGGGGTCTTTCCAGCCATTTTTCATCCTTATATTTTTCCTAGTCAGCCATGTCAGGGTTAATTATGGAATTCGAGCAAGAGAACCCTATAAATATAAAATTATGAGACCATAATAAGGGTCATAATGTCACATAATACTATCACTCCATCTAGATTTGCATCCATTGCATCACTTGCATCCACATAGTTTCATGAATCGAGGCTAGAAGATCTGCATCAACACACACAACATAGGGGGAGGATTCTATTATATTCCATGCATGCATGCTATTAAATTTTTATAGTTATTATGGCTCGCTACTTCACAAAGTGTGACTGACACAAGAGCGCTTCGGGCATGACATGCACACACACACACACACGAACTACATCTGGGTCTGAAATGTAGTGCAAAGCTCAATGATAAGACCACTAGTTTGGCAGGTGAGGTTAGTCTGACCCATTCATTCTACATATTTTATTTTTCCTAGAGTTTTTATACTTCCTTCTTTCTTGTAGGAAATCACTTCATTACTCGGCACATTTAGTAGAGCTTGACAAATCTTATGAGATAGACTGAAAATACTTGAGATACCTTACGAACCCGTGAAAACTAGATTCAGAGCTTTTATAAAAACCAGGGTGCCTAATCTATAGACTAGGGCACCCCGGGGTGCCCAATACCTTCCCAAGCACTTGATCCGCTCAGATCCTCCAAATCTGACCTTTTCGGGACTTCTGGGTGTTCGTTCCTACTTCTAGATTTTATTATCAGATCTGTGAAAACTGTGACAATCTTATTTAATCAGCTAATTTGTTTCTCTTTACTTACTTGCATATTTAGGGTTTTATTTCACTTAGTATAACTATTTACAATTATTCCATACTAATTTAGTACATTTATACAACGTTTTAGTCCTCATATTAGATTAACTAGTGGTTATACTTTCATAGTATTAGAGAGTAGTTTCCATTTTTAGTTAATCATTTTGGTGAACCCCACATTTCTTCATAGCACCTTCTAGGGTTTGCATTTGCATTTAGCCATCATGGGTAAGCATCAAAATAAATTTACTTCTTCTAAGTCTCTAATTACTTTTCAATTCGATATTCATGGCCATTCTTTTGTGGATGATCCTCTTGCTCCATCGGATATAGACGTTTCCCTTCATTCATTCGGCTTTTATCTTCTGGTATGGATCCTCACACTATTGATGATGTTGTTTCCACTTATCTACGTACCATTGATCCTGCTATTTTAGCACAACTCATAATGGAAGTAGAAGCTCCCACACTTTTTCCCATAGCTACACCTTCTATCACTAGTGCACTACCTAATTAATCACATTCACCTGTTGATTTCACTAATACACTTTTTGTCCCTAGTTATCCTTCTTCCATGGATGCATCCCTCTCTTTTGATTCTTAATATGAATGAGTTCCTACTATTTATATGGTTGATATGGTTTCTTCTTATTTTCCACATACTCCTTATTTCACCAACGCTATGGTATTATATAGAGGGCCTACTCCACAATACTCAGTTTCTTTACTTATTCCTCCACTATCTCCTTTTCTATATGACATGCCACTTAAAACCACTATTCGCATGACTGACATGATCCCTTCCTTTCCGAATGTCACCACTACTATTATTGTGCCATATCAGCAACCTTTACAGTCCATGAATGTCATTTCATCCTATCTACCAACATCATCCTCTTTAGTCTACCCACCATTTACTTGCACTCTCTTCATGAATAATTCTTATTGGGAACATATACCACTTGATATTTCATGCACGACCACTATATGTTCACATGATGGCCTCCTTTAGCTTGGTTTTGACTTTGAAGACCTCCATTCTCCTTTATACGACCCATATTTGTATCATGGTTTCATCATTCTCACTGTCACATATGGCTTGCGTGTTTTCCATCTTGTCATTCATCTCACGCGTTATCCTACTACTTCTCCACTCACACTTGGCCAGTCTTGGTTAGATTATATTGGAGGAACACTTGATCTTGATCACATTGATATCGCATTCCCCATGCCATTTGGCATTGTGCGCATTTGTAGTAGCTCCTTTCTTTTTTATTCACCCAACTTCACTATTTGGTATGCTCAAGGATGTCCATTACCTCCCTTTATGGATGAAAAATATGCCATGGTCATGTATATCTTACGTACTCATGGTTATTTGGATGAGATTTTAGATTTTTTTCTCCTCTATTACCCCCTTGCATTAATGAGAATCCCTCACCGCATCCAATAAGTCCTATACCAACACAATTAGTTCACCACTCTCGCTATCATACTCCCCATCTAATACACACTTTACAAATTCGGTGTCAAAATCAATGTCGAGTCCATGAAAGAAAAAATGCATCTCTCTCCTTGCTGAGATAGAACAACTTAAGGATGCCTCTCCATCACATGTCCATACTCCTACTACAACTCATACACCTTCTATGTCCCCTACTTGTCATCTCACTCACCCTCCTGGTATATCGTTACCTCCATCCCTTATCTTTCCCTCCAATGCTACGCCACAAAATATGTTTTGTTATTTTCTTAATAATCAAATTATTGCTCTATCGTCTAATCGTTGTTACCCTCCTTCTAAGTTAGTACTATATCATGATCATCCATTTTTCCACTATCATCACATTCAAGGACATCATACTAATTTTTATATGCTTTCGCCCGTATCATTAGATATCTCCTATAGCTAGGCCTCCTTTCATTTGTTACACAACCTCCTCTTGTTCTACATTCAGCCCATCATACGTGCTCATCTCATAGGTGTCAATATCGTGCTACCCATACCCCACCTCCGCAGAAACCTTTTATAAATAATTCACCATCTCCCCATCAAATTTATCACTCCAACATGTTCCTCTACCTCAACCTTCCTCATTCATTCACCCCTCACTCATATAGATTCCATTCATCAACACCATCTTCATCTACTATATCTCTGCTAGTAGATTATGGCCCTCCCCATTTATCATCCGAAGCACGGATCGACAGGACCTCCATCCTCCGACCTTATCGGTTGATTTCTCATTTATGCACACTTAGGGGTATAGCCATCACACATCCTACCCCCTTCTTTTGGCATAATCACATAGTATTACATCACACATATCATAATTCATCGTTAATTGTCCTTTCTTAGGGTCATATCATTTCACCCATCATCACACCCTCGTTACCCAATGACGCATTCTTGTGCTTTGGTTCACACTAGATTGTTGAGGGATTACCATTACACTGAACCCCACACACTACACCATAGGCACTACATATTCCATTTTTATCCTACATTACGCATTATACACCATCCATCCTACATTTATTTCTACAATCACATTATACATACCACATTTATCATATCATACATACTACACTAGTCGTCGGTATATATGAGTCGAGTTTTACATATCCTTCATACATTATACATTTACGCTAGGTTTCATTTTATATATATATATATATATATATATGAGTTTAGCTTTACACATTATTACTACATATTCTATCTACAGCTACACTATCACCACATCTTACATAGTCTCCACACCCCACATTTAATACATTACATCATTCACATGGCGCATTCATACATCATCTATATTCTACATACTACGCTAGATTACATTTCATATAGGTCTAGCTCTACCTATCATCATCACATATTTTATTTCTATTATTTCACTTCACATGTTACACATCCTACACACGCCACACATCCTATACACGCCACACATCCTATACCACATTGCCCACACCAAGCATTTACCTACCCTATTCATCACTTGGTCATTTATACTACGTGTTGTCATCACCACCCTATGACGCACTTTAGTTCGTTGGTCCATACTCAACTTCAGCGAGGGTTTACCAATCAAATGGACCTTACATTCACCATGCAAAATTTCTAGCATCGGTGGCA
Organism: Taxus wallichiana var. yunnanensis; assembly: GCA_018340775.1. Lineage (NCBI taxonomy): Eukaryota > Viridiplantae > Streptophyta > Pinopsida > Cupressales > Taxaceae > Taxus > Taxus wallichiana. The sequence continues at coordinate 136,790,439 of CM031239.1, read as the reverse complement.
TACACCTTAGGTTAAATAGTCACATATTCTATCATTTTGTAGTAGTATACACCTTAGGTTACATCACCACTCCCTCCTTTCATCCGGTAGTGACATACGCTTTAGGATAAATCGTCACCCATTTCCAATCCATTCATCATATAGTGATATATGTGTATGGATAAATCATCACTCATTTATTCAATAAGTCATGATATATGCTTGGCTATAGGGTTCATGGACATATCTTCCCATGTCGTATTTCATGACCATTACAAATACAAGCTCATCACAATGCGCTAGAAACAACCAACACTGTTAGACCATTTCCCGATGATGCACTCTCATTTACAGTTCATTCTTGATCTATATTTGAGAAGGAAAAAAATGAACCTCATTACATACACTTCAATCCAATTGGGGGCACGTTTCTCCTATAATTCCATTCCATCTATCCACAATATGTCACATTGTCTTGAGCACATTTACTCTTGTTTGCTAGTGTTTTGCATGATCACTTTACCACATATGTTAGAATACTTTCTTATATGTCATTATCATCCACACATGCATGTTCATGCCTTATTTTAGTGTATCGAAAATACATTACTCTACACGTAACATGGATGCTCACCTTCTATCCTTCCTATAACGGTCTCTGGGGCATCCACATTCATCTTATTTAGGTGCTATTATTTTCATTTTTACTTAGCATCATCTATTACTTGCTCATACATGCTTTTACATATTGGTTATCTCTCTTACATGATAATGGGTGTTCCATGTGCAACACTTGTTTTGCAGGATCACATGTTTCCATGAATACTTGTTTGTTTCTACTTGTCTTCTTTTTTTCATTGTATGAGGGCTTTGCCCTTTGCTTTTGTTCACACTTGTCTATTTTTTGTGGCCATGTCAACCTTGTGTGTCTTGTGACATAGTGAGTGATGTCCCATATTTGTAACCCAAATTTGTGCAGTCTAATTATTTTCTTTTGTGTTTACACGACTTTGTTTGGTAGTTATTACATTTTTTTGTATTTTACACTTGTCTTTTCAGACTAACACTTGTTTGGCTAGCCATACACCTTTGTGTGCACCTTTGTATCTACCAAGTGGTTTCCCTTTCCCCTTGTAGGGAAGAGTTCTACAGTCGAGTGTGGTTGATCTCTTTTGTAGCCACATTCTCCTTTCAATGACGTCACACGTGCCCCCAAAGAGGGGGGCATCATTGAGGGTTTCTAATAACACAACATATTTACACTGATTCAATACAATTCACTTTCTTCCCTTGGAATTCTGGGTTTACATACAACAAGTGAGTTCAGACTAGTCTAAAAACTCCATACACAACACCCTCTACACGACATGGTTTCCTTTGGAAATTCTACGAAAGCGATTACATGCTTGGAGGTTACAATGGGTGTGCCTCTCTACACTAGTTCTTCTAGTGGCATAAAATCTCTTATAAAACCAAGACAGTACATAGATATCTTTACAAGTTTCAGCAGGAGTGGTTAAATTTTGGAGGAAATAGAGAATTTTCTCCCTATACTTCTTCAGCCATGGTGGTGTGAGATCACCCAAAAAAATCACAACAAGTACATGATATCCTTCTACACCCTTTTTCTCGACATGGATCAAGTGCACATGTTCCATTCACACTTTTCTTTTTGTGTATTTACATTTACATATTTACATATTTCTATACACATGCATATTTTACACAGTTTTTACATACATACATATTTGACTACTTGATCATTTTCTCCTTGCAGGTCTAGCCATATGAGAAACAAGCAGTCAAATTGGGGGTAAACAAAAAAAAAACAACAATAACAACAACAAAAAACACACCGTGACAGAACTTTCCTTTACTAACCATGCAAGTACACTACACACAGTAGCATCTACACACACATTCTACCCTAGGTTCACTCTCATCACTTTTTATGCGCATTTTTCATCTTTAGAATCCACGTTCCTCCACATTTTTCTTTTTCATTCCACACTTGAGTATATTCCTTCAAGGGTCTTCTTATACACTCTTTATGGACATTAGGTATGTATCTCTATCTACTTTATGTTACCAGAGCATTTCGCTCACCAACATAAAGTGGGGAAAATGTAGACACAAAATCATGCACTTTAGGCATTATTTAGCCCGGTCTTATACTACTATTTAGAGGGTTCTCAAGTGAATAAAGTACTAATTAATCCCACCTTTTGGACACCTTTATTTTATATTTTATTTTGTCATTCCCGCATATTTTCCTACACATATCCAGTTATTTCACAATTGTCCCTAATTTTAGCTTAACTTAGGGCACCCAAGTCTGCATCTTTGGGGCGCCCGATCCATGTTCCACTTTCCCACTTCTTTTTGGGGTCTTTCTAGCCATTTTTCATCCTTATCTTTTTCCTAGTTGGCCATGTCAAGGTTAATTATGAAATTAGAGCAAGAGAACCCTATAAATATAAAGTTATGAGACCATAATAAGGGTCTTAGCATCACATACTACTATCACTCCATCTAGAGTTACATCACTTGCATCCACATAGTGTCATGCATCAAGGCTAGGAGATCTACATCAACACACACAACATAGGGGGAGGATTCTATTCTATTCCATACACACATGCTATTACATTTTCTATAGTTATTATTTCTCATTACTTCACAAAGTGTGATTGACACAAGAGCACCTAGGGCATGACATGCACACACGCACTAGAACTACATCTAGGTCTGAAATGTAGTACAACACTCAGTGATAAGACCACTAGTTTGGCAATTGAGGTCATTCTGACCCATTCATTTTGCATCTTTTATTTTTCCTAGGGTTTTGATACTTCTTTCTTGTAGGTCATCACTTCATTATTCAGCACATTCGGTGCAACTTGACATATCTAATGCGATAGACAGAGAACACTTTGGGATACCTTATGACCCTATGAAAACTAGATTCAAAGCTTTATTACAGAAACTAGGGCACCTAATCTGCAGAATAGGGTGCCCTAGAGTGTCCCAGGAATTTTAGTATGCTCTGATCCTCTAGATCTAACATTTTCTATACTACGGGTGTTCGTTCGTGCTCCTAGATTTTATTATCGAATTGTGACAACTGAAATGGTCTTCTTTAATCGATAAGTTGTTTCTCTTTTTTTTATTATTGGTAAATAGTTTTTTGAAAGGGACTATACCCTTGTATACAAAGAGGGCCTAGAAGCCAGAATAGGAATGAAAAACATTACAAGAAGGATCAAGATCTAGATAAGACATAAAAACCCAGGGTAACCAAAGAGCAGCTACCCCAAAACATCAAACCAGTTCGAACACTGCAGAAGAGCAGCCAAAAAATAACAAAAAAATAGCAAAAAACACGATGGAAGGTAGCAAGAGCAGCGCAGATCCACAATTACTTCTTGGTGGCTTTGGTGATTCTGGATTTAATAGTCTACCAGGAGGTGAACATAGCCAATGCCGTCATATGAGTAGGGTCAGTAATATCCAGTTGTTGAATGGTTTGTTTGCTTTCCTTTTCCGTGCCCCAAAGAGTTGTTGGTATTCCACTGAGATTAGAGATGCAACAGACATGTTGCTCAATAAATTCCTTGATTGCACTAAATATAGCCATATTATGGTCATGGCGAGTCTTGGTTTTCCCTAGACGGTTGTCCAGGGAGTAAATTTTTTGTAGATATCTTCAACCTGTTTATTGTCAATATCAACCTCCTCCTCCTTCATCCTCTTACCTTTTTGCTTAGCCAAGTTTTTGACTTCTTCTTTCAACAACAACATGTCTATTTCTAATGCTTCTAGCATTTTTGTGGAGCTCTCAGTGTGTGTCTCCTGAGAACCCATACTACTAATATGAAGGAGATTATGAGCAACCTCCAAGTCCTGAGGAACATTCCCCGAAACAGGGGTATCCAAGGTTCAGTCTTTTAGAAGACCTAGTTATAGGTCTAGTCGGGTGGAGGAAAAGGGGCGGGATCGGAGGTGGGGGATGACAGGGGGAGCCAAGAAGGAAGGAAAAGGGGTAGCAGCAGCGGTGATGGGGATAGAAGGAGAAGAGATGGGGGTAGCGGCAGCGGTGAGGGGAAAAGATGGAACAGAGATGGGGGAAGTTGGAATGCCGGGAAACTTAAGAAGAAAAAGTTTATGCAACAAGAAGATGAGACCTTGATGTAGAGGGACCACACGAGTATGCTTTTGGAACTCCAAAATGGAGCACTCAAGAGAATTAAGCTAGATAATGAGGGAAACATACCATGAAACTTCTGCGGAAGTGATTGAGGAACACAAGATGTTTTAAGGGCACTGTGACAAATCTCCCCTCTAAAGAGATGTATCGCACCATCATACGGGTGACCTCGTCAAAAGGTAGAGGGATAGAGCTGACTTGCAAACCCACCGTGATGAAGACTAGTTTCTCATTACCCTCAACAAATTTCCTCTCCTCAGTTCTGTCAATCCTTTTATTAAAAAAGTGGTACCCATCCATTCCAAGGCATGTAGCTTCGGCTATTAACTCTTCATTGATCAAAATTTTCTATCCGCCATAATCAATCAGACGTTCCTTCCAATCCTTCACAAATTACACGAAAATGCTTTGGTCGTGACCCTGTATCTTGTCAATAAAATTTGTAATGCCTCCCTGGTTGAGAAGATTCCAAAGCTCTTCATTATTCTTCCACTCCGGGTCCTTGTTGGGCTCGATCTGACAAGGGGATCCTCCCATTTTCACTGTGCTTAAGTGATTGAAAGTGTAAACTTCAAAATCCCTATGAGGAATTCTAGACACGTTTCAATCCGCCTTTCTCTGATTTTTTTCTCACACGATGGGAATGATGAATAAGTTGTTTCTCTTTACTTATTTACATATTTAGGGTTTTATTTTACTTAGTATAATTATTTGCAATTATTCCATACTACTTTAGTGCATTTATACAACATTTTAGTCCTCCTATATTAGATTAACTAGTGGTTATACTTTCATAGTATTAGAGAGTAGTTTCCATTTTTTAGTTAATCAATATACAAGATTATTACTTAACAAAACACTAAATATAATAATTATAAATATACTTGTAACCATACCACCAAACTAGTAAGTACTTATTTACCAAACATTAAATCACCCACAACCATGTAAATATTAATTTTCTTAATGAGTTGTCTTAATGATGGATGGAAAAATTTATTTTCAACTTTAGAGTTGCTGCTCTAAAAATTTGCTCTTATGTTTTATCTCTCTTCCTTTATTTCCCTTAATATATTCAACTTGAATTCTTGAAAATAAATCTCAAATGATCTTCCTTGTATAGCCATGTGTACCCTTTTGAAACTATCTTTTCTTCTAACCTACACAACCTTTCATTTAATTTAATTAACCATTTTTTATTTTAATAATGCAAATACATATGTCGGTCGTAACTATATTAAATGATTCCCATTAATTAAATGGCTATAAAAACAATTAATGTTTCCTCCTTAAATGTCAACGCCACCTTCCATGCAAGATCGTGGGCCCTTTAAAGGAAAATGATGGTTGTAAAGGCAAACCGCAGTTCGTGGGATTTACGTCATTTTTATCATGATTGTTGTTTTTTCTTTGCTAATTGTTGATTTTTTTCTTCCTTTTATATGATTATTTCCCTTGATAGAGCGTTGCCTAATGTTGATTATAAATAATTTATTTTTCCTTCATGAACGCTAATCATTATCTGCAACATATTGTTGATTATATCCTTCAATAAACATTGATACCTTCCTTTTACTTGATTTTTATTCACATATTGATCATATCATGGACTTTATTATGTAAAAATTATCCTTTTCATATACTTAAACTTCTCTTATTGTGTCTCTAAAAATGTTGGTTATTTCTATTTGTTTCGATAAAGCGTCCATTCATAATTCCAACCACTCTTTTGACATCAATGACAATGTTTTCAACAAGTAATATATAGTTTTCCACTTGTTAACATTGAATAACTCTCACTTGGTGATCCAGAAACATGAAAATTATAAATTATACAGTATGAAAACCTAGAGCATTTATGAAATAGATTTTTACCTCTCTATTCAATGAGATTCGGAGGATTGTTTCAAAAATGGTTCACAATTTTAGCATATTTTAAAGTTATTGATTAAAAAAAACAATAGAAATTTAGTGATTTTTCCTTGATGTTTGTTAAAGAATAGAATCCTAATACAAGATGCTCATTAAATGGGTGAAAAAAACCTTTGTTGAACAAATAAAAGTTTTTAGTGTTCAAGTCATGAAAACATATTTCAGCATTGTAATTCAATTTATAATGTTTTTAATATTTCTTTCTTAAGTACACAATGTTAGCATTTAATTTGAGAACAAGAATGGTACTTTGATTTATTTTCATCAAATAGTATTGGTTAAGAAGAAAAAACATTGTATTTGAAATTTTTGACATCAATATTGCCCTATAATGTTTGAGATTACCCACCATTGTCATTGTCATTATCTGAAATTGAGAGTTCTTGATGCTCTTGAGAATGTCGCCAAAATGTGTAGGAAAAGAAAATCCCTTGGATATGGTGCAAAGTATTTATACCAATCTTTTTTATTATTGAGGGTTTTAAATGAACCCAAGTCACTATTCCTCCCACTTATGTCTTTAAAGTTAAAATTAATATGGATTTCATACATTTGGCATTTACTAGTGCATTTGAATATTTAACGACATTCAACATTAGATTTGTTTTATATAAACCCAAAAATTGGCCATATAATTAATATTTAACTACTAGCTTAGCTTTACTCTTCAATTGAATAGATCAATATTAAATATTTTAAATCAAGGTTTTAATCTTTACGTTGTTTTGAGAAGCCTCTTTAGAGAAAATATCCCTTCATACTATCCTACAAAAGGCGTGAACTATTTGAAAAAATGTGTGCAAGGAAATGCATCAGTACCAAGTGTTTGAAAAAATTCCTTCTTCATATATCTTCTTTATAAACTTCTATTGTCTTGGCATCTTCCTTGTTACTAACCATATCCATTTAATGAAATGAAGACAACTTAATCCCCACCTAAGCTTTCCTTGTTAGGTCAATATTTTCATAATCAACTCCACTTTACCATTAAAATTTATGTGCATTGCATGGAATCATCCTAGTCGTATAAAAGAGAGGATTCTAAATTTGAATGACTTCACAATATGGTTAGGTGAGTTTCTAAAGGTTGTAGCCTCGTGCATGCTAATCTATACAAAGAGTATTATGAATAAAATATGTATAGTTTTGAGACTAGCGGTCATTAATCTATGCAAAGAGTTTTTACAACATCAAAATACTATGGATGTGACTAGTGGCCACTAACCTATATAATTGTATTAGTATTCGCCTCACCATTATGCCCACCTAAGATTTCCTTGTTAGGTCAATATTTCCATAATCAACTCCACTTTACGATTAAAATTTATGTGCGTTGTATGGAATCATCCTAGTCATAGAAAAGTGAGGATTCTATATTTTAATAAATTTGATCCTAGAGGTCATTAAGGATTCCTTAAAGGAGGCTCTCACCCTCCAAAATGACCAACATGAAGTAAGGAAAAGAGCTTATGGATCTGAGCATTTATTTGGGTAGTCTCGAGTCAATCTATTTTGACTATTTTGTCAACTACAAACCTAAATATGTAACAATTATTTTTGATAGACTTAAAAATCCAACTAACACAAAAATAAGAACAAGGGAAATCACCATAATCCTAATGCCAAAAATTATTAAATTTTCAATATAATGAACCAATTTAAAAATTCTTATATAATGAAATTGGATTACAAATATTTGAAACAAAACGACCACACACATATACAAATAGTTTTTTTGATGACAAGTTCTAAAGGTTGTAGCCTTAAGCTATACAAATATTATTATGAAGAAAATATGTATAGGTTCAATTCTAGTAGCCACTAAGCTATGTTAAGAGTTTTTACAAAGACAAAATCCTATAGATGTGGTTAGTGGCCACCAACCTATGATTGTGAATAATGAAATTGAATTGAAAATCCTTTATATTTTTGTGAGGTATTACCTTGTGACTGTTAAGATTTTTTGTAAGCGTAAGTACATCCTGCAATTTAATATCTATTTGTGTGGATGTTTTAGTCATGAAGGCAAGAAAGAGCTCTCCATAGATGGGAAAATAAGGTTTCAACTCTACCAATCTCAAATATTTTAACTCTACCAATCTCTAATGAGTACCCTACAAACTTTGTTAACAATGAACTTTTTTTCCCAACTAGGAAAATCCCTCCATAACCTTCAAGAGTACAAAATGTTCATTATGTACATATTTATCATCAAAATGTATAAAGGAAAATGTTTGGTGATTGCTAATATCTACTATTATGCTTTGTTATTTTATCACTATTTTCAAAATAAGAAAGCTGTAGACCCTATCAACCGCTAAGCCATTATTTTCAATAAGTAACAGAGCTTAGTGGTTACTAAGCATTTTCTTTCATACAAACCAATGTGAATTATATGTTATAAAAATATATTTTATGAGAATGTTTATGAGAAGTTGACTATGTTTTATACAAGTAATGTTTTCATAGTGAAACAATTTGTGTAATATTTCAGGATTTATCTAGGTAGTTTCGAGTCAATCTATTTTGACTATAATGTCTACAAACCTAAATGAGGTTTATGTTGAATACTCCTACTGATGTATGCATCAGTTATTTCTAATAGGCCTAAAAATTCCACTAACATGAAAACAAGAATAGGGAAACCACCATAATCTTAATGTCACATATTATTCAATTGTCAATATAATGAACCAATTTAAAATAGTCTTATATAATGAAATTGGATTATAAATATTTGAAACAAAATGACAACACACATATACAAACAATTTTTTTATGATGACAAGTTCTAAAGGTTGTAGACTCGTGTCCGCTAAGCTATACAAATAGTATTATGAAGAAAATATGTATAGGTACAAGCCTAGTGTCGCTAAGCTATGCAAAGAGTTTTTCAATGAAAAAATCCTATCGATATGGCTAGGGACCACTTAATTGTATAATTGTATTACTAACTAAATAGGTAGTTATCTATTTTAAAATGATTTTGAATAATGAAACTGAACTTTAAATTTTTTTTTGATTAAGATAAAATAAATATGGTCTAACGTTCGATAGTATACAATTCTATTAAATACCAAATCTAGCATGGCTCAACAATATTTCAGACGACATGTCTCTACATCATGATGTTGTATGAGTACCCTGAAAACTTTGTTAATAATCATCTTTTTTCCTGACTAGGAAAATCCCTCCATAACCTTCGAGAGTACAAAATGTTTGTTACACACATATTTCTCATCAAAATATATAAAGGAAAATGTCTAGCGACCACTAATATCTATTACTATGATTTTTTATTTGATCGCTATTTTCAAAATAAGAAATTGTTGAGCCTAGTGGTCATTAAGCCATTCCTTTCAATAAGTAATGGAGCTTAGCGGTTGTTAAGAATTTTATTTGATACAAACCGATGTGAATTATGTGTTATACACAATATATCTTATGAGAACTACATAAGGCTTGATCCCTCTCGAGGGTATATAGTGCAACACTTAGCTTTGTCAGGGATAGTCCAGCCAATATGATACAATTATAAACAATGAAAACTCTACAGATCCCAAAGTACAAATAGTTTTTACAATGACTAGATATAATGGTTGGAGCCTAGTGGTCGCTAAGCTAGACCATATTGTTTTTACAATGATAGAATGCAATAGGAAAATCCTATGAGCACTACTTTGTACAACTGCATGACTAAGGGGTTTTTATCTTGTTTATAATGGTCATGTATTATAAAAGGGTGTATAATATAATCTACTATATCCTACAATTTCACCAAAGGATATATATACTAAAATTTTCAACTAGTATTTCACCAAAAGGTGTATAATATATTACCCTATACAACAACAATTTTTTGCCTATATGCAAAATCAAGAGATTGATCCTAGCATATGTTATGCTATAAAAATAATTTTTTACAATGATAAGACCAAATAGACGAATCTCAAGGGCCTCTGATGGAAAATATTGTATTACTTAAGAGGGTTATATATAGTTTCAAATAATCTTATTTAATGAAACTGAATTGTAAATATTTGAGTTTAGAAAAGTAGAAATATAATTTAGAAATTGTGTAGGACTAGACACTATTTTAAGTTAGGGTGTATGATGATGAAAATGAAATACAATGGATGGATGTATGATAGAAGCTCTCCATGTTGTATGTATACAATCTGGAATGTATATATGATTATATACATACATATATATAATTGTATATTTACATATTTTATTGCATAATGACCACAAATTTATGTGATTTTATTTCATAGCCTAGAGGGCACAAGGTTTAATATGCATTTATTATTAAATAGATTGATATTTATATTTATTATATTTTCTCATGCATATATGTAAGTTATTATATTTAAATATAATTTACATGTACATAGGAAAGATGTAAAAATATCATTATTTTTCTTCCACATCTTCTAAATTACCAACTTTAGAAATTGAATTTTTAGGAGTGTCGACTCAATATTGACAATTAAGTGTAATAATATAATGAAAGTTAAGTATAATAATTAGCTACATTTATTTGCAACATATTAATAAACAAAAAATAAAACTAGCATATAGGAATACCTAATTAATTGTTTCCCAAAACAATATAATACTAAACACTTTTTTATTGTTTTTCAAAGATGCAAAATGACAAATTTTCATTTCCCAAAGCATTACTACTCATAACTCTTTGTAGTTGTGTGATAGAATTTTTATCATTGTGGAGGCAAGCATTCGTTATCGGGAAAAAAACCGATGGGACATATCAAATAAAACCCAATACAAGGAAAGAAATATATCAACGACACAAAAGATCCGGAAAGGGAGCATAGGGGTTTCATTAGGGTGAAACAAAAGGAGGTTTAAAAAGAAAAATAAAGGAACTGAAATGGTAGCGCAACGTAATTTTTTGGAAAAAATCATGGTTGGATCGTGGTGCAAAGCACAAGAGGAAGATCTCTTACACAATGGTTTTTCAAATTTGATAAATTATTGTTCTAAAAATGTATGGAATGAAGTTGATATATTGGAAGTATATGGTAGATACTTTTGATAATTCTAAAGTTGTATGGAATGATTTCATGTTTATCTCCCTTGTTTTCCTGCCATTTAAAACTGTTTGTGTGATCCTCTCTACAACCTCCTTTGTGTACCTACTTCACAAATCATATTATTTCCAATACATCATCTTCTCCTTGTAAAATAGACGCAAGTCGTACCCTCAGCTCTACGAATATTGGTTTTTTGATTTCTCGGTTTTCCATCCCATCGGACTAAAAATGTAGAAACCCTAATTAATTTTTTTTAGGATATTTAATAAAATTTCATTGTGCATTTCACAGGATATTGAAATATTAAAATTTGAATTTCCCCCTCATTAAGAAAAAAGAGTGGGAGGTTGAAATTTCAAACCATCTCAAATACGGGGAAATTGAAATTTGAAAAACCCTAGGGAAAATAAAATTTGGGGAAATAAGATTTGAAATTAATTTTTACATAGGCATTTGATATTTTTTAAATATGCAAAACCTAGTTATTTATCCGAAAAAAAAAATTACATTAAATTAAAACAATATTAAACTATTTTTGTTTTAAATTGATACAACAACCATAATAGTTTTTACTATCAACATTGTTAGATAGTGTACACACTTTTTAATAGACTTATCCAATTGGAATGAGACACGTTTCACTTTTCAACCCGTAGCAATAGTATTCAAAAAAATATTAAACCAGTTAAATCATGAATAAACTTGTGTAGACACAAATATTGCACATTAGACAATATTTAGCCTAGTCTTATACTATTGTTTAGAAGGTTATCAAGTGTACAAAGTACCGATTAATCCCACCTTTTTGCCATATTTGTTTTATCTTTTACTTCGTCTTTCCTACATATTTCTTGATACCTATCCACCCATTTCACAACTTCCCAAGATTCTATCCCTGATTTTGGGTGACCTATCCTATATTGGGACACCGTGGGGCACCCTGGTCCCACCCTGGGATCCCCTCTCTATGTTTAACCTCTTTTGCTCTTATTTAGGTCACTTTTAGTCGTTGGTCACCCTTATCTTTTCCTCATTCAGCATTGTCGGGATTAATTGTGAAATCAAACTTGAGAGATCTATAAATATAAATCTTATAAGACCATAATGAGGGTCCTAGGTCATTGCATCCTATCACACATCTCCATTCACATAGCTCCATACATCCTAGCTAGCGAAATCTGCATCACATCCATTCACACATTCTTAGATGATGGATTCTATCTATTCTATTCTACATTCTATATCTTCTATAGCTATCATAACTTACTACTACACAAAGTGTGGTGACACAAGAGCACCTAGGGAACAACATACACACACTCACAATAACTACATTAGGGTTTGTAATGTAATGCAATGCTCAATGATAACTCCATTGGTTTAGAAGTGAGGTCAATCGCCCCTTATTCTTCTTATTCATGTGTAGGGCGTCATACAAATCATCTAGTGAATCCAGTGTGATAGACATGTAGGGTTTCAGACCTAGTTATGACACTACCGAACACAATTCATGATTCCTGCATAGTTCACATGCAAAGCACCTAGAATCCATATCGAGCACCCCGGGAACCCAGTACACTCCCAACAACTTGTGTCACTTCGGATAGTCCAATTATACCCTTCATAAGGTCCCTGAATGATTGTCTACACATTTGGGTTCAAGTTTCAAATCTACAACAACCTATAATAGTCCACTTGAATCAGCTAAGTCATTTCCCTACTCCCCTCTTATATTTTAGGGTTTTATTTCCACTAGATCTTATTGTGCATTTACTTTACATCATTTTAACATATTAGTTTTGTTATTTACTGCATTTAGCTCATTTATACAACATTTTAGTCCTCTATTTAGATTAACATTAGAGCCCTAAATCCCCCTTTAGGTCAATATTTTTAGTAATCATTTTGGTGAACCTTACGTATTTGTTCCTCGCTCACCCCTTTCTCATTCAACTAGGGTCTCCTTCATATCTCTTTCTTTTATGCTCATAGTGGTCACTTTGGACCTCTTCACTATTGTGAACTTATTTCTCCTCTTCATCGTCCCCTTAGATCCATGACGGATATACCCATATCCATCACTAAAAGCCCCTTAGATGCATCTACCCAAGTTCCTTTGCATGAAATTGAAACCGTAGTTAGTGAGAAATCTTATGATGAGGACACTAATGTTGACCAAGAACAACTTGATGTTATTATTGATTTTCACCAGGCTTTACACAAAAATCCCACTCATCTCCCTCATGTTTTGCATGCTCTTCTCATTGCTCAGCAAGCCCATGAGGCATCCCTACCCATATCTTATGCCCCTATGGTATCTCCACTTCCCGCCTCCACTCCCCCTATTGCGACTATTTTCCCTCTGGATCCCCATGATGTTTCTAATATACCCTTGGCTCCTCATCTCATACCCCTGATCTAACCTCATTATACCATGATCTCCAAAATCAAATATGACAATTGCAAGTTACTACCGCTTGAGGACATCTATCACTTGATTCCACATCCTTGCTGCATTCCCCCTTTGCGCTATCTATCGCTACCTACCCATTCCCACATAACTTCACTGCTCCCAAATTGCCCATTTTTAAAGGTCACGGTGACCCACAAGAGCACCTTCATGCCTTTCATGTCACATGTCTTGACTATGTCATGATCATACTATCCTCACTAAGTTATTTCCACATAGTTTACAGGACTATGCAATGCGTTGGTTATATGATTTGTTAGTCCATTCGGTAATCTCTTTCACCCATTTGGATGACACTTTTCTCACACATTTTTCCATCAATATTGGTTCCACCCTATCTTATGCCCAGCTCACCCAACTTAAACAATGCTCCGATGAACACTTCCCCAATTACGTCCTATGATACAAAAATAATGTTGCCAAGATGACTAATGTTCTGGCCAATTTAGAACTTCAGGATTTATTTGTCCATAGCCTCTTACCACCTCTGCAAGACAACATCCTCTTTGATAATTTTTCTTCATTTGATCAACTTTGTCACACTCTTAAGCTCCATGAGACTAAACTTGTCTCTATTGGAAAGCTCAAATATCAGGACTCACCTTCATCCTCTACATACATTCCCAACAAAGCATTCTTCAAATTCCCTCCCCATAAACCTAGCAGTCCTCAAACTTCAGTTAATGTAGCTTCTACCACTCGAGAATCATGCCCTCAACCATATTGGCATCCTCTTGCTAAACTTAGTACGCCACTCAACATCTTATTTCCACAACTCATTGATAGTAACCTCATCACCCTGCCTTCACCTCTACAGCTCAACCCCTCCTAACCTAAAGGGCATAATTTTGACAAGAAATCTTCTTTGTGACTATTACCCGGTGTGCGGGAATCCCACTAATCTTTGTTTCAAACTACAACATCTCATTCAATACCTACTCGATAATGGCCATCTTGAGCTTCTTGAGTCCCCCATGACAGTTTCTCCCAATGATAACCATAAAATAAATTTTTTTAACAACCCGCTCCCTAAACATGATACCAAACCCATTGATTCCTCTTCCATCTACATCTCCCATACAATTTCTTCCTCCCCGAACCTCTTAAATTTATCATTGCTCACACCTGCTATTGCGATACCAATTATCTCTTTTTCTACTGCTATTACATTCACATCCAACCATTTCCACATACAAGCATCTATTGGCTCCACCTATAGACACCTATAATTTAGCTTGAACAATTTAAATACTTAAATTGTGCTAATTATACCCTTTCCCACAAATTGATGACATATCATCAATATCACACATTTTCTCTGTTATCATTGTTAATTAATTATATTACATTAGTTAATTAACTCTTCTATCTAACAACGACGCCAATTAACGACCTTCTATTAATCAACTCCCTTTCTATCTAGATTAATTAATTATTTATAATTAATTAAGCTCCCCTTTCTATCTAGATTAATTAATTATTTCTAATTAATTAAGATCCCCTTTCTATCTAGATTAATTAATTATTCTTAATTAATTAATTATCTCTTCTATTTAATCAATAAATTGTCATTTATTTGATTAAAATCCTCTCATAACATAAATCATACTAACTATTCCTCTAAAAAGCTTCTATAAGCTTGCACACCTATTAATTAATCACTTGGGTTAATTAATAAATCCCCTTAATAAATCCCCTTAAAACCCATGAGTCACTAAAAGACAAAATAAACTCTCCTAATGTTGACTCAACCCCCTTTCTAAACCATCCTTATCCAAAACTAACTCAACCTAGCTATTATCCCACATGTAAAGGGATGTAGAGATTCTTTTATCCATTGGGCTATATAAGGATCCCTCCTCCTACCTTTCTATTTAAACCTTTACACATAAATGAGCATAGAGCCTAAGCTATAGCCATTTTATCATCTTAGAGAATTATTCATTGGAGGAGATAGCTATTTTCATTTCTTGCATTCATTCTTCCAAGTTTGAAGTCATATGGAGATATGTCAAATGGTCTTGTAGCCATGGATTGATAAGACTCCATTCTTGAAAACCTTGGGATTCAAGAATACAATCAACCCTTTTGATTTATGAGGATCTAAATAGGTTAATTTCATTAGCATTTAATTAGAGGATAATTTGATTAGCATGTTAGTTTGAATCTTCATTTCATGTTCTAATGCAAATATGTTAATAGATTAGCTTTGCTTAAGCTCTAAGCATGATGGTGCATAAATTTTATTTTAGCATTGTATTGAGGCTATTAGGTGTTAGTATTGATTTTATTTACATAGCTAACTAATTCATTGCACATATTTGGCACACCCGGTGGGACTTACTCCATTGTCCTTTGCACTTAATTTCAAGTTTTTGTAGTTAAGTTTCAATTTTGGTTATTAACCCTCTTTTGCACATGTTGATCTAACTTGTTTTTCTTAACTTGTTTTGTTGAGTTTGCATGTGCTAAGTCTCCTTGTAGGTATAAATGAGGAAAAATATTGTCAAAATTATATCATGATGGGAAAATTTCAATATTTCTCCATGTTTTCATGTTTAGAGCTTCATTTTTCAACATTCTACATGTTAGTTTTGTCAATTTTTGAAAATATTAAATTCTTGAGCATGTAAGTTAGTGTTTAATAGTGATGAGTCTTATATTTACATATTATTGCAGGGTTGCTATCAAAATTGAATATTGGTGAGAAAATTTCAATATTTCTTCATGTTTTCATTTTTAAAGCTTACTTTTTCATCATTTACATGTTAGTTTTGTCAATTTCTTGAAAATGTTAAGTATTTTTATCGTGAATGTTAATATTTGATAGCATTGAGTCTTCTATTCATATACTAATGTGATGGGTTTCTGTCAAAATTTAATCTTAATTGGAAAATTTTGACCTTTTTGCAGATTAAGGGACGTTTGTTTATATTTTTTGAGTACATGTTAAGTGCATACCCATGAGCATAAGAGCATATGCGTAACCCATCTTCCAGAGGCCATTTTCTCCCAAACTTGAATGACTCCATTTTTTTTTACGTTGGAAAGGTATTGAAACTAACTATGCAATGAAAACATAAATTTGGGATGTGTACTTACATAAGTTTTAGGGTTTTCCTTCATTGTAAAACTGGTCATTTTTAACATGTCTAATGTTTTGATGACTGTTGTAATTTTATGCTTTACTTGATTTAGACTAAAGCTTGTGTATGCTCTTCTCTTGCACCTTTTGGTGATATTGAGAATTAAAAAAAACTTTTATCTCTATCTTTTAACATTTGGATTAACTTGAAATTTTGATTATTCATTTTGCTTAAGGAAATGAACCTTTTTACAAAGCATTTTTTATGGTCCTTTGATTTAAAGTTTTCCATTTCTATATAGTTGGGATAAAGTTTTTGTATGCTCTTATCTTACACCTTAGGGTGATCTTGAGAATCAAAAGAAAATTTAGTCTTCATTTTCTAATATTTGGTTAATTGGAAACTTCATCTTTCATTTTTTGCTTAAGGGAATGAACATTTATCAAGCTTTTTGTATGGTTCATTAATTACAAAACTTTCCTTTACTTTTTTAGTTGGATTATTTGTTGCATATGATCTTCTCTTGCATCCTTGGATGATCTTGAGAATAAAAATCAAATCTTAATCTTCTTTCAAATAATATTATTTTCTTGGAGAACTATTAACGCTTGAATGCAAGACCTAAAAATTTTGTCAAAGAAAGGAGTTCAAAACAAACTTTTCTAACTACACGTGTGTTTCAGTAAGTTTCCAAATGGCAAATGACTAAACCACATTAATTCTAAAAGATTAAAAAAACACACCACATTCAAAACACTTGATTTGTAGGTTCGGATAAGGGTACACCCCATCCACTTAAAACTAGGACATAACCCCTTTGGCATAAGCCTTAAGCTATAATAATGAGGGTGGTCATAGGAACCCCAAAGTAGTCCACACAAGAGGGAACCTTGTGGATGAAATGGGAAGTGCTCCACACACCTACTTGACTAGTATACACATGAGATTTAGCGTCAAAGTTATTCATATCGCAACCCCAAGTAAGATTACACAACATGGACGCATTTATTTCCCACTATGCTTGAAGGGGGTAAAGAAAATCAGGATAATCCTTGGGAAACCTTGGCAAACCGATCTCACTCTTAGATAAATTTTGACACCTAGTTGAGTGAACCACATAGGAAGCTATCTTTGACTAGGAGCCAACTTTGACCATTTCAAAACCAATTTGAGTTGAGAGCCATTATTCATCATGAAACGTGTGAAGCGTTACTTTTTCTTAGTTTTTCACTCACCCTAAGGCAAGGCGAAACTCTACCAAAGTGAGGCCAAAATTTTCACCCCCAATTGATCTAATTCCTTCACTTTATTTTGACACTTTGTTGATTAGAAGAAGAGTGACTACCCTTGTGTTGCTAATTAATTGTATTTTCCACTTTTGTGTTTGTTTACTCTCATCCATGTTTGCAGTTGAGTTCTTAAACGTATAAAGTGTGTGGAGATGTTTTCATATCATTGATATCATTTTTGATCTTGATAACCAAAGTCAAGATCATCATTGTAGTTAGAATTGATTCATCACCTTGATTCTCCTTTGAACTATTATTTTGTTTATATTGTATCACTATACTTTTGATATTTATGTCTTGTTTCTCGTAAACTTGGCCTAAATATCTATATTGTGACGTTATTATAAAAATTCCTTACTATACTCTAGCCCTAGTTTGATTTCAATTAATACCTCGAATTTGAAAAGTGTTGAGTGTTTCCATTTTTGCATGTTATATCGATATCATCTTGATATTAATACCTTACTTTTTCACAAAGTTTGGTTAACATATCTTGGTGGTATTGTTGTGTCGTTCACAATCATAACTGCCACTTTTTGGGATATAGGTCTTGATTGGATTCAAGCTCACTTTTAGTATAATTTGTTTGGGGATCACATTAACTTCTTGTTATTACTTACGCATTATTCATTTCTTTTAACTTGACATAAGTGGTGAAATTTTTTTAATCATCTTGAAACACCAACTACCATTTGGAAATAGACTTAGGAAGTACATCATTTGATTGATTGGTCTAGAACTAAACATTGTGTGATTGTATCTTATTTTCATATTAACTTATCCCTTTAGGAAAATCCTTTTGATCCTTTTTTATCCTTTACACTCATAACTTGTGTCCAAACCTTGTTGGATTGTCGAAATTGCGTTATCACGATGTATGTTTTTCTTAGATCCCTTTTAGAAAATCACACAGCATCCCCATCTTTATGAAATTTCTAGTTGGTTTTCGTTATGCTTCCCAAATTGACATGAAACCTTCTACAATTTTGAAGAAGTTTGATCATACAATCTAGGTCTAGGCCTTTGAACCCAACACACACCAACAATGACTAATTATTGCAATGTCCCTTATACATACACCAATAATGAATCAAATTTTTGGCATTCACATAAAAATATGCTCATCATGACTAAACCTCTTTTGTTTCTTCTCACTAGAGAGCCCATATGGGTAACCCATTCCCCTCCTTTAACTCATAGTCAGTGGTATGGTTTGGACACTTCTGATCCAAATTATTATTTGGGTTCCCCCACTCTTCTTATGATTCTAATCCAAACATTTCCTCTTCTTCTGAGGACTCCAATCCAAAACTTTCCTCCGATTATTCTAATGATTTGGATCCAAACTACTATTCATATTCATCTAATTTGAATCCTAATTTGTGGTCCTCCCCTTCTTCACAGGACCCCTATTATCAGTCACCTAAACGATTCTCTCCTCCTCTAAAGATTTGTGTCACCGTAAATTCTCTTCATCATTCATCTAATATGACTCCTATGTCATGGTCCTCCCTATCTTCGCAGGACCCTCTTCATCATCCATTTAATACAAATCATACGTCACATTCCTCCTTTTCTTCATGGGAACCCTTTTATCATTCGCCTCAATAATGTATTCTTCCTTTGAAGATACACATAGCTCTAAATCCCTCCAATCAAACATCTAATATAATTTTTGAATTGCAGTCCTCTCTTTCTTCGCAGGACCCCTTTTATTATTCATCTAATGTGATTCTTGAATTGTGGTCCTCCCCTTCTTCACAAGACCTTCTTCATCGATCACCCCCATGAATTATTCCTTCTTTGAAGATTCGTACGACTCAAATTCCTTCTATTCAAATGTATGTATGGAATCCTTCATCGTAATATGCAAACTTTGTACTTAATCCTAATAGTTTACATACAATATACCATCATATAGGTAGTTCCACACCTCCTTCTTCTACTCACGATACATCTAGCCTTAATTCTACTTCATCTCTTGAGTCATCTTCTTCTATCAATCATCATCAAACATCTTCTAAGTATTTCACACCAGTTGGACCTTTTCTTCCAATCAAACCCCCGTGGTCGATCAATAACCCATACTAATTGATTTCCTTCAGAATGAAGGAGAAATCATGGCCTTTATATGGGCACACGAAGATATACCTCTAACAAATTATGATCAAGGATTCTCTTTAGGCTTACATGCATCCACGTATTGTGAGAAAAATGTTGATTCCTTTTATCAAGAAACAAAGGAAGAGCCTCATATCATGCAACTTGATCCTCCTCTTATTCTTTAATCTTCACATTCTTCATTATGTAATGAAACTCATGGGTCTTGAATTGATCCATGGCCTATCTTCTCATAACCCAATCACTCTTTTTCTATCACAATTCCTCAATCACAATCTCTTATGGGTCAATGCTAACTATCCCTTCATCTTCATTTAGGTATGGGTCACCTTTTAGTAGTATCCCTCCTCTACTATTTGTGGGACATTTTTGAGTAGTCCACTATCTTCTATTCTTGGGGCACGTCCAACTAGCCCCTTGTCTTCTATGTATGGGTCACCCCGGGTAGTCCATCATCTTCTATTCTTGGGCCACATCCTAGTATCCCATCATCTTCTAGCTATGGGTTGCACCTCAGCATCCCTTCACCTTCTATTTTGGGGCCACATCCTATTAGTCCTTCATCTTCTATCTGTGGATCACCTCTTAGTAGCCCATCTTCTTCAATTCTTGGACCATATCCTTTTCATCCATCACATTATTCTTCTACCAAAGATTATGGCAAGCCCACCTGTCATTTCTCACATCAATTCTAAATGTCCATGTTCTTCTCCCACTTCTCGAGATTAGACAAGTCAAGCATTAGCTTATAAGAAACCTAGACAAGTTTTTTTACTAAGCTAAGACCAAAACACCAAAGATATCCAAAGCTCCCAACAACTCAAATGATTATAAAATTCAAAATCAAACATGATTCTAGAATGCACATCAATTTACCCATCAATTATGGTGCAAAGTGCAAAAATATATGGATAGGGAACTCAAGCTCCCACATATGAAACCCATGTTTCAAAAAAAATCACAGTTATGTGATGAGTGTGAACTCACCATGATCATCGAGATCGGGGATAATACCACTCTTGATAAACAAATGTGTTTAGTATCCCTTATCAAGGAAATTGTGAACATCATTGTTGGATCCTATCACGTAGAGTGACATGATTAGTCCCAATCTCCCAAAACATGAAAAATTATTAAAATAAAAATAAAAAATACAAAAACATGAGAAAACATTAAAAATCAATGGTACAAAGATCAAACATTGCAATTAGGTATTGCATACGCATGGATGTTATTTATTCCCTTTCTTTCATATTCCTCTATAATTCATCCACCTTTTTCATCCCTTCGATGATATATTAGTTAGCTTATTTTCTACACATTTTGTGAAATTTATCTCTATGGTACCCATTTGACCTGGTCTTTCATAACCTTGGTAAATTAAAGAACAACTGACCTCTTATAGATCCTATCACTATCTACATATAATAAACTTTTTGGGAAGAATTTTTGGGTGTATTTTTTGAGACTAGACAAATTCGTCATCACAATCATTTCCAAATCCTTCCATCAAGCCATCGTGGTTCTTAACCTCTTGTTCAATAAGACAACTGAAATAAGTTTTCGGGAAGCAAAAGAATCAAAATCAATCAATCAAAAAGTAAAAACTAAAAAAAAAGTAAATTGATATATAACTCTCTCTTGGGGTATTTCCAATAATCTCTACTAGGGAATATGGACACTTTACCAGCAGTAGAGAAATGTTGTGATTAGAATCAAATGCATCTCCGTCGAGGCTATGGATGCCTGGTGGCGCAGAGGAGCAATGTACGGTTCTCTCTTCCATAATTCATTCACAAATCACCTTTCAAAATAAATCATTCCTACACATTGGCTAGTGTTTTCACTTATTTTCTATCAACCCTTTCATTCAAGAGGTAATTCATTTCCACATGCACACACGGGATCTCGATGAGTAAATAAGATTAGTATGTTATCAAGTGTTACTTTTTGGACCTTGTTCAAACTCTTGCTTTAGCGCATGTATTTTCTCATGATTGTTTCCTTGGGCTAATCAATTTTTCATCGACCACCTTCTAAATATTTTCATAGCATCCTTTTTCTTTGAAAATAATTTAAAACATCCATGTGTATCAGATGTCCTCTTTTCCATGTTTGCAGACACTTTTGTCCCCTTTTAATAAGACAATTTTCTACTTCCTTTCTCTCATGTGTTTTTATTGGCCAGCTTACACTGGGGAATCCTTTCTCCTCATGATTGAACCTATTTTATATTGGCCTTGATCCCCTTCAGTGTGTGAAGATTTTTCCTTTGAATACTCCCACCTAATCATTGGGAATTTTTACATCTTCACTTTCTTGTGCATACACGTGGAATTCTACCCTTGTACATCCCATCTATCACTAGGGGAATCCACGCTTCTTTGTCTTCATGTACATAGTTTCAGAAAAATTTCAAAATTAAAAACATTCAAATATGTTTCTAAAAATCAAAAACAATAAAAATCATCCTACAAAACATCGCTCTTTGGTTCTCACCTATTCTTGTGCGTGACTCGCGGATCATCTTGATCTACCTCTATCAACAAAGTTGGTTTTCTTACTATGTCTGTACTTTGGGGCATAATGATTTGTTTGGTATTGTTTCATAGTGCACGATTATTTTCATAGGACCCAAGTGTCCTCTGTTATTCCCCTTGCATGTATCCTTTCTTAGGGCACCATATTTTAACCCTTTTCGTTAATTTACATAGGTCGGAATCAAATCTTGATAACAAAAACATTGCATTATGTTTCTCTATTAGGTTAGCTTATTTAATTTCTCGTATTGTATTGCATTATGTATGTTGCAAGGAGTTAGACATCTTTTACTTTCTTGTATTGCATTGCATTATGTATGTTGCAAGGAGTTAGACATCTTTTACTTTCTCGTATTGCATTATATTTTGTATGTTGCATGGAGTTGGTATTTTTAGTAATGGACAATTGTTTGTATTATGGATTTTCATGTCATTTTACTTTTGTCGTATGCTTATATTTTTAATAATGACTGATGACGTAGATATTTGGCAATATGATGACACTAAAGTTGTTTCAATACACTAGATGAAATCTTTCTCTTTTCTTTCGTATTCATTCCTCTTCTACATCATTCTCCTATCAACACTATTCTTTTATTCACCTAGGGCATCCTTCCCCTACCCATTCTTCTATCCATTTCTCTCACCTTTTTCGATTGTCGATCACCTTCTTTCATCACCCCATCAACACTTGAGGGGGCATCTCTCACTTCTACTAATTTTTCTTCTATGCCTTCAAAATTTTATCTGTCTACTATCTTTGAAGTGGTGTCACTTACACCACCCCAAAGAGGGGCAAATGTAGACACCTATAATTTAGCTCGAGAAATTTAAATACTTAAATTGCGCTAATTATACCCTTTCCCACAAATTGACAACATATCGTCAATATCACACATTTTCTCTTCTATCATCGTTAATTAATTACATTATGTTAGTTAATTAACTCTTCTATCCAACAACAACGATGCCAATTAACAACCTTCCATTAATCAGCTCCCCTTTCTATCTAGATTAATTAATTATTCTTAATTAATTAATTATCTCTTCTATTTAATAAATAAATCATCATTCATTTGATTAAAATCCTCTCATAACATAAATCATACTAACTATTCCTCTAAAAGCTTCTATAATCTTACACACCTTTTAATTAATCACTTGGGTTAATTAATAAATCCCCTCAAACCCCATAAGTAACTAAAAGACAAAATGAAATCTCCTAAGGTTGACTCAACCCCCTTTCAACCATCCTTATCCACAAATAACTCAACCTAGCTATTATCCCACATGTAAAGGGATGTAGAGATTCTTTTATCCATTGGGCTATATAAGGAGCCCTCCTCCTACCTTTATATTTACACCTTTACACCTAAATGAGCATAGAGCCTAAGCTATAGCCATTTTATCATCTTAGAGCATTCTTCATTAGAGGAGCTAGCTATTTTAATTTCTTGCATTCATTCTTCCAAGTTTGAAGTCATATGGAGATATGTCAAATGGTCTTGTAGCCATGGATTGACAAGACTCCATTCTTGAAACCTTGGGATTCAAGCATACAATCAACCATTTTGATTGCTAAGGATCTAAATAGGTTCATTTCATTAGTATTTAATTAGAGATATAGGTTAATTTGTTTAGCATGTTAGTTTGAATCTTCATTTCATGTTCTAATGTAAATATGTTAATATATTAGCTTTGTTTAAGCTCTAAGCATGATGGTATATTGATCTAGTTAGCATTGTATTGAAGCTATTAGGTGTTAGCTTTGATTTCATTTGCATTGTTAACTAATTCATATACACACCACCCCTATACACAGTACTAGATTCGATCCATCCTCCCCATTAGCACATTTTTGTCCTTCTTGCACTTTATTAGTTACCCTCCTTCGCAAATAGATTATCCATTCACAAAACTATTCGATGTTGTTAAGTTTCTTATCACTGTTGGCCCGCTTACTCTTCTCATCCATTTCCTTGTTAGTCAAATATTCCACGGATGTGACTTACCTCTGGGACTCAATTGGATTCATAAATCCCAAGATATCATCTTTATGACCCACCTACATCTCAAATTCATTTACAAAAACAAATTTATCGCCATTAATGGAGTCCCTTATATCCCTCCACTCTTGCCACCTTCTCATTCTCGTTGCCCATGCCTCTTCCCCTCTTACTCACATCTCCTCTCTGTTACCACCTACACATCCAATTCCTACTTCAGTACCTCAATTGACCCCCACACCATTGCTACATTCCCTTATTCTTGCACATCAACATAACCCTATTCCCGAACCTCTCAATGCTTCTCTTCGTAAATCACCGCCTCGTTTTATTCTAGGTCAATTGGCATCTTCTTTACACATGACATCTCCTCATCTTCCTCACCTATGCATTTTATTATGCCCCTTCATTCATCTCATATACACCCTTCACATGCATATCAGCTTCATTCTCTTGCACAACACTTATCTCCTATACCACCATTATTAGAGTATCCTTCTCTGCCATCCTCCTCTCATGCAGTGTCGAATGAAATTCATATTTTGACCTTATTGGTTGATTCCTCCTTCCTACCCGGCTAAGGAGGCATAACCATTAAACAACCCCCTCCTCTTGCACTTTTTCATTGATACCTCTCACACCCATACATGTTTCCTTTCCTCGCATATCAACATTTCCATCATCTGTTATCACACCCTCGTTACCCAATGATGCACCCTAGTGCTTCAATTCACACTAGACTATTGAGGTAATAATATCACACTATACCCCACACACCGCACTACTGGACCCATCCGTGTACATCTTATATCATCCTACACATGCCTCATCTACCAGTCACTTCTCCATAATCTATCTCACACATGCTCCACTAGTCATCATCATCTATTAGTCTAATTTTATATGTCATTCATATAGCCTATACATCCTATATGCTACACTATATTCCATTACACATGGGTCTAGTTCCATCTATCATCGTTCCATCCACCATTTCTATGCATTTTTATCCTTACATTTATACATCTTACCTATTTTACATCTTACACTAGATTTCCTTATATTTGGGTTTAGTTTCCCCTCTCATCAGTACACATTCTATTTCTACACACCCACACACTACCTTACATTTCCTACACCACAGATTTACCTACCTTGATCATCTACACTACATTGTTCTACGTGTTATACCCACCACCCTATGACACACTCTAGTTCTTCAATTCATACTTGACTGTCAAGGGTTTACCAATCAAATGGACCTTACCTACATGTGACACATCATCATACCATGTTTTTCAGACTCGTGACCAACTCTCTGTTAGGAAATTAGTGCTCACATTATTATTTGTAATAGTTAAATGTAATATTCATATATTACATTAGTAAGTTAGTGTGTTAGTATGATATTAATATTGATATATTAATATCATATTTGTGTGAGAAAAATAAAATTTTGTAATATTATTAATAATATAGGATAATGTGTATTAGTTGTGAGTTTGTTGAATAAACAACTCACGTAGCTATTTGGGAGTTGTGTGAGAGATTGTTGGGTTTGGGAGTGATTATAGGAGAGATATGTGAGGATATTATGGGATTAAATATTGGAGTTGAATCCTTGTTTTAAGGAGTTCATTCTCCTATATATTGTAAGCTCTCTCATCATGTAATTGCTCAAGTTTTAATCTATCAATTATTTTCACTATTTTATTTGTCTCTGGATTTTTCCCTATTTTCATGTGCTAATCTCAAATTATTGTTGCTAAATTTTATCATCAAATCTGGAGTTTTGTTATCATTGTATAGAATATATCGTCACTCCCATATATCATCACATAGTGATGTATGCTTAGGCTAAATCATCACTCCTCTATTCAACCAAGTCATGGTATACGCTTGCCTATAGGGTCCACATACACCTTTCTATATGCCTCATTCCCATCCATTCGTCCTATAGTGATATACACTTAGGGCTAAATCATCAATCCTCTTATTAACAAAGTTGTATGGATACACTTTAACTATAGGGTTCACGCACATCATCTCTCCACATGTCGTATTACAACACCACTACACATACACAAAGAATTACAAGCGCTAGACCCAACCAACCTACTCAACCATTTCCCAATCACGAACTCTCATTTACGGTTCATTCCCGAATGCCGAGGGGAAAAATAAAATGAACCTCCTTGTATACACTTCCATACACTCGGGGGCACGTTGCTCCTATCATTCCATTTTTCATTCCATTCCATCCATCCATAGCATATTGCATTGTCTTGGTAGCATTTACTTTTGCTTACTAGTGTTTTACATGTTCACTTTATTACACATGTTATCTTTCTTTCCTATATGTCATTATCATACACACATGTACGTTCACGCCTTTTTCTAGTGTGATCGTAGATACAAGAATCTACATGCGGCATGGATGCTCACCTTCTACCCTTACTATATTGGTCGTTGGGGGCATCCACATTCGACTTATATAGGTGTTATTGTTTCATTTTGTACTTAGCATCTTATACTACTTGCTTATAGATGCTTTGACATATTGGTTTTCACTCTAACATGATAATGGGCGTCTCATGTAGAACACTTTTTTCGCAGGACTACATGTTTCCATGACTACTTGTTTTCCATTGTATATGGGCTTTGCCCTTTGTTTGTATGCACACTTGTCATTTGTTTGTAAAAATGATGGAATTTACATGTCTTTCAACATCGTGAGTGATGTCCCACGTTTCAAACCATATTTTTGTAGTTTGCTTGTTTTATTGCATTTTTACACTACTTTTCTTAGCAGTTTCTACATTTTCTACATATTTGACACTTATTTGCATGCAAGTGTTTAGACTAACACTTGTATTGGCTATCCATCCACTTTTTGCATGTCTTGGTATCTACCAAGCAATTTCCCTTTCCCCTATAGGGATAAGTTAGTTCTACAAGGTCAAAGTGTGGTTGGTCCTCTTTTGGGGCTACATTCTCCTTCCGGGGTTGTCGCATGTGCCCCCAAAGAGAGGGGGCATTATTGATGGTTTCTACTAACACAACCACTTTACATAGGTTCACGTACACATCAAGTGAGTTCAAATTATACCAAAATTCATACACAATGATTGAGTTCAAATCTAATCGAACTCCATACACGTAAGCCTTAACCGGAGATGGTTTCCTTGGTAATTTTGTGGAGCATCGCAGAGCTCGGGGTTACAAAGTGGGTGGCCTCTCAACAATTCTCTGTCTAATGACATAGGATCACCCAAAACACCAACATAGTACAAAGATATCTTCAATAAATTACAGCATAAGCAGTTAGATTTTGAGGACAATGATCATTTCCTCCCTACACTTCTTTAGCTAGGGTTTCTTGAAATCTCCCAAAAAACTCGTGACATCACAAGATATCCTTCTACACCCTTTCTCTCGACATGGATCAGGTGTACATGTTCCATTTTTTCCATTTACACTTTCTATTCTATCATTCTTTACATTTACATACTTTACACAACGTTTTTACATATATACATATTTGACTACTCGAGCATTTTATCCTTGCAGGTCCGTCATATGAGAAACAAGAAGTCAAATTGGGGGAAACAACGACAAACAACAAAAGTGACAATGAAAACAAAGCTGCAATGGTACTTTCCATACTAACCATGCAAGTACATCACACACATGTAGTAGCTACACACATATTCTGCCCTAGGTTAACTCTCATCATCATGTTATTTACATTATTCACCTTTAGAATCCACACTCCTCCACGTTTGAGTCTATTCCATTGGTGCGCTTTCTTCTACACTCTACACATATTTTAGGTACACTTCTCTAACTACTTTATGTTACCAAGTTGTTTTATCACCAATATAAAGTGGCGAAAAATTTAGACACAAAGATTGCACATTAGACAATAATTAGCCCAATCTTATACTACTATTTAAAAGGTTCTCAAGTGTACAAAGTACCAATTAATACCACCTTTTTCCATATTTGTGTTATCTTTTACTTTGTCTTTCCCACGTATTTCCGATACCTATCCACCCATTTCACAACTTCCCCAAGATTCTATCCCGATTTTGAGCACCCTATCTTGTCTTGGGGTGCCTTGAGGTACCCTAGTCCCCCTCGGGTGACCGTCTCTATGTTTAACCTCTTTCTATCTTTTTGGGTCACTTCTAGCCATTGGTATTCCTTATCTTGTCCTCATTTGGAATTGTCTGGATTTATTGCAAAATCAAACTTAAGAGCCCTATAAATATAAAGCTTATAAGACCATAATGAGGGTCCTACCTAGGTCATTTCATCCTATCACCACTATCACTTCATCTAGGGTTACATCCATTGTACCATCTCCATCCACATAGATCCATGCATCCTAGCTAAGCAAAGTCTCGCATCACATCCATTCACACATTTTTAGAGGAGGGATTATATCTATTCTATTTTACATTCTACATCTTTTATAACTATCATATCTTGCTACGACACAAATTCATCATCACGAAAGCACCTAGGTTACGGCATACACACACTCACTAGAACTACATCAGGGTCTGTAATGTAGTGCAACACTCAATGATAATTCTACCAATTTAGAAATTGAGGTCAGTTCAACTCCTTTTTTTTTCATGTACATGGGGCATCATACAAATCATCTAGTGAATCCAGTGTGATAGATAGGTAGGGTTTCAAACCTAGTTACGACAACTGCTTGAACATAGTTCCTAAGTCCCTCAATAGTTCATAGTGCCCATAATCTAGAACAAGGTACCCCAGGGCACCCTAGTACACTCTTAGGAACTGTGTCACTTCAGATAGTCCATATCTACCCTTCGAAGGGTCCCTAAGTGATCATCTACACATTCGGGTTCCATTTTCAAATCTACAACAACTCGCGATAGTCCACTTGAATCAGCTAAGTCATTTCCCTACTCCCCTCTTACATTTTAGGGTTTTAGTTTCACTAGATCTTATTGTGCATTTACTTTACATCATTTTAGCATATTATTTTACTATTATTTACTTGTTTAGCTCATTTATACAACATTTTAGTCCTCTTATTTAGATTAACATTAGAACCCTAAATCCCCCTTAGGTCAATATTTTTGTTAATCAACCTGTAGCATTATTATTCAAATAATACCCACTAAGAAGATGCCATGTGGCTTGAACTTTCTAATATATCCTTGTTTTGGTTAGTAAGAAGTTTACTAGGATTATATATTTTGACATGATATTCCAATCCTAGATACCACTAAGCTCGATGTTTATTACATTGTTTTGATATAATGTAAAAACATTTGAGATTAGCGGCTACTAGGATAATTATTACATTCCACACAAGACAATGATGAAAAGACATTTTTGTGGAAAAATATTTGTATGTCAGATATCATAATTAATAGCCACATGTCGACACAATCATAAGTCGTTTAATACGTGTAAATGAAATTTGATCCTTTCACTATGTGAACATTTTCTTGAACACTTTGGGATGAGTTCCATTACAATGATTTGTTAATCTAACCAAATAATCATATTAAGAGACAACAGATCCTTGTTGTTGATCTATTCAAAAACAATGTTTATCCTTCCCATTTGTATTCGATAGCTTGTTGAGGCATTTTCTAGTGACCGCTAAGCTCTAAATATCTTACATTGATTTGTTAAAGGCATATAATCTTGTATACTAAAAATGTCTATTATAGATATATATCTTGATGGATTGCATAAAATATAATGTATAGCTAGCACCAAGCTCCATTAATATGGTTAGATATTCCAACACGACATTCTAAGCCTAGAATACAATAAGTTCCATGTTTATTACATTACTTTGATGTAACATAACAAACATTTGAGATTAGCAGCCACTAGGATAATTATTATATTCCACGCAAGATGGTGATGAATTTTTTTTTTTGCAAAAATACTTATTTCACTAAATTTGGACATATTCTAGTGAATCTCAACTCTAGTATTACAAGTTTCGGAAGAAATTTATCTCCGTTTTTGTATATATTGGATTCCATTTTTTCTATCTTTGGATTCCACTATTACTATTATTGGATTCCATTAGTAGCAATATTGGATTCCAATATTTTCATTATTGGAGTTATACGAGTTCCAAATTTGCTATTCTTTGGATTCCAATTTTGTGAGTATTAGATTTCAATAATTGTATTATTGGATTCCAATTTTTCCATTATTGGAATCCAATTTCCAAATTCTGATTTTTAGATTTCAATTTTGGTATTTTAGGATTACTATTTTTTTATTTTAGATCCCCCACATAATATTAGCGGTCGCTAACTTACATAATCCTAGCGGTCACTAACTACATAAGCCTAGTGGATGCTAACTTACATAAGAATAGCTTCCAGGTGAAATAATCCTAGCGGCTGCAAAGTTCCACCATCCTAGAAGTAGAAATTTAAGTAAGCCTACCCACTGCTAAGCTACATAATCCTAGCAGCCGTTAAGTTACATAAGCCTAGCCACCACAAAGTGACATTAGCCTAACAATTGCAATATATATATAAGAATATCAGATGCTAAGTTACATAATCCTAGTGGATGCTAAGTTACATAAACCTTGCATGTGCCAATTTACATAAGCTTAGAAGCTACTAAGATACATAAGCCTATTGGTCACTAAGTTACATAAGCATCATGGCTACAAATACACATAAGCCTAGAACTGTTAGGATACATCTTTTTAACATTTATTTGATCCATTTGTAAAATGGAAATCATTTCAAAATAGAATAAAATCTAGATAATGTGAACTAATTTTATGTTTTTCATTTCTATACTTTATAAAGAACAACAAAGAGTTAAGAATTACGTTAAAGATGTTGTTTTGAAAAAATAGATTTGAAAATTGATTTCCATATGAAATCAATTCCTTTGAGATAATTATATTGAAAATTACATAAGGATTAATCCCTCTCAAGGGTATCTAGTCCAACAAATGTTAATTAAAATGTACTATTTATTGTTCTTAAATTTGTGCAAGGTATGCTTGGATAACATCATGTTCCCGATTTAGTATTTTAATTTTATCTCCTTTCCATATTTTTCTTGGTCTCCATGCCCAAATGACGTTGTCTATATCAATATCTAATGTTTCCCTTCATTTTTCGCCACCATTACTTTTTCTTTAAGCATTCCTAGTACCTTTCTTTTTTTGTATTTTCTTTTCATGTGGGTTCCCACAAGTGTACCCTTATCTTTTGAGCCTTTGTGTGAACATCTTGTATTATAATTCATTCTACCTTTCCCATCCATATAGGTATGTTATCATCAACTAGTCTTACTAGTATCATCTTCTCATCATTCACATCTACTTCTTGGTCAAAACTATCTCAAGGTCTATCACAAATAGACCCAACATATCAGTAGACACAAAATCACACAATTTGGGGATCTATCTAGTCTTCATTACATACTAAAATTCATATGATTCCTAAGTAAGAAAATTACTAATTAACCCATGTCTTTGGCCACCTTTCTTTACTTTCTATTTCCGCTTTTGGTCTTACACTCTTACTTTCCCACTATGACTTTTTATAATTCAGTATTTTCATGTTGGAAACTAGCGCCCCCATCCCCTTTGGGCACCCCTATCCTCTTTGTACTTTTATCACATATTTTAGGTCATTTCTATCTATTTGGGCATCTTATCTTTTTGTTATTCAACCTTTTCGGGGTTAATTACGATATTCAAGTAAGGGAATAATATAAATATAAAGTTATGAGACTATAATAAAGGACCAAACACAAAGAACTAGCTATCACCACCTAAGCTTGCATCCAAAGGCTATTCTAAAGCATTTAAGCATCCATTCTAGCATTCATTCAAGGGAAAGGGACTACATTTTTCTGCATACACTTCATAGGAGGGGAAGTTCATTCTATTCCATGAACGCATCTATTTACATCTCTTATATATAACTATTGATTTCTATTAAGTGTGACACACATAAGATCCACCAAAGGCATGATTCGACACACACACCGAGAACTAAATTGGGTCTAAAATGTAGTACAATGCTTAATCGTAAGATCACTTATTTGACAATATGACCCTCATTTGCATTTTTTTCTTTTTGCGATTTGATGCACTTTTGAGGGTTTTACAAGTGAATTCTTTATTGCAAGTTATCAACTACATTGGAAAACTTGGTGTGACATACTAGGTACCAAGAGAGAAGGAAAACTCGACATCTCATGACCCTCATAAGGATATTTTTGAGGTTTTGGTTAGACATAGACACATAGAACTAGTATATAAAGCACCCATAAGTTCCCTTGACCCATCGGGGTGCCCTTGTTTAAGCAAATCGTGTAGTTACACAATTTCTCAGGTTATTATGCAACACCTTTACCTATTTGTTCACCAGTCCTTCACTACGACATAGTCCAAGATTAATTGTGAAACAACTAATTCATCTTATCTCCTCTTTGCACTTAGGGTTTCATTATTTCTTAACTTAGTTTACTTGGATCTATTTTATACTTAATGGTTTATCCATTTATTGTTGCATTGTAATCAAATAATGCATTTATAAATTTTATTTTTTGCTTAATCATTTTTTTAACCGTCACTCAAATCCACCTTCTTTCTAGGGTTTTTTTTCTTATTCCCATCACCGGTAGTGGTAATTTTTGGTCTTTTGAGCATCTTAAGCTTCCTTCATCTTCCCATAGGGTTTTTTAATAAATGGCTAAGGTTTCTACATCAATGGTTGCAGCTGAAAACCCTTTTTCCAACTCTCAAAATGTTCCCCTACACGAAATCAAAACACTAATAGGGAAGAATCATATGATGAGGATATCAATTTTGACTAAGAACAATTAGAGAAGCTCACAAATTTTTGACAAGCTTTATGTGATAATCACTCTCATTTTACACATATTATCCATGCTTTGATTGTTGCTAAAAATGTTTGTGGTGTTGGTTTAACACCTCTTGTCGGGTCTTCATCAACTTCCATGGCCTCCACTCAACATCTTAATATCCCTAATTCCATTCCCACCACTATCACTCAAATCATACAATCTACCATTGTACATCCTTGTTCTTCTTCAAATATGTTTGATTTAAATTCTTTATATCAAGATCTTCAGACTCAACTTCGCTATCTCTAACTCACTACTTCACATGTATCTCCATCTCTTGATTCCACTTCACTTATTCATACTCCTTTTACACCCACCATTTCCATTTATCCACTACCTCTCAATTTCATTACCCCTAAGTTACCCATCTTCAAAGGCCATAATGACCTGCAAGAGAATCTCTGAGCCTTTCACCCCGCATGTCTCAACTATGCGGATGATCACACTATACTAGCAAAGCTATAACCTCATATTCTCTAGGATTATGTGATGTGTTATTTCTATGACCTACCTGTCGATTCTATAACATATTTTACGCATCTAGTTGATGCTTTACTAGCTCATTTCACTATCAATATCAGTTCTAAGATCTCATATTCTTAACTTTCTCAAATTAAACAAGGATCTAACGAACACCTAGTGGATTATGTATTATGATACAAAAAAACTTAGCTAAGATGTATAATGTGCTTATGGACTCGAGCTTCAAGATTTATGCATTCAAATTCTATTGTCGCCTCTCCATGAGAGTTTTCTCTCGAGACATCTCGCATCATTTGATCTATGGCATACTCTTAGGCTATTTGAAACTAAACTCTTATATATAATTCATGAACAAGCTTCATCATTTATGTGCTTTCAAAAAAACCAAATTTCAAGCCATCTACAAAACCTACGGAAGCTAAAGCAACTATCAATGTTGTATCTAACACTAAAGAAATCTAATAGAAACTAATTAAGCGTACATATAATAAATTGACTATCACTCCACATCTTATATTACCACACTTATTGAGATAAATCTTATTACGCTTCCTCCTCCACTCAACTTGGATCCATCTCATCCAAAAGGTCATAATTATAATGAAAAACTTTGATGTGACTATCATCAATGTGTTAGACATTCTACATATCGGTGTTTTAAACTTCACAAAATTATTCAAGACCTTATCGATAATAATAAACTTGAGCTTCCAGATCATATAACATCGACACCCTTTAATGAAAATCATAAGCTCAAAATATTCAACAATCCTCTCCCAAAACAAGAAAAAAAGTGGTGACTCCTCGACAAATCATACATATCACGCAGTGCCTCCTCCTGCATTGGGAGCTCTTGATTTTCTAGTTTCTCATACTAAGACATCCCCACCACTCATTACTTTCTTTGATTATGAATATCACACTACATTATCTTTCGATCGCTTACACATTATTGCTTCTATTATAATTGTTTCTTTCAATGAAACTAGATTTGATCCATCATGGCACATCAACGCGTGTTCTATTGCACTTATTATTGTTATTGGCTATACACTATCACAAATTTCATATCCAATTCCAAAATCATATGGTGTTGTGAAACTTCCAATAATTTTTGGTCCTCTCACCATGTTTGTTACTTTTGTTGTGGCACCATCAGTTGAAGGTTGTGACATGCTCTTAGGTCTCTCCTAGCTCTGTGCAACTCAGGATTATCATCTCCATGACCCATTTATGTCTGAAATTCATTCATAACAAGCAAGTTATTTTTATCAATGGTGTTCCACCATCTACACCATGGTCAAAACCTCCTCTTGAGGTTTCCATTACATTAGCTAGAGCATCTAGGTCCCCACAACCTCTTAAAACTAAAGCACAATCTTCTCCTAGCTCACCTATTAACACTCGGCCTATGTGGTCTCATCGATATGAAATTATGTCACATCATTCTAGGTCTACTACTTTCTTTGCTCCTTCACATCGATATACTTCACCACCCCACTTTCCTACACATAGGTTTTCATCGCCTCCCCGCTCTCCTACACGTAGGTTTCCATCACTTCCGCACTCTCCTACACATAGGAGTTCCTCACCACGGTGTTATATTATACATAGATGTCCATCACCTCCACATTATACTCATTGGTCACATGTATTTAGGATTCATTCACCTACACAACGTTTATATCATATCTTCAAATCATACAGGATAATCACACACCATCATCACCACAAACATTGGGTGGAGGACCCTCATCTTTTGCTTTCATCACATAACACATTCATTATCAAACACTTGGGGTGCATCACACTATTTATTTCTCCCCCTTCTAGCATTAACATGTGTCTTATCTTCGATCATTTCACATCCACTTTCTCACATACAACATACACATCTTGCTACATTAGTATCGTCACTACCTAATGATGCACTCTCATTCTTTGGTTCACACTTGACTATTGAGGGAATCCTATACACATGAACCTCACACACTACACACTGCATTACAAATTATACTACACCTCATTACACACAACACACTTCACAACACATAATTCTCACATATATTTATCACTATACCACTAAAAAAATTGCGAGACATTTTTTTCAACACACTCACAATACATTATTCTCATGCCTATCTATTAATACAAACTCAACACATTAAAAACACATCCTCTTTGCACATATTCAACACAACATACAACACACTCGACACATTTACAAACATGCTTCACACTCAATGCTTTCACAACATATCTCTTCCACATCACACAAACATACCTCTTTCAAATTATATGATACATATTTCATGCGTAAAATAAACACAAACATCTCACATATTCACAACACACTTCCTACTCGTTACTTTCACAACAAATATTTCTTATACTCATCCGACACAACCTACTACAATCCTAATTCATTCACAATACATATCTCAACATATAGCGTCAAACCTTCAACATATACACAATCAATTTATTTCATGGACATTTGACATGACATATTATACATTCAACCAACATGAAATTGATTAAGAAAATATGGAAATAAATGCCTAATTCTGATTGCAATGTAGCAATAAATAAATAAGAAATTAAGTACAAAAAGTAACCCAATAAAATAAGAAATTAATATTGAAACCCTAGTTGTAAAGAAGGGATAAAATGACTTAAGTGTTTCGCAGAGATTCGAAGGTGCATAGAGCTAGAAAATGGAAACTACGAAGCTACGATTGTCACAAAGAAGATCGAGAAAAAAGTAGAAATGGAGGAATATGTTTGATTGGGGCACTTGAAGAGGGGCAAGGACACATGTGAGTTCCTTAGACCTATTTCTAGGATCCTATGACTATTAAAACCCGTATAAAACCTCCTTCGTAGGGTCACAAAGTGTTCATTATCCTTTTCTCTTGGTCACTAGTATGTTACATGATGATTGTCGATGTCACTTTGGTAAGCTAAAATAAAGAATGACCTACAAAAACCTCACAAGTGCATCAAACCCCAATAATAAAATAATACATATGAGGGGTTGGACTATCCTCAACTGTCAAATGAGTGAACTTACAACTAAGTGTTGCACTACATTTCAGACCCAATGTAGTTCTAAGTGTGTGTGTGTGTGTGCAGTAATCCTATCCTAGGTGGCTCTTGTGCATGTTGCACTTGATAATGAGAAAGTATTTAGATGTAAATAAATGTAATAGATGTGTACTTGGAATATAATGAACTTCCCCTCCTATGAAGTGTATGTAGAAGAATGCAGTCCCTTGACCTTGAATGGATGCTAGAATGCTCTTGATTAGCCTTTAAATACAACCTTAGGTGGTGATGGCTAATGTTTAGTGCTTGGTCCTTTATTATGATCACATAACTTTATATTTATATGATTCATTTGCTTAAATTTCATAATTAACCCTGAAAAGTCCAACTACCAAAAATATAAGATGCTCAAATGGCTAGAAAGGACCCAAAAGATGTGAAAAAGTACAAATAGGTTAGGGTCACCTAGAGGGGATGAGAGTTCTGGTGTTGGCATCTTGGTTGGGCATTTGTGTCTAGGGTGAGAAACATCGAGGTATAAAAGGTATACTAAGCTAAAAAGAGTGTAAGCCAAAAGTGAAAACAGAAAGAAAGAAAATATGGGTAAGGACATGGGTTAATTAGTAATTTTCTTACTTAGAAACCATATGAATAGTAGTATGTAATCAGGAGTAAATAAATACCCAAAGTGCATGATTTTGTGTCTATATTTTCCCCCACTTTATGTTATTGAGAGAATTATTAATAACATAAAGTAGATAAGATATGTGTACCTGATAACCATATAGATTGATGGAGAAAGCATGTAGAGAGACAAGGAAAAGCGTGGAGTGATAAAAATGTGGAGTGTGGATGCTAAGGAGGAGAAAGTGCAAAAAGTGATGATGAAAATGACTCCAGGCATAAACATATGTGTAGAATTCTTTGTTGTACCTTGTTTTGATGTTGATGCTTTGATGTGGTTAGTATTTTTGTTGGTGGTGGTGTAGGATGATGTTGATGTGATGTGACTACTACTTCCCATAAGGATGGACCTGTAAAGAGAAGAATGAACAAGTAGTCAAATACGCATGTATATGATCAAAATGTGTAAAAAGTATGTAAGAAATTATGTAAAATATGAAAATGTGAAAATGGAACATGTGCACCTAATCCATGATGAGAAAAAGGGCGTAGAAATGATCTTGAAGATGATGTAGAAGAAATATTTTTTTGAGTGATCTCATGCTAGTTGTGCCTACTACAATTTTTTAGGATGATCTCATGCCACGGAATGGAAGTAGTGAAGGGATAAAATTATGGTGTCATCCTCCAATATTTAACTATTTTCTTATATGTATAAAACCACTATAGATGGTGTGTAAAACTATGATCTCATTTGAACAGATTCGATCCGACACAAAAGTAGAAAATGTTTTTATAGTGCATGCATGTTGAGTGTTGAGGGTGTGTACCCTATAAAAGGCACTTTGTGTGAAGTTATGCAGATGTGTTAAACTAAAAATGTTGTGTAACTTCCCCTTGTCACAGGCACCCAGGAAGGGTTAGGGGTGGTGGACACTACCGCCATGGTCTATGTGTTGGTGTTTGTACTATGCTAAGGACCCAAGTCCGATTCGAGCCCTATCTCGAGACTAATGATTGTGCTACATCGATATTGTGTTATATTGAAATATGATTGTATGATTTTGTATGGGGTGGCTGATTCACCCAAATGATACCCCCCTCATTTAGGTTACATGTGATGTCACTTAGGAGTATGCGGCCCAAAAGGAGGACAGACAGTTGTGCTAAAATTGATGCCCTGCAGGGGAGGGAGTATGCTTGGTAGAAACTAAGGCACACACAAATAAAGTGGATAAGAAACAAGTGTTAGTGCAAACAAACACAAACATACATGTAGAAATATGATATGTAAGCTAAGATGCAAGAAGACAACATTTAAGTAGAAAATGTAGACTGCGAAAATAAGGTTGAAAACATGTGACACCACTCATGATGTCATAAGACAATCAAGGACGACAAATCCAAAATAAAACAATGTGCGCATTAGACAGAGAAAGAAATGAAAAGTAATGTAATTGAAAACCATGGAAGAAAATATCCATGCATAACCAATGTTGCACATGAAGCACTCGTTAGTATGTTAGGAAGATAAAATGTATGTCAAAGCATGTACAATTCGCTATAGTAGTGTGTTATGAATAATGAAATAATAGCACATGTAGTGTAGGAAAGTGGTTTCCCCGGGATTTTATGGTACTGGTAATAGGTGCTACACCAAGAATTCATGTTGCGTGTAAAGATCTATGTAAATCATGCAATCAAAACTAGAAATGAAAGTGAATGTGCATGTGTGTATGATAAATATAATGACATATAAGATATATATCTAGCATGTGTAATAAATTGTACATGTAAAATCATAAGTAATAAAGAGTAAATACAACTAAGATATGCAGTATGTTATGGATGAGATAGAAAGGAATGTTGTGTGGATGATAGGATCCATGTGTCCTCTGAGTGGATATATATGCATGCGATGAGGTTCATTTGTACATGCCCCCTCAGTAGTTGAGAATGAACCATAGAAAAAGAGTGTGTCATCAATAAATTATTTGAACTATATGTGCTCGAAAAGTGTATAGCTTAGATATTGTGCGGTTGATTCGATGAGTGAGTGTACGTATGAGTGTGGTGAGGTCCATTTTTGATATAGACCCTCAACAGTTGAGTATAGATTGGGAACTAGAGTGTGTCATAGGGTAGTGTGTCATGTTGATTGTGTGAGAGATATTTGTAAAGTGTTTTTGTCCATGAGACAAGGATGTCATGAATTTGTCACATGTGTAGTATATTGTGAAATTTTTATTTTATTGTATGTTAGGAATACTTCGATAGTGTAGTATGTTATTCAATGTTAGTGAAAGAGTACAATTATGAATAGGTTGAATGCATAATATGTCTTGTTGGATGTGCACTAGAAAGAGTGTGGCGTAATCATGTTGATTTTAAAGTGAAGCATTTATGTGAAAAGTATGTCAAGTGTGTAGTGTGTGAAGTTCATGTATAGAGTACGCCCTCATTAGTCAAGTGTGAACCAAAGCACAAAAGTGCATCATTGGGAAATAAAAATACCAATGTATCAATATATGTATGTTGTTTGTGAGAGATAGGGTGTGAATTTATGAGAAGATGAGATGTGTGTTGATGTTATAAGGGGGATAAATAATGTGATGCCCCCAAATTTGTGATAATAAGAGTGATCAAGTGATATTGTCCAAAAGGTCATCATTTTCCTGATCAAAGCTAACAGGAGATTCCTTGGAGACTTGATAATAAATAGTGTGAGGTGGATCATATAAAGATCCATTGTGACGTAAGTTGTACATGGTCATTGTGTACTCCTCATCGGTGAATGGTGGTGGCGGACACCCGTGTGTGTACCAATGAGTGAGATTTTGTGAATAGCCGAGAGATGAATCATTACCGATAGAAACACAACCGAATGGCATAGGAAAAGTTATAGAAGTGTGACTAGAGTCTAAAGTTCCCCCAATATAATCAATCCAAGATTTCCCAAGCATCAGTGGAGAAACACATGGGGTAGGTGCAACAAATACTACTAAATGGAAAACACAAAGACCATAGGCGGTCGTAATGTGAACATATCCATGATAGAGATGAGGTGAGTGAATTTGTGGTAAGTGTCAACCCAAGCCTATTCAAGTTGTCATATGTGAAAATAGTATCAGAAAAAGTATGATCCAATGGAATATGATGCCAATAAGAGTTATTGATGAAAAGTGTGCATGTGAAAGGAAGTGGTACGGATGTAAATTTCCCCTGAGAATGTAAAATGACATCGAGTGTATGGACAAACCCCGATAAAGTACCATAGAATTAGTAGAAGGAGGGGGTTTGAATTTGTATTCACCGGGGCCATCAGAAATGAAATTTTCATTTAAATAAGAGTCATAGATATCAATAGGAGTGAAATTAAGATTACATAATTTGTCATCAATAAGTTCAACACTATCCACTTCACCATCACAATCATCAAAATAATCCATGTTGGCATTGTCATATTATATAGATATGTCAAGTATATTGGTAGGTGGTGTAATATATGTAGTAGAAAAGGAGCCTCAACGAGAAGAGTAGTAGTGTTTATAGGAGTAGACATTGTGGGTGAAATGATGATAGTAGTATGAGTATAAATAGCCGAGAGTGATTGGAGCAGCGGAAGAAGATTGTGAAGCGCATTGGATTGACCAATGTCATATGTATCAATATTATTATAAGGAATAGGCATAGCAGTAATAGGGTCTATGTGATAAAATTTGAATGGATTAGGGTCTGTAGTAATGGTATGTTCATATCCATCATGTATACGAATTTGATGCATTAATGAACAAAGTGGATGGAATTACTTACATTGCATGAATCTAAGATTTTCCCAGTAAAATATTGAATTGAAATGAATTATCGATAATGAAGAATTCTGTAGGGACATTCTTAGGCCTAAATTTGATATGTAATGTGATGGTTCCTAAGCATGTGTGGGTAGTTGAATTGTAGCCATGAAGAAGAGTATAATTTTTAGAAATTAGATTGTCTTTAACACCAAGTTGTTTTAGAAGAGAATGTGAACATAGATTAATGGTTGAGCCATTTTCAATGAGTATGCTATTAATACGAGATAGTGTCAATAATAACAATGATAAAAAATGCACATGGATTGTCAAGAGTGATGATGATATGTCCTCATTAGTAAATGATATACAACATGGAATTTTTTAAGATACTAAATAAGGTGTGTGAATGCCACCAAAGAATTATCACTTTCAAAGTGTGAATATAATGAAGGAAGCTTCTAGTGTGTGACAAAAATTAAGTACATTGTGTTATAAGTAGAGAGATATTTTAGTCGGTGTATTCTTAAGTTTCTCAATGATATCATAGCCCTAGAAGTAGCAAAAAGAGTCGTAGAAGTAATAGGTGGTAGGATAGAAATGGGTGAAGCCATAGGAGAATAAGTGGGGTGAGTAGTTACTACATTAATAGAAGGATTAGCCATAGGTGTAACAAAACAAGGAGGATGTTGCGTACAAATTTTCATGAAATCAGCAGCAGTAGTAACCATGTCAGAAACTCTAGTGGGAACAAAAGTAGGATAATACAATTGATTCATGAATCAATAAGGTGAAGACATATTTAGAAGGAAAGGTTTAATACAATTTGGCTCACCAAAATGATTATGCAAATTTTAATTTCAATGTAGCAATTCTGATTTAAATAAATAAGCAATTAAGTATAGAAAGTAACCCAAGTAAATAAGTAATTGATATAAAAACCCTAGTTGCAAAGAAGGTATAAAATGAATTATCTATTTCGTAGAGATCCTGAAGATGCATAGAGATAGAAAATAGAAAAATCCAAAGCACATAATGTCATGATGAAGCTGAAAAATGCAGAAATTGAGGAATATATTGGACTAGGGTGCCAGAGAGGGGTAGGGGCGCATGTGGGTGCCCTAGAACTATTTTTGGGTTCCTGTGATGTTAAAACCTTCAGAAAACCTTATTTGGAAGGTCACAAGATGTTTGTTACCCTTTTCTCTTGGTTTTTAGTATGTCACGTGATGATCCTTAGTGTTGCTTATAAGCTGCAGTAAATAATGACAAAAAAACCCTCACAAGCACATCAAATCCCTAAAATAAAATAATGCATATGATGGGTCAAACTATCCTTAGATGTCAAATGAGTGAACTTACAATTGATCATTGTACTACATTTTAGACCCAATGTAGTTCTAGGTGTGTGTGTGTGTGTGTGTGTGTGTGTGTGTGTGTGTGTGTGTGTGTGTGTGCATA
Organism: Taxus wallichiana var. yunnanensis; assembly: GCA_018340775.1. NCBI lineage: Eukaryota > Viridiplantae > Streptophyta > Pinopsida > Cupressales > Taxaceae > Taxus > Taxus wallichiana. Next base: position 136,747,423 of record CM031239.1, on the reverse strand, counting down.
GAATCATGCCCTAGGTGGCTCTTGTGCGTGTTGCACTTGATAGTGAGAAAATAGCTAGATGTAAAGAAATGTAATATATGTGTACATGGAATAGAATGAACTTCCCCTCTTATGAAGTGTATGCAAAATAATGCAGTCCCTTTCCCTTGAATGGATGGTAGAATGGATACTTGAGTGTTCTTGAATAGTCTTTGGATGCAACCTTATGTGGTAATAGCTAATGCTTAGTGCTTGGTACTTTATTATGATCACATAACTTTATATTTATATGATTTCTTTGCTTGAATTTCATAACTAGCTCCAAAAAGTATGACTACCAAAAATATATGATGCTAAAATGGCTAGAAAGGATCCAAAATATGTGAACAAAGTACAAAGAGTTCAGGGGTTCTCAGAGGGGATGGGGGCACCTGCAGTCTGGCGTCTGGTTGGGCACTGGTGTCTAGGGTGAGAAATGTCAAGGTGTAAAAAGAAATACTAAGCTAAAAAGAGTGTTAAACCAAAAGTGGTAACAAAAAGAAAGGAAATATGTCCAAGGACATGGGTTGATAAATAATTTTCTTACTTATTAACCATATGAATAGTAGTATGTAATCAGGACTAAATAGATACCCAAAGTGCATGATTTTTTGTCTACAAACACACTACCTTATGATGCACTCTAATTCCATGGTCCATACTCAATCTGTTGATGGTCTACAACTCAAATCTACCTCACCACAGTCAAGCATTTATTCACCCCCTCACTCACACATGATCTCTATGCTCTACACTTTAACAATCACATATTTCTAAAGAACATAATTTGAACCATTTCCCAATGATGTACTCTTATTATACGGTACATTCTTGACTCGCTGAGGGGAATGTACAATTGAAACTCATCACATGTATACACATCCACCCGGGGGCATGCAACTCCTATCATTTGCACCGCATTTCATTTCATCTCATCCACAACATACTACACATCTTGGTTGCATTTATTCTTGCTTACTTATGCTTTTACATGTACACTTTATTACACAAGCTAGATACATATATTTTAAGTCATTATCTCTTTCTATATACACACGCACATTCACTTGCCTTTCTAGTTGTGATTTAAAAATTTACACAAATCAATACATGTAGCATGGATGTTTGGCAAGCTTGATACCTATTACCAGTCCCACGGTGGCTCTTGGGACATCCACTTTCATACACTATAGGTTCTCTTGTTTCATGTGTCATAACATAGTAATTTATTAGATTATAGCCGTTTTGACATACTTTTTATATCTCTAACATGTTAACGGGTGCTTCATGTGCAACATTTTCTTTGCAGGTCTATTTTCCACCATGGTTATTTGTTACATTTCTTTTCATTGTTTTCTCTTGCATTCCATTGTTTGCGGGCTTTACCCTTTGTATTGTGGGCACACTATCTGCTTTCACCACTTCGGCCTTGATTTTATTGCAATATAATGAGTAGTGTCCCATTTTTGTAACCCACCTTTCACGGTCTACATTTTCTTCTTGCATATTGTTTTCTTGCATCTTAGCTTACACATTGTCAATTAAACATACATTTTTTCTTCTACATGTGTGTTTTTATTTTCTTGTAATAACACTTGTTTCATATCCACTTTGTTTGCATGTTCCTTGGTTTCTACTAAGAACACTCCCTTCTTCCCTATAGGGTGCACTTTCAGCACACCATTCGGTCCTCCTTTGGGCCGAATACTCCTCAATGACATCACATGTACCCCAAATGAGGGGGAATCATTTGGGTGAATCAGTCACCCCATAAAATGTTCTACAATCACATTTTAACATAACACAAAGTACTAGTACAACATAGTCATCAATCTCATACGGGGATAAGAATCATACTTGGGTTCTTAGCATAACACAAACAATAGCATCCAGGACCACAATAGTAGCGACTAGATGCCCTTGAACCTTCCCTGGAAGCCTATGACCAGGGGGAAGTTACACAACATTTTTAGTTCAAGAGAGTCTAGATAAATTCATGCAATAGATTTTATAGGGCACATACTCCTTAGCACTTGGCATGTATGTACTACACATCATTTTCTACTTTTGTGTTGGATTGAATTATTTGAATTGGATCAAATTTTTACACACCATTTGCAATAGTGTTCTACATTTTGGGAAACATTTAAAGGTTGGAGGATAGAGGATGAGCGTCAATACTCAAACTTTAGTTATCTTGTGTTTGTTAGTCTTAAATTTGGTGTTTATGGCTATTTACAACAAAGGGAACAGTCAAAATTGTTCTTAGTACTTATTTAATAACAATGTTAACTAAATATTATACTAGATTCAATCAGAAATAAAGTTGATTGACGACAACAAAATATTAAATTCAGAATTAAAGATATCGAAAATAATGCAATACGATAATTCAAATTAATGCAAAATAACAAAAAGAAAAAGAATAGTGAATTATCTTTTCACATGGGCGGGAGTGGCCCTTGCTCCTTCCCATCGATCCGGTTTAATGTTGCAAGTCACACAAGTAGAGTTTTCCCCTGAATCAACACTTAATTGAAAGAAATTTATTTTACAGTGATTAATCAAACTAAACTCTTTAATCTTAATACAAATTCTTTTTTATATTAGAGTAGTCCTAATCTCTCTAGAAGACTCTCTGGAAGAGGACTAGTTATTTGCAATTAATGACTACTTAACTAGAAGATACCTATAATAACACTAATCGTTTAAGAAGTTACAATTGTGGAAGTATCATGTCATGTTTGGATTCAATTCATCATGTCAACAACAAATGAGACACATAATTGAATCTTGTGAGACACTTACTCAACGCCAAAAAATATTGCAGATCCTGAATTAATTCCCTATAATCATGATGATTATAATTCCATGAGTGTTTGTCTGCTTCATGTCTTCAAGAAATTGTAGTTAAGTTGGGATTACATGGACCTCGTAATTTGTATGAAGTTTGAGGTAGTAGTACATGTTTCATGCTCCTATCATTGTGTTAACTAGTGTTTTAGCTACATCAACTCATCATTTAGCCATTCGAGTCATTCGCCTCTTTTGCGCGAGTTCCTCATTTCAAGAAAGTCCAAATTAGTGATTTGGACAAGTCCTGCACTCCATAGCGAGTCATGTGCTAATGCAAAGGTGATTCCTTCTCTTTAAGGCGAGTCATGTGGTAGTCTACAGTTAACTCATGTGATGACTCAAGATATTCTTTTCCAAATACATTGTTAATACTCATAAAAGGTTCATTCAAGCCATATTTGAAGAAGAAATAACAAGATGAAAATAACAATAATATGCACAATATTTCCTTCCAAAACATAGTAAAGTATTAATTATAAAATATCAATATTATACATAGTGCAAAATGATATCATGGTAGCACGGGGTTCACATAGGATTAAACATGGAAAAACAAGGGTTCATCACTCTCCCACACTTAATATCTAGTAGGTCCACATGTTACCTATTAAATCTCTCAATGATCCTTGAACAATTGTATTCATTATCAAAGTTCTGCCAAGTCTCATCTAACTCAGTGTTACAAAAATGAAAGAACTTTATGACTACATTCCTCCAATTTGTATAACTATATTTAGGTTACTCATCAATGGAATTCCATTTTGGCACATGGGCTATTACTAATAGAGGCCTATACCTCATTCCAACCCACTTTTCTTGTATCTCAAGAATAATCTTACAAAGGTATTTGGTCCTTCTTAACGACTAGTGGAGGTTATTTGGGGAAATTACCTCATTCTTCTAGTCCTCTAGAAGCAATGTATATCTCACTTGGTAAGCAAGGAAATTAACATTAAACATTGGGAGTGCATGTTCCCTGAAATGCTTTACACAAATTCACAAAATTTACTTATACCTATCCACCAACTATAAAAATATACCTGAGACTAAAATATTGTGAAAAACTAGATGGGGAAGGTAGATCATTCCTCATTAAGAGGCCTATATTAGTTTATTCTCATACATAGGTTCCTCTCTGCTCCCTCCATTCAGAATAATGCCTCGATTAGAGATGAATGCCCTCGTTATACCCTCCCAAATATAAACTAACCAAAATTTCAATCTATTCAGGAGAAATAAATTATGAACATAAAATTCACATAATAGATTTTTAGCAACATCATTTCATGTTGCTCCAATAAACTACTTATCATCATCAAATTCTATATCATGCATAGAAAAAACTCTATAAATCTTCCACTTTAGGAATTTCTCCTTTAAAAATACGGCATAGAACTTAAAATGAGCCCTACATGAGAGGGCATGATCATACAACTAAAAAACATTAAGCACATTATCTCGAAGTATCTTGTTATCTTCCTTTAAAACCTTAGCACTTTTTCATCCACTTAGCCATTCCTCTCAAGACAATAATTTGAGGAAACATAAAGTATGTCTGAATTATTTTTTTATGTGGTGGTTACAAGCTCTGCTTTCCTTGTTTTCTTGCAAAATTGCAAGTGATGTGTTTAACTCCTCTATCTTGGTCTAAAGGAAATGAATTTGTTGTTCCTTTTCCTCTAGAGCATGTTGAAGTTGAAGAGTGGAAAATTTTTGTTGTTCTATGGTTTGATGGAGATGTTGGATTTTCTATATATATTTTTTAGACTCCATCTGAGAGAAATTGGACTCTTTAGCTTGAAGGAGGAGTTGTAGGTGTGTAATTATTTCTTGGGCCTGTTGGAGTTCAAACTAAATTTTAGAAAGAGACAATACTTGTGGAAAACATTTATTAGAATCTAGAGGGGAACTAAGTTATCTTTCAATCAATTGTGCCTTACCTTTGTCCATAACAAGAGAGTTAGCAATAGTGGTTGGGGTTTGATCAATGTATTTTTCATAAACTTGGACAGAGTGTGATATAGAATGAGAGGGAGACACAGGTGGTGTCTGGAGTAGGTTTTGCATAATAGCATTTGCCTCTTGTTCTTCTTGGGAAAGAATAGTTTCCACATGGGACTCATTGAGGGTCTGATCAATCCTAGATGTCCTAGGTTGTTTCTTAGGTCATTCTGAATTTCATTCTCTTCTTGAGGCCATATCTTTTCCTAACAAAGTGATGTTTGTAAATTAGATGTATCAGGCCTTGGAATTTCTAGTAAGATGTTCCCCAATGGAATTTTTTAGTGGCATAGGAGACAAAATCAAAAATAACTAAGGTAAATTTAATTTTTTCTAGGGTTTATCCTAGCCATGATGAAGGTGGATAATAATTCTCAAAATAGGGCTTTAAATGATCTCATACTAACCCTCACAGGTGAAATATTTGATTATCCATTTAGCTACTTATTCTTAGGGCTCATGGAGAGTACTTATTTTAATACTTTTATCCTTTCCCTTATTGTCCATAATTAGTTCCAATTTTTCCTTCTTCCTCATAGAAAATATTTTAATAATTTCATAATAGAGGGTCCTATAATTAACGGATTGACTCCTCTTGGTATCCTTGAAAGATGGCTTATTATAGTGGGACTAAACAAAATTTTATTATATCTTATTATAGCATATCCCTCCTCCATATTCTTTGTAAAATATTATATCATTTTTAGATTGAACTCTTCATATGCAAGCATGAAATCAAGCCATCCTACCTTTTCAAAAATTTCCACTTTGAATTTGCATTAGCTAATATTTCAAATGCTAAATTTATTGGTTCATGCCTAAGTCTAAGCCCCATGAATGGTGCTTAGAGTAGAGCAAGTAATTACGCATAGTTATAAAATAATAGAGCACAATACTAGAGACAAAAGTTTCGTAGGAATAATAATAAGCATAGGAATGGAGTTGGTAGCAGTCAAGGCAAGAGTGAAATAGTGGAAGTGGACATTTGGAAAAGATAGGGGAAAAAATAGGTATAGAACAACACGAATTGGGAAAGTTTTAAAAATTCCAATATGATAGCAATAAAAGGAGGGATTTATAGACACCCAAATTTGGGACACATCCCTTTAACCCCTTTTGATTCATTAATTTGACACATATACCTAGCCATATTGGTATTAATTTAATCACCTATAATTAAATTAATCCTCATCCTCATACTATTATTAATTTAATTACTTTAATTAGATTAATATCCACCTCATTAATATCCACATCATCCCTCCACCTCATCCCAAGACCTATTCCTAGCCTATTGATTAACTAAGACTAAGTCCCTACTTATCCCAACCAACTGGGACTTAGTCTAGCCCTAACATTAATTCCCTATTTCTTCTCCAAAAACACTCCTACTTATCTAAGTGCCATTCTCCACTTAAGACCTCGGAATGAGGATTCAAATCATGCCAAAAATAGCAAAGATTAGGCTATTTTTGGCAACTTGGACTTATTCACCTTAATCAACGCAGTTATCCATTGGTCAACATCGATCACCTAACCGCCATCGGTTAGGTTAAATAAGAGTTTCTAACTCTTTGTTCGGAGTTCTAAATTTGGATTTCTTGGCTTACAATTATTACATTTGTATTCTCTAACATTCTTGTGACCTCGCAACCAACCAGATCCCCTCTCATCATTTAAACATCATTCAATTTATCCACAAGTTCTTCCAGAGCACCAACACCCACACCAGGAAGCATCATGTCACCTTGTTTCCATATTCACTCCGGATCACCACCTTCTGCAACCACCACCACCATCCACCTCTAGGTTACATTCAACAAGTAATTTTTATCTCTCTGTTTTCATTTCTAATAGCTCATATTATTTTATTAAGCTATCTACTTTAGACACCACCCTTCTACCTTACCCGGATCTAATCCCCAAAGTGCCTCCGCCAACCTTCTATCCATTTAACCTCCCACACCTTTCCTAAACCCTCATATCAACATCTTTGAGTCTTAACAAAAATCCCACAAACCTATCCAAATCCCCATCACTCTCTGTGTAATCATAGAGAGTGCCCAATTCTCGTTTTTGACATTACCACCAAATTGCCCCTACCGACACTTTGGTCACCCAGCCGGAGTTGGTCTATTCCCCTAGATGGCGTTGGTCACCCAATCAACATCGGTCTCGAGACTGAAATTTTCCTAAACCAACAAGTTCACAAATTTCCCAAAACAACCCAAAACCTTACCCAACTTCATCCAAACTCCACCTACAACCATATACCACACCTGCAGACCCAAACCAGCCTCCCGAACCAAAGCCTAACCTTTCTTGTTAAGTTAAATTTGTTTATTGTATGTTGTAGGAGATACCTAAATCTTATAACTATAGTAGGAATCATTTATTTATTATTTCTTCTCACATTAATTTGTATTAAACAGAGGATTGACAACCATTCGAGGAAGCATCACGCTTCCCGGATCTAGCCATCGCTAGGTAGTCCTCTGACTCTTACTATTTAATATTCTCTTGTGGTCTTGTTTTAATTTACATGTAGTTCCTCCTAGCCAAAAGGAATCTCTTGCATTTAGTTTGATCAAAATTCTACAACATGCACAATGCCTTCTTCCATCTACATAACACAGGTATTCCTCCTACGTCTATTACCCTTATCTATTTTATCACATTAATTTGAGGTGAAACATTTTGGCACACTGGTGGGACCCTATCATTTTGGGTTCTTTGCATTTTTTCATTTTTAGGGAATCCTTGTGTGTCTATTTCCTTTCTAAAAAAGTTCACACTAAAATTTCTCCCTGGGAATATTCTCCTTCTTCTACTTGTCTAAATGAAATTCATGTTTTGGCTTAAAAAGAACCTTTCTTCCTATTATGTATTGCATTAGTGAAAGACATACTCTCTACCTATTCATTATTTCTCTCATTGAATTTCATTTTCAATTTGGGCTTAAAAATCATGCATCTCATTTCTGATTGTTGCATTTAGCTCACTTAAATTTATTTGCAACCTATATACTGGAGGTCATGACTAGTTGATGGTTGGTGAGAATGAACCATAGTTCACACTTTGTGCACACACACCCCAAACCAAATCATTAAAACAAATCACTCATTTCTTAAACATCTTCCTTCCTGGTAATTACCGTTAATGACTAATAATCAAATTAGTCTGTGGATCCAGCTGGTGTTCTGGCCAATCATCATATCAGATTTGTACCACATGTACCAAAAGGTATATCAGGTCCCTTTATCCAAAACAAACCTGAAACCAGCCATAGACTACTTATAGGGCACCCTCGTTGACCAAAAATTCTACTCTACTTACAGTCAGTTCTAAATGGCATAAGCCACACAACATAAAAATATATTACCTAGGATTTGGCGTGTTTGCTAGCTTTTGCTTGATTTGTGTTTTGAGTTGTGAGATCATTTCACCTCTTTTTATTTCCCTACATACTCCACAATCATAGTTGGTGTATTCGACTTTTTTTGAGTGTGTTAGGACTTATCATTACCATACTCAGTTTCTGGGTTGGTGTTTATTTGGACTTAATCACTTTAAAATTCAATTTTTCATCTTCTCAAATTTCACAGTAACCAACATTGGTCCATCGACCACAATTAGTTACCTCCTCATACCAGCATCGGTTTACTAACCGGAATTGGTTCCCTATTATTTTGGTTATTTTACCCAAAATAGTGTTTAATTCACATCCAGTCATTTTTTATGATCTATTTATGGCATTTCACACATTTTTGAGTTTTTGTTACCATCAACAGAGTTCAATTTCATCTAATTTGTAATTTTTATCTCCATATTTTCAAATCTATCATTTATCCACGTGATGTCGGCATCGGTCTAGCAGAAACGCATCCATTACCTCATCTTATTAGCATCGGTTACCCTACCAATGTCGGTCTCTGTGTTTTTATTTTTCTATCAAAATAGTGACTAATTCTCATTTTCTTGATTTTTTGTATCATTTATTTCAATGGTTATTTACTATCGCAGAGCTCATATCACCTATCTTACCACTATTCACATGGTTTTGACTCGTAGACAAGTCAACGCCCTAGTCATTCATGTGAGGCGTCACTGTTACCCCCTAGCCCATCACCACCTTCTATTTCTTTTCCTATGGACCCCAATGTACCTCTCATTGTACCTATAGGTGATGAGGAATTCACAAAATTCCTTGATCATAATACCACTTCCCTGCAGTATTACTTAGCCCATTCTTCCACCCATGACTCATCAGGTCATCCTTTGTTTGGGATGCCTACCTCCATGTCTCCCACTCTTTCCCCACTTCTGTATTAACCAGTACCAGTGTAGCATTACCCGCTCTAGCCTCATCACCTATCATTTCTCATATTGACCCTACATCATCGATATTTGTTGCACCTACAACATCTATCGCAGCTATTATGTATGTCACGCCTACAACATCTACACCACCATCATTTGCAAATCTTAGTGTAGGGATCCCCACTTCGCAACCTCCAGTTACGTTGACCCCTTTTTAGAGTCTAGTCATGTCTATCCCTTCCACTTTTCCACCTATTGCTACGAGGGTCTTAACATACATTCCTCCCACCTACACCTCCCATTTAGGGTATTGTTATCCAAAATGTGCCCCCTGCTCATTTTGTGCTTAATTCCTCTTGTTCTTCCATTTCTTGTGCCTCAGCCATAATTTTTTTCTTTTCAGGCACTCAAAACTTTTTGGAAATGACACCATTGGATAGATCTCTTTCTTAGCTTTCCAGAAAGGTAAAGTTTTCCTCCTAACTCCATGTATTTTTGAAGTTATGGCTTGATGGAGTTTTTGTGGGAAATTTTCCCCTTCAAGGCCCGGGAAATTAATGAGATGCCACCACGTGTCCAGGGAAGTGGCGGGGTCGGAGGAGAACTTGGTTTTTTACCAAGTATTTTGGCAAATTTTTCAGAGGAAATATTTTCCCCATGAGCCCACCGACGGATCAGGTGATGCCACGTGTTCGGGGAAAAATTTGAAAAATTTGGTTAAGTGTTGGCACATGGAAATTTTGAGAGGATAGCCCATGGCCAATAAAAATGTGCCACATGTCCTATGGCATGGGAGTTTCGGAAGGTGGAGGAGAAGTTGGATTTTTGGCAAAATGCTTCACCAAATTTCGAAGGAGTTTTTGGCCCGTTGCCCTCGCCATCGAATCGATCGGCCACATGTCACCGGAGCTTGGAAAGGTGGAGCACGGGAGGAAATTGGGATTTTTTCCCAAAGTGTTTATGCGAAAGTGAAAATTCTTGCAGAGGGGCCGTGACCAATGATATGTCTTGTCACGTGTCTCAGACCGGCGGGCGCAGGAGAATTTGGGAAATTTTCCCAAAGGAAAAATGAAGGAATTTTTCAAAGGGAAATGCCCGCTCCCAAAATGCGAGCTAATGGGATCTCGCCATGTGTCTAGGTTGGAAATGATCAAACGGCCCACAGAAAAATTTGGAAGGATAGACCCACACCAAACAAAGACGTGCCACGTGTCCTCAACTCATCGGCTGGCGGGGAAATTTTGGAAAATTTTCCAAAGGTAAAAATAAAGGAAAAGGAGCAGAATGGGCCCACGGCCAATAAAAACATGCCACGTGGCACATGGAATGGTGGAGTATGGGGAATTTTTGGGAAATTTTCCCAAATGCAAAAAAGGTGAAAAAATCAAATTTTCACCCGCCAACCCGATTTGGCCCTGTTTTGCCCTAAAACTTCGAATGGCCATATCTTTCGATCCAAAGCTCGGTTTTTCACGTTCTTGATATCAATGGAAATCTGGTAAAATTATCTACAATATTCCAAAGTGTAATTTTTGCATTTTCATGGAGTTTGGAGAGATAAAATTGAAAAACACCTCTGGCACGTGGTCATGGACAGAAATGACGTTTCAACCACCATTTTTAATGAAGAATGGCTCGCATTCTCTCCCAGCATGGCCAAAAATGTTAGGGAATGGGTCTATAAGAATGCCCATGCTATTTTGAATATGTTTTGGTCAATGGTTGAATCCCTTCCATGTTTTCCCACGTTTCTCTCTCCTGGGCTCGTCCCTTGCACTGTAAAAGCAGATTTGGCTCATTTTCAAAGGGTTGAACATTTTTGTGTATTACAGGCTCCCTCTTTCACCTTGAAAGTGATTTTGTGGAGAAATCAGACCTTTTCAAGACTGCAACCTATTTTTCCTCTCAGGTGTTGTAATGCAAGTGATTTTTGATGTTAAAATAACAATACAGGCCCTGTGATTGATTTTCCATCCTCTGCTTGTGTTGTTTGACTAATTTCTGATCCTCCATTATAGTTATCAGTTTGTGCATGAAGTTTTTGTTGCATTTTTATGAACTGTGTCAATCTGCAGAAGTGAGAAATGCTCACCACTCCTTTGGTGCATCACCTATTAGCATTAGTTTTAGTTTTTGCATTCTCTATCTTTGTCCCTTTGGAATTTAGAGTAGGAATTAGGAATTTAAACCTCTGCAACTATGCAAGTGATATACCTAATCAGAGGAGTTGAGGAACCAGACCTCTAAACTGGAGATTCCTTTCTCATTTTCAAGTCCCACACTTGGGGAGAGGATTCAATGTTGTGCAATCACACTGGATGCTTAGGATGATCAAACTAGAAATCTGATCAACATCCAGGGGTGCTGCTGATTTGCAACAACAGTTTTGGCATGCCCGGTGGGACCTTAGAGGTCTTCACTTTCATTGCAACAAAATTGATGTGCATTTGTTGCAAGTTTCTTGCTTTAAAGAGCTATAAATTACACATTTGACAACTCCATAGAAGAAGAATCAGCTAGTTTTTAGCAAAAGTACAGACATGAAAACTCATGAGAAGAATCACTACAAGGTCAAGAGCTGGAGAAGAAGAGGTGATGTTTGAGTATCTGTAGTTATCTCCAAGAAGAAGGAAAAGAGGAAGGAGAATTCAAAGGTCTCCATCTCCACCAAATAGAACTCTCTCAACCCTCCACTGGTAGGCCTTTCATTCAATCAACAAGGGTTTTGAGGCCAATCAGAATGGCACAAAACAACCCCTATGTCAATTTCACTGGCAGCAGCCCACTTGCTCTCAATGCACAAAATCCAATCCCAGTTGCAGCATTGAAGAACATCCCATACTTTACTGGAGAGAATCAGACTACTCCTGGTGATCATGTTAAGGATATTGCTAACATTTGTGTAATCCATGAGATCAATGAGATGTAAGTTGCTTTCAAATTGTTGGCATCTTCATTCAAAGGGAAATCTTTGCAATGGTTCAGGAGTCTTGCCTCAGGTTCTATTCAAAATTGGAACTAGCTATGCATAGCCCTCCATGAGCAGTTTGGAGAGAAGGGAGACAACTTGTCCCTTTTAGAGCAGCTGACAACCATCAAGAGAGCTCCCAATGAGTAGCTGACTGATTTTAACTTCAGATTTCAAAGGACTTGGGAGAGAATTCTAGTGGCAGTCAGGCCAACAGTCAGAAGGTGCTTTCCTTTATTACCTTAAAGCTTTAAATTCTGATATTTCTATGTTAATTCAATCCATGGGAGGCATAACTATCCCCATTGCTTATAGCATTGCCATTAGAGCTGAAAATTGTTTGATTCAAGCTGGAAAACTAGCTCCTAGGCCTCCAATGCCATTGTTTCCAAGTTTAGAGAGCCCAAACACTAATCAAGCACCTATTTTAGCTCCTATTCCCACTCCTAGAAATTAGAATTCGAATGAAGCTTCTACTTCATCTTCTAGTGCCTCAAATGAACTTCAAGAAGTCATGAAGCAGCTGCAAAATTTAGGCAATGAGCTGGTTACACTCAAAAGGCAGCAAGCCCAAAGCTTTAGACCTCCTTTCCAACCCCAAGCTCAGCCAACAGGTAGCCATATCAACCCCAAAGACCACCCAATCTAGCTGCAAACCTAAATCAAGCAAGGCCTCCTGCCAATAGACCATTTAAGCCCTATAATCCCAATGCTACATCTGCCTCTAAAGCATTGGTGCAGTACAAAACAATATAGCTCAAGAGTATGATTGGTGTTTCCCATGCAATGAACCTCATAACCAATCCATGTGCTTCAACGGTGCCTTGAATCAAGCATTAATGGTGACAACAACTGGTGTGGAGGGTGAAGGTAGTCAAGGAAATAACCAGCAACAAGAAACATTCCAAAAGTAGTCAGCTCCAAATGATACCACACTTGTAAACTGGCAAGCAGAAGATTTTTGTGGCATGAATCAAATGGTTTCCCAAAGTGTTGCAGCCAACACAAGGTCAAAGAGGAGAAATTTGGGTGAAGAACAACCATTAGCCCCAAGCAATCCTCAATCTTCTATCACCCCACAAACTATTGGCAAACAAAGTTCAATCCCAAACACTGCAAGGACTGCCCAAAACAGCTCCTAAGCCAACTCAAATGCTAGTTGCTGCTGCCCATGTGCAAGGAATGAATGTGCAGGCCAAGGGACAGCAAAGGGATACTTCATCTCCATTCAATATCATTGATCAGATGAAGAAGACAAATGTAAACATATCAATGTGGGAATCACTATCTATCCCAGGCCAAAGAGATTTGCTACAAGCTGCCATGAAGGATTGGTCAACTTCAAATCAGCAAATCTAAATGCAAGAGAAGGTGCTCACAAATGCTGCCCAGCCTGAGGGGAATCATGGAGGACAGCAAGGTAAAATGTTGAAGCCTCCTCCATTCTATGTTTCATTGATAATTAGGAACCAACTAGTACACAATTGCATGATTGATTCCGGGGAAAGCATTTCAGTAATGCCCAAGCAAATAGCTGATCAGTTGGGAATTCAAGTGCTGAAACCATATCCAAAGGGGTAGTGCAATTGGATGGGACAGTAAAGAATAAATGATTGGAGTGATAAAAAACTTAAGTCTTACTTTGCATGCCTGTCCCAACGTTGTTATTTTGCAAGATGTCTCAGTGATAGACCTTCCACCACTCTTTGCCCTATGTTTGTCAAGGGATTTCATAGCCAAGATTGGAGGTTACTTATCTATTGATTGGTCACACATGTTGTTCAGAATGAGATATGGAACCAAGGCCACAATCAGATCTAAACCTATTGCAAACTTTCACATTGAGCCTTACACTCCAAGTCAGATCAATACAAATTGTTCAGCATTTGATCAAGAAGATTATCCAAGCACTGATGAAGTTGACACCAAATTTGGAAGCATCCCAGATCTAACTCTTGATGAATGGGCAAACAAGGTGCATGCTTTTGATCCTTATCAAGAAATAGAAGAATCTGAGCTAGGAGTCTATTGCATACATGAAGAAAATCAGCCTATTCCTAGCATCACCAAGCCAGACCACAAGGATGAAAATGAGGTATGGCAGTTGTTTTTTGATGGATCAAGGAGTAGACAAGGTGCAGGAGGGGGAGCTATGCTTGTTTCACCACAAGGAGTTAAATATTATTCAGCTTTTAGATTTCAGTTTGCATGCTCTAATAACACTGCTGAATATGAAGCCTTGATACAAGGATTGCATTGGTCAATCAAGAGAGGAATAAAGAACTTGCAAGTCTTTGGTGACAGTGAGTTGATTGTCAACCAAGTTAAGGGGTAGCATGCTGTCAAGAATGATCTACTCAAGTGCTACAAGAACAGGGTGTGGGACCTCATTGAAGATTTTGAGGGCTTTAGCATAAAATCCATTCCTAGAAAAGAGAACCAAGCTGCTAACAGGCTTGCAGTAGTTGGGGCAGCCTTTGACGTTGTTGAAAGCATTCAAAAAGATAGGGTACAACTAAACATCCATGTGATTGTGAGGCCTTCAGTTCTAGACAACAATGTAAGTTGGCAAGTGTTTGAAAATGATCAATAGATCATCCATTTCTTGTAAGAAGAGGCTGAGTTCTCAGCTAAAAATCATGAAAAGTTGGAGCAGCAGTATGGTGATCAAGTGGTGCAACTGAGAACCAACAAGCTACCAAAGGGACTTATTACTTTGGAGTCCATTTTCAATCCTAATGATCAGTTTAGGAAGGAGAAAGCAAACATCCAAGTCAAGGGAGAAGATTCAGTGTCCATCTCGGTGGAAGGAGGCAAATCACTCCAAATTGGTAAGATGACAACTGAACAAGAAAGGTATGAGTTCATACAACTTTGTCAAGAATTCCTTGATGTGTTTTCTTGGAGCTATGAAGATTTGAAAGGTTTCAATCCCGAGTTAGCTCAACACACCATTGAATTGGATCCAAATACTAAGCCCATCAGGAAAAAACAAAGGCCAGTCAATCCCCACATGGAGCCTCTCATGAGAAAGGAATTGAATAAGTTGATAGAATCAAGAATCATATTCCCTATCAAGCATTCTAGGTGGGTGGCCAACTTGGTTCTAGTTAGAAAGAAGAGTGTAGAAATCAGATTGTTTGTTGACTTCAAAGATCTGAATAGGGCATCTCTCAAGGATCATTACCCACTTCCTTCCATGGAACATATTTTGCAAGTTGTTGCTGGCTCTGAGAGGTTTTAATTACTTGATGGCTATTCAGGGTATAATCATATTATGGTAAAGGAAGAAGATCAGTTCAAGATAGCCTTTACAACCAAATGGGGAACTTATGCATACAGGAAAATGCCATTTGGGTTGTCCAACGCTGGAGCTACCTTCTAAAGGGCAATGGACATGGCGTTCAAGGGTTTGATTAACAACATAGTGCTGATATATCTTGATGATATCACTATTTTTTCAAAAAATGCAGCAGACCACCTCTTTCATTTGAGACAAGTGTTCCAAAGGTGCAGAAGGTTTGGAGTATCCCTGAATCCTAAAAAGTGTATTTTTCTAGCCCATGAAGGAAAGCTCCTTGGCCACATTGTCTCCAAGGAAGGATTAGCAATTGATCCAGAAAGAGTTGAAGCCATAAGGGTACTACCATTGCCAAGCCACAAGAAGGCCCTTCAAAGTTTCTTGGGGAGAATAAATTTTGTCCGGAGGTTTGTCCCAAATTTTGTAGCCCTAGTCAAGCCTATCACCAAGATGTTAAAGAAAAGCATGGCTTTCAAATGGATAGCAGAAGGAAAGGAAATTTTTGAAGAAATCAAAGAAGCCATCTCTCAAGCACCAACTCTCATTAACCCGGATTTCTCCAAGGATTTCATCCTCTATGCATTTGGGGGTGATGATACTATTTCTGCAATTTTGGTGTAGCAGAACAAAGACAATGATGAGCAACCAATTGCTTTCTTCAGCCAAAGCCTAGAGGACTATGAGGTGAGATATTCTTTCATTGAGAGACATGTTCTTGTAGTAATCAGGAGCTTGAAGAAATTCAAGCATCTAGTTTCAAACAATAAGGTCCAATTGCTGGTTTCTCATGCGGGAGTTAAGGACTTCCTCCTCAACAAAGACTTGAATGAAAAAAGGGCAGGTTGGATTACTCATGTCATGGAGTATGACATAGAGATCAAAGTCACCAAGTTGGTCAGAGGAAAAGGATTGTGTGAGCAGCTGATTTTGAGCAAACAAAAGGAAGCATGCAATGAGAAGGAGGCTATTTTGGCGTTGCAAGACAGCCATGAGCAAGGAAGCACTCAAGAGGAGAATGATGGTGTCCCCACTCCTTGCTGGACCCAAGGTATAATGCACTTCCTAAGCACAGGCCTATGCCCTCCAGAGATGAACAAGACCCAAAGAAGACACTTCAGATTGCAGGCTGTCCCATATGCCCTTGTTGATGGTGTTTTGTTCAAGAAAGATGTGAATGGAGTACTACTGAGATGCATTAGTACAAATCAGATTCATAGGGTGTTAGAAGAATTCCATGGTGGACCAGATGGTGGTCATTTTTCACCAAGAGTGACAGCTCTAAAGATCATGAGGGCTGGTTATTATTGGCCCAAGATTTTCAGTGATTGCTACGCATGGATCAAGAGGTGCAAGAATTGTGCATTCTTCACAGGTAAAGAGAGGCTAGCTGCCCTTCCATTGCATCCAATTTCAGTTGACCAGCCATTCATGCAATGGGGTTTAGACTTCATTGGAGTCATTAACCCCAATTCAAGCCAAGGGCACAAATGGATTTTAACAGCCACATATTACTTCACCAAATGGACTGAAGCAGTAGCACTCAAGGAAGCAAATGAATCTAGTATCCTAGACTTCTATGAGGGAATAGCAACTAGGTTTGGCATACCAGCTACAATAATATCAGATAATGCATTGGCATTCATTGGGTCTAAGGTGACTGAATGGGCTGTCAAGAATGGGATCTACCTAAGTACTTCATCAAACTATTACCCTCAGGGTAATGGCTAGGCCGAGTCTACAAACAAGAACTTGTTGAGGATCATTAGGAGGACTCTTGATGAAAATCAGAGGCCTTGGCATACTAAATTGAAGTCAGCCTTATGGGCTGATAGGATAACTCCCAAGAGATCTACAAGTAACTCTTCATTCAAGCTTGTTTATGGAAGAGAGGCAATTTTTTCCATGTCACTTGAGTTGCCAACATTGGAACTCATGAAATAGTTGGAGTTGTTGGAGTTTGAGCCCATGGAAATTAGATATGTAGAATTGATGGAGCTCCAAGAAATCAGAAATCAAGCATCCCGAGCAATGGAGAAGGATCAAGCTTTGATCAAGAAAACCTTTGATAGAAAGGCTAAGAATAGATCCTTCCAAGTTGGAGATCTAGTATTAAAGTGGGATGCAGATAGAGTAAAACCGGGAAGGCATTCAAAATTTGATGCCATTTGGAGTGGCCCATACATGGTCACAAGGTGCAAGGACAAAAATGCTTTCCAATTATCTTCATTGGATGGTGAAGAACTACAAATTCCAGTCAATGGGATCCATCTAAAGCATTGCTACTAAAGGGAAATTCTCCATCTTGTAAATATTAGCTTAGGTTTTCATTCCTCCAAGTGCTTGTGCACATTGTTTTGTTCAGAGGTTAGTTTTCTTTCCCTAAGTGCTTTGGCACAAGCATTGTTCTTGGAAATGTGTCTATAGGTCTTGCTCCATCGGGTGATATTCCATCTTCCTCCTTGCAGTGTTCTAGTTAGTTAGGGTATCAAACAGATAAAATGATAACTCTATGCCCAAAGGATTGCTTCAGAGCTGGTAACTTCATCCAAGTGAGTGAGATGACCCCTACGAGTGTGTAAAATTGTTATCCAAAATGTGCCCCCTGCTCATTTTGTGGCTAACTCCTCTCGTTCTTCCCTCTCTTGTGCCTCAGTCATAATTTTTTTCTTTTCAGGCACTCAAAACTTTCTCGAAATGACACCATTTGATAGAGATTTTCTCAACTTTCCAGAAAGGTAAAGTTTTCCTCCTAACTCCATGTATTTTTGAAGTTATGGCTCGGTGGAGTTTTTGTGGGAAATTTTCCCCTTCAAGGCCCGCAGCCAATGAGATGCCACCATGTGTCCAGGGAAGTGGAAGTGGCGGGGTCGGAGGAGAACTTGGTTTTTACCAAGTATTTTGGCAAAGTGTTCAAGAGGAAATATTTTCCCCGTGGGCCCGCCGACGGATCAGGTGATGCCACGTGTTTAGGGAAAAAATTGAAAATTTTGGCTAAGTGTTGGCGCATGGAAATTTTGAGAGGAAAGCCCGTGGCCAATAAAAATGTGCCACGTGTCCTATGGCATGGGAGTTTCAGAAGGTAGAGGAGAAGTTGGATTTTTGGCAAAATGCTTCACCAAATTTCAAAGGAGTTTTTGGCCCGCTGCCCCCGCCAACGAATCAGATCAGGCCACGTGTCACTAGAGCTTGGAAAGGCAGAGCGTGGGAGGAAATTGGGATTTTTTCCCAAAGTGTTTGCGTGAAAGTGAAAATGCTTGCGGAGGGCCCACGACCAATGATATGCCGCCACTGTCTCTCTGCACTCGGCGGGCATGGGGAGAATTTGGGAAATTTTCCCAAAGGAAAAATGAAGGAATTTTTCAAAGGGAAAAGCCCACTCCCAAGATGCAAGCCAATGGGATCTCGCCACGTGTCCAGTCAAAATGATCAAAGGGCCCATGGAAAAATTTGGAAGGACAGGCCCACACCCAGTCAGCATGTGCCACGTGTCCTCAACTCATCGGCTTGCGGGAAATTTTGGAAAATTTTCCAAAGGCAAAAATAAAGGAAAATGGAGCAGAATGGGCCCACAGCCAATAAAAACGTGCCACATGGCACCTGGAATGGTAGAGTGCGGGAATTTTTGGGAAATTTTCCCAAATGCAAAAAAGGTGAAAAATTCAAATTTTCGCCCGCCAACCCAATTTGGCCCTGTTTTGCCCTAAAACTTCAAATGGCCATATCTTTCGATCCAGAGCTCAGTTTTTCACGTTCTTGATATCAATGGAAATCTGGTAAAATTCTCTACAAGATTCCAATGTCATTTTTGTATTTTCATGGAGTTTGGAGAGAGAAAATTGAAAAACACCTCTGGCACGTGGTCATGGATAGAAATGACGTTTCAACCACCGTTTTTAATGAAGAATGGCTCGCATTCTCTCCCAGCATGGCCAAAAATGTCAGGGAATGGGTATGTAAGAATTCCCATGTTGTTTTGAATGTGTTTTGGTCAATGGTTGAATCCCTTCCATGTTTTCCCATGTTTCTCTCTCCTAGGCTTGTCCCTTGCACTGTAAAAGCCAGATTTGGCTCATTTTCAAAGGGTGGAACATTTTTTGTGTATTGCAAGTTCCCTCTTTCACCTTGAAAGTGATTTTGTGGAGAAATTAAACCTTTTCAAGACTGCAACCTATTTTTCCTCTCAGGTGTTGTAATGCAAGTGATTTTTGATGTTAAAATGACGATATAGGCCCTATGATTGATTTTCCATCCTCTGCTTGTGTTGTTTGACTAATTTCTGATCCTCCATTACAGTTATCAATTTTTACATGAAGTTTTTGTTACATTTTTTATGAACTGTGTCAATCTGCAAAAGTGAGAAATGCTCACCACTCCTTTGGTGCATCACCTATTAGCATTAGTTTTAGTTTTTTTCATTCTCTATCTTTGTCCCTTTGGAATTTAGAGTAGGAATTAGGAATTTAAACCTCTCGCAATCATTGTGCAAGTGATATACCGATCGGGGAGTTGAGGAACCAGACCTCTAAACTAGAGATTCCTTTCTCATTTTCAATTCCCACACTTGGGGAGAGGATTCAATGTTGTGCAATCACACAAGATGCTTAGGATGATCAAACTAGAAATCGATCAACATCCAAGGGTCTTTGCTGATTTGTAACAATAGGTATATGCCATCATCATATGTCGTTTCCTATATATCCCATTCTCAGTTCACTTACTCAAAACCTCCATATACTAGTATGCCACCTACATCCTACTCATCATATCCACCTCCTTATACCATGGAGGTGTACCTCAATCAAATCCAACCACATATTTGATCAAGATGATGATGGAAAAGATGCAGACCCTAGAAGCATTTGTTTCTAGATCCCGCATAATTCTCGACTTACGACGAGATTTGTAATGAGCTTATTCACCCTTCTATTCCAATTCATCCATACCCCGCACATTGGGAAATGCCAAATTTTAACCGATTTAATAGTAAGGAGGATCCGTAACAACATTTACGATCTTTTAAACATGTATGTTATCTGATTTCCCATGATGACACCTTGTTTCTTCGAACTATCCCAATGTCCTTAACATGACTGCCTTAGCTCTGCTAGGCACTCTATCTTTTCATTCAACCAACTAGCCGAGGCATTTCTCGATAATTTCTCCATCAACATTGTCAAGAAGGTTACCATGACCGACTCATATTCAGACGCCAATATGAAGATGATTCTATCACAGATTTTTCACGCGTTGGTAGAGCTTTATTAACCAACTCACTTTCCAATTGCCTTAAACGAACTAATAAAGTTGTTTACTAGGGCTTGTGTTAGACATATCTCCCCAAATCTCCAAGTCCAAACCTTTTGAATATTTGATGAGGCATTCACAATGGCTCAAAAACTTGAAACCCATGTTATCGAAGAGAAGAAATTGTAATTGCACAACAAGAGCACTCCCTTCAAACCAAATGACTCTTCTTCTTCTTCCAAACCACAAACCAATCATTCAAATCCCAAGGGATCCACCAACATGGTGGTCCTAAAAGCTAGTCCATCTCATCCATCCAACCAACCAAAACCACCTTCTACTCTTTCTCCTATTCAAAACTTTCAACATAAGTATGAACAATGATGATATACTCCCATAGGGAACCTTACTCCTCTGTGTTGGAGAAATTATTGAAAGCGGGGCTATCGTCCTTCCACCGATTAAACCACATACTAGTTTTGATCCTTCCCATCATTTTCCCATGTGGTATAAATAAAATGACTATTACAACTACCATCATGTTAGGGGTCATAGTGATGGAAACTGTAAAACATTCAATAATATTGTCCAGAGATGTTAGATAATGGAGATCTCGTCCTAAAAATCCTAATGCTCAGGCAAACCAAAACTTGCAAATCTTTAAAAATCCTTTCCCAAACCACAATCAGTCATCAAACCAAATGGGTGATACTTCTAACACCAATGTTCATGAGGTCCATGTCATCTTCGACATTGTACCTATCTCTTCTGCTCAGTTACCTCTCATCCCCTCTATTGAGGAAATCCTTACGCGAGCTCCCCTACCCATGGAAGAGCCTAATCCTTCTACTCCTCTACCCATGGAGGAACTCCTCACATCTATCCCTTCATCTATAAAATATCTTACCTCATCTATGTCCCAACTCATTGTAGATCCTATCACACCTATTCCTCTACCCATGGAGGAACCAACTACATCTACATCTTCACCTACCATTGAAACTACCTTGCCTATGCCTCTACCCAAGGAGGAACCCATTTCACTTGCTCCTCAATCCAATAGGAGGTTGACCTTATCAACCTTTCTTCCCAAAGAAGAGTCTATATCACAAGTTTTTCCATATCCTCACCCCATTGAGGAGCCAATCGTATCTCTTCTTCCCTGTAAATCCCCAAGTTGTGCTCCTCCACATCTCTTGAGGCTGACATATGTCTATTAACAATCCTATCAACATTATCAAAGTTTGAATCTAAAGCAACCAAACCTCTTGGAATGGTATTAGTCTTTAATTTCATAAATTATTTTCTAAATTGATTCTCTTTACCATCATAAATACAAACCATTGGTTCCTAGTCCACATTTTGGTTTGTACACTCTCCTTCGTTCTGTAAGAACCTCTAAACCTGGGCATCATCTTAAAAACTTGCCAATTTATGACATTATCAGAGAGACATGGTATTGATAAAAATTCTATATCATATTCACAAAGTAAGGATACATTGTACAATTTTCAAACGGATCCTAATCGCCAACCTATCTACAACAACATTTTGCTTTCATGGTATATTATGTTGAAAGAGTCAAACATTTCAATAAAGTCACAAACTATATGCTTATATTGTTTCATTCTTTGACTCTTTGTTGCATACAATTTCCTATTTTGTTTGACTACCGATTCTGAATCTCCTTTAACAATAATGTCCTTAATACCATAC
Source organism: Taxus wallichiana var. yunnanensis (assembly GCA_018340775.1). Classification (NCBI taxonomy): domain Eukaryota; kingdom Viridiplantae; phylum Streptophyta; class Pinopsida; order Cupressales; family Taxaceae; genus Taxus; species Taxus wallichiana. The sequence continues at coordinate 136,724,999 of CM031239.1, read as the reverse complement.
CTCCAAGCAATCCTTAAACGCAAATTCAATGCTTCATGTTCTATAATATTATTAGTGCACTCAAATCTAAGTTTAAAAGAAAACCTGAAATCATCCTTATTTGGAGACATAAGAACAATACCAACACCATTCCCAAATTTAGAACAAGCTCCATCAAACATCAAAATCTAGGGAGATCCAATTTTCTTAGGACATTTACACTTATCAATGCTATGCTCTTTAAAATATACATAGCCCAAAAAATTATCAACATCTACATCTGTATATAATACTTCATAAGAAGCATTGTTAGGGTCTTCAATCAGATGTAGCATCTTTTTCTCACCATAAAATTTTACAAGGCTTCCCTCTACTGGTATGGTTACATATGACATGTCCATCTGTACACTCCCACCCACACTAGCAGCCCACTTTCTTGACAATAACATTCCCCACTTGGTAGGACAATCCATAATAACTACATTCATGGTTAAGCATTTTCCCAAGTAATATGTCAATTGTACTACCAATCCTTTAACATATCCAATCACCGACACCTCCCTTGAATCCATAGTAGTGAATTTTCCAAAAAAATTTATCACTTTGATATTCAATTCATTCATTACCTCAAGAGGCATCACATTACATGAGGCTCCTGAATCAAACATGCAAGTTGTGCACTAACTTGTCCTTGATGATTAAAGTAGTATAGAAAGGATCAACATCAAGCTGAGATTTAACAAGAGAAGTACCTAGATATACCTCAGGTGATTCTCCCAAGTCTTCCAATGCTTGTGGTACTTCCAGTTCTACAATGACAGGGGGAGTATCCACATTATTCACATTCTTGTTTGGGGGTATTACCTCCTCTTTAAATCCCAAATACTCAAATTCCCTTTTTCTATGCTCAGGGATCCTAAGCAATTCAACAATAGGCACAGTGAATTTGATTTGACTCAACATCTGGGCTATATCACAGGGGATGTATTTGGGTAAGACTGTATTGGGAGGGAGATTTTTTCCCCTTCTTGTGGTATGAGACTCTTTATAGCTTGGGCATGAGCGGGGTACAAGTTTTATTTGGAGTGACTAGGCCCTTACTAGGTGTATCCTTTTAGGGGATCCTTTGGGATATTAGTGAGAAGTGGAGTTTTTGGCTTGGCTTGTGGCCCTCCCCTTTGAAAACTCTACTTTTGAGATTGTATTCATTTTCCTGAGCAACCACTACATTCATCAAAAGTTTCATGTCTTCCTTAGAAGGAATTCCCCATCATACTTCTCGATCATTAAAGATCTCAAATATTCAAATTCATGATTAGGTAAATCAAAATATTACACCATATCAACTTCAATATCATCATTAGGAGGAAGAGGAGATACCTAGTGAATGCAATCCCAAAAATTTCTACTGATCCTGACACTTATCAGCTCAGTTGAAGTGGCACCTTGTTTTGGATTATCAAGGAACTCCATCATGCATACATCAGTGTAAGTTTCATCATCACTTGTCTCTTCAATTTCCTTATTTATATCATAGGGGGATGTGGTAAGAGAAACTTATCACACCAATCAATAACATGATCTTATTCTACCATGGAAACCCTAGCAGTCAAAGGATTAGGGACCAACTTATTTTCTCTAGGTTGTGGTTATTTATTTCCGATCCCATGGGCCCTTTTCCTCTTTCATCTAATCTGTGATCACCTCTAGGATGATTTCCAAAGCCATTTTTTCCCTAAGGTTGGTGTTGGCATTGAGAACTCTTTCCTATTCTTTTTTCTGCTTTGGCAAGTTTATAAGATATTTCTTTAACTGCTTCCGGCCAGAGTCTTCACAACTTCTTCCAGATCCATTGCCTTTCCTGATTGAGGTTTCTTAGGATTAATCAATTTGACACCCTCCCTCTTAGGAGGATTTCCAATTGACTTAATATTATTTTTTATTTGCAAGGCCATGGTTAAATTTCGCCTTAAATTTCTAGGGTTCTTATCCCTCAAATAATAATCAGCTTTCTTGTCAAAAGCATCAGAATATTTAATTAGGTAGGACTCATCACTAGGCCTCAAAATTATGGGTAGTCTAGTCAAAGTCTTATTAAATCTAGTATTGAAGTCTTGAACAAACTCATTGGGATTATTTTTATATTCTCAAACTCAGATAAGAGGAACCTTGGGTCAGTTTTTATCCCCATATTGTAATCTGAAAGCATTCTTCATCTCAGTCCATGAATCTATTGAGTTGTCTAATAAATATTTATACCAGTCATGTGCATATTCTTCAAGAGTGTGAATGAATAGCTTTACATATACATATTCATGTTCTATTTTGAAATCCTCCATCATATTAACGAAGAGTTTCATGTTTTGATCACTAGTGATGACATTATTTCCCTAAAATTTGGGCAACCTATTTCTTACATCTTGTGGTACAACATTAGGATGCCCAACCATGCCTCTAAAATCTATTGGTCTAAACATATTGAAAACAAAGGGAGGTCTAGGTGGAGGATGAGCCATGTTATTATGAGGAGGTGATCCTATAGGAGGATTAAAATGGTGTGGGACAGGAGGTATTTGGGACAAAGACATATGATCTTTAAAGTAAGTATCCTTCAATGACTCAGTCTCACAAAAACCCTATTAGTTCTAAGTGATAAAGGAGGGAGGTGAGGGATACCTATTCCAGTTACAAATGATGGCCCTTCACCAGTTGGAGTGTTTATATTTGCATGAGGACTTCTTGATTTTGAACTATTTGAAGATGTAGAATAATCCTCTATTATAGGTTGATCACCTTCCACGACTGGCACTACCTTCTCTCTTGACTTTTGATCCCCCAACACTTTCCAGACTTGTTTCTTATTTGGGTTTGTTCTTCCAAGCTCTAGAAACAATATTCTAGTAGGATCTTTGTTAAAGAAAGGACCTTCTTCCTTCTAGCTTTGCAAATATCAAAAACAAATCTCAATTGTCAAAGCTTAAGACACTAACATTTACTAGAAATTTCAAACAAAATATGGAGTCGCCACTAAGGATTTGCACCTTAGATGTGTAAAACATTGTAAATGACTTGTCAAGTGCACATCAATACTCAATTTTTATAAATCTTGACAAATCCAAGCATCCTTTATTAATATTTACCACTAGACAAGTAGATTTAGTGCAACGTTCGCTTAAACTAGGAAATACCACGCAACTAACTTCTAGTCTTGCTAACTTTTTACAAAGCTTAAAAAGGATGATGTTTAGACCATGTATTTACATCTAAACATGTATGAAACATTACCAGAGGTCGGTATTTGTATATATTTGCACAAATTTCCCTAGCAATGGTGTCAGAGTAGTGTTGGTACCCAAATCAGTCCTCTCTTTATGGCCGAAAGCATCAATGAATGAGAAGGATGCCTAGAGGATGATAGATCTATATTTTTGTTGTTTTGTAGCTGGGGAAGGATCTCATCATCTCTTTATCACTCGAGCTTAGAGGATTCAAGTAGCACTATGCTAAGGGTATGACCTACCCTCCTACTTTAGGCTCTTCCTTTAGCCAGGTGAGAGGACCCATTATGTAGTCTGTAATTGTGAGTGGGGTGGATGTATCAACAATATTTGGCACTCTTTTATAGAGTAATTGAAAAATAGATTTGGGAAGACATGGTCAATTCAAAAAGGCTAACTCTCATGAGTTGTCACTTCTAGATAGACATGATGTCTTCTAAACAAAGCTCATATTACTAAAGATAATATAGAACCAACTTGCTTTAGCATATTGTTGGCTTTAATGAGGCAAGCATGGGTAGTTATGGTAGGATTAGTTAGTTTTGGTTGTATTTGATTTGGGGAATTAAGCAAGATAAAGTTGATTATACCAGATTTCAAGGAAATTTTAATAAATTTTGGGAGATCTACCAAGTGCAAGATAAATAAACCTCAAATAGCTCACAAAAAAACCTTCAACCATAAGATGTACACTCATGGAATCCCAAGAGTGCACGGTTTCACACAATTTTTAAGGATTAAAACACAAAATATCATGCTAAAGACTTAATAAAACATCAGAGATTCACAATTTATCATGCCTAAGAGACACTCAAAGTATTATTAGAAACATTTACCAAAGTTGAGACATGGTGATTTTAAAATTGTTTATTACACAAATGAAATGAAATCTCTTCTCAACAGTGGAATTGTAATTTCTAGAATGCTACCAGAATGATAAAGTTTTGTGTGACTTAAAGGATCTCTAAAATAAGATTGCAATGGGAGCATGAATAACTATTTTACAGTATATCATCTTGACGGCATATACAACAATGCTCATGATTAACATAATTAATTCAAGGATCATCAAATTTATTAGCAAGGGAAAGTAGATCTATAGTCTCAGTGTTTATCAATGGATGTACACTTGTAACCATCTTGACATGACTTAATTTGAAGGCTCAAAGAAAGTAATAGGTTTCTCATATGAGTTCTTGGGAAAATGGTTTTTCTCTCATTTTTCCTTTCTCTTCGAAAAAATCTCAGAAAATTTTAACCCCCTCTCTGTGAGATTATTCTCTTCACATTTATACCATTCTATTCACTCATTTGCTTTCCAATCCCCCCAAAAGTGTGAATCTTCAAGGGAATATTCCCCTTTACAACATATATTTTAATCCATGCAATTCTCATGAAGATGCCTCATCAAATGTTGTTAGGTGTGAGAATTATGAGCCCTCCACATTTTCTCTCTATTTATGTATGGCCTGGGATGCCATTTCATCACTTTTACCCACTTATTTATCATTCTTTTCCCATGGTGACTGGGCATCTGATTTTGATGATTTTTAGTGTCTCCAAGAAATTTGATTTGAAAAATGATCTTATTTGCTTTTTCTGTAATCCATTTTGAATGTTGTATATTTCTTTTCATGCCTTTTGGGTTAGTTATCACACATGATTCTTGTCAAATCAAATCAATTTATCATTTTTTCTCAATGCCAATTCATTTCAAATTTTAATTTTCTCATGCATATATCTTATTGAGATCTCAAGAATAATTTCACCATGATTGCACCGAATTCAGCTCACCTACCTCAAATTTCCTATAAAAATGCACCACTTCATTTTTTCACACTTTCTTCTTTGTGTATAATCACTTTGAGGAAATCCATCTGTATTATGGCAAGAAAACCAAGTGGAACCCAGTTTGAAAGAAATATCTACTGAAGATTTGCATTCTATCTTCAATTTTTCAGTCCAGATGAAAATTTTATAAGGATCATGTTTGATATTTTTGATCCTAATGATTACATTGGCCCTTTAATAGCTCGAGTTGTTTGAGTTTCTCTTGTGAGAAGACTTATCAAGATAAGTCTAATTTTCTCTACTTTTCAGATGATGTATTTTCATTTGTTCAGGCTTGAACATCAAAGGGTTCCTAAGGATTTGAGGGAATTATGGAATGTAAGTAGGCCTAGTGTGAAGGATTTGACTAACTGCAATGGCCCCTACCTTTGTGATGAAGCATTTTTTACAAAAGAGATTCCTCTAGAATATTATGTGCTTGATGGAGAACTTTTGTTGACTACATTCCCTCCCTTTATCACCAAATAAATGCACTGGAGCAATGTGTTTCAGTCTTGGAGGAAAAACAACCAATGACTACACCCCCTCCATCTCCTGAACCATCACTTCCTTTTGTGAAAAACATAAGGGTGAGTCTAGCTCGGGCCTTCTGTTCCAATTACTACTTTCATGCCTTCTTCTCCAGTCATTCTAGAATCAGTTGTGGTTACACTTCCAACTCAAGGTTCTCAAACAAATTCCTCTGCCAAAACAAAAGGAGAAAGGGTTTTCTAAAGGTGGTTTAGATATGGGTGAATGGGTCTCTTCTTACAAGAAGAGGTCAAAATTTCTTAGCCTGTTAGATGGTCCCTTGTCCAACCTAGATGATCTTAAATCAATGGGCATGTCTTGCACACTGGAAGGAGACATTATTTTTGTTCAAATGGAACTAGGGATGGATGAACATGGGCCTAGGAAAAATAAATTGGTGAAAAAACTTCCTCTTTGTAGAGAGGATTTTGTGGTAAAGGAGTTTGTGGTATTGGATGTTTAAAGTTTCTCGTTATTGTCTTTTCTTTTGTAATACAACTCTGGCAGATATATGTAACCTTTATTCTCATGGGTTGGGGCCCCTATAGATCCCCATTTTGATTTTTTCAAAATGTAGAAAGTACAAACATCTCATTAGTTTATATGCTTTTACAAATGGACATAAAATTTCATCCAAGAAATATAAAAATCTAATGCATTGTATCAAATTACAATTTATATCAAAGAATAACAAGTTTTAAAAGTAATGTTCATCCTTCATGAAGAAATAATATCAAATGAAACACCAGTTATAAATGAAATATGAAAAGAAGATAAAGTTTTAAGAATGACAAGCCTAATCTTTTTCATCATCTTTCATGTTTGCATCCTTTTCTTCTTCAGTTTTCTTCTCCTACTTCTTTCTGGAAACCTTGCCACATATGCATCATACCTTCGAAAGATCTCATTGATTTCTTCTTCATCTGGCCTTGTATGGTGTTGGAAAATCAATGTCTATCTTTACTATTGTGTCCACACAATAGCCCATTTTTTTCTTGTATTCCAATGGCCTAGATTTTAACTCTATAATTTTGTTCTCAATTTTCCTCATTGTTTTTATAACTTCATAGGAGAAATTTTCTTTCTAGATGTTTTTCTCAAAAGAGTTGAACAAGAAATAAATTTTTAGATCACCATAGCTCTTCTTCTTAATTTTTTAAAAATCATATCTTCAAGTTTTAAATCAATAGCATATAAAGTATCATCAACCCATTTCCTTTTAACTTTTATTTTTTCTTTGATCCCATTCAAAACTTCCACCCTAGATCTTTGCTAATTCCTCCATAGCATGTTGAGTTCCTTTGAATTCCTTTGGCACAATCCCTTCTTTTTCAACCAATTCATCACTAAGTTGAGTTATACGGTCCAACTTGGGAAAAATTCCTTCAAAGTAGAAGATTTCGTTATCACACTACTCAATTATTTCATCAATTTCATTAATCCTATTCTTGAGCTCTTCATACTTTGTCATGGATTCTTCAATTGATTTTTTTCCTTTTTTGTCAATTTCTCAACCCATGTGTCCACAACTTGAACCTTCTTAATAGCCTTATCAATATTTTCCATTCCTTTAAGGGTATTGGTAGAGGTACTTGTTTGAGTTTGACTAGACTTCCCAATTAATTGTTGCAGACTAGAACTCAAATCTTTGACTTGTTCTTTCAATTTATTTTTAGTTATTCTATCCTCATCAACCTTTTGTAACAAGTCACTTACTACCTCTAATACTCCCTATTTTATTTTATCTCTCGAAGGCTTTCCTAATGGAATAATTTGAACATTGTAGTTACTAGTTGTTATATTTTCTCTAGTTTTCCTTCGTGAGGGATTACCACTTCTAAATTTTTAGATCCCAGTGGATCAAGTATGAGTCTTGGTAAGAACCCTAGCTCTTTTGGAGGTCCTCACTGGTTTTAGAAAAGATAGAGTTGTGAGGTCTATGGCCTCAACAGGGACAATTTATTTTTCTTCCTTTGAAATCAACTCCCCTATCTAGCCCTTTGCAAGACTTGTCCCAACTTTTGTTTCTTACAATTCTTGTTGGGGTTTCTTGGGGACAACCACCAACTACTTGGACATCTCTTGTTCACTTTGGGTTGATGGTTCTACCTTCTTTTCATGTTCTTCTCCCATAATTATCTCTTTTTCTCACATTGACTGGCACTTCCCCTGATTGTCTTCCTTCTTGGTCTTGAGTTTGGGGTTGACTAGTCTCTTTCTGACTTACATCAGTAATTGGGATATGTTCTTTCTTTATTTCTTCAACTGATGCAATGTTAACTTTATCTTTTCCTTGGGAGTTTCTTGAACTAATATCTCTCTTGCAGGATCTCCTTTTCCTTCCAATATTTCCACCTCCTTTGGAGGTTGTTGGGTTGACACATCATCATCATTTTTCTCTGTTGATATCTCAGGTTTTGTCATGGTGGATTGTCTTCCCATTTTTGGTTCCCTATTCTCACCCAAAACTTGTACATCCACACCAAGCAATAACTTCATCCTTAGCAGTTGCATCTTGTGCAACCTTTGTTGTTTTCTCATCTATAAATTTCCCTGTTTGAGATGGCTCACTATCCTTAGTGGCCTTGACATCATGGGAAGGATCGTTTTCACTAATACCCCAATACTTACACCTTTTTCACTAAGCACCTCTAGCTTAGTTGACTCTAAAGCCACTTGATCTATAGAGGAAACTTCTGATGCTTGAATTTTGATTTTAGTGGTTGGCATATGAGTAATTTTTTCCATTTATTCACTCATTTGAAGTTCACTTCTATTATTTTTTGTTTGTTCATCAATAGATATGTAAAATGCATCCAATATAGAAAAATCCTCACCATTATCAACATTCATTATCTCTCTAGGACCCTTTGCTAACTCTCTCGCAATTGTTCATATAAAGGTATATTAACATGGTTTTAGATGTTTTCATGCATTTATCCAAGACTTCACTATCTACTAGATTCGATAAGACATTACCTTGAGTTATTTCTTCCTATGTATTCCCAATTGTCACTCCCTCTGAAGATAAAGGTAAAAATAAAGGAACTAGTTTCCAAACCTGTTGTAGTAATGCTACATGGTGTACGGAAAACATCAATTCTTTCATGTTCTAGGGGATTAATCACTACATCACTATGCTTATGTTCCATGTGTGTATGATCATCTTCTCTTACCAGAATTGGATCATATATAATTTTTTTGTCTCTTATGTGCCCTTTCAAACTTCTTAAGGTCTGGTGTTGTTCTCTTTTTTCTTCATCATGTGGCTTAGATTGTGAATGGCCACTTGCTATGGCCCCACTCATCAACTTATCAACATTGTGGGGTTTTGGAAAAACATATGAAAGAGTCTTGTGAGTAGCCATACCCTTCCCTTTTGCTTGAAGTGGTAATGTAAAGATGATACAAGCATTCTCCATAGATTTCAGAAGCATTTCCTCAGTCCTTTATGTTAGGAAGACATAGAAGTACCAATCTCATTGGTAGCAGAAGTCCATTCATCTATAAATTATGAAGTAGGCCTTTTGAAGGAAATTAAGGATATTTTAGTCCCAAGGGATCCATTTTGTCATCTCCTTCTTGCAGGGAGGAGGTTCATCTTTCAATTTTCTCAAATCCCTAAATTTATTAATAACTCTTATGCTTTGAATTGATAAATCAATGTTCTCCTCATTACATCAGTTATCCGGGCATATGAATCATCTAATTCCTCTTCATTCCAGTTCAAAGGGGCTATCGGTTGTCCCTCCACCTTTTGATCAAGATAATATTGACTCACAGTATGTGGATCATCCACAACTCCCTTAGGGATAACAACAATCTTGAAGTCTATAATTTGGGTAAGGGTCATTCTTGAGAAGTCTCTTAGCCTGACCTCTTCCTCATCTCTACAATTCATCCAATAATCCTCAAATTGAGGATCATGTTCAAAAGTGTTTGTAAGATTGTTGAACACCCACCTAATGTCATAGTTGTCCCTTTCCTCAAACCTTTCCATCCCAAACCTTTTCATCTCATCTTCCATTAATCTATCCTTTATAATTGAAGGGCATGAGTACTTTCCAACCTTGATGGGAAACTTAATGTTTTTCTTGTGTTTTCCAAAGCAATTAATTTGTGAATTGGTGTCAACTGTCTTGCCAATTCACACAAGGCCATTTTTTCATCTAAGTACCTGGGAAATTTACATGGTTGACTTCAAATCCACTGACCCTAATGTATGTAAAATTCTTGTACTAAATGAAATAGCAAACATATTCCATGATTACTTTTCTAGCCTCTTCATAAATCTTGTATTGTTCCCATTTTGGCCTGAATAAACATATGATTGGTGAAAAGAAGGCATCATTAACCAATATCACATTCCCTTTCCAATTAACCAACTATAATTGAGGTAAAATCTCATGCATTTAGCATTTTTAAAGTCATCATGTGGCAAGAGGCCAAGGAGATGCTTGTGGCCTACAATATTATAAATCAAATAAGTCAACATGTAAAATTTCAATTCTATAGCACCACCCATCCCTATTTTTGCTGCCAATGTTACCATGTGGTCATGAAGTGATTCTATGCAATGAATTTTTCCCAACAAATGCTCCCCTTCTTCTCCAAAACTATCCACATATAGGTGCACATCCATTCCTTGAATTCATTTGTGGTCTCCAATCCATCCATTTAACTCAACAATACAATCACATCCTCTGCTTCTTCAACAAATTGTGCCCTAACCAATCTTTTAGGGATTTGAGTGGTTGCCTTCTTCTCTGCTAAGATCCATTTAGTATTTATGATCCTGGCATAGTCCTTTTTCTTGGCCTCATAATCTTGTAGGGCTAAACCAATACCTAGGGTTATTGGATTTCTTATTACATGAAATTTTAGCATTATCTTGATGGTTGTAGGCATCAAAGTCAACACTACCTCACCACTTCCATCCAAGTACTTCCCTCTTTTCTAGGTTGTAATTCATAGCACAAAGCCATACTAGTTCGGGAAGTGTACTGAGGGTGGAATAGCACCAACTAAAGCAATATCACTATCTTGAATTGCTTTCATGGATTTTCTCTTATTAGGGATATTCAATATTTGTAGAAACTATTTTAAGTCAGCATTCATTAAATCCATGTATATGATTTTATCTAGATCACTGGTGATTTTGGATGCAACCAAAAAAACCAAACGACATGGTATTCATCTTTAATGCCCTAGTTTTACTTCAAATTTCCTTACCAATGAAATAAGAGTATGGGAGTGTCTTAGTTCTTACATATTTTCTAGTGAATACTTATACAATTCAACTCTAATTCAAAATCTTTTCAATCTTTGGTTCTCAATCCAAGCTCGCAATCGATTTCACATTGTTCCTCAAGGAAATATACTAACAATGGCATCCAGATCTCAACAAATGATAGAAAAAATATCAATGCATTCAAAGACTTCAAAATTCCTCCTTGATTTGTGCAAAAATGCATTGATGGTGGAAGACATTAATGCGTTGCATCATGGTCGTCCATTTCACCTTTCCCAATTTTAAATATGAGTCATCCACATGGAATATCCTTATGCAATGTGGGCTCAAGGAAACTTTTTGCACTTTTTCATCGTGTCTTAAACACATACACATTTATCTATTTGACCCAATTGCCCGCTTTTGAATTTCATCTTGAGTTTGACATGTGGTTACATCTTAATGGTGGCGGAGCTATGGGTCATTTCTGAATATTTGTTCTCTTTCTCATTTGAACTCAAAATTACCAATTTTCTCTCGATGACCCACTTCCCGATCTTTGCATGAGAAATAGCCATGTGTCCTTGGTGGGCCTCTAGAGCTTCTTTGCACTTTTATAATTTATTACCTTAGTGTGCAGAAATACAACCATACCCCGATTCCCCGCATTTAACTAACTTGTGACGCATGTATTTTTTCGAGAGGTGGAGTGAATTTCTATTTTTGCACCTTTTGACTTTGAATATTCGCGGACCTTGAGGCTTAATTTGTAAATTGTGAATGTTATAAAATTGTTACAAGTTTGCAACTTAAACCCGCCATACCGTGACCAACTGGAACACACCACGTATCATCGGGCAGTGGAGAAAAATACAAAATTTGTAACATGATCGAGGAACAATGTATAGAGGTAATTTTCCTGATTTAAAACCGATTCAGGGTCATTTTTTAGTAGGGATTTTTGTGAAAAAAATATCTAACACGATGCTCGATTGAAAAAGAGGAATAACAACCTAAACAAGGGATTTTCAAATGGATTTATAATGACTGTAAATTTTTAACTCACATTTTCACATGGATAAAATAAAAAACATAAAAAAATTCAAAGGCATGTTCCAAAAAAAGGGGTGAGATTATTTCGAGCACCAACAGATACCTCCACTATTTATTTGAAGGTATTCCATTCAACCAAGACCACAAAACCTAAACCAGTCATATCCATTCCTTCTTCATCAACTTCACCTTCACCCCAACCTTCACCTGTACCTAAATCCTCATCAACATCCAAATCTTCAACTAAACCCACTGCTACACACTGGGGTCCACCCTACACCTAGTCTAGTGCATCCCGCCATCAAATTAGACCTAACTACTACACAACCATTTGTCATGAAGTCAACTTCCATGCCTAAGAAGAAGCCACATTCTCCTAGGCCTTATTCACCCTCACCTCTTCCATCAATCTTAGGCCCACATCCATCAACCTTGGTTAAGCAACCACTTCACCAAGGAAAGTCTAAGGTATGACAACCTACATCTGCACCTTCACCAGCCCCTTTTCCCATGCCCTTACCTCTTCGCAAAAAAACACCAAGTGCGATAGCCTCGCACCCATTCCTTTATCGTCATCACACCCTCAACCCGCACCTACACTTGTACCTTCATCACCACTTCAGCCCACATCCATACCTTTACCTACAATACATTTTCAGCCCGCACCTACACCCTCATCTTCATTTCCCTTTTTACATACATCATCTACATTACCTATTGTCACGTCATTTCCAACACAGTCACTTTCACCTTGGCTCTTCAAATTTCCTTCATCTTCCACATCCCCTTCTTCCTCACATGCCCCACCTACACCTTTACCTAAGAAGGTGCAACCTAAATCAAAACCAAAAACAAAATCTTCATTACCTACCAAAAAGGTAACTCCACCTACACCACCTCAATCAACACTGTTTCACAACCATCACCATGCCTTCACCCAAACCCACTCTAACTTCACATTGTGATCCATTGGCAGGATCTTATGCTAATGTTCTTGCTAGGTTGCTAGAAAATTTGACTATCACATTGCCACCCCTTAAATCTTACGACCCTCTCAAACCCAAGCCAGCGAGCAGGTTTTCCGACATAAATATTTGTGCTTATCAATCACTCTCAGGACATGATGTCGAGGGTTATAAATCCCTTAAGAATGTTCTCCTCTAACTTTGTCCTCCCAAACCCCCCATAGAAGCAAATGACCTATTAGAGGTAGAATTTGTTACTAAAGAAGATGACCTATTAGACAAGGACTTCACTTAATTTATACGTGCATGACCTAAACCCATAACTATTCAACGGCCTTCACCTCCACCTCCATAATCCTCTTTTCCTCCTCTAACCTTTGAGATTAATATGGTCTAGATTAGAGAGATAGCCCAACCCCCTCTAGAATGACAATGTTTCATACTCATTTCACAAGGCTCTTATCTTGTGCTAGGTTTTTGTCCATCCTGTCATTATACCTTTCACGACCCATCCACTACACCTTTACCCAACATTCCATCTGCACCTGCACCCAAGGTAACCATCCACATGCCACTTATCTGATTTCTAATGGTGTTACACATCACACCATGATCAAACAACTACATCAATCACCTTTAAAAATGTCTTTGTATGACCTCATCCAAACCTATGAATCTCACCAACATGCCCTTCTTGAAATCCTGTAAACCATTGAGGTGTTACCGAATGACCCTTCACCCATTGCCACCATTTTCACCCCTCATCACATGGTTACTCTTACTACTTTTCCCAAGACCTCCATTCCCACTACCACTCATTAGATTTCCCTTTGTCAATTTCTCTAACTCAGAAATTTCCCTTTCCATTCAAAGGATCCTGACCTCGTCCTCTTCATCTTTGTCTACATCGATGATACTCACATCTAACGTGTTATGATCGATGGAGGTGCAAGCATCAATATCATTTCTTCCCGTGCATATGAAAAAATGCACATACCTTCCCATTACATGCATAATAACCCAGTTATGTTGCATTCATTCAACGATGCCATAACCACTACCCTCAACACCATCATTCTCCACATCCACGTGGGCCCCCGCACCATTCCTAAATTGTTCTATGTTCTTGAGGGGGAATTCCAATACAATATGTTGTTGGGCCGACCTTGGATTCGTGCCATCGGGTGTGTACCTTCACTTTACATCATTGCATCAAGTTCAAATATGAAGGACACCCTTATACTATTCAATCAGACCATTCAACTTTCAAAACTTGTAACATATTATATCGACTTAATGATGTCCTTATTCTAGTTAAGGAATCTACCACCGTTATTGCCTCACCTACTTTTTTTTTTTTTTTTTTTACTTCATCTTCTTCTACCATAGACATTTCATCTTCTCGCCATTTCTTCCTCTACCACTTTTGCTATTGTGCCTTCATCAACTAGCACACCTCTCCCCACTACATCTGAAACTTCCAAAGTTAACCCTTCTTCTTCTTCCATTCCCGCCACCCAAGTACCTACTTCTGACCCTTTGGAAGGTGTTTTTCAATGCCTTACATTAGGGGAGTATCTCTGTACAATATTGATACCTTCCAAACTCCTCAAGAGTATGGAAACCTTCATCAGCACCCGCATTATGACCATCGTGTAGGAGAAACCTTTCCATATGGTCCCCTCACCTACACACCAACCTAACATTTAGAGGACTTGATACTTCTTCCTATTCTCCCAAACCACCTACTCAAACACGAACTTTTTCCTCCAAATTTTGTTACCTCACCAACCATCGCTTTTTCCCCCACCTTTCTCTATTGTTGTTCTTAGAAATGATTCATCTTTTTGTCCTGCACAAACAAGTTCGTCACACAATTATTCCTTGTACTACCCATAAACATAAGGACCATCGTGGTATTAGATTTGTTGAACCACCTAATCCTAAGAAGGTAAGAGTCGACCTCATAGAGGAAGATCAACCTTCTTCACCTTCTTCACCTTCTTCACCTTCTTTACCATCTTCACTGTTGCACCACCATCACCTATAGAGTCAATGGATCCAGAATCCATACCTCCTAACTTTTTTTTCGTGAACACCATTTCCTTGGGACCTCTAACCTATCATTGTGATGGCGAGGAACCCTCTTCCCTTCCTCTTCTTTATCCTAACATGTTGGAAGAAGACACACCTTATTTCAATGTTGATCAATTTCAAGACAATGAATCTATTCTCACCTATCTAGGTGCGGAGGATTCCTACATTCACTAGTCGTTACCTTCTGAGACACAAACCATGTTGAATGAATCAACCATAGAGATCAACATTCACACTCAGGATGACCCTTGCATGCTGAAGATGGGCCAATCTTTAGATTACACCAAACAAGAAGCCTTTATGTTTTTCTTGGTCTTATGCCAATATGCCCAGTATTGACCCAAATATCATGGTGCAAAATATTGTTACTATCCCTGATGCTAAACCTGTGAAACAGAAGTTGTGAAAAATGCATCCATGCATTTCCCTTCTTATGAAAGAAGAACTCCAAAGTGCCTCCTTTCTATTTCTTTCATTCTACCTATTGAATATCCACAATGGATCTCTAACATTATACCTATCACCAAGGTGATAGGGGACTCCGCATCTGCATGGACTTCCACAACCTTAACCTTACTTTCCCTAAGGATGACTTTCCTTTACCTAGCATTGACCAACTTGTTGATCTTACAACCGGCCATGAGATGTTATCTCTCATGGATGGGTTCTTGGGTTATAACCAAATATTACTTGTGCAAAAGATCAACATAAAACCACCTTCATCACCCCTTGGGGGAATTTTTATTATCGTATCATGCCCTTTGGCTTGAAAAACATTGGTGCAACTTATCAATGCATTATGAAATATATCTTCCACGACATCATGCATGACATATTGGAAGATTATGTTGACGACCTTCTTGGTAAGTCCAAAATTTGTGCTGAACACCTCCCCATTCTCAAAATCATTTTTTATTGCCTCGTTAAATACTTCATTCACCTTCAACCAAAGAAGTGTGTCTTTGCATTCCTCTCCGAAAATATCCTTTTTTAATTGTCTCTTTATAGAGCATCAAAGTCAACCCCACCAAAACCAAGGCCATTCTAGAGATTCCCCACCCACTAACCTCCAATATCTTTGTAGTTTGCAAGGAAAATTACAATCCATTCGATGCTTTATTTCCCAACTTTCCAACTGATGTCACCCTTTTCATTAGCTTCTTAAAAAGGATGCCTCCTTAAAATGATGCCTCCTTCAATGAGAATGATGAGTGCAAAAAATCCTTTGAAGCATTGAAGAAATACCTTCTTCAACCACATGTGCTCATCCCACCTAAAGATGAAAAACCTTTCTACCTATACATTTCTTCCACTGACCATTCCTTGGGTGCCATGCTTTCTCATCACGACAAGCAACACAAGGAGAAAGTGGTTTATTACATAAGTCATAGGATTTTAGACTATGATACTAGATATACCCATGTGAAAAGATTTGCTGGCCTTATTCTTTGTCACCACCAAACTTCACCACTACCTACTTAACCATAAAACCTTCATCGTCACTAACACTGACCCTTTGCATTACATGTATGCCAAACCTTACCAACATCAACGTACCTTGCATTGGCTCATGCTCCTCGCAGAATTAGACCTAGATTTCATTCATCAAAATTTTGTCAAGGGACAGACCATTGCAGATCAACTTGTAGACACTCTACTTCCCGACACCAATCTTCTAACTTTGATTTCCTGGATGAATCTATCACTACCCTTTCCATCAATGATTTTCCTATTGACCCTACCATTTACCAAATGACCTTATTCTTTAACGATTCTAAATGTCAACGTGGGGGTGGTGCAGGAGTCATCCTCATTCCTCTCGATGGCAAGCCTATTCCTTTATCATTCAAATTAGACTTTGAATGCACCAATAACATCACCGAGTATGAAGCACTTGTCTTAGGTCTTCAAATTTCCATCACCTTAGACATTAAATCCATTAATATCTTTGGTGATT
Organism: Taxus wallichiana var. yunnanensis; assembly: GCA_018340775.1. NCBI lineage: Eukaryota > Viridiplantae > Streptophyta > Pinopsida > Cupressales > Taxaceae > Taxus > Taxus wallichiana. The sequence continues at coordinate 136,708,079 of CM031239.1, read as the reverse complement.
CTCAACTGGTTGTGAACCAAGTCAACATAGTATATACCAGTTTTGTAATGAGGTCCTTCAAAAATATAAGTTCCATGTCAACTTAATTTTGACCACCTTTGACCATTTCCTCCTTCAAACCACTCCATGATCCACCAAAAAATTTATGGATACCATGGCTTGTCTCACCTCACAAATACCAACCTCACCTTCCAACTCAAAAATATTTGTCACAATACAACGATTACAATCACCTTCCTACATCATTCCCAACATTAATTTTGTGGGACATATCAAAACCGACCCATGTGACATTTGGTATAAGTAGTACATCGACTACCTTTCCCTTTCAATGCTACCTCTAGACCTCACTCACAATGGTTGGCGTGCCTTCCTCCACAAGGTCTCCTATTACGTCGTTATGGGAGGTCTTCTCTACAAACGACGTTTTGACGATATCTTACTTAGATGCCTCACTAGTTTTGAAATTTCGTACACCATTAAAGAATTCCATGATAGGATTTGTGGTGGAAATTTCAAAGTGTCCACTTTGTTTCCAAATGCATCATTTTCCTTAGCTATTATCAGCCAAACCTTAATCAATATTGTTACGACTACGTCAAATGTTGTTTAAAATGTTAGCAACATGCTAACCTTTACCATACTCCTAGTCATGCCTTACAAGTCACTAGGGACTTTTGGCCTTTCTCTCAATGGGGTTTAGATCTTGTCAGAGAGATTAACCCTCATTCTTCTCAATGTCATCAATGGATCATCACAGTAACCAAATATTATACTAAATGGGTAGAATCCATCCCTCTCATTTCAACTAAAGCCAAGAAAATATGTGAATTCATCAATCACCACATCATTTGCTTTTTTGTGTTCCTCATCGCCTTATCACTGACAATGGAAAATAATTCAAAAACAAAACCCTATGTAAACTATGTGATAAATTTGGCATTCAACTAAGTTTTTCATCACCCTATTACCCACAGACCAATGGCCAAGCCGAATCTTCCAACAAAACCCTAAACAAAATTCTTATGAAATTCATCGATGATACTAGAAAGGATTGGCATATACACATTCCTTTCACCTTATGGGCTTACCATACTAGCATTTGTACCTCTACCAATGCTACACCTTTTTCTTTGGTTTACGGCATAGAGGTCATCTTGCCTCTCAAAGTCTAAATTCCATCCCTTCGTATCTCACTAAAAGATATGCTATCTGACGATGAATTTTTCCAAGAACATTTGGCACAACTTGAGCTATTAGATGAACTTCATTTAATTGCTCTCGACCATCTTCAAATCTACCAAAAAAATATCAAACATTCCTATGAAAAACATGTTCATGAATGCACTTTCAAGGTTGGTGATCTTGTTCTAAAGGAAAATCAACATGTAACCAAAGCAGAGAAAAGAAAATGGGGAAAATTTTATCCTAATTGGCTTGGACCCTATATTGTTATCCATGCCTATGGATCAGAACTTATCATTTATCTTCTCTTAAAGGTGAACTCGAACCCAATCCCCTTAATGCCTTGCATCTTTGATTGTTCTACTATTGAATAAAATAATACACCACTTTATGTCACCTATATGCTAGTTCCTTGAGTAACCTTTTCCATCCATCTACCTCTTTTAAGGACCAACGACTAAACCAGATTATGTGATTATATGTCACCTTTCAGCCTTTGTCTTTAATATGAGTACCACTGCTCTACTCATGGCATGATTCCTATGGTCATTCATCACTTAAACCCTCTCTTTCATAGTTAAACTTTTCATGTTATGGTTTTTCCTTCATAAAATAATCCTATAGAGCAATAAGTTAAACTATGGTTGCTTCATCATAGATATGATTAACACTCACATGATTCGTGACTAGTCTAGGAGGAGAAGATTTATCCTTAGCCATTAGGGTTTTAGTGGATCCTAGGGAAAGTAGTTCTAAGCTACGGGTTCACCAAAATGATTTAATAAAATCTAAATATCTTATTAAAATTTGAATGTAAAGATATGTTATAACTGATATACAATGAAATAAAAGCACTTGGAAATTTATTTGATCTTTATATGAAAGAAAAAAAAGAGATAGGGAACATACCTTAATTACACTTATCCTGAAGTGAGTATGGATTGGAGAATGTGATGGAACAAGAACAAAAATTCCATAATAAGGCTTAGAAAAATGCATATATGTTCACAATGCCTAGAAATAGGTGCTTGGGCAAGGATAGGGGTTCCGAGAAAGGATAGGGTGCCCGCAGTGCCCAAGACCTCTATGGGGGTGTTGGAGTCTGTAGAAATGGTCGGAACTGGATCGATATTGTTTCTAGGTTTTAAAAATTATTCACCTTTAGCTACCTTTATGTCGCACTTTGATTGCTGAGGTACGTGTAAACTTGGACAAAAATATCCTCCTACAAAACCCTAAAAAAGACATCAAATCCTAAAAATAAAGATGTAAAATGTGGGGTCAGACTATCCTCAGCTGTCATAATGATGAACTTATGAATGAGCGTTGCACTACATCTTAGACCCATTTAGTTGTATGTTCTTGTGTGTTCAATAGTGCTCTTAGGTTTCCCTCTCACCAATGATGCAAAAATAATGGGTGATAGCTAGATAAAATGCAAATGTGTGGATGGAATAGAATGAAATCCCATTCCTATATAGTGTGTATATAGAATAAGGCACCTAAATGTATTCCCTTGATATATGTAGATAGATAGCCATTGATAAGAATTTCCCGCCATTATAATGGTATGTAATTTGTGTTTATATAGGGATCTCTTTCTTGAATTTCAACACCAATGACCTAACATTCCGACTAGTTCTTCGAGATATGAAAGGAAAACCGAAAATACCAACCTCAAATGTCAAAAATAAGATCAAACATAAATAGGGAATGGGCACCCAAGATGGATATGAGTTCTGGGTGCCAGTGTCTAGTCCTAGGCACTAGTTTCTAGAGACAAATGATGAAAAAGAGTGAAGACTGAATGACAAGGATCCCTGTGACCTGACCAAAATTAGGTGTATGAGTGACAAGTGTGGAAGATAAAAGTAGTAAAAACTACAAATATAAGAACATGGGCTATGGAATGGGTCACTAGTCAATAATTTTCTTACACAAGATCCATATATAAAAACATACTTGGTGGTATAGTAAATAGTAGTAAGTGCGTGATTTTGTGTCTATAGACACTTAGATAACAAATAAGGCTCATAAGGCCATTAATACAATACTTACTCCCACAACAATACTTTTTTGCTAAACCTGTCAATACATTTTTTTATAAATTAGGACTATTTTCTTTTTCCTACTCGTAACAAAATAACATAATCACAAAAACTATTAAATGACACAAGTATGTATCACAAGTGATCCATTTTTGTAAAACAATAATGTGTTTCTCGTCAAACACATAATGCAATGTTACACTCCTTGATGTAATGAAAGTGCACATTATGATCCCTGTCATCATAATCCAAATAAAAATCATATCACATGAGGCAACAAACACTAATTATAAAGTTGAATCACAAAGGGAATATATAACAAAAACCAATGGTTTCGACACTATTTTTTGTGCATAATATTACACATGAAGAATCTCTCTTTTCATACCCATTTTTCACATCTTTCCACCTCTCCCCAATTATACCCTTTCTCAAAATTGGAGAACACCTATACAAATGCAAACAAGAATACCCAACACATTATTCATTCCAAGTAATCAAATCAACTAAAATGAATTATAAGCAACATATATAACAAGTGATCCCAAAGCGTAATATGAATCAAAATATCATATCTTGCTAATCAATCAATGATAACATCTGTTTTACTCCCAAAACATGTCATAATGCTAACAATTTTTATTATTATTTTGAATAAATTACGAGCACCATGTGGTTGTTGCCACATTAATACAATACATTATACTATATATATATATATATATATATATATATATATATATATATATATATATATATATATATATATATATATATAGTATAATCTATTGTATTAATGTGGCAACAACCACATGGTCCTAAATAATTTATTCAAAATAATAAAAACATGAATACAATATGTGACATCCTTACCCACTAAAATAAAACATTGTCTCCATGATTATTACTAATATTAAATTAAATCAACAAATGAAATAAATTTGGGTATACTCTATGGACTTTGTAGACATAAAATCTATGCACTTGGGTACATTTCTAGGTCCTAAAAGAACGCTAACATTTACATGATTCTTAAGCAAGAAAACTAGTAATTGACAAATCCTTTCAGCATTTTCCTTTTTCTTCTTCACTTTTATGGGATTTATATATCTTGCACCCTTACTAGAATTTTACTATTTTATCTTTTTATGGCCTTGCACACTAGCACATAGCTGGGACACTAACGCAAGCCTTGATGTCTTCCTTGGTGCTCTTGTCTTTCTTTAACTTTTTCTTATCCTTTTGGATCTCTTTCACTTCTTGGTTACTTTTTACTACTTTGGGTCAGCCTTCCAGATTTCAATTACAAAATTCAAACAAGGTAATCATATAAATACATATTTATGTTTTCAAAACAGGGGACCAAACACTAAGCATTAAATGCATCATCTTATGACCTAAGATTGCATTCAAAGGAAAAAGAGAATAAAAGGCATCCATCTAGCATTCATAAAAGGGATAAGGGATACATCACTTTTTCATACATAACATAGGAGGGGAATTCTATTCTATTTCATCCCACACATTCTATACATTTTCTACATTCTAGATCTATCCTGTTATCACTGTGTAACTTGCACAAGGGCATCCTAGGGCATCATTTCTACACATGCACACAAGAAATACATAAAGTATAAGATGTAGTGTAGTGCTCAGTCATAAGTACACTCTTTGGGTGACCATTGGGGTTATTCTAACTCCCCATTCTACATTTTATTTTATAGGTTTGATGTGATTTGTGGGTATGTCCAGATGAACTTATTTCTTGCAGGTTATTGGTGCATTAGCAAATCAGACAACAAATCTAGAGTAAAAGATAGAAAAGGAAAATGAACATCATCTAACCATGAAAGAATCATATCTACAACATAAAATTAGATAATGGCAGACATATCTAGACACCGGTGCAAGCAGTACTCCTTTCCTCTCTCAAATGTTTCTGTCCTGTGCAGTTTCAAAGTTCATAACCTCCAACAAGAATTGAAGAAACTCTACTCAGTCTATTTTAGCTATTCACCTACCCAGATGTTGAAAAGATAGAATTTTTCTCTAAGGAGAAGACACACATAGGATGCGTGCATGGGAATAAGGTGTATTTGAAGGTGCATGAAGATAGGAAAGGAAACATGCGCGGAGCAGTTTGGCTTAAGACTTAGCCATTTTTATGAATGAGGGATATTTTTGGAAGATAGCATGCGGAGCACACATGGAGATGGAGACTTGTGCGACACACAATGGTATTTTAGGAATGAGTGGTTGATAAGCGCCATGCATGGTTTGAGCTAATAATAGGATTTCTTCTTCCAGTTAACTATATGACATCTATTATTAGAACACTTACATGTATGCATGCTATTGTAAAGGTGCATGGCTATTATCAACATGCAACCTATTTTTAGAAGTGTATAGGTGGTGAAGGGAAAGTCCCCACCTCTATAAATATGTATTGAACTATGTAGTTTAGGATGTATGAGACTGAATTATTGTAGAGTTATGTTGCTGGATCTGATGCGCACATGAATTATGGATATTGTATAATGTAATAAGATTATGTGTTTTACAATGTTTAATGCAATGGATAATATTGGCTGGATAATGGTGTTAAACATAACTGAATATGGTTCATGTATGGCTAATCTTGTTATAGTCATTGTTTAGTTCATGATTCTCTAAGACATAGATCTGGATTATGCACTGTGGAATTTTTATGTTTAATTATGGATATGAATATGTTTTATCACCATCACACTAACATCCTATGCAAAAACTCTAAAGATGGTCTTGGTACCTTGCACGCTTTGGGTGAGCGCTTAGTTTAGGTGAGTGATGTGCCAGCATGACCGGGTTTTTCACAATAGCTTCTAGGTTGCATCATTGGTTCCATTTCTAGGACCTCTTTTTTAGTTGTTTTAAGGATGTTTCATGATGAAAACATACCAATTGACCCTAGCAAGTATTGAGGATTGGATAAAATATATGGAAGAAGAGTACACTCAAAGGTTCAACACTAGATCTAAGTTTTATGCACAAGCGTGGGTGGAGCAGAGAACTTGTATGACTATCTATACGAGAGTTTCTTTGTTGTCTTTACGATAGAGTTGTACAAGTGGCTAGTTGCTTATGCGTCTAAAAGGAATTAGAGGTATCAAAAACTTGTATAGATGTAGGAAGAATTTTATGCCTTGTATGATGCGGATCTGATTTGGATGCGCATTGTGGACACTTGGTTCCATGGTGTTCGAATACCTATATTTTAGAGTAATCAATTTACACTTACTCTTTCCTAGAGGTAGCTAAGTTCTAGTATTTGAAGGAATTCATGGTAGAGGTCGAGGATACCATGGTGGATTCGGGGGCCGAGGCCCTAGTGGTGGATGAGGTGAGTTTCCTCATGGAATGTGTTATACTTGTGTATTTCTTGACCACTATAGGTGCGAATGACCTTAGAATATTAATTGTTCTTTTTTTGGGAAGAATCATAACCATGAGGAATTCCCGAACTTATATGAGCATCTTCACAAGTAGCATAAAAAGGAGAATAAAGGCACATGAATCGTTAAGATACAACACACTATATTAAATCAGTGGATGCCAAAGTTGGCACAGGAACCTAAGGTATTACATGTGAAGATTACTACACGTGCTCAAGTGTGCACACTAAAGATATGTTACAAAAAAATTATACAATTAATAAGGAGGAGGTTTTACATGCAAGGTACCTAAATCCTACACATCAAAAGGAGGTTTATCAAGAAACCATGGAGGTACTCAAAAATCTTCAGGGTGAAATATAATGTTTAAAGGAACAATCACGGAAGTTGGAGGAAAAGAAGGAAACAAAGAGGTCCGGTTAGATGTTGATGATTTGAAAGTGGTACGCAAGATGTTGTGCCGGAGTAGTATTCCATTACTAGGGAATTGGTTAAAGGGGAACACTCGTGCGCACGGTATTGAGAATGGACGACAGATCCTACATGCTAATCTTCCCCCTCATAGCTTGGATTATGACAAGGAGATCACTTTGAATGTTTTGTGGATGGGTGGATTTTGAGCAATATATTGATTGACATAGGCGTGGAAGTGAATGTGCTTACTTTAGATGCATGGGTACATATGGGTAAACCTCCATTACATCCATCCTCTAATGTATTGTTTATGGCTAATCAAACTAAGGCCACTCCAATTAGAGTTTTAAAGGATGCATCTATTACTATACAAAATCTTAACACTTGCAAAATCGAAAACTTCCCAACTCTACTTGGGTGCCCTTGGTGTTATGAAAATAATGTTGATCTATGGTTCAACAAGGGGTATATAAGTTTTGAGAAAAAGGAAGAAATATTTATTATCCCTTTGAAAGATGGGAAATATACACCTTATGTTGAACCTTTGAGTGAGGAAGACCTAAACATAATTTATGTGTGTGTCATTCAGGATCCAAAAGTACTTGAGCCATCTAAGGAAGGAATCCTCCAATGGGAAGATGCATAGTCTATTAGTGATACTACAAGTATTGCTTGTGATAATTAGGCACATGACACCTATGAGATGGTTAGGCATAAAGTAAGAAGCACATTTACATGGAGGAACAAACCTCATTGTATTAGGAGGATAGGTAACAACTCTATACCCCGGTACACTAGAGAAGGAGATCCTATGGTATTCTGCATGCTATGGAGGAGTAGTGGATGGATAAAGTGGAAAGAAGAAATGGGTTAGTGTATACCCTGCGTGGGATGGAAACATTTCGGTGGATAGATCACATGGATAATATCATAGAATGGAATGAAGTAAAAATTGCTCTGACAACCCGGTTTCTTAGGAGCAATGTGCCTACTCAAATCTGCATATATCATAGTAATCAACATGTTCAGCACCACATTCACCAGTGTGAAAGACTTTAAACAAAGGGGTGGGAAGCTTTACCACCTTCACTTTTGGTGCACAAAATTTATTCCACGTTGCAAGGTTGTGCATGTGCTTGGTATGTTTATGTGGAACTACATAGGGAGACTGGAAATTGGAAAGACTTGATTGCAGGAATGACCCATACTTTTGAGTACTTCTCTACTAAACCTCTAGTAAGATAGGAATTACGGGTTATGGAGTGCTTGGCTATGGGAGATAGTGCAAATTCTGAATAACTTATTCAAGATTTATTTGGTGAGGAAGAACAAGGATCACATTTTGATGAAGTAGATGATACAAATGTTGAACTATTTACGCACACTTACTTTGAGAAGGAGAAAGGAAAGATGGTCTACATAGTGGATGATGAATAAGTATAAGATTTGGACATAGATCATTTAGTAGGTACGTTAGATAAAAATGTGTGTGCCTATCATGAACCTATGAAGACCAAGAAAGTGAACATTGGCACAGATGTTGAACCTAAGGAGGCCATAATTGGGGATTATTGGTCTAATTCTGAAGTGGCAAAGATAATTGAGTTACTACGTGATTTCCAGGACTTATTCCCTAGGGGCTACCATGAGTTAAAGGGGGTGCATGAGTCATTAGGTGAGATGAAGATTAAGCTAAAGGAAGGAGCGCACCCAGTCAAGAAGAGACCTTACAGGATGAACCCTAACCTATGCATAAAAGTTAAAGAAGAAATTGAAAAAATGCTAAAATCGACATCATTAATCCCCTAGAAGAATCAGAGTGGGTTAGCCCCATGGTAATCAGTATAAAGAAATATGGTCAGATTAGGATTTGTGTGGATTACAAGGAGCTGAATGCTACATGTGTGATTGATCCTTTTCCTATGCCTTTCACCAAGGAAATATTAGAAGGCGTTGTAGGGCGCGAAGTTTACTCTTTCACAGATGGATTCTCGGGTATCACTAGGTTAGAATTACACAAGAGGATCAAGAGAAAATGACTTTCACCACTGAATGGGGAAGCTTTACATATACAAAGTGATGCCCTTTGGTTTGAAGAATGTGCCTGTTGTATTTTCACGCATAGTTGTTCAAGCATTCTCGAGATTTAATTCACAAATTCTTGCAGTTTACTTGGATGATTGGATAGTATATGGGCTTGTTAAGGATCATTGTGACAACTTGCACTTAATGTTTGAAATATGTAGATAGTTAAGCATCTCTTTAAACATCAAGAAGTGCATGTTTGCTACACCTTTTGGAACTCTACTAGGGCATATCATCTACAAGGAAGGTTTGTTAGTAGATCCAACTAAGGTTGTAGTTATTGTAGGCTTGGAGGAGCCTACTAGTCAAAGTGAGGTGCGTGGATTCTTGGGCCACACAGGGTATTACAAAAATTTATCAAAGGATATGTGAATATTTTTGCACCCTTGGAAGAGTTACTCAAAGAAAAGGGACATTCTATTAGAGATAACCGCAACAACACGCATTTGAGGCATTGAAGGAGAAACTTACTACAATGCCTATTTTGCATTTTCCCTCATGGAACCAACCATTTCACATACATGTGGACACCTCGGCACATCCATTAGCATATTTTTAGATCATCCTAGAGAAGGTATTATTAATCATCATATATTTTTGTTAGTTGAAAGTTTACTCCGCATAACAAAATTATACAACTATAGAGTGCAAGGTGTTGTCGATGATATACGGGCTGCATAATTTTAAACAATACTTGCTAACAAAACCCTCTATATTTTATACAGATCACATGGTGTTAAAATACTTAGTAAATAATTCCATTTTACAGGGGTGCTCTTATTCTAAGAATTTGACTTTACAGTCATGGTAAAACCATGTAAAAGGAATTTCAGCACAGACCACTTATCAAGGATTCAACTAGGGGAGGACACACAAAAATTGAAGACATAATTTTAGATACAAATTTGTATAGGTTACATCACATGCCTTCATAATTGTAGGATATTGTTTTCTATTTACACACATGTATGGAACCATCGGGAATGAAATTCTTACGGAAGAAAAATCTTACAATTTGCACTACACCCTTCATGTTGATTAGTGGTGACTTATACAAAATAGGACAAGATGAAGTATTGTGCTTTGGTGTGTATTTGAACATAAGCACACATATACCATGGAAGAGGCTCATGACAATATCACAGGTGGGTACTATGCGGTGATGCCACCACATGTAAGATTCTACTCATTTGGATTATGGTGGGAGACCATGTACAAGGATTATAAAGAGTATTGTAAGGTGTGTGATCACTATCAGTGCCTTGGAAAACTTGGGAAAAGAGATGAAATGCCTTTGAGGCCTATTCTTAGTGTAGAGCCATTTGAAAAATGGGAAATAGACTTTGTGTATCCTATTTCCCAGTACTGCATAGAACCGTATCGCGCTACATCATCACTTGTATAGATTATCTTACAAGGTGGGAAGAAGAAGCACCTACAAAGGATTGTATAATGGCTACAACAACAAGGTTCTTATGGGAAAATATTCTTACTAGGTATGGGTGTCCGTTGAGTTTGAAAAGTGATAGGGGCACACACTTTTTGAATGAGATGATTAGGATATTGTTGGATGAGTTTATGGTCGTGCACCACAAGACTACACCTTATCACCCTCAAGAAAATGGTACTGTTAAGGCTTTCAACAAGATATCGAGCCAGACCTTGACAAAAATTTGTGATGTTAGAAGGAAATATTGGGATGATAAAGTTTCTACTGTACTTTTTGTGTATAGAACAACCTACAAGAGGTTGAATAAGGCAACACCCTTTTAGTTGGTGTTTGGCAAAAAAATAATTCTTCCCATGGAATTCATGTTACCTTCTTTACATGTTGTGTGCACGGGAGGTATAGCTAATGATAAAGCATTAGAAGAAAGAATTGACAAGTTAATACAATTGGATGAGAGGCGCACCATAACATGTTAGAGTTAAAAGTAGGAAAAGGCCAGGTAGAAGGCATGTCGTGACAGACACATCTGAGACAAGAAGCTTGAGGTTGGACAGATGGTACTTCTTTATGATTCCAAGTTTCTGCGTCATGCAAGAAAACTTAAGGTGATTTTTTTGGACGATATGTTATCACTCACATCCTTGAATCAGTGCTTGTATTTATTTTAATGTATTTCCTTCTTCGTCGTGATGCTTTGTCAATTTAGTTTGGTGTTTTGTGTAATAATCACATTTACACGCTGGGAGCTAATTATAATATGCATTATTTTTATGTGTAGAGGACTGTAAATACCATTGGTGTGGGGTGGTTATTATTCAATGAAGGGAACACATGAGAACATACTATTATAGGTGTTATTCAAGAATGGAAAGGAGCTGCTAGAAAGAAGATTGATCCTAGAGAAGACCATAGTTGGAAATAAATGAATGAACAATATAACACGAGGTAAGTTGCGGCCATGGAAACTACCAAGGGAAGGTGCAGTGGTGAGGTACTTTGGCACATGGAAGCATACAGAAGGAGGTATGTAGCCAGAACATTATAGCTGGGGCACGAAGGTGTACCATGAAAATTTTGGGAAAATGGTAAATTAATGAGAGGATTGGTGGCATGTGAAGGAGAAATAAATGCAATAACTTTTCAAAAATATATATAAGGACGTGATGTAGGTTCATTTTTACCTTTGCGATCACAAGTATTCAAGCAAGCTTGTTATGACCGAGCCAAGGAGAATGTGTTGAGGTGCAGAGAGCTACAAAACTAGATGTGGAGAGTAGATTTGTGTGCAAAAGTGGCTTGTGTCCCCATTGGAGAAGGGTTTGAGTGAAGAAGAAGCATTGAGAAGGAGTTAGGGCTCACATTTTCAAGCTAGGGCATGCATTTTTGAGCTAGGGCATGAAGGCTTACTCGACAGAGAAGAAAAGGTGATATTTTTACCATGACACCGAAGAAAGCACCTGCAGCAGGTATGAAGGGGAAGAAAAAGGTGGAGGTCGAGGTTGAAGATGCTCTCGAGAGAAATTTTTCAGAGATGTAATATCTAAAAGGAGTGATAATTGGGTGGGATTGGGATTCCCATATCCGCAGATGCAAAGTAAGTGATTACAACCACCACACCACCGACAACAAGGGAGAGTTGGATGCTTTGTTAAATAAGAAGACCAACAAGTGCACAAAGTGGACGACATGTCCAGTATATGATGATGCTGGGGAGAAGCTTCTCAAGAAGGTAGGGGTGTATCAACTATATGAACTCCCATATTTTGGAAAACCATAAAATTTATACCAATGGCTTATGAGCAGAGTCCATGAGGACTTCTTCTATTTTGCTAGACGGCGGGTAAGGATCACCACGCCTTTGATTACCACCCTTGACAGGATTGAAAGGAACAAGGAAAGAAATTAGTAGTGATCTAACCGATAAGACAGATGTTATATCCATAATCAAGGAGTTGGGATATGAAGGGAAGAAAAATGTGGAGGTTGACGTCAAAGATGCTCCCGAGAGAAATTTTTAAGAGATGCGATATGTAGGAGTGATAGTGGGAGGGATTGGAATTCCCATATCCGCATATGAAAAGTAAGTGATTACAACCACCGCACCACCGACAAGAAGGGAGAGTTGGATGATTTATTGAACAAGAAGACCAAAAAGTGCATGGTGGACAACATGTAAGTAGATGACAATGTTGGGGAGAATTTTCTCAAGAAGGTACGGGTGTATCACCTATATGAAATCCCATATTTTGGAAAACCGAGAAAGTTTATGTTGGTTGGACAAACGTGCACCCACATCTCAAATCTAAGGAGGGATGAGGTGTTTGAGACCACAATGGAATTGTCCCCAAGTTGTGGGACCTTATACGCTTGGGATGGATATCCGAAGAAGGCCGGTTCCTCTATCTATTTCTACTGCTACTACTAATCCTAGGGTTGAAAGGAGAAACTAAGCTAATAACACCAAGGGACCAGGGATAGAAGGGTTACATGAAAGAAAACTACACTAAAAGGTGATATCACCAGAAAATAGGAATGAACACTATATCTTATGAGTGAAAATGAAAGGAAATGTATGAAAGGAGGCTAGGCACAAGTAGAACAACCAAACATGTATTTACCATATCATTTTCATGGAATACAACTAAATAAGGAACTGCAAGGGACTTGAAATGGCATAGCTAGCACACAACACAAAAGACAAGGAAAAGAGAAGAAATGAAAACATGTTAGGATAAAGAATAGTCACAAAACGATGCTTCTATTACTTCTAGAAATGCACAGAGCTATTACAATGATGAAGGAGGCCGATATCCACATGCAAGATCCAAATATAGAGGTCTGCAACTCAAAATACTATAAAGTATGGAGTCCTTAGAAAAATGCATAAGGATCCAAAGTGTCCAACATAACAAATGAGCCTTGCTCTTACATTTATAGATGAATCCATGGAGGAAGAAGGGACTGACGAAAAGCTTGAATTTGAAACACAACCACCAATAAGAAGCATTGAATGCCTATAAAGCCTCCCTGCAGATCTGTGAAATACGCCCACAAGCCTTTTTGGTGTGTTAAAGAAGAAAGGAGGGTGGATCATATCAAATCAGGTGGTTGGAGTAATCAGATATGCTCATTAATGCTTAGAAAGATGTTTTCCCATTTCTCACCTACCAGATCCACCAAGAATTTGAATTTGAATCTCTAGCACTATAGCTATTGTCAGTAGCTTTCTAACAAGTTTGGGCATGTACTAATCTAAACTTTGTAGAAAAATTTGTGGATTTCAAAAGATTTCAGAGTCATCGGTGCACACAAAACACATGGCATGCGCGGATTGGCTGAAATGATGGCCAATTGTGTAAATATTTGTCATTTCTGCCACGTGTCACTTATTGGTTTGTTGTAAGGATTTGACACCTTATTGGTGCACTTTGACTAGTTGCGTGCAACACACTCAAGTGTGTCGAAGAAGATGACGTGGCATAGAAGGGTGCAAAGGAGGGTGTGGGGATGCGTGTGGAAGAATGAGGTGCGGGAAGAAGATATAAGGAAGGCACGTAAGGGAATGCGCAGAGGGAAAATGAAGCAAACTGGTGAACATGGAACACATGGTGAAGGCACAACTATTACAAATTAATGAGCACAACACACGAGGGGGCGGGGACTTAGTTGATTAAAGTAATTGTGAGACGCACGCAGGGTGAAGAAGCTTCTTAGGAAGAAGGAGAAAGTGCAGAAGGTGGGCACAAGGGAGGAGTGGAATAAAGAGGAAGAGGAAAATGGAAGGAGAGAATATAAAGCACACAAGGGCACTTGAGAAAAAAATAAGGTACGCCAAGGGGAAACTACAACCAAGGAAATGTGTTGACTAAACATGAGTGTGTGAATCATTCAATGAGGAACTAAGAGCCAGATATGTATACAAGTTATCCAAGTAACTAGGAGATTTATTTAGATAATAGTTTTGGTGACTTTCAGGGCCATCTACCTGCTAGATGAAGAAGATCAGTAGCCTAGAGCATCCATTGGGCATAGAGTCTATTTATGTAATTGTGAAGCTTCCCCTATGGTCACTTGAAGATCATTTATTGATTATATATTGAATCTTGCAACTACTGAATGAAGTTATTTATTCTAGAAGTTTAGTAAGAATGTGTGCATGAAGCGCGTGAGAAGAAATAAATATGTTCAAACAAACAATGTGCGTGCAATGTACTTGAAGGAGTTGAAAATACTCTAATATATACAACATAATGCAAAAACTTAATGGAAGGGTTTGAGATAGATCCCATTTACTAGGATTTGTAGTGCACCTCCATCAAGATGAGTCAACTTGAAAGAGTTAGCTTCCTTGTAAGAACTGATGATGTATGGGCCACTCCAAAGTGCATCAAACTTTGAATGATGCCCTGGTTTAGCTCTATCAACATCCCATTTTAGAACCAAGTCCCCAACTTTGAAAGCTTAAGGCCTAGCCTTTTTGTCGAACCATTTCTTTGTTTCTTGTTGATGTTGTTCTAGCTTGATCATGGTAAAGTTCCTTGATTCTTCAAGATTAACCAGCTCTGCCATTTTGATTTCTCTTTGGTTTGCACCTTTGAATTCCAGCTACTAGGAAAGCGCTAATGAATTCAGCTCTAGTGTCAAAGGAAGGGTAGCCTCCTTTCCATAGACAAGCTTATAAGGTGAAGTTCATATTTCCTTTTTAATTGTGATTCTATCTACCCAGAGCGCACGTGAGACCTTTGTATGCCACTGTCTTTGGCTGATGTTCATTATGCACTTCATGATTATGATCAGGTTCTTATTTGTTGATTTTTTCGGCACCATTTCCCTAAGGGTAATAGTTGGAAGAAGTCTTGTGTAAATTCTCAAACTTAGAGTCCAATCAGTGATTTTAGTACTAAGGAAGGCCTTTTCATTATCAAAGATAATGGTTTGAGGAACACCAAACCTTGTAACTATGCCTTCAAGAAAGTCAAGGATGAATGACTGTAATTCTTTAAATGCAAAGCCTTCTTTCCATCCTGGTGAAGTAATATGTAGCTGTTAACACCCATTTATGTCCAAAGACTTGAAGGCAGATTGATCATGCCTATGAAGTCGAGACCCCATTACACAAAAGGCTGATCCGCTTGGATTGGTCAGAGGGGAAGCGCTGCCAATCTTTTCTTTCCTACAAAGAAAGTGCATTCCTTGAATTTTGTGACCCACTTGTGTGCATATGCAAATAGGGTAGGCCAAAAGATACATGCCATTATGATTTTCATTACTATAGTTTTGGTAGAGAAGTGTCCACCAGAGAATCCATCATGAAATTATGCTAACACTTTATCTGTCTATGCACCATTGATACATCTTAACAGATGACGTCAAGATTCTTCTTGAAGAGAAGTCCATCAATCAACACATACGGGGTAGATTGTAACCTCAAATGTCTTCTCTTTTCTTTATTTAAACTAGGAGGGTACGTTCCCTCATAAAGGAATGTGATCATGTCCTTCATCCAATCACACATGATAGGATTCGTATTCTTCTCAAGTTCTACGCATGGAAGGTATTCATCCAGAAATAATGAAGCATCAAGTTCAATTTGCACATCCTCAGCAATTTTCCTACATAGCGCACTACCTATTACTAGCTTTTTGGACTTGATAGTCACATCATACTCCATGATTTTTGTCACCCATCGTGCTCTTTTCTCACTGATTTTTTCTCCCATAATGATGTCTCTGACAAAAGATTGGGATACTAACACCCTGATATGATTGGTGGCAAGCATACTTTTTAATTTCTTGAGTGTGCACATGATGGCAAAGAATTTCTTCTCTGTGTGATTGTACTTTAGTTCATAATCCTTTAGTGTCTAGCTGAATAAATCCATTGGTTGTTCCAACCCTTATTCATTTTTTGTGTTACGATAGTAGCAATACTTGCATTAATTCCATAAGCATAAAAGATGTAATCCCGAGAATAATCTGGGTTGATAAATATTGCACGCAAGCAATCTCTTACTTGATTTTGTTGAATCTTTCTCTTCCTTTTACTATCCATCTGAAGGCTATGTCCTTTTTGAGCATCAAGGTAATGGACCAAACTAGTCCCTGCAAAGTTAGGGATAAAATGCCTAACAAAATTTATCTTACAAAGGAAGGACTGTAGGGATTTTTTGTGCACCGACAGGGAAAGAGATATGATGGTTGAGATGCACTCAAGATCAATTGTGATACAATCATTTGAAACCACATGGCCTAAGAGCTTTCCCTACAACACCATAAAATTGCACTTGGGATTAAGAGACACCCAAAACTTTTTGCATCTCTCAAAGTCCTTTTCTAGGTGTGTTATATGATCTGCGCTCTACTTTGAGAAGACTGTTATGTCATCAAGGTAAACCAGGTGAACTCATTGATGTAACCGTTGAAGGAAATATCCATGGTGCCCTGAAATGTGGTGCCTACATTTGAAAGACCAAAGGGAATTTTTGACATGCATATGTTCCCCACTTGGTTGTAAATGCCATTTTGAATTGATCCTCTCCTTGACCAAGATTTGGTTGAAACCTAAATACCCATCTAGCATGGAGAATCTCTGCATGTCGTCCATAGTCTATATAATCTACTCTATGGAAGGCAAAGGATAATGATCATTTAGAGATGCCTTATTCAAATCTATGAAATCAACACAGAGTTTGATTTCACTATTATTCTTATGCATTGGAACCAGATTTGTGACCTAGGTAGATTATTTGATAGGAAAAATAATTTTTTTCCTCAATGAGTTTAGATAATTCCTTTCTCATGAGGGGATCTATCTTTGGATTGACTGGATTCGTTGCTTCTACTTGATAGGCTTGATACTAGGATCAAGGTCAATGGAGTGTTGAGAAACACTTGGATCAAAACCTTTGAGGTCTTCATACTCCCATGAGAATATATCACTATATTTTTGACAAAGAGAGATGAAGGCATGTTTCTCTTCATGCGCACAAGTCCTGCTAAGCAACAACTCTTTCCCACACGTAATAGTGATTGAGGAGTAGTATTCTTGTGCGGCGCGCATGTACCTTTCTTCACCCTTGAACTCATCATCAGGGCTAAATATTTTCTCTAAGGTGACCATCCCTTTAGGAAACTTGTTTGTCTTCAGCTGTATCACTTGGTCACCATAGTTTTCATGCAAGTCAACTTACATGTTTGATGAAAATTTAGCTTCATTCTGGATAAACTAGACAATCTACGTCACTATCAAACACTTGCCAACTGGTGTTGTTATCTAGAATGGATGGTATGATCACCATCTTGATGTGCTGAGTGTTTCCTTTGACAAATTCCTCAGCAGGAGAGAACTATGAACCTAGTGTGGCCATCTGGTCATCTTCCTTATTCATTTTGTGTGGCACCACCTATAGATTTAGAGCATAAAATATCTCAAGTAGGTCCCAAAATCTATTCTTATAAGATTTGAGAAGCTTATTCTTTGTCTATAATTTGTTAATAACCTATTGGATAATTATTTTTGTGTCCCCAAAGATCTACATTGCCTTAATTTTCTTCTTCTCAGCAATGAGAAAACCATGCACCAGTGCTTCATACTCTTCCACATTGTTAGAACATGCAAAATGCATCTTGTGCACAAAGAATAATTTCTCATCCTTAGGGGAAATGAGGACCACTCCTAATCATGTGTCATTTCTGCTACAGGATCCATCAAAGTACAACTTCCACAAACCATGCTCAACTTTTTCTTTCTTGAGCACACACGGTAGCATAGCTTATTATTCAAGAATGTAGTAAGTACCGAGACCAGTTTCATAAGCTTCCAGTTCTTCATCGTATGGATCAAATTTATGGTGTCTCTCCACCCATTCATCAAGTACCATGTCGGGAATAGAGGTTGGAAGATACTACTCTTAAGAACTGAAGCTTGTTCCTCTTGGATTAAATAGTTGGCTTAAAGAGGGGATGAGACATATGAATCTACATGATAGGAAAATATAGGCTCAGTTTGTATGGTACATTGGGTAACATACCTTGTCTTGAGTAACATATGAGACCAATCAGAAGACAAGTAACCACCCACTTTAGTGTAAAGTCTCTTGATAGACATAGGGAAAACAAAGGAGGTAGGTCAATGATTGACACATCTTGAGTAATGGTTAGGCTTGGGCATGCATGGAGGGTTAACTCAAGATCCTTGATGAATCCTAAGGTGGTGACAGTTGAGCCATCAAGTTGTAGGACTCCTTTAGAAAAAGGGCTATATTTCAGACCTAAGACATCAACTATTTTCTTAGGCATAACAAAAGTACTAGCACCTAATTCAATCATGTAATTATGCACTAGGTGTTTGCCTATGATCAAGGACATATAGAAGGGTGGGGTTTTAACAAATTTACTTACTTGTTTCTCCTCTTATTAGTAGATGTTGATAGAAGCGCGTGGCTTATTCATAGATGGATCAACGCGTGGGAGTTGCGCCAGAGCTTCATGTAACAGATCTCACTGAGATGGAATGGTTAGGGAATCCCACATTGTGACATTTATGTTTATTCTCTTCATCTGGTCAACAATGCTAAATAGAAGGGCCCCTATCTTATGCATTTGGGGAACAACACCCCTTATTAACTATTTGAGCACGAAAACTTGGACTTTAGCTAAAGCAGAGGCTTGACCTACCAAAGGAGGAGCGCACGTTTCTTCAAAAGGATCTTTGTGCGGGGCCTCCTGCATAGGAACTTGAGAAATTTTACCACATGATGCCTTGGCTTCATATTTATGCTTCGAGGATCTACTTGTGTTACTGGGAGTGGGACCCATGCACCTGATTCTAACATTATTTTCTTGTATCTTGTGTTGTTCGCAACTTGGGCACATGGTTTGTTTGTATCTTCTGGCACTTGGTTGATTGCACATGAAGTCCTCCACACTAAAGAACATCAAATTTATTTTTGGAGGAACTTCTGGTCTTTCTTGGTTATCTACTTCAGGGGTACTTGTTGAAGGCTCACAAACTAAAGCATTCTAGATCATGAAGGCTTGGGTGTACACGACATTGGCACAATGATATTGACTATGAGGCATGTTGTAAGGGAAGCACCATTCTGACTCTTGCACCAAATTTTTTTGAACTGGAACAAGTGCCTCGACTTGCATTGGGTGTTGGAAGAGAAGGCGTAGGAGGAACAACTTGTAAGGGCAGATGTGCATTGGGATTCCATCTATCATTCTACTTGGTTAGGCACGTATCTTTTATTTCCATACTGATTCCGCCAAGGATGATTGCTTTGGCTATGCATCTAATCAAAATTGCCTCTATAGGCTCATGTCTGTTGCTTTTCTAATGATATGACTTTGTTTGATAAATTTCTAATCAAGGCCTTCAACTCTTCATCTTCCCTCTGTTGCGCTAGAGAGTAGGATGTGAAGTAATCGGTTACATGCTTTTCTCAGAACAGGGAATGGGAGCTACAAAAGTTTGGGGCACTTGTGAAATTTCTAGAACAAGGGCATATGCGGTCTAGGAGCTATCTTTCCCACCTAAATAAGACTATTTTCTACCCTTACTGCAATACTATAAGAAGTTGGTAAATTCCTACCTCCCATGGATTGGATCATAACTGAAATATTATTATTGAGCGCCTTTAGATAATACAGAAAGCATGTTGGGCTATAGGTCTTACCATAAGAGGGATTCTTTCCCAAGTATTCTAAAATCTGATGTTGAAATCATTCATCTACTCATTGGGTGCCCTCGTTGTTGTTAGTTAATCCATTGTTGAACCCCTAGAATATTGACCAAGTATGAAGGCACGTAGGCACGTAAGGTCCCAATTATGGAATGGTGTGCAAGGTAAAAACGTGCAAGAGAAGGAATTAAGGAAGCACGTAGCACGCACGATGCATGAAAGGATCGGGACTTAGTCATTTTGGATGTCCAGAGCTAGAACACGTGAAAAGCATAACCCGATTGCGTGTGGATAAGATGTCACCTAAGCAACTTGAGTTGGCCTGGAAGGAGCATGCTTGCAATGGAATCTTCTAGAAGAACATCATGGAATGGAGTGGAGAGCTTAGGCCTGGAGAAGCATGCTCACATGGAGGACCACATTCGGACACTTGGCACCAGATCTGAGGGTGCTGGAGGGTGAGTTGGAAATCCAGGAAAGCTATAAATACAAGCACCTGCAGAGACATAGAGATAGAGACATATGGAGATATACATACAAATATCCATATAGACACCTAGAGAGTGAGCGGAGCTCTGTAGAAATGTTGCGAGGACTCTATCAGTGAATAGTTGTATTCGGGAGAGAATGCACTAGGCCTAGGGGTTGTAAATTTTCTTTTGGGTAGCTTAGTTACATTAAGTCCAGTGCATGCATGATTGCGGTCTACTTCTCTGCGACCCTCTATAATGGTTCCATGGATGTAATAAGGTTACCTATTATAATATATACATGAATATCAATGGTTCTGATGCATATTTCTCTCTTATGAGTTCTCTTTCCTTTCATGCTAAGTATGAATGCTTGTATGTTTCTTTCTGTCACAATACATGTTGTGGATTCTGTTAAGCACTCGATCTAAAATGACTACAAGGATCTAGAGGCCGTTCTAAGCCCTATGGTTCTTGCATGTCTTAACTTCCCTTCTGAAATATCTTACACTAATCATAGATGATGTATCCCACTAAACTCACATAAAAGAGACTTGGTACCCACACGTGCCTCGAGTGAGTGCTTAGCTTTCACTGGGTGATAGGCCGATGTGCATGGGGTTCCTTTCTTTTGTGATAGGAGTAAAAATGACTACATCTTGGTTCCATTGTCGGGACCTCTTTTCAAAGTTGTAGTGGGATTTTAGCATACATCATGATCTATGTAATGAGTAATGACAGAACAGTTAATGTTGGAGAGTGTTGAATCATGGTTCAAAAGCACGGAGGATGAATTTGCTCAAAGATTCAACACTGGACCTGAGTTTAATGCACGTAGATGGGTAGAAGAAAATCTCTACCATGATCTGTACGAAACTTTTTTTGTTGTTTCCCTGTGGAATTGTATATATGGCTCTTAGCCTACACATCTAGATCAAGTTGGTGTTATAGATCACATCTATGGACCCAAGAAGAGTACCAAAGGCTATAGGATGCAGATCTGATGTGGACCCATGTTGTGGATCATTGGTGGAAAGGAGTATTGGCTAGCTACAATCTAGAGTACGCCATTTCCACATATTCTTGTCCGGAGGTGGCTAAGTTTGAGTTTCTGAGGGAGCCCAGAGGATCGTTTCTACATGTTGTCCCTCTGGCTCTGAAGATCTTGATGATTACCATGAGTTTAGAGGCTTTCCCAATGGCCGGCTAAACCATTCTAAGTGTTGGGTGAGGAAGCTAGGGTGGAGGAAGATGGCAGATGTTGCAGAGAGAAAGAAAGGGAGGAGAGATGACTCAAGTATGGTGAAGCATGTGAAAGGGAGATTGCTAGATGATGCAAGGTTACAAGTGTGATGGATGTATGGCAGCTAGATGTTGTAGGAAGGATTTGAGGTTCATGCTGAGGACGTGGAGCCTGAGCAGTCTATGCGACCCCATCTTGGCAAGCACATGAGAGAAACCCCTTCGGCTTTTGATGAGATTTCATCGCGTGGAGAAAGAAGAACCGTTGGCGCACATCTAAACCCACCTAGTAACCAAACCACGGAACTTGGTTTTCCAGATCAGAGGGATAATATTGCTAATCCAGTTGATTACATTGGAGGTGATCATTCTATGCCCAAGAGGTATAATTTCTCATTTGGTACTTCTATGGCTGCAAACACCAGCCTAGTGTTAGGACTTTTCAGGCAAGGTATAGGCACACAAGCATTTGGTCTCATGTCTAGAAGTGGCACAAGGTATACTATTGGTAGTGGGGCATTATCACAGACCATAGGTGCACAACTCAGTGGAACTATGGGAACCCTTGGCACGACCACTTCAGGACCTGGTGGGCCTGGTGGATCTGGTGGTTCGGGAGGAATATGATCTAGTGGGTTTGGTGGTTCAGACACGGTGGGCTGGTGGATCTGGTGGTTCAGGACCTAGTGGACCTGGTGGATCAGGTGGTGGAGGAAACATAGGTGGAAACCAAGGATCTAGCGGAGGAGGATTTGGACCCCAACCACCCCCACAAGTTTTCTTTGAAATGTCTCTACATTTTCCTAATTATAGAGGTATTGAGGATGCTACAGAACATGTTCACAAGTGTGAACTGCTATGGCATGTGAAGGGTGTCACAACCCCAGAATGGAAGGCTAGTTAGTTTGCAACCACATTGTAAGGGCACGCACATAGCTAGTATAGGAAGTATGACCCTCATCAGATAGTAGTGGATTATACTTCCTTAAATAATGCATTCTTGGCAGAGTTCCACATTCCTAAGTTTGAGAAGAAGAGCATCAGCGCTTTGAAGGAGATTCAACAAGGAATGATAGAGAGTGTGCGGGAGTATGATGCGTGCTTTAAAACTCTCTTGTCTAAATTATCATATGATATTCACCCTTCACAACATGCTCAGTGGTTTGTTGGAGGGTTGATCACCCCTTTTAGAAGGGCCTTATCTCATAAAACTTTTACAAACCCACGCGAGGCATTGGAAGCTACCCTACATGCCGAGGCTGTTGGTAGTGTGAGCATCTTGGTGCTAGCCCGTTCTTGGAGGCTCGGGACATCGCTATGGCCAAGCAGTTGGAAAAAATTTCTATGAACTCAGCCCATGAGACTCGCAGTGGTTTGTGGTGCACATATTGTGAAATAGAGGGGCATGTTAAGGATAATTTCCCTCGGAGGATAGTACGCGCTATGGTGGTAGAGTGTGAAATTTGTCATGGGGACCATGATGCAAGTAGATGTCCCTTGCTGCAGTGCGTAATCAAGAAAAATGTATCTTGTTATTACAAGATTTGCACTTCTACAACCCATGATACTAAGGATTGTAGGCTCATTGATCAAATCCATGAGGCCATTGATCATGGGGTGCGCCAAACCAACATTGCAGTAGTTCCAAGGGCGATGATCACCATTATGAGGAGCATGTAGATGGAGGTACATGTAGATGGAGGTGCATGTGGAAGAGGTTTTCGAGGAGGATTTTGTGGTTGTGGTAACTGTAGAGGAGGAAGGAGTGAGTTCTCACATGGAACATGTTTCAATTTTGGATCTATAGAACATTACAAATGAAAATGCCGACCCCTATTAAAGTGCTCGTGGTGCAGAAAGAAGCATAAGTATGAGGAGTGCCAGAATTTTTAAGCATATGAATCAACAAAGACACCGAAAGGACAAGGGCACCGCAATGGTCGTATCAAGAAGGTAGACCTACAAAGTGGATGCCTCGGGTAACACGGGATGTAAGTTTGGAGCCCTGTCTTAGTAATAATAAGGGCATAAGCCATGTGTGCAAGAGATGTACCAAGATAGAATAACCTAGTTTTAAGGGAGGAGGTCGTTCTCGTGGAAAGTATCCAGACCCTATGCATTAGAAGGAGATATATCGGGATGCTATGGATGGATGTCATTCGGAGCTTACAAGGGGAAATCCAGTGTCTAAAGGAGCAATCTAGGAGGGAGGAACAAGGAAGGAGAGTTGAGGTGCAAAAGGATGACCTGGATGAGGTCAGGGAGGTGTGTAAAATGCTAAGGTAAGAGAATATCATTCCCTTGCTAGGATCATGGTTGAGAGAGAAGGTACCACGCACTGAGGAGAGCACGAGAGATAGGTATTACACGTGAACCTTCCCCCTCATAGCCTTGATTATGACAAGGAGATTACATTGAATGCATTTGTAGATGGATGGCTCCTCAGTAATATCCTCATCGACACAGGCGTGAAGGTTAATGTTCTAACTTTGGATGCATGGCATCAAATGGGAAGACCTACATTACATCCATATTCGAATGTGTTGTATATGGAAAAAAAGACTAAGGAAATGCCCATCGGTGTCTTAAAGGATGTAACTATTACTATCCAGGGAGCCAAGTTTACTAGGGACTTCAAAGTCTTGGCGCTCGCCGAGGCGGACAATTTCCTAGCATTACTTGGGCGCCCTTTATGTTACAAGAACAATGTGGACCTTTGGTTCAACAATGGGTACATCAACTTCGAGAACAAGGAGGAATGGGTCATTATACCCATGGCTGATGGGAATTTGACACCATATATTGAACCATTGGGGGAATAATTTCTAGACAGGATATATGTGCGCTCAATCAGAGACCCTGAGATGATACACCCTACTAACGGGGTTATCCAGTTTGAAGATGCTTAATCATGAGTGATACCACTAGTCTAGCATGTGACAATTGGGTGCATGGGACTTATGAATTAATGGGATGGTAGTTGAGAGGGTCGGTGACCAAGGTAATAAAGGCGTGCATGGTTAGGTGCCTTAGAGGAAAAGAACTACCCAAGTATTCAGGAGGATCCTTCCTTGAGATCTTTCTGCAAGAGGTGGAAGCTTAGTGGAAGGATGAGAAGGAATGGAGGGGGATGTTAAGTTATGTCTTGCTTGGAATAGTAGCTTGGTGGTGGGCTACACATCAAGAGAGCCTTTTAGAGTGGTGTGAGGTAAGAATTGCTTTGTCTGTCAGATTTTCTAGGAGTAATGTACCCACCATCATCAAAGATTACCATGGGAAGGAGCCCACCTCTTTCCATATCCAAGAGTGTGAACGGGTCTAGAGAGAAGGCATGAAGCTTTACCACCATCCCTCTTAGTGCACAAGTTATATTCTACACTGCAGGGTTACACGCGTGTATGGTATATTCATTTGGAGACACGCTGAGACAAGGAATTGGTAAGAGCTCACGGATGTCCTTATTCAAACCTTTGAGTATCGGAGTACCAAACCATCAGTTTGATAAGGCCTTGTAGGGTATCAAGAGCCTTACCATGGGGGATAGTGTCATGATGGAAGATAGGCTATTGGAATTACTAGGTGAACCAAGGTTGGGGGCGCGCTTTTAAGAACAAGTAGAGGAAATAAAAGAGCTACAGCTTGAGTGCACGTGTTTGGAAAAAGAAAAAGGAAAGTTGGTATATGTGATTGATGGAGAGGAATTGGAAAACTTAGATGTTATCCATTTTGTAGGGATGCGCGAGGTAGTAGACAGTGCAGATACTCACGCGTACCTACCATGAGCCCTTAAAAATGAATAAAGTTAACATTAGTTCAGGAGAAGAACCTAAGGAAGCTATTATAGGAGATTACTGGTCAAAGAAGGAAGTATCTAAGATCATTGATCTACTGCGTGAATTTGAGGATTTATTCTTGCATGGGTACCATGAGCTCAAAGGCATTCACCATTCCTTGGGGGAGATGAAGATAAAACTGAAGGATGGTGTGTACCCAGTGAAGGAAAAGACCCTACCAAATGAATCCCAATTTGCGCGTGAAGGTTAAGGAGGAGATAGACAAAATGATAGCTTCTAGAATCATTGAGGTAGTGGAAGAATTAGAGTGGATAAGTCGATGGTAATCAACATCAAGAAGGATGGGTGGATTAGGATCTGTGTGGATTATAGGGAATTGAATGCAGTTTTTGTCATTGATCCCTTTCCGACCCCCTTCACTGAAGAAATTTTGGAAGGAGTCATTGGGCGCGAAATCTATTCCTTTATGGATGGATTTTAGGATACCACCAAGTCCGGATTGCAAAGGAGGACTAGGAGAAGACAAATTTCTCCATCGAGTGGGGAATTTTTACATATACGGTCATGCCCTTTGGGTTGAAGAATGCGCCTGTTGTCTTTTCGCGCATAGTGGTGCAAGCATTCCAAGACTTCATCCATAAGTTTCTTTAGGTCTATTTGGATGATTGGACAATGTATGGTCTAGTTAAAGACCATTGTGAAAATTTAAGGTTAATGTTTGAGAGGTGTAGGCAGTTGAGGATATCCCTCAACATCAAGAAATGTGTGTTTGCTACACCCTTTGGGACTTTATTAGGGCATATCATATGTAAGGAGGGCTTACTGGTAGATCCTACTAAGGTTGCAGTTATTGTGGGGTTAGGGGAGCCTAATAGCCAGAGCGCAGTGTGTAGATTCCTTGGGCATACGGGCTATTACAGGAAATTTATTAAGGGATATGCCAAGATCGTCGCGCCTTTAGAGGAGCTGCTTAGACATAAAAGTTCCTTCCATTGGGGAGAGGTGCAGCAGAGGGCATTTGATACATTAAAAGATAGGCTTGTCACCGCACCTATATTACGTTTTCCCTCTTGGGACAAGCCCTTTCATGTCCATGTAGATGCCTCAGGGACCGCCATTGGAGTAGTGCTTGCACAACCAGGTGAAGGGATTGTTGATCATCCTCTATGTTTTGCAAGTAGGAAGTTGACACCAAAGAAAGCAGAATTATACCACAACTGAGCGTGAGGCATTGTCAATGATCTATGCGCTTTTCAAGTTTAGACAGTATCTACTAGCAACACCCTTTGTGTTTTACACCGACCACATGGCATTAAAATATTTGGTGAACAAGCTGTCTACAAGGGTGCATATGTTGGTGGGTGTTGTTATTTCAAGAATTTGAATTCACCATTATAGTGAATCCTGGAAAAAGTAATTGTGGGCCTGATCATCTATTAAGAATTGATTCAGGGGAGGACGTGTAGAGTATTGAGGAAACAATGCTAGACGCGCAACTTTTTAGATTGTAGTGCACGCTCTTAGATTTGGAAGAGATTACAATATTTTAAAGGAAGGTGTGGCACTAGAAGGAATGAGGAATTTAGAGAAAATCCGAGTTGGTCATACGCGTCGCACCCGCATATTAATCGGTGGAGACTTATACAAGTTGGGATGTGATGAAGTTTTCCACGGCGTGTATTAGAGCATGAGTGTCCGGCCATCATGGAGGA
Organism: Taxus wallichiana var. yunnanensis; assembly: GCA_018340775.1. Taxonomy (NCBI): domain Eukaryota; kingdom Viridiplantae; phylum Streptophyta; class Pinopsida; order Cupressales; family Taxaceae; genus Taxus; species Taxus wallichiana. Next base: position 136,680,563 of record CM031239.1, on the reverse strand, counting down.
GGCACATGAGGAAGTGCAAGTGGGCATTATGCGGTGATGCCACCGCATGTAATATATTAATGGCAGTTTGTGGTGGGAAACCCTGTACAAGATTGATAGAGACTATTATAAAGTGTGTGACCATTTTCAAGAGCACCTGGCAAACAAGGAAGGAGATGATGAAATGTCTTTGCCCTCTATCCCTAGCACGGAGCCCCTTGAAAAGTGGGCAATAGACTTCAGAGGACCTATTTCACTAGTGTCACGTAGGACTAGGTCACGTTACGTCATAACTTGTATGGATTACCTAACAAGGTAGTGTTGGTCCGAAAATCTGTCGCGCGGACAGATCTATGGATAAACGGGCCAACGGTGTTGCAGGGCTTAGCCCCTCTTTGAGACAGCAAAGCGAAACTGGTTTATTGCTACTTCTACTAGCAGGAACCTATGCAAGTCTCACAGATTCTGCCTTCGGGGGTTGGGATCTCATCCCAGTAGAGCGTTCTAGGCTGCGAAGAGAAAGGAATAAAAGGAGAAGAGAAAGAACAGATCCGAAGGAAGAAAAGAAATGAGTTCCAAAGCGGAAGGGTCAGAAGATCTATGCTTTGGGCTTGGTAGTAAACAGAGCCAAACCTACTTGCATAAATAAACAAAACAATACTGATAAACAAATGACGGAAAAGTAGATGTGAATCTAACAGATCAAACACATACAGATCTAACGTAAGAAAGATCTAATGTATAACACAGCTATTGAGCACAAAGTCTGAATAATTATATTACTGTTCTTCTCTGTTACAAGAAAGCTCAAAGTCTTTCTCTCCTCACTTCTATTTCTATCTGAAAAATGTTCACCCACGAATACAACAAGTATTCTTGTATTTATAGAAGATGAGAGAGAGAGAAGGCAAAATGGAGCCAACCACTTATCTACAAGATATTTACAAAATATCTAAAGTCATGTTGACTTTTACATTTTTGAGTGGATGACATCATCCCATGATGCAACATGGATGATGTCATCGTTGGCACCAACATACTTGAGATATGCGAAAAGAAAGTCGGAGAATAGCGAGAGGAAGAAGAAGAAGAGGAAGAAGAAGAAGCTAGTCATCATCATCGTCCTGCGGCCGAAAAGGGGTCGCCTGCTTCTGATGCTGCTCAGGAGATGAGATGTGGAACTGAGCGCGGTATTCCAAGAACTTGCTGATCATTGACCCGAACTGATCCTGTGATGGATCCTTGTGCCGATCACCGATTACTTCGCAAGTTTCCCGCTCTTCTACAAGCTTTTCGGGAAGTTTGGAATAATCTTTCTCCGCCTCAATCAGGAAACCGATGAAGTCCCTGCAAGCCAGCAGGTTATTGATGGATTCGGTATCAAACGTGACTTCTGGCCCTGTTCCTTGAGAAGCTAACTCCTTGAAAATCCGGATAGTATCATCAGCCGTTCTTAAGGTGAGGGAAGGAGTGAGCAACCCTGGATTCATGGATAAAACAATTTTCTCCATTTGATACATCGCATCCAGGGCCTCTTCCTTCACCTTATCTATTTTTTCTAACACAAACTCAAGCTGATCTATCCGATAGTCCAGAGTGGACATAGTCTTGTTGAGGGTCCTTGGGTGACCGAATACTCCGAACTTGACCAAATCTTCGACTGAACAGTCGAACATCTGTTGGAAGGCCTCGTGTTGGAGTCTAGCGTTTTCTAACTCTTCTGATATCGGGACCGCTAATGCTTGAAGCTCCTTATTCGCCTTTTCAATGTTCAGGGATAAGCTGATATATTCGGCGATTACCTTTTCGCTATCTTTGAGAATCTGACTTCTCCAAGCAGAAACAGCCATGCCCTGCTCACCGATCTTTGAATATTCATTGATCTTGTCCTGACTGAGCAGCTCAGGAGTCTCGGCGGCAGTTGTGGGAGGTGCACTTCCCATCTTCTGTAAGGCCTGAAGCAGGTATTTATTCTGTTCTTTCAGCAGCCTTTTCTCTTCTTTGGCTTCTTGAAGCTTTTCACAAAGTGCATCAATCGCGGAACGAGCTTCCCCCTGGAGACTTTCAGAGGACGTCCCCATTGTGACTTGGGTCACTGTGAAATCTGCTGGAGACAGATCTTCTTTCTCTTTGGTGGGATCGGGGTAAGCTATTTCCAGGACTCTCTCACCTGCAGCGCTCTTTGAGAAGCGTGTAACCGGCTTGTGCTTCTTTGCTCCTTTAGCCGGAATAACCGAAAAGTCCATCGGAGCGATGGGGACTTTCCTCTTTGGCTGGCTCAGCTGCTGAGAGATCCAAGCTGGTCCTATTGAAGAAGGACCAGAGACAGAGGGGGAGGCAGCAACAGTAGAAGAGGGGAAGAACGTGGAGACACGCGGCGGTGGCATTGAAAGAATAGCCGCGGAGGTGTCCACGGGAGGAAGGGAAACCGGGGCTGCAGAAGACATAGGAAGGGAAGGGAGCCCGGAAAGGAGAGAAGAAATGGAAGGAGACAAATCAGCAAGAGAGGAGAAGATGGATGAAGAGGCAGGGGAAAGGGTAGAAGAAGGGGGAGAGGACACAACCAAAGGAGTGGTTGCTGACACCTGGGGAAGGAGAGGAAGAGAAGAAGAAGGGACAGAAGGAACCTCCGTAGTCGTAGCAACGCCGACATCCTGAGTGGATGGGCCTTCGGGAACGTCCTCCATGAACTCCTCTTCCAAAGTTATGACTTGTTCAGGCTCCGAGGGAAGAGGACTTTCAGGGGCTTCCTCCTGACTGGTGCTTGATTCACCTACTGCACCCTTGCCTTTTAGCTGCTTCTTTGATCTTGGAGGCGCATTACCCAAAGGAGAAGTTATAAAATCTACGCCGAGGTAGATCAATCCATTCATACGGCACCAGAGCTCCGTTCTCCGCATGGTTTCTTTGACCCTCTCCTCAATTGTCTGAGGAGCCTTGCTTCTATCAATGGCCGGGAAGGGCCAATTGTCCCCATCTGTGTTATTATACACCTTGTCTACTTCATCTTCCGAAGTTTGGAAGCCTTTGGGGACGATGGCCACTCCATACTGAATAATTTCTGCCAATGCTAAGCGGGAGTGATCCTGTCTCCTGAGTGCCACCTCATGGATGACGTCAATGTAAATGTCCTCAATTTGAGGGACATGGATAGGATCAAGCTTAGCCCTTGGCAAGCAGCCTCTTGGGTCGAATGTAGGCCTTGCTGGGAAATCATGCTTTAGATTGAGCAATTCTAGCTCGGCAAACATCTCCTTCGCCTTGTGATAGCTGGAACAAGTGTATCGGCCTACTGTGAGGGGGAAAGGAGTTCCACCCTTCTTTCTCTTCTGGCACTTCTCATGATATGTGACCAGCTGCCTTGACAATTCCAATAGAACCAGCTTTGGTCCAGCATACCTTGGCAACCTAGTGGGCTCGCCCAAGAAGTTAACCGCCCTCAGATAGGTGAATGTGGGAAATTGGGTGAACAAGGCCCCCCACTTTTCCACAGCAGAAACAGTATTCTTAATTGTGCGGCCATGAGTCAACTTTGGTCGCAGCATGCATATAATATGGTAGAAGAAAGCATCATTGATTTTTGAAAAGTGTTGGATGCTATTCTCCAGCTTTAGCTCTGGGTAGTATTCATATATCTTGGCCTGAGGCCAAGTTCCACTTCGGTGCAGCCCTGGATAGTCCCTTTTCGTGACGCCGCAAAGATACACTACGAGGAGTTCATATGAAACACTCTGTTGGGCAAACCGTCAGAAATGCCGCCGTAAATGGCGCGCTTATTATTTCCCCTGTGCCAGGTTACCGATCGGGCAAATTTTTGTTCATCGTCTCCAGGTACCGCAGCATCCATTTATGGAAGTAGTGGGCGTCTGAAAGCCCGAAGACTCTGCTCAGGAAAGTGATGGTGTCACTGAGTTCTTCGGAGAAGTCGCTTCGGTGGATAGTCTGGGGCCACCGGGTCACTACCTTCTTATTTTTGAGGTAGACTTCATTCATTAATTGCATGCATAGGTCCTCATTGCCCTCCCAGGTCTTGACACATTCTTCTTGGGTAACGGCCACGAAGCTTCGGTGATGAGGGATGCCAAGAATCTTTTCAAAATGGCGAGTGGTGAGGTCAATGACCACTTCTCCCTTACTATTTTCGACACACCTGGTGTCCTTGTTGTAAGATTGGGCAACCACCATTATGAACTCATTATTAATAGCGCTGACTGGAATCCCACCGGCGAAATGTAGAGCACTACCCATCAATTTATCCATCCAGGGGCTTCTTGTTACTTTCTGAGTTCTCACCCAGAATTCGTCCATGTCAATGTGGCCCAGTTCAGAATCTCTGACATCCATATTGCATTCCGCCTGAGATTCGGGCATTCTAACCCTTTGGTACTTATACTTCATTTCTTCCTCTGTTAGCTTAGCTTTTCCTCTTGGTTTGGCGGGTCTCTTGCTTGAGGTAGACATGTGTTCTTCAAGGCTTATCTGATGATCTGCACGTAGGAGGAGTGAAACCCAATCCAAGAAGCTTGAATTAGTCATTTGATTTTCAATGGGAACGCTAGCAGAAGAAAGAGTTAGAACTTTTAAGGCTCGGGGCGCAGGGCGCATGGAAAATGTATATAACAGGCTGAAAAGACAAGGCGCACAGGAAAAGGACGCAACAGAGGTAAAATTGGCGCCAAAGGCGCATGGCGCATGGATGAAGCAGACTGCATTTTATAGAAGGGCGCACAGGAAATGCATGCTACATTGATATTTGGTGCGCCCTTTGGCGCATGGGCAGATTTTGCGACATGGGAAAAAGACGCGCCAAAGGGATGAAGGAGGCGCGGGTTTTGAGCGCGTTACAGGCCGAAAGGGTGCGCCTAAGAGCGCATGATTTTTAACTGCAGCATGCTGGGTAGACGCGCCGAGGGGCGCGACTGTCTTCATTGCAACATGACGCAACAGTGCGCCATGGAGAACACTTTAATCATTTAGTCGTTTTTCAACTCAATCTTCCACCCGAAAGGAGGCTTGGTATGACAAGGTTTTTATAAGGAGGATCTCAGATGGCGCTGATGCGAAACCACCCCCCTTTTTCCAACAAATCCGGAAAGAGGAAAGGAGTAGGAAAAGAAGAAACCGACAGGACAGGGGAGAAACAAGCCCAACAAGGCCGGCTAGCCATTAAAGAGACAGACCATGCAAGCAACAAACAGACCCGCTAAAGAAATAAGCTCGAACGAGAGAAAACACAGACCAAGAACGTGAAAGCTTTCAAAAACAAACCAGGAGAACCACCTACCTCGAATATATATCGAAAATTTGTGGCGAGTGGGTCCACAGAGCAATGACGGCGACAGGGCAGAGCTGACAAATCCAGAGCGATCACGTGCTTGTCAAAATGGAATGAAAATGACAGGGGCACATCGTATATATAACAAAACTTTTATGGCAAATGCGCCACCCACTATTTGAAAAGGCGCGCGAAAACGACTGTCGACAGAGGAAAGCATGCGCCCTTTGGCGCATGGAAGTAACTGACAACAGGAGAATGGGTGCGACTTTTGCGCATAAAACGAGTTGTCGACATGAATTTATGTGCGCCCTTGGGCGCACCAAAACGTGGTGTAACAAGGAAAATACATGCGCCTTTTGGCGCATGGAAAAGAGGCGCGACAAATGATATGTCAACATCGAGGCGCATGCGCCTCGGCGCACGCAAATAAGGCTTAACATGCTTTGGCGCACCGAAAGACGTGTTGACATGGGAAACCATGCGCCAAAGGCTTTTTAAAGGGGCGCACCAAAACGTGGTGTTACAGTGCAAATCCATGCGCCCAGCCAAAAAGGCTCAAAAAGACTAAGTTCGAAAGCTAGATTTCCCGAGAAGGAATTTTAAATCGTTTCGAACGCGAGGGATCCCTATCGAGGGATCAAGACAAAAATTTTCGGTATGGTTATCGGTAAAATTGCCCTTGTCAATTTTACGGGATAACAGCTGGCTCCTCCTGGGGACTATCCTTGAGTAAACTCAGGGGTAGAGAATCCCAGATCACATGTGCCTATCCATTGGGTACGGAGTCAAAAACAAGGGGGACCGGAGGGAGAACAAAGGAAACACACAACAAACGAAAGCAAACACGCGACGAAAGCAAACACACAACCAAAATAAACTGTACAAAGAAGAGAGCAAGCTCTACTTCCTGAAGATCTTGAGATGTTGCCCGCTGTAGGGAAGCGGGAGTTCAGCTCCATCCAGATACGAGAGATAGAAACTATTCTCTCCATTGAGTTGTTTGATTTTGAAGGGCCCTCTCCACAAGGAGTCAAACTTTCCATGCATACCCTTTGGCTCTCTTCGCTTGTCCCAGAGAAGGACAAGATCTCCCACTTCAAAATCCCTCTGCTTGGCCTTCTTGTCGAAAAGCTTCTTCACGTGATTCTGATGTTCAGTGATCCTGTCGACCACCCTTACTCTCTTTTCTTCAAGTTCCGCAAGGTACATGATTCTCTTCTCTAGAGAACTTTGAAAAGTTTCATCTTCGATAGCTTGTGCCAAGCGAAGAGCAGGAAGTTCCGCTGAAATGGGAAGCTCGGCATCAGTGCCATATAACACTTGAAAAGGTGACATGCCGAGAGATCTCTTGGGAGTAATACGGTCTGCCCACAAAGCGTCGTACAAAGCCTTGTGCCACATTCGCTGGTTTGATTCCACCACTTCCGTATAATGGTCACTAGGTTCTTATTGCTGGATTCCGCCTCACCATTTCCTTGCGGGTAGTAATCCGAAGCATGGGCTAAAGTTATTCCATATTCATAACAAAAACTAATAACTTCTCGGGAGGAGAAGTTAGAAGCATTATCAGCAACGATTTTGTTCGGGATGCCGAACCTGACAATGATATTTTCCTTGATAAAACTGCAAACCACCTCAGAAGTGGCATGCTTAACTGGTATGGCTTCCACCCACTTGGTGAAGTAATCAGTTGCTGTAAGGACATAGCTATGTCCGGCACTCGATTGGGGATTGAGTGCGCCAATAAAATCGATTCCCCACTGCTTGAATGGCTCATTGATAATAACCGGCCTTAGGGGAAAGGCAGCCAATTTGGGCTTACCAACAAACTGCTGGCAAGGCTCGCATTTCGCTACCCAGGTAGCTGCATCTTGAAAGAGCGTCGGCCAATAGTACCTGGCTCGAATGATCTTATGTGCCGTCACGGAAGAAGAAAAATGGCCTCCACAGGCTGAGTTGTGAAAACTTTCCAGCAGTTTTACTTGCTGGGGCTTGTCAACACATCGCAGAAAGATACCATCTATCCCACGCTTATATAAACCGTCATCCCAGATAACATACTTGGCCGCTCTGAGCTTTATAGCACGCTTCTCCTTTGCATTCAGGTGCACTGGGCATTCGCCGTAGGTGAGGAAGAAAGCAATGTCGGAGTACCATTCTTCACATAAGTCAGCCACAAACAGTAACCAGAGGTAGAGAACAGCCCTTCCGTGTAAGGCTTTTGCGCTTGCAGCACGATTTCTCTTTCATCAGGATTTTCTCGAACCTCGTTTCACCATTAGGCGACATGGCTGTGCCTTTGCCCTCACCACTGGTGGGTTTAATATCTAGGTCATATTCCCGGACTCGCGATCCAATTCCTCTCACACTTCCCAACTCTTGTTGAGTTAGAATTGATTTCACCATTTGTCTGGGACCAAGACCACCGTACGCGAGTTCGAGTAATGTAATACCTGAAACTCTTCACCGCTTTAACGACGGCAAAGGCGTGCTTTTCCAATTGAGTCATTTTCAACTCGTGAGGCTTGAGAGGAGAACTCATGAATGCGATTGGAGATTCAATATCCTCCGAGTTCTTTTGCATCAGGATTGCAGAAACAGTATGTTCGGAGGCGTAACTATACATAATGAAGTCTTTGGAGAAATCCGGACATACCAGGACCGGTGCATGAGCAACAGAAGTTTTTATCTCCTCAAACGATCTTTTCCCTTCTTCACTCCATCTGAAAGTTGGTGTTCCCTTCATCATGTTCAAAATGTGGCGAGTCTTCTCAGCAAAGTCAGGGACAAAACGCCTAAGAAAATTCACCTTTCCGAAGAAAGAATGAACACCGGTCTTGCTTGTGGGCAGAGTAAGGCTCTGAATAGCCTTGACCCTTTCGGCATCAATCTTTGTTCCTTCTTTGCTAACCACATGGCCTAGCAATTTCCCTTCCGTGACCCCGAAAACAGACTTTTTTGGGTTAAGGGAAATTCCGTGTTCTCGGCATCTGGCCAATACCTGTTCCAAATGATCATAATGATCACTTCGTCGTTTGGAGAACACGGTTAAGTCATCTAGATAAACTACAATGACCTTTCCCATCATGCCTTTGAAAGCAAAGTCCATGGCTCGCTGAAAAGTGGCACCAGCGTTGGTTAGGCCGAAAGGCATCCTGCTATAGGCAAACGTACCCCACGGAGTAGTGAATGCTGTTTTGAATTGATCTTCAGGCGAGACTTCAATCTGATTATAGCCCGAAAAACCATCAAGCATAGACAGACATTTCGATCCATCACCGCTGCGTAACTTGATCCATTATGGGAAGAGGGTAGTTGTCTTTTCAAATGGGCTTGATTTAAGTTTCGGAAATCTACGCAGATGCGTATTTCACCGTTTTTCTTGCGTACTGGCACAATGTTCGCCACCCAAGTGCTGTGATGGATAGGGAAGATGATTCTTGCGTCCAGCATCTTCTGAATTTCGGCTTGAATAGTGCCCGAAATCTTGGGATTATAATGCCTTTGCTTCTGACGGAAGGCTTTGGCATCTTCTTTTAGCGGTATATCATGCTGAACGTCCTTTGGCTTGAAGGACTTTAAATCGGCATAGGACCATGCCAATACATCCATATATTTCTTCAGCAACTTGACAAACTTTCGCTTTTCTCCAGGCGTGCAGCATTTGCCAATGTTCACGAATTGCGGATGTGCCTCTGAACCCATATTGACTGGTTCAGTCTCTGGAGATGAGCCAGGATCATCCCGCCTCTTCTTTTTTACAAAACGGTCGTGCCTGTCAAACAAGCGTTCCAGAGAAACCAAGCCCTTCGGAATTTTATTTCCTTTGAGCTGACATATGCCATCGTTCTCTTTTGATTCATGATTTTGGCCGTTGATTGATTCACGGCACGTAGAGGTGGATCCTTCAAAATACAACTCATCAAAGTTTTCTGCTTTTTCTAGAAAGGCAATGAGATGATTATCATCGTTGAATACTTGCCAATGCTGAGAGTTGTCTGGCACGCTTGGACGGAAAACCACTTCAATGGTGTATTTGTTCGTTTTCAAACCCGGGTGCGGGAGCATGAGAGATGCTGAAACAGCCAACGAATCAGCCATGTCATTTTGGGCCCTTGGAATGGCCTCTATTGAAAAAGCGTCAAATTCCTCAATGCTGTCCCATACCGCATTACGGTAGTGCCTGAGCCTTTCATTTTTCACTTGGTAAATCCTTTTGACCTGATTTACAACTAGCTCGGCATCACCTTGGACTTTCAGATTTTTTATTCCTCTTTCCTTTGCAGCTTGCATACCGAGTAACAGAGATTCGTACTCAGCAGTATTATTAGTGTTGAAAAACTGCAATTTGAAAGAAAGAGGAATTACCTCCTCCTCGGGAGATATCAGCACAACTCCAGCGCCACATCCACTAGTCGCGCAGCTGCCATCAAATTGCAAGGTCCAGATCTTATTACAATCCTTTTCCTGAACAAAAACGTCCTTTGTATCCGCCTCGGTGGATAAGAAGTAATTCCCCAACCCTGATGATTCGAAAAGAATTTGGGCTTTTGGGTCTTCAGAGCTAGTGACCAAGTATTTCTTTTGGGATTCCGGCTCCAAAGTTTGCATTACGCCTTTGACTGGGATTCTAGCTTTGGGACTACCCATGTGGAATTTCTCCACCAACTTCTGCCGCAGCAAAAGCTCCTTCCCAACAGTATTCCATAGTCACCGGAATGTCACTGACAAGGACGGTCATCTTTACTCTTTATCCTAGGAAGGCCGCAAACGCAAATCGCGCTGCTTGATTTGGCCAATCAATGGCACTTGCTTCAGTCTCCAATGAATAGCATCTCGAATGGTTTGGTAAGAGTGAGGCCCAAAGCATGGGCGACTTTCACGGCATGACGTTATCGGAAGCTCCTAATCAATTATACAAATTGCTCAACTTATGGTCATTGATTAGGAGAGAGATAGAAAGGTTCTATTTTGCTCGATGCGGATGTTGAAGCAACATTTATATGGGATCTGTAGGGGAGTGGAAAAGGATTCCCTTTGGGGAAACTGTTTGGATGAAATAAACTTATTGACTCGAATGTATTTGGTCAATCTTACAAGTTGTTTCTGGGGTTTGACCAAGGTACTGGGCACTTCAGACATTGGATCTTGGTCTTTTTGCATGATCTATAATATCAAACGCGCCAAGGGTCAGCAAGCAGAGGGAATGAGTCCTTCACTTCGCGGTGGTGGAATGGGATTACCTGATCTTAAGTAGGAACTGCAGGGGCCGACTGGGAGGAGAGATGGGCGGAAAAGACTTCTTAAAGCAAAAGACTTAACAGGGAATTGATAAGTAGAAGAGGATTACCTCTTCTAAAGCAATGGTCGGAGGTGCGTTTTGACGCGACCTTCTCCTTCTCAGTACGCAAGGCAGCAACTTCCGCCTCTTTTTCTCATGAGCTGGTGAAAACAAGATATGATTCTGCCACAGATAGCTTCCGAGTACTCTCTTCTTCGCATTCTATCCTCGCCAAACCGCATATATCCAATAGTAGAGTCGCCAATGCTCACCGATATCTTGATCATCTTCGCCTTCAAACGAAGGTTCTTCAGGCACACGTATCTTCTTCTTTTCAACTTCGCCAAAGCATTGACCGAGGAGCCTAAGCGCCAACCGTGGAGCAAGCCGCAGTACACGCGCTTCAGAAGCATGGTTAGGAACAAAACTCCTTCTGGAACATCCCAGTATGAGGAACTAGAGCCCGGGCCAACCGCTTTTCAATGCGAGCAAATCATTCGCCATTTTTTGAATGTCGGGTCGATTTAAGTGCAGAAAGTGAAGGGCCCAAGGACTTTAGCTTTGATGATTCCTTTTCAATTCGCTGATATTATCAAATTGTCTTTCTATCCGACGGGCAAGCTGCCGAGAGGAGAGGTAGAGTAGCCACTGCCGCTCAAGGAGCAAGCAAGCTGACTTTTGAGCTCATGGTTCTGCGAAGAAACACTTCCGATTCTCCTCTCGAATTGAAGACATGGCAAGAGGGACACGGCTGATTAGAAAGATTGAACTGAACCGCTGATAAAATCGCGCATGGTCTCAAGCTTCATTCTTCTTCGATGAGTGATTCGTGATAATAAAGTGAACGCATCTTCCGAGGGCTTATAACTGCTTTCAAAAGCGCCCGCAAAGTCAGCCCAACTCGGGTGATAGATCCTGGCGGCAAATGCTGAAACCATTCACCGCAGCCCTTATAGGTTTCCGTAAAAGGCGAATCGACACATCTTCACTTCGAGTCACGCCCAAGATACTCGCATGACATAATGAAAGCGTATATGGGAATCCGTGCTTTTGATTTTCCCGCCTCCTGCCGAATTTAGGGAAAATTCTTTCGATTTCCGTGAGAGGGAGTGCGTGAACTCGGATGTGGCAAACATGTAGAGGGCCCATAGCATTTCCCCATGGTACCGCCATTTGAAAAGTCGAAAAAGCACACGAGCCGGAAGGGTGGTTCCATCGAAAGCATAAGGCACTACAAAGGGATGTAGATGCTTCCCTGCAATGCACCTTTCTTTGTGAAGGTGAGACACTCCCTGATGACCTGGCCACCGAAGCTTAATAAGCACAAAACGTGCTCTGTTACGCTGAAATTAGGCTCCAAGCCTCGCGATCGAAGCAGGGGATCAGCTTCCTGGCTCTCCTCACTGCTGCGTAAAAGGTTCACTCGCCAAGTACTTTCTTAGATCTCGCACATTATAATCGCCGCAGCATTTAAACTTTATTTTGGGCGTACTCAGTTTGATTTTCCGGTTTTTCCGACAAAACCAGCAAAAGACGCACTTTTCTCGATATTAAAAATTATCCTCTTCTTCTAAACCGATCATGGTTAAACGGCTGCATGAAAATGAGGATAAGATGGTGGGGAAGATAGTAAGCTGATTGATCTGATTTGGACTTTTTCAGAGGGTTTCAAACTTTTTTAGAAAACAGTCAAAACTCAGATCTACGGAAAAATAATGATTTCTGTAAAAACTCAGCGAACTAAAGATATGTAAAAAGCCCAGATCTATGACTCTCTGAAGAAAAATTTTCGATTCGGGCACTTTTGCAAATTTTTTTTTTTTTTGGATTTTCAACAAAAAGCTCAGATTTGCAAACTGGCAGCAACCTGCTGATTTTTCCTGATTTTTTATCTTACTACTAAAGATAGATCCGACAGACCGTCTGTCTGCTCTCAATGAGTCGCCAAAAAACTGTTGGTCCGAAAATCTGTCAGCGCGGACAGATCTATGGATAAACGGGCCAACGGTGTTAGCAGGCTTAGCCCTCTTCGAGACAAAGAAAGTTGAAACCTGGTTTATCAAGTCATACTTCTACTACAGAACCTATGCAAGTCTCATGTATTCTCGCCGGGTGGGATCTCATCCCAAGAGAGCGTCTCAGCCTGCCAAGAGGAAGGAATAAAAGGAGAAGAGAAAGAATGCATCCGAAGGAAGAAAAAGAAATGAGTTCCAAAGCTGAAGGGTCAAGATCTATGCTTGGGGCTGGGTAAGAAACAGCAGCCAAACCTACTTCTGTATAAATAAACAAAACAATACCGATAAAACAAATGACTTTAAAAGTAGATGTGAATCTAACAGATCAAACACATACGCATCTAACGAAGAAAGATCTAATGTATAACATACAATTATTGAGCACAAAGTCTCGAATAATTATATTATCAGTTTCTTCCTCTCATATAAGAAAGCTCAAAGTCTTCTCTCCTCACTTCTATTTCTATCCGAAAATGTTCACCCGTATCACAACAAGTATTCTCAGTATTTATAGAAGATGAGAGAGAGAGAAGGCAAAATGGAGCCAACCACTTATCTACAAGATATTTACAAAATATCTAAAGTCATGTTGACTTTTACATTTGAGTGATGACATCATCCCATGATGCAACATGGATGATGTCATCGCTGCACCAACATACTGAGATATGGCATAAAAGAAAGTCGGAGAATAAAGTAGAGGAAGAAGAAGAAGAGGAAGAAGAAGAAGCAAGTCATCATCATCGTCTCCGCGGCCGGTGGAAGGGGTCGCCTCGCTTCGATGCCGCTCAGAGATGAGATGTGGAATCGAGCGCCAGTATTCCAAGAACTTGCTGATCATCGACTCCAACTCGATCCTCGTGATGGATCCTTCGTGCCGATCACCGACACTTTCGCAAGTTTCCCGCTCTTCTACAAGCTTTTCTGGAAGTTTGGAATAATCTTTCTCCGCTTCAATCAGAAACCGATGAAGTCCCCGCAAGCCAAGCCAGGTTATCTGATGGATTCGCATCAAACGTGACTTCTCGGCCCTGCTCTCGAGAAGCTAACTCTTGAAAATCCTGATAGTATCATCACCATTCTTAAGGTGAGGGAAGGAGTGAGCAACCCCTGGATTCATGGATAAAACAATTTTCTCCATTCGATACATCGCATCTGTGTGGCCTCTTCCTTCACCTTATCTATTTTTTCTAACACAAACTCAAGCTGATCTATCCGATAGTCCGCAGTGGACATAGTCTTGCTGAGGGTCCTGGGTGACCGAATACTCCGAACTTTTTGACCAAATCTTCGACCGAACAATAACATCCGCTTCAAGGCCTCAGTGTCGAGCCCAGCTTAACTCTTCCTGGAGCATATCGGGACTGCCTTAATGCTCGGAGCCCTTATTCGCCTTTTCAATGTTCAGGGATAAGTCAATATATTCTATTGCGATTACCTTTTTCGCTAATCTTTGAGAATCTGACTTCTCCAAGCGTAAATGTACCATACGCCCGCCACCTGACCCATCTTGAATATCTTACTGATCTTGTCCCTGACCGAGCAGCCTCAGGAGTCTCTTGCGCAGCTGTGGGGAGGTGCACTTCCCCATCTTCTCAAGGCTCCAAGGGTATTTATTCTCGTTCTTTCAAAGAGCCTTTTCTTCTTTCGTTTCTCAAGCTTTTCACAGTGCACTGACCGCGAACGAGCTTCCCCCGGAGACTTTCGTAGACGTCCTATCAGGACTTACAATACCGTGGAAATCCTCACGAGACAGATCTTGGAG